>CM064582.1:12634806-12747250 GCA_032716605.1 Paralithodes platypus
TAGCATTATGTATTCGTTTATTATTACTATACAACTCACTACCACAGATATACAATCCTATTGTTTAGCATTTAGTATTCGTTATTAGTACTAGACACTCACTACCACAGATATATGTGTTTAGCATTAGTTATTCGTTATTATTACTATACACTCACTACCACAGATATATTTGTTTAGCATTATGTATTCGTTATTATTACTATACACTCACTACCACAGATATACAATCATTTGTTTAGCATTATGTATTCGTTATTATTACTATACACTCACTACCACAGATATATTTGTTTAGCATTATTATTCGTTATTATTACTATACACTCACTACCACAGAATATTTGTTTAGCATTATGTATTCGTTATTATTACTATACACTCACTACCACAGATATACAATCTTTGTTTAGGCATTATGTATTCGTTATTATTACTATACACTCACTACCACAGATATATTTGTTTAGCATTATGTATTCGTTATTATTACTATACACTCACTACCACAGATATATTTGTTTAGCATTATGTATTCGTTATTATTACTATACACTCACTACCACAGATATACAATCATTTGTTTAGCATTATGTATTCGTTATTATTACTATACACTCACTACCACAGATATATGTCTTTAGCATTATGTATTCGTTATTATTACTATACACTCCACTACCACAGATATATTTGTTTAGCGTATTCGTTATTATTACTATACACTCACTACACAGATATATTTGTTTAGCATTATGTATTCGTTATTATTACTATACACTCACTACCACAGATATACAATCATTTGTTTAGCATTATGTATTCGTTATTATTACTATACACTCACTACCACAGATATATTTGTTTAGCATTATGTATTCGTTTATTATTACTATACACTCACTACCACAGATAACAATCATTGTTTAGCATTATGTATTCGGTATTATTACTATACACTCTACCACAGATATATTTGTTTAGCATTATGTATTCGTTATTATTACTATACACTCACTACCACAGATATATTTGTTTAGCATTATGTCTTCGTTATTATTACTATACTCACTACCACAGATATATTTGTTTCAGCATTATGTATTCGTTATTATTACTATACACTCACTACCACAGATATATTTGTTTAGCATTATGTATTCGTTTATTATTACTATACACTCACTACCACAGATATACAATCATTTGTTTAGCATTATGTATTCGTTATTATTACTATACACTCACTACCACAGATATATTTGTTTAGCATATGTATTCGTTATTATTACTATACACCTCACTACCACAGATATATTTGTTTAGCATTATGTATTCGTTATTATTACTATACACTCACTACCACAGATATACAATCATTTGTTTAGCATTATGTATTCGTTATTATTACTATACACTCACTACCACAGATATATTTGTTTAGCATTATGTATTCGTTATTAGTACTATACACTCACTACCACAGATATCATTTGTTTAGCATTATGTATTCGTTATTATTACTATACACTCACTACCACAGATATATTTGTTTAGCATTATGTATTCGTTATTATTACTATACACTCACTACCTCAGATATATTTGTTTAGCATTATGTATTCGTTATTATTACTATACACTCACTACCACAGATATATTTGTTTAGCATTATGTATTCGTTATTATTACTATACACTCACTACCACAGATACAATCATTTGTTTAGCATTATGTATTCGTTAGTATTACTATACACTCACTACCACAGATATACAATCATTTGTTTAGCATTATGTATTCGTTATTATTACTATACACTCACTACCACAGATCGACATTATTGTTTAGCATTATGTATGCGTTATTATTACTATACACTCACTACCACAGATATATTTGTTTAGCATTATGTATTCGTTATTATTACTATACACTCACTACCACAGATATATTTGTTTAGCATTATGTATTCGTTATTATTACTATACACTCACTACCACAGATATATTTGTTTAGCATTATGTATTCGTTATTATTACTATACACTCACTACCACAGATATATTTGTTTAGCATTATGTATTCGTTATTATTACTATACACTCACTACCACATATATTTGTTTAGCATTATGTATTCGTTATTATTACTATACACTCACTACCACAGATATATTTGTTTAGCATTATGTATTCGTTATTATTACTATACACTCACTACCACAGATATATTTGTTTAGCATTATGTATTCGTTATTATTACTATACACTCACTACCACAGATATACAATCATTTGTTTAGCATTATGTATTCGTTATTATTACTATACACTCACTACCACAGATAGGTTTGTTTAGCATTATGTATTCGTTATTATTACTATACACTCACTACCACAGATATATTTGTTTAGCATTATGTATTCGTTATTATTACTATACACTCACTACCACAGATATATTTGTTTAGCATTATGTATTCGTTATTATTACTATACACTCACTACCACAGATATACAATCATTTGTTTAGCATTATGTATTCGTTATTATTACTATACACTCACTACCACAGATATATTTGTTTAGCATTATGTATTCGTTATTATTACTATACACTCACTACCACAGATATATTTGTTTAGCATTATGTATTCGTTTATTACTATACACTCACTACCACAGATATATCATTTGTTTAGCATTATGTATTCGTTATTATTACTATACACTCACTACCACAGATATATTTGTTTAGCATTATGTATTCGTTATTATTACTATACACTCACTACCACAGATATATTGTTTAGCATTATGTATTCGTTAGTATTACTATACACTCACTACTACAGATATACAATCATTTGTTTAGCATTATGTAATTCGTTTATTATTACTATACACTCACTACCACAGATATATTTGTTTTAGCATTATGTATTCGTTATTATTACTATACACTCACTACCACAGATATATTTGTTTAGCATTATTATTTCGTTATTATTACTATACACTCACTACCACAGATATACAATCATTTTGTTTAGCATTATGTATTCGTTATTATTACTATACACTCACTACCACAGATATATTTGTTTAGCATTATGTATTCGTTATGATTACTATACACTCACTACCACAGATATATTTGTTTAGCATTATGTATTCGTTATTATTACTATACACTCACTACCACAGATACACATTATGTATTCGTTATTATTACTATACACTCACTACCACAGATTTGTTTAGCATTATGTATTCGTTAGTATTACCCACTACCACAGTATATTCGTTTAGCATTATGTATTCGTTATTATTACTATACACTCACTACCACAGATATACAATCATTTGTTTAGCATTATGTATTCGTTATTATTACTATACACTCACTACCACAGATATATTTGTTTTAGGCATTATGTCTTCGTTATATTACTATACACTCACTACCACAGATATATTTGTTTAGCATTATGTATTCGTTATTATTACTATACACTCACTACCACAGATATATTTGTTTAGCATTATGTATTCGTTATTATTACTATACACTCACTACCACAGATATACAATCATTTGTTTAGCATTATGTATTCGTTATTATTACTATACACTCACTACCACAGATATATTTGTTTAGCATTATGTATTCGTTATTATTACTATACACTCACTACCACAGATATACAATCATTTGTTTAGCATTATGTATTCGTTATTATTACTATACACTCACTACCACAGATATATTTGTTTAGCATTATGTATTCGTTTATTATTACTATACACTCACTACCACAGATATATTTGTTTAGCATTATGTATCGTTATTATTACTATACACTCACTACCACAGATATACAATCATTTGTTTAGCATTATGTATTCGTTATTAATTACTATACACTCACTACCACAGATATATTTGTTTAGCATTATGTATTCGTTATTATTACTATACACTCACTACCACAGATTATTTGTTTAGCATTATGTATTCGTTATTATTACTATACACTCACTACCACAGATATACAATCATTTGTTTAGCATTATGTATTCGTTATTATTACTATACACTCACTACCACAGATATATTTGTTTAGCATTATGTATTCGTTATTATTACTATACACTCACTACCACAGATATATTTGTTTAGCATTATGTATTCGTTATTATTACTATACACTCACTACCACAGATATATTTGTTTAGCATTATGTATTCGTTATTATTACTATACACTCACTACCACAGATATACAATCATTTGTTTAGCATTATGTATTCGTTAT
The DNA here is from genome assembly GCA_032716605.1 of Paralithodes platypus. Lineage (NCBI taxonomy): Eukaryota > Metazoa > Arthropoda > Malacostraca > Decapoda > Lithodidae > Paralithodes > Paralithodes platypus. The sequence goes on from CM064582.1 coordinate 12,639,125, forward strand.
TATTACTATACACTCACTACCACAGATATATTTGTTTAGCATTATGTATTCGTTATTATTACTATACACTCACTACCACAGATATATTTGTTTAGCATTATGTATTCGTTATTATTACTATACACTCACTACCACAGATATTTGTTTAGCATTATGTATTCGTTATTATTACTATACACTCACTACCACAGATATACAATCATTTGTTTAGCATTATGTATTCGTTATTATTACTATACACTCACTACCACAGATATATTTGTTTAGCCATTATGTATTCGTTATTATTACTATACACTCACTACCACAGATATATTTGTTTAGCATTATGTATTCGTTATTATTACTATACACTCACTACCACAGATATACAATCATTTGTTTAGCATTATGTATTCGTTATTATTACTATACACTCACCACCACAGATATATTTGTTTAGCATTATGTATTCGTTATTATTATACACTCACTACCACAGATATATTTGTTTAGCATTATGTATTCGTTATTATTACTATACACTCACTACCACAGATATATTTGTTTAGCATTATGTATTCGTTATTATTACTATACACTCACTACCACAGATATTACAATCATTTGTTTAGCATTATGTATTCGTTATTATTACTATACACTCACTACCACAGAATATATTTGTTTAGCATTTATTATTCGTTATTATTACTATACACTCACTACCACAGATATACAATCATTTGTTTAGCATTATGTATTCGTTATTATTACTATACACTCACTACCACAGATATATTTGTTTAGCATTATGTATTCGTTATTATTACTATACACTCACTACCACAGATATATTTGTTTAGCATTAGGTATTCGTTATTATTACTATTACACTCACTACCACAGATATACAATCATTTGTTTAGCATGTATTCGTTATTATTACTATACACTCACTACCACAGATATATTTGTTTAGCATTATGTATTCGTTATTATTACTATACACTCACTACCACAGATATATTTGTTTAGCATTATGTATTCGTTATTATTACTATCCACTCACTACCACAGATCTACAATCATTTGTTTAGCATTATGTATTCGTTATTATTACTATACACTCACTACCACAGATATATTTGTTTAGCATTATGTATTCGTTATTATTACTATACACTCACTACCACAGATATATTTGTTTAGCATTATGTATTCGTTATTATTACTATACACTCACTACCACAGATATTTTGTTTAGCATTATGTATTCGTTATTATTACTATACACTCACTACCACAGATATACAATCATTTGTTTAGCATTATGTATTCGTTATTATTACTATACACTCACTACCACAGATATATTTGTTTAGCATTATGTATTCGTTATTATTACTATACACTCACTACCACAGATATATTTGTTTAGCATTATGTATTCGTTATTATTACTATACACTCACTACCACAGATATATTTGTTTAGCATTATGTATTCGTTATTATTACTATACACTCACTACCACAGATATACAATCATTGTTTAGCATTATGTATTCGTTATTATTACTATACACTCACTACCACAGATATATTTGTTTAGCATTATGTATTCGTTATTATTACTATACACTCACTACCACAGATAATTTGTTTAGCATTATGTATTCGTTATTATTACTATACACTCACTACCACAGATATATTTGTTTAGCATTATGTATTCGTTATTATTACTATACACTCACTACCACAGATATATTTGTTTAGCATTATGTATTCGTTTTTATTACTATACACTCACTACCACAGATATACAATCATTTGTTTAGCATTATGTATTCGTTATTATTACTATACACTCACTACCACAGATATATATTTGTTTAGCATTATGTATTCGTTATTATTACTATACACTCACTACCACAGATATACAATCATTTGTTTAGCATTATGTATTCGTTATTATTACTATACACTCACTACCACAGATATATTTGTTTAGCATTATGTATTCGTTATTATTACTATACACTCACTACCACAGATATATTTGTTTAGCATTATGTATTCGTTATTATTACTATACACTCACTACCACAGATATACAATCATTTGTTTAGCATTATGTATTCGTTATTATTACTATACACTCACTACCACAGATATATTTGTTTAGCATTATGTATTCGTTATTATTACTATACACTCACTACCACAGATATATTTGTTTAGCATTATGTATTCGTTATTATTACTATACACTCACTACCACAGATATACAATAATATTTGTTTAGCATTATGTATTCGTTATTATTACTATACACTCACTACCACAGATATACAATAATTTGTAGTTGAATTTAATCAACTATATATACTACACCAACATCTCCTTAGTGAATAATACATAATTATAACTTTAACTCACATTGTTTACACATGGCTAATCATAGCATATTTTGTAAACATTTGTACCCACTCAGATTATATAACATCTCAAGAATGTGATAATTCTGCAAACCAAAACCCAAAACACTGATCTACACATCTCAATAATGTACAACCCAAAACCCTAAACACTGATTTACATAACATCTCAAGTATGTGATTATTCTGCAAACCAAAGCCCAAAACACTGAATTACACATCTCAAGAATGTACAACCCAAAACCCAAAACACTGATCTACACAACATCTCAAGAATGTTCAACCCCAAACCCTAAACACTGATTTAGCACCCACCATTCCGCTTGTCTATCTTTTACCTGACACATGATTAACCCCTTATGTACCGATGACGTCCTTTAAACTTTGCTCTGGCTACTATTAGACGATGTTATTCAGTTTATAAAGGGCCTCCAGCAATTAACAGGTCTCGAACTTTTTCACTTAGCTATTTTTAGTAACACAGATCCCTTTTAAACTGCTTAAAATCGTCTAATTATAGCTAGAATAAAATAAAAAAGACGTTGCCGGTACAGAAAGGGTTAATGCTGCCTCTGGAAGAAGGCAGAGTCCGACAGGCAGATCACTTTCAGCACTCGGAGGGAGGGAACTTCACACTCATAATGCCGAAGCTGATTGATTGACTTAAACGGATAATTTACTTCACTGATCAGTATTTAAATTAACTCAACGTATTATAAATGTATGTACAGTATATATCCATCAACTAGTTATAAATATACACTAACTGTAATCTATTGTTCAATATATATATATATATATATATATATATATATATATATATATATAAATATATATATATATATATATATATACATATATATTATATATACCGGTATATATATATATATATATATATATATATATATATATATATATATACTGTATATATATATATACATATATATATATTGTAACATCCGTACCTACCGGATGTCATGTGACCAGACCAACCTGTTGAACGTGACTTTACAACTACACGACTCAACCCTGCTTACCTGACGAGAGAGAGAAAGAGAGAGAGAGAGAGAGAGAGAGAGAGAGGGGGGGAGAGCGGCTCGGCTACTTCACATTCTTCACATTCCTCAAATTCCCGCCAAAGCGAGCGAGAGGGGCGGGGCATCTGTGACGTGATGAGCAGCCCCCTTCCCCCACCAACTTCCAACAACTTGTTGGCTCTCGCACACCTGTTCTCACCTGTAATTGGTCGACGTGTTTCCTGACTTCTGACTGGTTCCGGAACCTGTTTCCTGCCTTCGAATTGGATTACCTTGGTCCGGGGAATCATATGTAAGCCGGAGATTTGATAGTTAAAACTAGTACATTCATAGCTGGGAGGTGGAAAGAGCTGCATGGAGAGAACAGGTTTGTATAGATAGGTTTCTAGTTTAATTCAGTGAGTTGCAGAACCACTTGTGATCTCGTGATCATTAATTAACCAGAGGTATGTCGAAAACATACACTCCTTTGAATTAAGATTTTGTGATTGGAGAATCATATAGGTTGGATTGGAGATATATATATTTTGAATTACTGTCTAATTTTGGGGATTAGAATTAAGGTTTGATTCAGAGATGATTTGTGATTGCATATTGACTACTTTACCTTAACTTTATGTAAAGCTATTGTCATTCATAATTAATGATTAAGCCTTGTATAAGTTAAATACTTACCTACTTTATGTAAAGCTATTATTCGGTGTTCCTCCTGTTGTTCTCAAAAACTGTGTTTCCGTGCTGACTCCCTGCCTAGGCAAACTCTTTCGTCTCTGTCTATCCTCTAACGTCTTCCCTTCATGCTGGAAGTTTGCTCACATTCAACCTGTCCCAAAGAAGTGTGACCGCTCTCAACCCTCCAACTATCGTCCAATTGCTCTTATCTCTTGTCTTTCTAAAGTTTTTGAAACTATTCTTGCTTCCAAATTTATTAAGCATTTCTCTTCTCATAATCTGCTCTCAGATCGCCAGTATGGCTTCCTTAAGGGTCGCTCTACTGGTGATCTTCTTTCATATCTTACTAACTCTTGGTCATCCTCCTTTCGGGACTTCGGTGAGACTTTTTCTATTGCACTAGACATATCGAAAGCCTTCGATAGAGTCTGGCATAAATCTTTAATTTCTAAACTACCCTCCTTCGGTTTCTATCTCTCCATCTGTGCCTTTGTCTCTAATTTCCTTTCCGGCCGTTCCATAGCTACGGTTGTGGACGGCCATTGTTCACTTCCTCACCCTATAAACTCCGGTGTTCCTCAGGGCTCTGTCCTATCTCCTATTCTCTTTCTAATTTTTATAAATGATCTCCTTAACTGTACCTTAATTCCCATCCATTCATACGCAGACGACTCAACCTTACACTACTCCATTAGTTTTTCAGAACGTTCCAGCCAGCAATCCCTCAACGACAAACGTAATGAAGCCATAGAACTCTTAAATTCTGATCTAAATACTATTTCCAATTGGGGCAGAGAAAACCTTGTTAACTTTAATGCTTCCAAAACCCAATGTCTCCATCTATCTACCCGTCAGGATCTCCCAGCGGACTATCCCTTATTCTTCAACAATACAAAATGAACCCTTCATCTTCTCTCAATATTCTTGGTGTCTCTTTTTCTTCTGCTCTCATTTGGAAGGACCATATTACCAGTCTTGCTAAGGCAGCCTCCCAGAAGCTGGGTGCTCAACCGCCTTAGGGGGTTCTTTTCCCTCTGCACAGCTTCTTGCTCTGTACAGGGGCATAGTGCGCCCTTGTATTGAGTATTGTTCACATGTGTGGGGAGGTTCCTCTCACACCGCTCTCCTAGACAAAGTTGAAAGGAAGGCCTTTCGTATCATTAACTCCCGTCCACTCACCAACTCTCTGCAATCTCTCTCTCTCTCCGCCGCAATGTTGCATCTCTCTCGCTATTCTATCGCTACTATAATAATCAGTGTTCCTCAGAGCTATCCCAGTGCATACCACCTCCTTTACGTAGGGCACGTGGTACCCGTCTTGCAACTCAATCCCACCCCTACTCTGTGCACCTCTCCAACCCAAGAGTGAAACGTTACTCTCAAACTTTCTTCTACTCAACATCTGAGCTCTGGAACTCTCTCCCAGAATCGGTCTTTCCCTCTTCCTATGACTTAAATTGCTTCAAACTCCGTGTGTCCAGGCATTTTGGCTCGAACGTCCCTTGATTTTGGCCCTGTCACTCTTTCAACTATGGGGGAGGCACTCGCTATAGGCAGTTATGCCTTTTGCCTCCCTCAATCACATAGAAAAAAAAAACAAAAAAGGCATAGTAAAGGCCTAAGCCTACTAAACTTGAATTTGTACTGTAGTGAAATCAGAACGTATGCAAAACGATCCTGAAATCTATCATAACTTTCATTGCTTATTATTTTGATTAATTGTAAAATACCTTATTTACGTTTATAAATATAATTCCATTTTATATGTGACTTTGTAATACTTCCTTACCATTTTTATTTAGTCAAATGTCTTTCAGTAATAAGAATAAATAAGATAAAATACTAAAGGGAGAATAATAATAAACTAAGAATAACGAGATAACATAGAAAGAATAAAACAATATTTAAAGGGTTAACAAACTTAAATAAATTATAAAAAAGTTCTTAATACCTTGCTGATAATCCAGATTAATTGAGATATTCTAGTGACTTAAAACCCTTGCTTACATATTGAACTTTTAGTATTCGTAATAAATAGCCTATTTCATATTAACCATTCAATGTAACTTTAAATAGTTTCCTGATTAAATATAATTGAAGTGTATCAGGGTGGTCAGGGGCCGGGGGAGTGCTGGAGCGACCTTGGTAACCCTGGTCTCTGGGTCTTCTCCTGGGTGACCTGGATGTGTGAGAGTTTGTGTTTTTTATCTGTGTTTATTTTTTGTTTTATGTTGTTTTTGTGTTTCCCTGTTCTTGCTCTGTCTTGAGTCGGCTACCCCCAAAATGGGGATTGGGCCTGAGCATATAGATAGATAGATAGATAAATATAGATCAGAGTATAAAGGAAAGCTGTCCCAACAACTGATGAAAGTAAGTAACAACAGGCCTGACTTTAATATTTTATGTTCTTTTGGCCTTCAGCTGTTTGCTACACTTTCATATTAACTGTTGTCTTTATTTATTTAGTTAACCACTTGTAAATCAAGATACGTAACAATATATATATATATATATATATATATATATATATATATATATATATATATATATTGAACAATATATTACAGTTAGAGTACATTTATAACTAGTTGATGGTTATATACATACATTTATAAAACCTTGAGTTAAATACTGATTCAGATTTTCTTTTGATGTTTTTCTTCTGCCATATAGCTTGTTACATTTACCTTATGGATTGATAATATACACATTTAGAGACTACCAGATAGAGTGTATACTAACTGACCAACTAAGTCAGCCATTTGGAAGCTGAAGTACAATATAATTACTAACTTTGGAATTGTTCACAAACAATCACATAGACTGAACAAATACTATGTAGTGTTCAGTAAAACATATGTCAAGAACATAAGGGGGAATCCTCTTCACTCTACCCTCTGAAAACCTTTTTCTTAGCTGCCTATCCTTCCATTAAGGTAACCTAACCTACTACATAGGGCACATGATACGCATACATCGGGAAATGCTTAAACAAAATAGTTATTTACAATAAATAGTATATACGCCACAGCAGAACTGATTGGATGATTTTACTAAATTGAATAGAAAATCGTTGTGAGGCTAAGGGGACTGAGTTGCCGGATAGACATTGATTGCGTGTATTCAGAAGAGCACAGGCAACCACTGGAACAGGTCGTGCGGCACTGATACATCTGCACTGGAAGTATGGGATCAAACAATTGTTGTGTTGCGCTATCTTGTGTCTATTATGCATGCATTTTAGAAAGCGGGAAAAAGGGGGTATGTTAATTCGAGTTCAAGGTGAATGGTATTAAACACTGGAAACAGATTACGGGGAGTTATATGAATCATGTACAAATATATATATATATATATATATATATTAGTAAAGCCAGGTAATACATTTTCTTTAATACATACGAGGTTGAAGAAATGGCAATTTCTGCGTTGGAAATTTTATTATTCAAAGTTTCCAGGTCTCTGATGAGTTTTCGCTGGGTGGCAGGAAGTAGATGAATGAGATGAGCAAAATTCATGGTGGTACAGGGTTACATTAATGTACATGATGATACAGGATATACGACGCGTTTCACTGGACAACCAGCATTATCAAGTAAGGAAAGAATGATATAAAAGGAATGGAAGTATGGAAGTATATAGTAAAGGTGAGGCAAGTAATATATTTGATCACTCTTATGCTTCGAATACTAGAGTTGGTACAGAGGAAGTAGTAGAGGGTGAGGAAGTGAATTTTAGTAGGAAAATATAAAAGGTAAACAGGAAGGGTATATATAGAGGGTGGAGTATCAGAGGAGGCGAAAATCAGGGGGCAAAAGTCTGCTATTGGTGGAGGGGAATTCTAGGAGAGAGAAAGAAAGAGAAAGATAGAACCGCTTGTGCACTGGATGCGGGATGGTCGGTTGGCGGGGTCGAAGCTGATTGGCTGCGTGTCGAGGGGCGTAGCCTAAGTTGCGTAGTACATGTGGCGCCGGCAGAAGACGAAGCTGAAGGAGGTAGTGCGGGGGGCTGCATCATGGGCACCGGGGGGCGAGGGGGGGCGTTAGGTCCTGTAGGAAAGTGCCTTTTGGCAGAAGGAAGGATCTGAAGGTCCAGAGTTTGGTTGTTGATGTTGGGATGTAAGGCTTGGATATATAATGCTTCGAGTATAGGTAATCTCCTGGGGTCACTTTCTTTATCGAGTATGGTGGTGTGTTTCTCTAACTCGTTGCGTGTGAGGTGGGGGTGGTTAGGGGTGAGACAGTGGTCTTTGATGGCTCCAGCCTGAAGGTGAAGAGTTAACCGACGTGAAAGACGAGTCTGCGTCATACCAATATAGGAATGAGGTCCACAGTCCTCATAATTACAGGTATGTTGGTAAATGACGTGATCGTCGGTCATCGGGCTCTTTATCTTGGTGGAAGCTGGTTTGTTGCGGAGAACGAGGTTGGAGGTCTTGGGGGATTTGTAATAAATTATTAATTTGATTTTGTTTTCCGGGTTGGTTGGGTGGACATGCTTGGAGATTATTTCTTATAAGACGGCCTCGTCATTTTTTTGTTCAGAGGACATAAAATTGCGGTAGAAGATCTTAATTTCATTGGGGGGGTCAATGTTGGGAGGGCTTTGGGTGTACCATTTTTCAAGATGGTGGTTGATGGTGCTGGAGATGTCGGAGTTGGAGTATCCGTTATTTACTAAAACTTGGGATAGTCTTTCTAGTTCCTGGTGGGTGTCGGCCCAGGTAGAGCAGTGCGTGAGGGCTCTCCTAACATAGGCGACATCCTTCTTCCTCTTCCTCGACATCCTCGTAGCTCTGAACGACCATGGGTTTAAAACCACCGTCTACATTAAACCAACTAACACAGGACAATGCCTCAACGGCGATAGTGAATGCCCCCGCCGTTATCTTCTATCCTCCATCTCCGCCTATGTTAGGAGAGCCCTCACGCACTGCTCTACCTGGGCCGACACCCACCAGGAACTAGAAAGACTATCCCAAGTTTTAGTAAATAACGGATACTCCAACTCCGACATCTCCAGCACCATCAACCACCATCTTGAAAAATGGTACACCCAAAGCCCTCCCAACATTTACCCCCCAATGAAATTAAGATCTTCTACCGCAATTTTATGTCCTCTGAACACAAAAATGACGAGGCTGTCTTAAAAGAAATAATCTCCAAGCATGTCCACCCAACCAACCCGGAAAACAAATCAAATTAATAATTTATTACAAATCCCCCAAGACCTCCAACCTCGTTCTCCGCAACAAACCAGCTTCCACCAAGATAAAGAGCCCGATGACCGACGATCACGTCATTTACCAACATACCTGTAATTATGAGGACTGTGGACCTCATTCCTATATTGGTATGACGCAGACTCGTCTTTCACGTCGGTTAACTCTTCACCTTCAGGCTGGAGCCATCAAAGACCACTATCTCACCCCTAACCACCCCCACCTCACACGCAATGAGTTAGAGAAACACACCACCATACTCGATAAAGAAAGTGACCCCAGGAGATTACCTATACTCGAAGCGTTATATATCCAAGCCTTACATCCCAACATCAACAACCAAACTCTGGACCTTCAGATCCTTCCTTCTGCCAAAAGGCACTTTCCTACAGGACCTAACGCCCCCCCTCGCCCCCCGGTGCCCTTGACGCAGCCCCCGGCGCTACCTCCTTCAGCTTCGTCTTCTGCCGGCGCCACACGTACTACGCTACTTAGGCTACGCCCCTCGACATGCAGCCAATTAGCTTCGACCCCGCCAACTGACCATCCCGCATCCAGTGCGCATGCCAACTGACCATCCCGCATCCAGTGCGCATGCGTGAAGCGGTTCTATCTTTCTCTCTCTTTCTCTCTCCTAGAATTCCCCTCCACCAATTATTATGTTCCTTCCAACAACCAACTATACTCCTAAAATCGATTAATGAAATTTACAAACACATGTGGTAGTCCGTGGATTCGAATCCAGGATGCTCACACCGAAAATCAACACCTTATGCATCGCACCACGAAGACAGTTAAAGAATGGTGGACACTGCCTACGATTTATTATGCAACTTCGAATCCTGCATATCAATCTAAGCATGTACACACATCCCAACTGCAACTCTCGTAGGCTATGCATATGTGAATGGAAAGAGCAATTAATGTAGCAGACTTTTTCCCCCTGATTTTCGCCTCCTCTGATCCTCCACCCTCTATATATACCCTTCCTGTTTACCTTTTATATCATTCTTTCCTTACTTGATAATGCTGGTTGTCCAGTGAAACGCGTCGTATATCCTGTATCATCATGTACATTAATGTAACCCTGTACCACCATGAATTTTGCTCATCTCATTCATCTACTTCCTGCCACCCAGCGAAAACTCATCAGAGACCTGGAAACTTTGAATAATAAAATTTCCAACGCAGAAATTGCCATTTCTTTCAACCTCGTATGTATTAAAGAAAAAAAAAAAAAAAAAATATATATATATATATATAGGCCTATATACTATATATATATATATATATATATATATATATATATATATATATATATATATATATACTGGTATATATATATATAACTTGTATCATATTTATATTTATATAACTTTTATCATTTCTGTAGGACTGGTGGAATCGAAGGACTGTGGAGGTTGGAGAAAGTGCGGTATTATATGCTCTCTTTGTTTTGGAAATACTGAGTGCAGGTACCGAGCTCTGCTTGCTGCTCTCTTGGTATAATCAGTAGGTGAGTACAAATATACTGTAGTTAAGGGATTATGCTAATATGCCCTATTGCTGTCATATTGGTACCTTTGCCTTTTTGGAAATATCTAGCCTGGTACACAGGAACAACTATATCATATTATTATCCAGGTTACTCCAGTTTACCTCCATGAGTTGGCTGTCACATATATCCAATAACTCCAGGTTCCTATTTACTGCTAGCTTAATTAAGTGAGCTCAGACGGTATTGTGCAGCATAATTTACTGGTTCGCCTCAATGGTTTAAGGAGGGAGTTTAGTTTGCTCTCTTAACCTCTATCAAGATTAAAAAAACACCCACAACACCCCCCCCCCCCCTCGATATAAATTTGTACATTTTTCCGGTAGAAAAATGTCCCGACTGAAGGCCGATTCCTCCTTAAATACAGGCTCGCTATCACTCGCCAGGAAAAAATCGACACCTAAATGGCACGGAATGTCTTAATATATACAAAGAAATGGGGCAAAAGGTCTGAAAATCGCCAAACTAATGGAGCGAATGTCTTGTAATCTCACAACCAATAGGGCTAAACATGAGGGAGGAGGAGGACTCTAACAAAACAACTGCCTCCCCTTATATTAATATATATATATATATATATTGTCGAAGATGTCACACTACGGCCTTGCATCATTAGTTCCACTAATTTCTTCTTATCTTCATAACAGAAAAATACGTGTAATGGTAGATGGCCTTTATTCTCAATTTCACTCAATAAATGCTGGTGTTCCCCAGGGATCAGTTTTGGCCCCAATTCTGTTCCTCATTCATATCAATGATCTCATATCTACCACTCATAATCCAATACATTCCTACGCAGATGACTCAACACTCCACAGTTCCTTCACATTTACCAATTCTTTCACCCAACCCGATCTTATAAATTCAAAAATAAACACTGCAATTTCTCTGAACCAGGACCTTTCTAGAATTAATGGATGGGGACAAAAGAATCTAGTTTCCTTTAATGCACAGAAAACCAAGTACATTCAATTTTCTAACCGACAGAATCTCACTGACTCCCATATATTTTTTAATGATGTAAATATTCCCACTTCCCCTAGTATTGACATTCTCGGTGTAACATTAACTACTAACTTGAGCTGGACACATTATGTTAGAAGCATTGCTAAGAATGCCTCTAAAAAACTGGGACTCCTGTACAGAGTTCGAGAATTCTTCACTGACGAGCAGTTGGCCGTGATATATAAAAGTCATGTGCGTTCTCAGATGGATTACTGTTCACCTCTGTGGGGTGGAAGTGGAGTGGTTGCATTGAGGCAGTTGGACAAAATTCAAAATAAGCTATTAGATTAATCAATAACCCTGCAATCACACAGGACCTTCCTACATTATCCATACGAAGAAACGTTGCATCCCTTGCATTATTCTACAGATATTTTCACAGCAATTGTTCCGAGGAACTTGCTTCAATTGTGCCGCCTCTCCACATCTTTCCCCGTAGAACTAGGGCAGCTGAGAGCGCCCATGAATTTACACTTTCTCCTCCACAATGCAGAACTTCTGCTTATCAGAATTCATTTATCCCCAGAGCTACTACTCTTTGGAATTCACTTCCCTCGAATTGCTTTCCACAAACTTACAATCTACAAATGTTTAAATCCAGTTGTTACAAACATTTTATGAATGGAGGATGCCTTTAGGCACATGGACCTTTTTGTTTTATCTGTGTTTTTCCTTCCTCCGTTCATTGTCTCTTAAAAAAAAAAAAAAAAAAAAAAAAAAAGACACCAAATATAATAATTAGACCAACCAACTGGCTCGTAAATCCGTGTTTGGGGAATAGAGTTTATGTGTATAATTAAGGGGGTCACCACCTTTTTCGATCTTTCTCTCCTTTTTCTCTTTCCCAAGCGATTGCGAGCCAGCATTGTATGGAGAAATCTGGCTTTGCCGGATTTCGAAAAATTTACAAATTTAGCTTGCTGTCAAAAAAGAGATATATATAATTATATGCTGGCTCGCTACCGCTCGCTAGGAAAATATTAACACCTGGATGGGGGTAAACGTCTTAAAAAAGTAGGCCGAATGGGGCCGAATGGAAACAAGCCAAGGAGAGAGGGAGAGAAAGAGAAAAAAAGCAATGTGGGCTCTTAACGAATATGGAGAGGTAGGGAGAGATGTGAGCCATTTTCTGATATGTATGTATTTTAACCCGGCCAGCCCCAGCGACGCGTCTGACGAGTCACCTATGTATGTAACGCCAAACCCCAGCGACTCGCCTGACGAGTCACCCTTTTAGCTCAGTCGTAAGGCTCAGAGTGGCTCTACCTAGAGGGCTCAGATTTGTATGGGAACTGTGTAAGTATCCCACGCACCCATGCCGATGGTTGAAAACTCTCAAAGTCCAACCGCGTGCACATGAGCGTGCAAAAACATGTTTTTTGGGGGAAATTCTCTTCAATTTTTTACTCTTGTAAAATCCGTTTTCGGGGGCTCTGTAGGACCATTTTTTGATCTTTTTGATCGGTTTTTCGTGGTTTTTCCTTCATTCCTAACCCATTCGCTGTTGTTTCTGGAAAAAAAAAAAATTTCAAAATCGGCCGGGTTCTGGTGGTACATTTATTAATAACTAGCCGGGGCTCAACGGGTTAAGAGGTAATCGAAAAACAAGTTAGATTGAAGGTGAATGCACGATTTTCAAAGAATATGAAAGAAAATGTAACACTACAAATACCTTTACTTCACTAACACTATACACTACATACCTTTACTTCACTAACACTACACATACCTCTCCTTCACTAACACTATACATACCTCTCCTTCACTAACACTATACACACATCGCCTTCACTAACACTACACATACCTCTCCGTCACTAACACTACACATACCTCTCCTTCACTAACACTATCCACACATCGCCTTCAGTAACACTACACATACCTCTCCTTCACTAACACTACACATACCTCTCCTTCACTAACACAACACATACCTCTCCTTCACTAACACTACACATACCTCTCCTTCACTAACACTACACATACCTCTCCTTCACTAACACTACACATACCTCTCCTTCACTAACACTACACATACCTCTCCTTCACTAACACTACACATACCTCTCCTTCACTAACACTACACATACCTCTCCTTCACTAACACTACACATACCTCTCCTTCACTAACACTACACATACCTCTCCTTCACTAACACTACACATACCTCTCCTTCACTAACACTACACATACCTCTCCTTCACTAACACGACACATACCTCTCCTTCACTAACACGACACATACCTCTCCTTCACTAACACTACACATACCTCTCCTTCTCTACCACTACACATACCTCTCCTTCACTAACACTACACATACCTCTCCTTCACTAACACTACACATACCTCTCCTTCACTAACACTACACATACCTCTCCTTCACTAACACTATACATACCTCTCCTTCACTAACACTATGCATACCTCTCCTTCACCAACACTACACATACCTCTCCTTCACTAACACTATATATACCTCTCCTTCACTTACACTACACATACCTTTCCTTCACTAAAAGCTAGCCAACGTAACACCGATATTCAAAAAAGGCAGCAAATCCCTACCCAGTAACTATCGTCCGATTAGCTTAACCTCAATTGTATGTAAAATGCTAGAAACGGTCATAAGAGACAGACTCGTAAATCACTTTGAGGCAAATAACTTACTTAAAGATACTCAACACTGCTTTCGTAAGAAACGTTCCTGTTTAACAAACCTCCTAGACTTCTTCCACGATATCCTCAACCTCTACGATGAGAGCAAAGCTGTAGATATTATATACCTTGATTTTCAAAAGGCCTTTGACAAAGTTCCCCACAAACGTTTACTGCTAAAACTAAAAGCGCATGGAATACAAGACGGTGTGTTGAAATGGATAGAAAATTGGCTCAGCGACAGAAAGCAAAGAGTAGTCATAAATGGTAAGGCATCTAAATGGACCAATGTAAGTAGCGGGGTACCCCAGGGATCGGTACTAGGACCAATTCTCTTTCTAATTTACATCAACGACATAGATGAGGGTCTCACCTGTACAATCTCAAAATTTGCTGACGATACAAAAATTGCAAATAGCGTACTCTCAAAAGAACAAGTTAACGATATGCAACACAATCTAGATAAATTGTCATGTTGGGCCCAAATTTGGCAAATGAGTTTCAATGCGGATAAATGTAAAGTACTACATATCGGATACCGAAATGAGAAAGCAAACTATTCGATGAATGGCACTCAGCTTAAGAATGTAAACAGAGAAACCGATCTGGGAGTAACAATATCGAGTAACCTAAAACCGAGTCAACAATGTTCAGAAGTTGTTAAGAAGGCAAACAAAATAATTGGCTTTATTGGCAGGTCATTTGAGCATAAATCCAAAGAAGTTATCCTAACCCTTTACAATTCCTTAGTCCGCCCTCTTCTGGAATACTGCGTTCAATCCTGGTGCCCTTATTACCAAGAAGATATAAACAAGATAGAACGAGTTCAACGTAGAGTTACCAAAATGATACCTAGCCTAAAGAACAAACCATACGAAGAGCATCTTAGAGAATTAAATCTATTTCCTTTAACCCAGCGCAGATTAAGAGGTGACTTAATTCAAGTGTTCAAAATCATCAAAGGCATCGACAATATGAACTGTAGTAAGTACTTCACTATCGACCAATCTAATTACACGCGGGGAAACAGTTGCAAAATTATTGGTAAATCTTTTAACTCACACGAATCTAAGAATTTCTTCTTCAATCGAGTTGTCAACTTGTGGAATGGGCTTCCCCGAGACGTTATAGACTGCAGCACCATTGATTCATTTAAACTCCGCTTAGACAAATATCTCGCATCAAACCCGCGACTGACTGCGTTTGTAAATTAATAACTTTATTTTATCCCCCCTTAAGTTACCCTCTGTCCCCTACTAACTTCCTAATCCTGCCACGGACATTAGTTCTAGGGCAGTAGTTCCCTTTCCAATGTTCCCTTACCCACTCTAAACCACTGTTTGGACACTTGATCCTCAGTGTTTTGGAGGCCAAGCAGCCTAGAAGGGTCACTAGACCTGTTGTTGCTTGATTTCCTTTGTACTTCCTTCCTTCCTTCACTAACACTACACATTCCTCTCCTTCACTAACACTACACATACCTCTCCTTCACTAACACTACACATACCTCTCCTTCACTAACACTACACATACCTCTCCTTCACTAACACTATACATACCTCACCTTCACTAACACTACACATGCCTCTCCTTCACTAACACTACACATACCTCTCCTTCACTAAAACTACACATGCCTCTCCTTCACTAACACTATACATACCTCACCTTCACTAACACTACACATACCTCTCCTTCACTAACACTACACATACCTCTCCTTCACTATCACTACACATACCTCTCCTTCACTAACACTACACATACCTCTCCTTCACTAACACTACACATACCTCTACTTCACTAACACTACACATACCTCTACTTCACTAACACTTCACATACCTCTCCTTCACTAACACTACACATACCTCTCCTTCACTAACACTACACATACCTCTCCTTCACTATCACTACACATACCTCTCTTTCACTAACACTACACATACCTCTCCTTCACTATCACTACACATACCTCTACTTCACTAACACTACACATACCTCTCCTTCACTAACACTACACATACCTCTACTTCACTAACACTTCACATACCTCTCCTTCACTAACACTACACATACCTCTCCTTCACTAACACTACACATACCTCTCCTTCACTAACACTACACATACCTCTCCTTCACTAACACTACACATACCTCTACTTCACTAACACTTCACATACCTCTCCTTCACTAACACTACACATACCTCTCCTTCACTAACACTTCACATACCTCTCCTTCACTAACACTACACATACCTCTCCTTCAGTAACACTACACATACCTCTCCTTCACTAACACTACATATACCTCTCCTTCACTAACACTACACATACCTCTCCTTCACTAACACTACACATACCTCTCCTTCACTAACACTACACATACCTCTCCTTCACTAACACTACACATACCTCTCCTTCACTAACTCTATACATACCTCTCCTTCACTAACACTACACATACCTCTCCTTCACTAACACTACACATACCTCTTCTTCACTAACACTACACATACCTCTCCTTCACTAACACTACACATACCTCTCCTTCACTAACACTTCTACATACCTCGCCTTCACTAACACTACACACACCTCTACTTCACTAACACTACACATACCTCTCCTTCACTAACACTACACATACCTCTCCTTCACTAACACTACACATACCTCTACTTCACTAACACTACACATACCTCTCCTTCACTAACACTACACATACCTCGCCTTCACTAACACTACACATACCTCTCCTTCACTAACACTACACATACCTCTCCTTCACTAACACTACACATAACTCTCCTTCACTAACACTACACATACCTCTCCTTGACTAACACTATACATACCTCTCCTTCACTAACACTATACATACCTCTCCTTCACTAACAGTACTCATACCTCTCCTTCACTAACACTACACATACCTCTCCTTCACTAACACTACACATACCTCTCCTTAACTAACACTATACATACCTCTCCTTCACTAACACTATACATACTTCTCCTTCACTAACACTATACATACCTCTCCTTCACTATCACTACACATACCTCTCCTTCACTAATACTACACATACCTCTCCTTCACTAACACTACACATACCTCGCCTTCACTAACACTACACATACCTCTCCTTCACTAACACTACACATACCTCTCCTTCACTAACACTACACATACCTCTCCTTCACTAACACTTATACATACCTCTCCTTCACTAACACTACACATACCTCTACTTCACTAACACTACACATACCTCACCTTCACTAACACTACACATACCTCTCCTTCACTAACACTACACACAAATCGCCTTCAGTAACACTACACAGACCTCTCCTTCACTAACACTACACATACCTCTCCTTCACTAACACTACACATACCTCGCCTTCACTAACACTACACATACCTCTCCTTCACTAACACTACACATACCTCTCCTTCACTAACACTACACATACCTCTCCTTCACTAACACTTCTACATACCTCTCCTTCACTAACACTACACATACCTGTCCTTCACTAACACTACACATACCTATCCTTCACTAACACTACACATACCTCACCTTCACTAACACTACACAAACCTCTCCTTCACTAACACTACACATACCTCTCCTTCACTATCACTACACATACCTCTCCTTCACTAACACTACACATACCTCTCCTTCACTAACACAACATACCTCTCCTTCACTATCACTACACATACCTCTCCTTCACTAACACTACACATACCTCTCCTTCACTAACACAACACATACCTCTCCTTCACTAACACTACACATACCTCTCCTTCACTAACACAACACATACCTCACCTTCACTAACACTACACATACCTCTCCTTCACTAACACTACACATACCTCTCCTTCACTAACACTACACATACCTCTCCTTCATAACACTACACATACCTCTCCTTCACTAACACAACACATACCTCTCCTTCACTAACACTACACATACCTCACCTTCACTAACACTACACATACCTCTCCTTCACTAACACTACACATACCTCTCCTTCACTAACACTACACATACCTCTCCTTCATTAACACTACACATGCCTCTCCTTCACTAACACTACACATACCTCTCCTTCACTAACACTACACACACATCGCCTTCAGTAACACTACATATACCTCTCATTCACTAACACTACACATACCTCTCCTTCACTAACACAACACATACTTCTCCTTCAGTAACACTACACATACCTCTCCTTCACTAACACTACACATACCTCTCCTTCAGTAACACTACACATACCTCTCCTTCACTAACACTACACATACCTCTCCTTCACTAACACTACACATACCTCTCCTTCACTAACACTACACATACCTCTCCTTCACTAACACTACACATACCTCTCCTTCACTAACACTACACATACCTCTCCTTCACTAACACTACACATACCTCTCCTTCACTAACACTACACATACCTCTCCTTCACTAACACTACACATACCTCTCCTTCACTAACACTACACATACCTCTCCTTCACTAACACTACACATACCTCTCCTTCACTAACACTACACATACCTCTCCTTCACTAACACTACACATACCTCTCCTTCACTAACACTACACATACCTGTCCTTCACTAACACGACACATACGTCTCCTTCACTAACACTACACATACCTCTCCTTCACTAAAACTACACATACCTCTCCTGCACTAACACTACATATACTTCTTCTACCCTAACACTACACATACCTCTCCTTCACTAACACAACAGATACCACTCCTTCACTAACACTACACATACCTCTCCTTCACTATCACTACACATACCTCTCCTTCACTAACACTACACATACCTCTCCTTCACTAACACTACACATACCTCTCCTTCACTAACACTACACATACCTCTCCTTCACTAACACTACACATACCTCTCCTTCACTAACTATACGCATAACCGAGGTAACCCTCGTGGGCATGGAAGTATACATTCCATTTTCTTTTTCTCAGTCTAATGCAAAAGAATCTTAGTTTACACATGCAAGTTCTACTGTTGTTAGCAAAAAGAAGGCTGCATTCAAATCGTACCGTCGCCCTCAGGAATCTTGTTCTCTTTAGGTTTCTGCCCGGTATCAAGCCAAATCTGTTCTTCGACTAGCCAAATACTTATTAATCAATAACAAATGTTCTGAACTTTCCAACTCTAGCTCTTCCCAAGCTTTCTGGCATCTAGCCAAATACCTCTCCAATAATTTCTTCCGCACTGACTCCCTGCCTAGGCAAACTCCTTCGTCTCTGTCTGTCCTCCAATAGCTTTCCTTAATGCGGGAAGTTTTCTCTCATTCAACCTGTCCCAAAGGGTGAAAGCTCTAAGCCCTCCAACTATCGTCCAATTGCTCTCATTTCTTGCATCCCTTAAAGTTTTTGAAACGATTCTTAATTCAAAATGTCTTAAGTATTTATTTGTCCATTACCTACTTTCAGAACGCCAGTATGGTTACCTTAAGTGATGCACTACTGGTGATCTGCTTGCTTATCTTATATCGTGTAATACGATAGTGTGAGACAATTTCTGTGCTAATGTATGTCTCTGTGACGTCACGATAATCTAACGTGGTACGGCGTAGGAAGATTAGATCGTGATTACACGTTGTAAGTAAGTTAAGATTATAAAAGTCCTAATATGCTATTAAGCAATATTGACATGGTCTTATGTAGTATATATGAATTTATCGTATATATTGATTTAATTTATCGTACTGAGCAACATAGATACGGATCACATAGGCATTAATCCTATGGAGACCGATTATGACTCGAAAATTGCGCTGAAGAAGTTTGAAGAGTCTGTGAGTTATAGTGCCTCAGGTAAGCAATACAAGGTTAGTTTACCCTGGAAAAATAGTGAGATGAGCCTGCCAACCAACTATGGATTGGTATTGGGTCGCTTGCGCGCAATGCAGCGCAAATCAACAAATGAACCAAGCACGCGCCAGGTGTATGACGATGTATTTCGGAGTTACGTAGAACGAGGCTTCATTGAAAGGGTCGATGTAAAAGAACCGGTTAGGAAGGGAAGGGTTCACTAGCCCATCATGGGGTGAGGAAAGACAGCATCACCACACCAATATGGGTGGTGTATGACTGCTCTGCCCACCAAGGTCAACAACCCCATCTAAATGCCTGCCTGCTGACAGGTCCGTCCATGGTGTCGGATCTGTTCCAACATCTATTGCGGTTTAGGCTGGGGCAATATGCATTTACTAGTGACATTGAGAAAGCATTCTTGATGGTCAAGCTAAAAGAGGAAGATAGTGATGTTATCCGCTTTCTTTGGTTCGAAGACATTAGCAACTCTGAAAGTCCGGTTGTAATCTACCGTTTTCGGGTCGTACTCTCTGGTGCTACATGCTCACAATTTTTGTTAAATGCCACGATCAAGAAACGTCTATCAGATACTCATGAGGACACAAGTAAACTATCTCGCGTGTTGTATATACACAATTTGCAGGGTTCTAGCTATAGTCAGGATGATTTGTTACATACCTACTGGCAAGCACGTAGATTGTTTACAGAAGCTCATTTATTTCTCCGCGAATGGGTTAATAATAGTGAAGATCTTCAGAAATTAATTCAGATGGATGGTACGGCATCTCATAACCAGGAAAACCAGAAATTTGGGGATGATCTAGCAACCAAAACAAGACATTCTAACCTTTCAAACCAAGTCTTTTGTTCAGCAGACAGGAACGCACTCGAAGAGAAGTCTGTTGAGCAAAGTTTTGCAATTTTTTTATCCTTTGGGTCTAGGCATTACCCGTTACCATAAGAGCTAGGATTCTGATGCAAGAAGTTTGGAGACGCAATGTAGGATGGGATGACAGTTTGCCCGAGGACTTAAGTGATTAAGGGACATTATTTTTGAAAGAGTATGACATCCTATGTACTAATCAGCTACCTCGTAAGATGGCAGCATACGGCGACGTTACATTACATACGTTTTGCGATGCTAGTGCCACGGCATACAGGGTAGCTATATATGTCGTTACTTCATTTGGGGCGCATTTAGTTACAGCCCGGGCAAAGGTAGCCCCGGTCAAAAAGGTAACTATCCCTAAAATGGAATTGACTACCAAGCTGCTATTAGCACGTCTGGTGCAACAAGTCGCACTCAACTGGGTACATAGCAAGAAGTCTCTGCCAGTTTACGTGCGAAATAGGGTAGATGAGATTAGGACCCTATTGCCAGACGTTGCATATCACTATGTCAATACAAAAGACAACCCTAGTGATCTCATAACTAGGGGTATAACGGCTAGCCAGTTAATAAAGTCCGAGTTGTGGTATCATGGTCCAAATTGGTTGCTCCATGAAAATGAATGGACAATATGGCAAGCTGTTGGTGTGGGACTTCTACCACTGGAATCAGTGGCAGTTACAGCCCAACCAAATGAGCCACCGGGTCCAGTAATAGAGTGGGCAAGATTTGGTGACTATAATAAATTAGTCAGAGTTGTAGCTTGGGTGTTGAGATTTATATCCAATATCAAGGTTAAAGTAACGGGCCAACTCTGCAATAAGGGTCACAACATTAATGCTCGTGAATATACAGCAGCTGATCGCCTTTCTTTGTATTAAAATGGGTAAAACAGAGGAGTGCAGGGTAGCATTCACTATTATTTTGTGAATGGTGTAGATTATAACACTGTAAACCCGTCAAGCTCGGATATTTGCCGAGATCTACTGTCCAACAGGCCGATGCCAATCCGGTTAGTACAGGTTTCCGACCTCAGGAGGTCTGAGGTAGAGAGGGTTTACTGTATATAACTACATTTCAGTAAATACATAACTAAATGTAACTGAATAAATATCTAAATAACTGAATAGATAATAACTGAATAGCCAACTAAATAAATAACTGACTAAATAACTATATGTGTAATAGTGATAAATAACTGTGAATAAATCTTAATAAATATAGGTCAATGTTTGTCTGTTTGTCAGTTATCATACCTTTGTTACTAAACTCCTCCCACAGTTTTGGTGCTAGGTGGGAGTGTGGGGCACCGTTGGAAAGCCCAGGCTTTGGAGATGGTTTTAGGCGAGTTTAGTGGAAATCAGAGACACTTTTGTTTAATAAAATTTTCGGCAGAACTTATGTAGTATACGGGAGCGAAAAAAATGCGAAAAAAATTGCCGTTTGGGGCAGAAGGAGGCCTCCGATCGAAAAGGTGTATGGAACGAAAGGTGTTCGCAGCTCCCCAAAATGGGGGTACAGATGAGGTCAGATCCAAAATCGGAGGTCATTTAGCGGCCAAAATCGAGGTCGCCGTTTAATGAGGCACAGGGAGGTCGAGGCCGGTGATTATGGTAGTAGTAGTATTTGTGGTAGTAGTGATTGATGATGGTGATTATGGTAGTAGAATTTAAACCCGGGCAACGCCGGGTACCCCTGCTAGTAACAATATAATTGTAAACTGATAAACAGTGGATTTAGGCCATAAAATAAAATCTTTCAAAACTGTGATAGTGACACAGTAGTGACTGTGGAGGGTCACTATCAGTCAAGAGGGCCTCCCCCGCCACCCTACCCATTCTGAAAGGGTGAATGAATGGACTTTAGCAATGTTGAGCCCTCTCACCCACTGTACAGTAACGCACAAATGAGGAAACTTGGTTATTAAAAGTCAGAAACAGGTCATAAACTGATAAAGGAGTGCATTGTCCTAAAACCTCAGATGTATTCTCTGTTGATAGAAGAGGGGGATCTCTAGGATAATCAGATAGCTAGAGAAAAGGGGATACCAATGCACATACAGCAAACCCTCTCCCATGATAAGTGTCGTGCCTGTCTCTTGTCTAACGAGAGTGAAAATTTTAAATCCATTACAATAAGAAATATGATGGGTCAGATGGCTACCGCAATGAGCATGATAACACCATTCATCTCCAGACTGAAAATGAAACTATCTGTGTCTTCATACATGAGTTTACCCCTCTCTCCATAATGCTCCGGCATCACTCCAGAAGTGATACATCTGGGAGTGCTGGCATGATGAAGAAAATCACCCCTATTGATAACATAAAAAATACTTTCAGATCATCGAGCCTCAGATAAAAGAGACCTACCATAGATATAAATTGAAAGCAGCTTGATCACTCTGTATTTAATGCTGCATTGAATTTTGGTCCTCTCTTTACTGTTAGTCTCAATAAATGGTTTTAATAATTGAGTTTGACGGTTTTTGTATATGCTGTGTACAGTCTTCTAATCTCCAATCCATTAGAAGCTGTAGAAGGGGAAGACTAACTAGATAATTGGGTTGCCCTTTATGAGATTAGTTTTGTATTAATAGGGGGTATTTTGTATTAATAGGGGAGGGGGTATTTTGTATTAATAGGGGGTATTTTGTATTAATAGGGGGTATTTTGTATTAATAGGGGGTATTTTGTATTAATAGGGGGTATTTTGTATTAATAGGGGGTATTTTGTTCTCCTCTGTTGTTTAGGAGGTCAAGACTTTAAGGAGGCAGACCGTTTGTTTGGTCTATTAATTTATTTATTTATATATTTTTTTAGTTTCCTCCTAGACCTCCATCAAACTTAGAAAAACACCCCCTAGACCCCCCTTCAAGATAAATTTGTACATTTTTCGGTAGTAAAATGTCCCGGCCGAAGGCCGGTTCCTCTTAAAATTGCAGGCTCGCTATCGCTCGCCAGGAAAAAATAGACACCTAAATGGTGCGAAGTCTTAAAATTGACAACGAAATGGGGCGAAAGGTGTTAAAATCGTCAACCTAATGGGCCGAACGTCTAATAGTCTCAAAACTAGTGGGGCTAAACATTAGGGAGAAGGGGGTCCAGAAAAACGGTCTGTCTCCCCTTAAGGTGAGGTCGAGCATATCCTCTGTGAATGTCATGTGAGAAAGAGATAAGGACATTTGTTCTTTATTCACATGCATGCTTTCTATTGTATCGCTTAAAAGATATAAATACAAAATATTTTAAATATTAAATTATTTGTCAATTGCCTTACCCAAATATTGATTTAATGTATATGCTGGAAAAGGAAAACTGAAGAAAAACGATAACGTTAACACAAAACGATAACGTTAACACAAAACGATAACGTTAACACAAAACGATAACGTTAACACAAAACGATAACGTTAACACAAAACGATAACGTTAACACAAAACGATAACGTTAACACAAAACGATAACGTTAACACAAAACGATAACGTTAACACAAAACGATAACGTTAACACAAAACGATAACGTTAACACAAAACGATAACGTTAACACAAAACGATAACGTTAACACAAAACGATAACGTTAACACAAAATATGTACGATAGTATACCACTAAGATCTGGAGGGCAGCGGTAGTGTTGAGAGAGAGTGCGAGCAAGAAAGAGCAAGGGAAAAAGAGCGAGGGAAAGAGAGAGAGAGAGAGATTTGTATTTGCCACGAGGGGCGAGTTTATTGAGCAACGCCAAAAAAACAAAAAAAAATATCTCCCCTCCCCATCCTGTGAGGGGATAACCACTAGTAAAGCGATACATACTGCTTAAAGAGCCATTATTCTCTTGAAACAACAGCATCGTCGTCTGTTTACATTCATGTTTGTGACTAATGCAAAAATAGTACAATAATGTGAGAAACACAGGTCATATGCTTAGTTATATCCATGGATATTAATGTCTAGGTCAGCTGAGAAACACAGGTCATATGCTTAGTTATATCCATGGATATTAATGTCTAGGTCAGCTGAGAAACACAGGTCATATGCTTAGTTATATCCATGGATATTAATGTCTAGGTCAGCTGAGAAACACAGGTCATATGCTTAGTTATATCCATGGATATTAATGTCTAGGTCAGCTGAGAAACACAGGTCATATGCTTAGTTATATCCATGGATATTAATGTCTAGGTCAGCTGAGAAACACAGGTCATATGCTTAGTTATATCCATGGATATTAATGTCTAGGTCAGCTGAGAAACACAGGTCATATGCTTAGTTATATCCATGGATATTAATGTCTAGGTCAGCTGAGAAACACAGGTCATATGCTTAGTTATATCCATGGATATTAATGTCTAGGTCAGCTGAGAAACACAGGTCATATGCTTAGTTATATCCATGGATATTAATGTCTAGGTCAGCTGAGAAACACAGGTCATATGCTTAGTTATATCCATGGATATTAATGTCTAGGTCAGCTGAGAAACACAGGTCATATGCTTAGTTATATCCATGGATATTAATGTCTAGGTCAGCTGAGAATACACAGGGGACAAGCATAATTATATAGTTAACGTATATATTGAAACCTGGTTAATTAAGTTGAGTGTTTGTGCTAGATTTGATGCAAAACAATCATATGAAGAACACTACTAATGCAACATGAACCTATTTTACTAATCACAAGACCAGGATCTACCTAAATAACAACAAATATGGCATACATTAATCACAAGACCAGGATCTACCTAAATAACAACAAATATGGCATACATTAATCACAAGACCAGGATCTACCTAAATAACAACAAATATGGCATACATTAATCACAAGACCAGGATCTACCTAAATAACAACAAATATGGCATACATTAATCACAAGACCAGGATCTACCTAAATAACAACAAATATGGCATACATTAATCACAAGACCAGGATCTACCTAAATAACAACAAATATGGCATACATTAATCACAAGACCAGGATCTACCTAAATAACAACAAATATGGCATACATTAATCACAAGACCAGGATCTACCTAAATAACAACAAATATGGCATACATTAATCACAAGACCAGGATCTACCTAAATAACAACAAATATGGCATACATTAATCACAAGACCAGGATCTACCTAAATAACAACAAATATGGCATACATTAATCACAAGACCAGGATCTACCTAAATAACAACAAATATGGCATACATTAATCACAAGACCAGGATCTACCTAAATAACAACAAATATAGCATACATTAATCACAAGACCAGGATCTACCTAAATAACAACAAATATGGCATACATTAATCACAAGACCAGGATCTACCTAAATAACAACAAATATGGCATACATTAATCACAAGACCAGGATCTACCTAAATAACAACAAATATAGCATACATTAATCACAAGACCAGGATCTACCTAAATAACAACAAATATGGCATACATTAATCACAAGACCAGGATCTACCTAAATAACAACAAATATGGCATACATTAATCACAAGACCAGGATCTACCTAAATAACAACAAATATGGCATACATTAATCTTGCATATCGTTGTGTTGTTATAGTGTCCTCATTGGATTTGGTACATGTGCTGTGTATATAAGGCTAATAATTATTGGCTTATTTGAAAGACGTGACATTTAGATGAATTACTGAATGACTGATTACAAATAAAGCAAAGCAAAATATTAAAATCATATGAGGGACACTGTACATATTCTTCATACATCAATGGATGTAGAGGTAATAGTTAGCTGAATATGACAATTACAAACTTAACCCGTTGAAACTATGACGCGTTTTAGCATTGTATTTTGGCTATCATTAGACGATTTTATGCAGCTTAGGAAGGATCTGTGGGGATTGAAAGGGTAAATACTATCTCAATCAACCCTTTGACTCTCATATAATGTTACTAATCTGAATAAAATCGTATAATAGTAGCCAAAACACAGAACAGAAACGCGTATTGGAGCTTGAAAGGGTTAATACAAATTGATGAGAGAAACTTCATATTCTTCATTATTGAAGTCATAGCTGCATATAACAAGGGGACAAGCTTATATGCCCTAGTAATATAATATTTAATAGGGTGTGAGTACGAGGAGGAGATGGGACAGAGGGAAGGGTGGGGGAGGGGAAGGGAAAGGAGTAGGAGTAGGGTCTTTTTTATTTTCCTGGGGCGTGAGGCGGTAGGGGGGGGGGGCATGTCAGGAAGGATGTGTGTGTCAGAGGGAAGGTGAGCTCGACGGTTAGTCGGGGAGAGAGAGTCCAAGTGAAAAATGGGGTGAGAAAGCGAGAGAGAGATAGAGAGAGAGAGCACCCTGACACCGGATATACATTCTTCTACAAGAGAGGGGTGGGGACTAGGTTAATGAGATAAACAGAGTATACAATTAATTCCTACAAATGAACCGGTCGGGATTACAAGTTATTTAGATTTCCCTCTCAAATACAATCTTGGGTTCTATCACCCAGTTACTCAAATTAACAGGTAAAATCTATTTGTAACGCCTTCCGATTATACGCTCACACAACCCTATTACAAATAAACTATATTCACAATACACACTTAATTAATATTTGTTTTAAAAGGGGTAAACTGTACCTCAAAACCCCTACACGGAAAAGATTCACGATTATAATCCTTTATACAAATTCTGATGAATACATTGCTATACGGGACGTAATGTCCTTAACGCTTCCCCAAGACTGACCCAATTGTCCTTTCAAATGGTATGGATATTATAGTTTCCTTATTAACAAAAGAGTTCGTGAATTTGGTGGACTAGTGTCCTTTCCTAACTTAACTGACCTATCGGGCAACTAACCAAAACTGTTTTCCCCTGAGCTTATCGGTTGCCCCTCTGTCTGAATTGATCTCTCCCCCCCCCCCTTTTTTTTACTTTATACTTAAATCTTTCCTATCAGATCCTATTTATTTACAACTCTCGCCATTACGCCTTTACTAACAAAAATAACTATTCGTTACACATCATCATTTTATATGCATATAAGTCTAGATTATTTTTCTTTAGTCTGTCCTATAAGGACACATCAATTATTATTAGAACCACCAGGTTAGTCAAAAATGTCTTCTCTTTCTCTTAAATCTTGTGCGGGCCCAATATGGGTCCTTAAAAAAATATATATGTTGGCTGTGGTCAAGTGTATGTGCTGGAACTGTTTTTACCACCACAGAGCTGGCCAATAGCTTCTCTGAAAATCCTCACTCCCGTCCACTACTTGTCGTCCCTCTTGGCTGTGAGTGTGTAAGCTAGCGATGTGACGACAGGCAGCCGGATACTTGAGGTGTATCTTCCTAGTGGGCAACAGTGAGGAGAATTCAGGGGTGGTCTGTGCTGGTACTTTAGATGAGGGCAGGGTAGCTGGAATGGTTGGCTCCTGGTTCCCTTTAGTGCCCGAGCGAGAGAGAGCAAGCGGTTGGAAGCTAACCCATTGAGTTCCGAGGGGTGAATGACCCCAGTAACCCTTCCGCTCCCGGCTTTATAGTCCCGCCTCCCGCTCTCCCGCGCTGTGATTGGCTGAGCGGCACGCGCGGCAGCCCGCTCACTTTGATTTCTCGCCTTCTCCACCTCCACTCTCTTCTCTTCAAAATAAGTTCCTGGAAACTGGTTGCAAACATTTTTCAGTGGCTTACGGGAGTATAGGGCTGGCACCGAAGTATTAGATCTATTGTAACCAGAGGAAACTGTCCGGGAAGAGAATGAGAGCGACTTTTGAGGTGAAGTGGGAAGTTCAGCTCTGCGCTCCGAAAATGGAGGCCGCTGATTGGCTGGCTGGGAAGGTGTGGCGTGTTGATGCTTAGAACTGTCAAAATCAGCTGGTGAGGCAAGCAAATAGAAGGGAGCGCAGCGATTGGAGGAGGGCTTTTCTACTTTAATAATAATAAAAATTATAATAATAATAACAACACAATGTTGTGGTATCCATCAGGTAGCGGTATCAGGATTATGTGGGAGTTCACTGACTACCAACTGGTATTGGTGGCATTATCCTTGACCTTCAACATCCTGGGGATCCTTGGAGAGTCTCAAATATGGCACAAGATCAACGTGTCCGGGAATTTCCTGGCCACTGAAACTCCAAGGACTATCCAGGCCATTAGTGATGTTCGGTGTGCCATGATCTCTGTCTCAGACTCCAGCATCAATCTATACTGCACAGGAAGCTCCGGGGACTGTCACCAGTACACCATCGTTGTGGACACATGGCAGGACCTTCAGGATGGTGACGCCACCCAGTGTTGGAGTAGGACCAAGGCTCCACAACCTAAGAGTTAGTTGCCTCCAGTCGTTTCACTTACCAGCTTTCCATATCTGTCAAAAACACCATTACGCCCACTCGTTTTGTTGCATTGCTTTCCAGGTATTTTGCATATTTTCCTCCATTTTGAATTATGTTGTCTTCAAAGTATTTATCATTTCCCTTCCTACGCTTTCCTTATATTTATTTATCTTCATAATTTCGTGTTCGCCTTTGCAGTTATCCTAGCATATAACATTATTTTTGCTACTTCAATATCAATTAACTTATCTTTATCCCAACAAGCAGTGTTGTTCAATCACTTATTATCTTCCGACTCAAGCATCCTCAGTTGAAGTGTATATAATTATCCATCCTTCCATATCTCCTCCGACCTCCAGATATCTACATTGTAATACTAACTTTTGCCTAGCTCTCTAATATTATTGGTCCTGAACGCTTAGGTTTATGTACAAATATTATAACATCATAGGCAAATATATATATATATATATATATATATATATATATATATATATATATATATATATGGATGAGGAAGACAAAAGGCAAAATTGCCTTGATCGAGTGCCTCGCCCAGAGTTGAAGGAGTGACAGGGCCAAAATCAAGGAACCGTCGAGCCAAAATGAATGGACACACAGCGTTTGAAACAATTTAAGTCATAGGATGATGGGAAGATGGATTCACGGAGAGAGTTCCAGAGCTCAGCTGTTGAACCGAAGACAAATTAGGATTATCGTTTCACTTTTGAGTTGTAGAGTTGCACAGAGTAGGGGTGGGATTGTGTTGCAAGATGGGTACTATATACCCTATGCAGAGGATGTGGTATACACAGGGAGAGCTCTGAGGAACATTGATTATTGTAGTAGCGATAGAATAGCGAGAGAGATGCAAAATTGCGGCGCAGAGAGAGAGAGAATGCAGAGTCGGTGAGTGGACGGGAGTTAATGATATGAAAGCTTCCTTCTTTACTTTGTCTAGAAGTGCTGTATGAGAGGATCCTCCGAACACATGTGAACAATACTCAATACAACAATGCACTGTGCCCCTGTACAGATCAAGAAGCTGTGCAGGGGTAAAGAATCCCTTGAGGCAGTTAAGCACTCCAAGCTTCTGGGAGGCCACCTTAGCAAGATTGGTAATATGGTCCTTCCAAGAGAGAGCAGAAGAAAAAGAGATACCGAGAATATTGAGCGAAGATGAATGGTTGATTTTTGTATTGTTAAAGTATAAGGGATAGTCCTCTGGAAGTTCACGACGGGTAGATGGATGGAGAAGTTGGGTTTTGGAGGCATTAAAGGCAACAAGGTTTTCTCTGCCCCAATTGAAAATGGTAGTTAGATCAAAAGATAAGTGTTGTATGGCTTCATTACATTTTCTTTTTGAGGGATTGCTGGCTGGGGCGTTCTGGAAAACTAATTTAATAATGTAAGGTAGAGTAGTCTGCATATGAATGGATAGAACTGGAAGTACAGTTGAGAAGATCATCTATGAACATTATAAATATAATTAGATATAGGACAGAAACTGAGGAACACCGGAGTTGATAGGATGAGGAAGTGAACAATGGCCATCCACAACTGCAGCTATGGAACGGCCAGAAAGAAAATTAGAATCAAAGGCACAAATGGACGGATAGAAACCGAAGGAGGGTAGTACATATATATATATATATATATATATATATATATATATATATATATATATATATATACAGTATATATGTATATATATATATATATATATATATATATATATATATATATATGTAACTACTCTCCTTCGGTTTCTATCCGTCCATTTGTGCCTTTGATTCTAATTTTCTTTCTGGCCGTTCCATAGCTGCAGTTGTGGATGGCCATTGTTCACTTCCTCATATATATATATATATATATATATATATATATATATATATATATATATATATATATATATATATATATATATGTAACTACTCTCCTTCGGTTTCTATCCGTCCATTTGTGCCTTTGATTCTAATTTTCTTTCTGGCCGTTCCATAGCTGCAGTTGTGGATGGCCATTGTTCACTTCCTCATCCTATCAACTCCGGTGTTCCTCAGTTTCTGTCCTATATCTAATTATATTTATAATGTTCATAGATGATCTTCTCAACTGCGTTCTAGATGCGTTCTAGAAACCAGATCTGAGGGAGAGAGTGGCGAGGGAGCTGTATATATACTAGCACTAGCTCGAGCCGCGTGGGAAAAAAGCGGTAACAAGTCCTCTAGCCAATACTAAAGAAGCCAGCCAAACATGACGTCACCAAACATGGTAAAAAACTCCTCCAAAAGGCCAGCTAGCTGTGACATCATCAAGCATGGCAAAAAACACTGCACGCCTCCTCTTACTCTGTTCTACTCTCTTTCTCTCTCTCTCTCAAATCCTATCATTACTACTTAATGATAAAACATATACTTTGCAATTAAATATATAAAGCCTTGACATGGGCAAAAACAAAGAGCCTTTCTGGACTGCCCATGACACGAGCTTTCATATGAAATAAAGCACACAATAATACATCAACTGTAACCACATCCACTGCCCTGGCGATCCTAGCGAGTCACTGTAGGACAAGCCATGCGGTTCTAACGGAGTGGTTAACGTCACACCATTATCCTTCAACAATACAAAAATCAACCCGACATCTCTCAGTATTCTCGGTGTTTCTTTTTCTTCTGCTCTCTCTTGAAAGGACCATATTACCAATCTTGCTAAGGCGGCCTCCGAGAAGCTGGGAGTGTTCAACCACCTCAAGGGGTTCTTTACCCCAGCTCCGTTTCTTGCTCTGTAGAGGGGCACAGTGCGTCCTTGTATTGCGTATTGTTCACATGTGTGGGAAGGATCCTGTCACACAGCACTTTTAGACAAAGTAGAAAGGAAAGCCTTTCGTATCATTAACTCCCGCCCACTCACCGACTCTCTACATTCTCTCTCTCTTCGTTGCAATAATGCATCTCTCTCGCTATTCTATCGCTACTACAATAATCAGTGATCCTCCGAGCTCTCTCAGTGCATACCACCTCCTCAACGTAGGGTACGTATAGTACCCGTCTTGCAACACAATCCCACCCCTACTCTGTACAACTCTCTAACTCAAGAGTGAGACATTGCTCCCGATCATTCTTCTAATAAACAGCTGAGCTGTGGAACTCCCTCCCTGAATCCATCTTTACCTCATCTTATGACATAAATTGTTTCAAACTCCGTGTTTCCAGAAATTTTGGCTCGAACGTTCCTTGATTTTGGCCCTGTCACTCTTTTAACTCTGGGGGAGGTACTCGTCACAGGCAGTTTTGCCTTTTGTTTCCCTCATTCACATAGAAAAAAAAGCATAGAAACATTATGTATATATATATATATATATATATACTAGCAGGGGTATCCGGCATTGCCCGGGTAATCACCATAATCATCATCACTACTACCAGCACTACTTCTACCATAATCACCATCATCAATCACTACTACCACAATCATCACAATACTACTACTACCATAATCACCGGCCTCGACCTCCCTGTGCCTCATTAAACGGCGACCTCGATATCGGCCGCTAAATGACCTACGATTTTGGATCTGACTTCATCTGTACCCCGATTTTGGGGGGCTGCGAACAACTTTTGTTCCATACACCTTTTCGATCGGAGGCCTCCTTCTGCCCCAAACGGCCATTTTTGTAAAAACCAAAAGCGATTTTTTCCGATTTCGCGCCCATTTTCTCCGTCCCTTTCACCCTGGGGAATTCTAATTTTGTTCACTAAAACCTGCCTAGGGACCCCTTTACTATGCATACCAAGTATGAACGCTCTAGCTGAAAAAATGTGGCCATGCATAAAGAACAGACACACACACACACACACACACACACAGACAATCGAAAATATTATATATATATATATATATATATATATATATATATATATATATATATATATATATATATATATATATAGTAGTGGCAATAGATTCTCCTCGAGGGAAGCGGAGTCTTATAAGGGCAAGCAACACCAAGGTGAACACAAACTTCTTTATTCTGGTACCGGTAACTTTTCGACGTTAACCCTTAAAGATCGGGATCGGACTTAAGTCCGGTTCCAATTTGCAGCAAGTTAGGAGCAAGGCTTTTAAAGGGTTAAAATCGAGTGCAAATGGCCGGGAGCGCAGCGGGCCAGACAGCCGACTCCCAGGGCTTACCGCCGCCCATTAACTCATGTTCCCTGTGTTCTCGAGAGGCCGGCAGTGCAGCCAGTAGTGAGCATAGCTGGGAAAAATATGCCGCTATACGCTAAACTCCCATGTTACTGGTATCACTGTATGAGAACCACGAGTGCTATGTAGCTCGTTCTGGTCTCATTTTGAAGCTTTTAGCGCCTAGTTTTTTGCTAAATAATTTGTTTTTCATGCAGATACTTGATTTATCATGCAGGAGGGCCTAAATATGCCCAAATAAGCCCAAAACCCCCCGCTAGACAAGGGTTAACATATGTCATCATCAGACCTAAAGCAATAAGAAATATATTTATTAATAAATGATGTTGACATTTAAAGCAAATATATTTTTCATAATAATTTAGAAAAACATAACCGTACAAACGAAATTTAATGTTAACTTTAGTCACCCGTGCTTACCACATTTGTTCCTCATATTTGTCTTTTCACAATGAACTCGAATATCTCAAACACATTTTACATTCAAATGGTTTCCCTATTTCATTCATTGAAAACTGTTTCGGTAAACAACTAAATAAACTTTTCCAAGTCCCGAGCCCCGTACCGACTGCTAAAAAGGCAGTAATATTTTTCACTATGCCATTTTTAGGACCATCAAGTTACTCGATACGCCATAAAGTCACAACATTGATTCGTTGCTTCTATCCCCAAGTGTCCCTCAGAATAATATTCAAACCTACTAATACTTTGTCACATCATTTCAAATTCAAAGATCTATCCCGGATGTTCTGCAATCCTCTATTGTTTATCAATATAAATGTACCTGCTGTAATGCAACTTATATAGGCCAATCAAAACGGCACTTAAATATGAGGGTTGCGGAGCATCTGGGCCGATCTTATAGAACTGGACTTCCCATTTCTAAACCATCCTTGTCAGCCATTCGAGACCATTGTGAACCTATAGGCCATTCCATTAACAAAACAAAAATTCAGTTATTTTCAGTTGTTCTGGTGACACCACCCGTTTAATAGCAGAGTCCCTCCTCACTCACCATCTTAAGCCCACCTTGGGCACCCACGAATTCTCCTCCAACCTATTATTTTTCTAAGGTATTGTGTATATTTTAGCCTACAATATCTACACGTGGTTTACTTATGGTTTAGCTGTTGCTGTTGTTTGTGTTTGTTTCTATCTCTTTTTTCGCGATTTCTAACTTGTTATGTTTTTCTAAATTATTATTAAAGGAATCTCTGAAATTCAAATACCCAGTATAAATTAGTTAGGAGATTCAATTAAACCCGAGACCGCTTCGAATATGTTTGTATGTGAATAAATGTTCACAACTGTACAATACGTTAAATAACATTGGGCAATAACTTCGTAATGCCCACATTTTCTGGTTCTATTTATCATTCAACATTGGTAATAATTACTAACATACGACAGTAATATCTGCAGAACCACTTGAAGATCGTAATTTGTTTATTCCAAGATACCTTCGGTGTTTTCTATGTTGAAAGAAAGATACATAAATGTTTGATATTAACAGAAAATAATTTTAGTTGTAAACGGTTTACAAAGGGAACATAAATTACATTATGTCAACCCAAAAACGAATTATGTTTATAATTCAACATTCCTGGGTATAAACTAGGATATTGGGGGGAGGAAGAAGGCGGGGGAGGAAGTGGGGGGGTGGGGGGTGGGGGGCGAAGGGGGAGACCAATGCCAGTGTTCGGCTTATAGCACATGCTTGGACGACACTGATTATTTTACTATATATCCTGTAAATCATTAATGCTTAATTATTTTATGTTTCATTTTAGAATACAGTTAACTTGCTTTTTTAATCTGTACTTAGCACTTGAAGTCTGTAAGTGTTGTTTCAATACACCCTACTAAATGTCTGTATATTCCCAGCCGTCATTAACCCTTAACTGGAGGCGCGCGACATATGTCGAGTGAAATAAATTTGGACTAAGTGGCGGTGCACGACATCTGTCGAGCACCAATTTCAGCACGTAATGTTGCTGAGAGAGAGAGCTGAGCGGTGGGACGAGCGTAGCAACCATATGACCGGTCCCCACCACCGCGGTGGACTTACTGAACTGTATACCACCCTTCTCCCCCTCTTCTGCCTCACTGCACAGGGAATTATGTAAGGAAATTGCCTTGTTTCAGGGTTTTTGCACTCGTGTTGCGCGATCGTTGCAAGAGAACCAGTGGTCGTACAAGGATGGTTCGGGTGTCATTGGAAAGCTCTGTTTACGCCCTTTCAGGGATAGATACTTCTTTTACGCACTGGTTCTTATTTAGGCATGAAAATGAGCACGGAAACAACCCTATTTAGGGTAAAAAAAAAACACTGGGCGCTACGGTCAAATAGACCACCTAGCCCGCTAAGTAAGGGTTAATATCAAGTATATCTCACAAATAGGCCTACACGTGAGCAGCACTACATGAAAGAGGTGGAAGACAATGTTTCCTGCAACAGAAATACAGAACTAGCCTACAGTTTAGGCTACATGTATGATGTATGTATGTATGTATGTATATACTCAGGCACATATCCCACAGCTGGGGGTGGCTGACTCGAGACAGAGCTTGAACAGAAACAACACAATAAAGCAAAAATAAAACTTCACACACATACTGGAACAAGACCTCACGGGCTTCACTGTTCATTGTAAAGCGGTGAATGTTAAGGCTCTCAGCCTATGCCCGAGAGGAAGTAAGTTGGAATATAGAAAAAAAAAAAATCTAGGCCGTCCAGGAGAAGACCCAGAGACAAAGGATTACTAGGGACCTCCATCCACCCCCAGGTCCCAGACCTCCCGGAGAGGTTCTGGTCACAGCAGGCAGACACACAGCGAAGCTCCACCACCACATCACTTCCAAGCATGACCCTTCATATAGATGGGCTCCCTGTGCCAGGCGCCTGACAGACTCTTCTCTAGTCCAACTGGCACCCGACCCCCACTCCCTTGGACCGCATTGTCACTCATCTATTAACCTCTGAAGTGCGCATGGGGGTAATTAGACACCTCTGCCTGTGCGCATGTATTTGAGCTGTTTCCATCACTAAAATATTAATTTTACCATAAATAGCATTAATACTTATCCATATGCACCTATTAGGTTGATTATAAAGGTATTAACCTGTTACAGCAATAAAACAAGTGAAAACAGCGTTTGGATGGTCAAAATCGGCGATACAGGGCGGGAGTTGCATAATGTATGGGTGAGGCAACCTCCTTTCCCGCCAATTTCCCCCAAGGCTGGAGAGACACTGTCGATCGATACTCTCTCTCTCTCTCTCTCTTGCACTCGCTTCCTAACAGTGATGACAATGCCCTGCTTGCAACTCGCTAATGTTAGCACGAAAATATACATCAGAATAAGAGAATAACAGGGAAAATAGGTGATAACTGAAGGAGGGGAGGAAAGTGGGGAAGGAGGGGAGGTAGAGGACTGATATTTTGCATGGCCCAAGGGAAAAAAAAAAAAAATTGATGTTTAATTATTATGTTCCTTCCAACAAACAACCATACTCCTAAAATCGATTAATACAATTTACAAACACATGTGGCAGTCCGTGGATTCGAACCCAGGATGCTCACACCGAAAATCAACACCTTATACATCGCACCACGAAGACAGAAATTTTTTTTTTTTTTCTCTGACTCTTAAGAGTCTTCCCGCAGTCCGCCGGGGCAACTCTTAAGAGTCTTCCGGCAGTTCCCGGGTTAACAATCATTCTCCATTCATTCCTATTCATCACCACTTATCTTGCCTGTTCTTCAGTCCTATGTCTATCTTCCAACACTTCTTTCACACCATCTCTCCATCTCTTCTGAGGTCTCCCTCTCGATCTATTTTCCCTTGTTTCTGGCTCATTTATTCTCTGTGTAAGCCTTTCATCTCCCATTCGTTCAACATGCCCATACCAGCATAACACCAGTTTTTTTCCACTCTGGCCAATAGGGTTTCTTGTTGTCCCCCTCTTCTTCATACCTCTTCATTTCTCAATCTGCCTCTATGCGTCACTTTACACATACTCCTCAAGCAGCTCATTTCCATCACATCCAACCTTCTTTTATCTTTTCTATACAGACCCCAGGTTTCATCCCCATACATCACTGTTGGTACAACTATCCTTCGATACATTGTACTTTAGCTTTCATTCCGATATTTCTCACCTTTCACTTACTTCCCATTGCACCGAAAAGTTTCCTTCCCTCACTCACTCTGTCTTGCCTCCATTTCCACACCTGCGTCCTTGCTTATCACTCCTCCTAGTTATTTAAAACACTCCACTTGCTCCAGCATTTCCCCATCCAGTTGTACATTAGATTCACCCTACGAGCATCTTTATTACGCACAGTACTTTACTTTTGTTGACATTCACCTTCAGCTTCCTCCACCCACATACCACACTAAACTCTTTTACTACTCGCTACAGCTTCTCCTCAGAATCTGCCACCTGTGCTGTGTCAGCAACAAACAGCAATTGATTCAAATCCCAATCACCACCATTCTTTCCTATTAAACCCAATCCTCTACCTATGTTAAGATGTATAATTGGTCAGTTGTAAAGTTTAAACACACACAAACACACATCTCTGACTCAGTGCATAAGTAACATAAGCCTACCAACTGTATGTGTTACAACATTATATTTTGTCAATTTGTCAGGCCTAATACACTTCACCGTAAACAAAAGTAGTATTGCACAAGTTGCCACAACTCATATTAAGGAAAATAATAAAAGTGTTCTTAATATGATTCGCGAGATAAACCAATATGTCTAGTAACCTGACCTTAATTTTTGTAATACCCCGTAACCGCAAAAATCACGCAACCACAAAACTACCTGAATTGACATCTGGGAAAACGTAATATAATAAATAGATACTAGCCTAATAATAATATTATTATTATGCTACTCCCCCCTCCCCCTCCCCTCCCTCCTCCCCCTCCCCCACCCCCCCCATATATATATATATATATATATATATATATATATATATATATACAGTATATATACCGGTATATATATATAATATAATTCGTATTTATGTATTTATGTATGTTATGCCCCCTCGTTCATTATTATTATATATTATTATTGTTATACCTCCCTGCTCCCACTCCCCCCTCTCCCTCCCACTCCCCCCTCCCCTCCCCCCCCCTCCCTCTCCCCCTCCCCCCCCTCCTCCTCCCCCCCTCCCCCCCCCCCCCCCATGTATATATAAATATAAATATATATATATATATATATATATATATATATAAATATATATATGTATATATACCGGTATATACCGGGGAGGTGTGGTGCAGTGGTCTTGCCACTGGCCTGGTAATCCAAAGGTCCCGGGTTCAAATCCCGATGTATCAATGGGAAGATATTATTGGGATGGAATTTGTGCTGTACCTGGTATCAGTGCATTACCACAAGCCCACCGAAACGTCAATAAAATACCCTCATTGTTCCCTGATTAAATAGCAGTGTATGAATATTCCCATATTCAAAATATGCTATAGGGGTGCAATGCCTGGTGAGTTATCTGCTCAACAGGTGGCGTTGTGTGTGTGTAAGTGTGAGAGTCCGAGTGTAGGGGGTGAGACAGTGAAGCACGGGAACGAGATGGCTTCAGAGATGGGGTCGTTTCGGGCCATGAGTGAGCACCGTGCCTCATGTGAAGGCAAGATGGCAGGTGCTCGTTGTACTCTACGTGCTTCACATGTCTCACTCCCTAGACTGGAACAAGACCTCACGGGCTTCACTGTTCATTGTAAAGCGGTGAATGTTAAGGCTCTCAGCCTATGCCCGAGAGGAAGTAAGTTGGAATATAGAAAAAAAAAAAAAAAAAATATATATATATATATATATTTTTTTTTTTTGGGGGGGAGAGGATTTTTTTTGTTTCTAATTGTAGATATATATATATATATATATATATAATATAATTCGTATTTATGTATTTATGCATGTTATGCCCACTCCCCCTCCCCCATTATACATCCCTCACCCTCTTCCCCACATATATAAATATATAAACTCTCGTAGTCTCTCTAGGACAGTAGTCAGGTTGTCTATATGTTGTTCCCAGGTCCTCCCAGGTACAACTATGTCATCTAGATATACGTGTGCGTTATTTCCCACTAAACCCATCAGCACCTGATTTATGATCCTTTGAAAACTAGAGAGTGCATCCTTTAATCCAAAAGGCAACACATTATATTCATAGTGACCATCTGGGGTTGAAAAGGCAGTTTTTTGCTTACTTTTCTCCATCAAGGGAATTTGGTGATATCCCCTGCGTAAGTCAAGACAAGTGAACAACTGACTCTCCCTAAGCTGAGCTAGAATACGATCTATGTTAGGTAAAGGATATCTATCATTCTTAATTAGCTTGTTCAAATTACGGAAATCCAAGCACAATCTCAATCCTCCTTCCTTCTTCACTACCGGGTTATTAAAAGAAGAACGGGATGGTCGTACTATTCCTTGTTCCATTAAGGTTTGAATTTGGTCCTTGACATCCTGAATATATTTATGAGGTATAGGATAAGGACGTCTGTAAACAACCTGGTCCGAAACTGTCTCTATATTATGAAAAATATACGGACTGATTGTCAGGGGATCACTTTCCAAAGAAAATACGTCAGAGAACTTCCTTACCATGGTTTTCAAAGCTTGTTTCTGTTCCACTGATAAATGTGCAAAATGTTCCTCCACGTGTTTTACTAAGCCATCATTTCGTTCGTTAGGCTAGGCGTCAAAGTACAGATATTATCTCTCTGTGTAGGAGATAATTTATCTCGTCCGAGATATCTAACTCTACCTTTTCACAAACTTCTACATATCCTAATGAATCACCTGGTTTAATTTATATTATATCTGGAGTGAAATTGGCAAATTTCATTGCAAATGTACCCTCAGATAATGCAAGGATACCTTGAAAACACGCAGATGCCTGTGGCACCCCTTCAAATGGCGTGTAAACTCCATAGACTGTATCATTAACCTCTTCTCCTTTCTGGTTCCCTCTTTAGCATGATAGCAGTACGGAGCCATAATATTATTCCCAAGGGCAGAGTTTTGTCACCTCCCTTACAGTAACTTTAACCAGTTTATTTGTCCTACCTGGTTGAGTGTGTACTGACTGTATGACTCCTACAAATTAGAAATGTTAGCTTGAACTCTATTGATATGAAAAGATAGAGGGTATGTATTTAAGGAAATTTTATTATTACAGAGGAAATCAGTACCTAGGAGGATGGTTGTAGGAATAGACATGTTCTTTACTACCGTAAAGTCGTGAAGTATGACCAAACCTCCAATAGATACCCTCAATTTAACAGACCCTATTGCAGAAAGGGGCTGTCCATTTACATCATACAAAGGCTTTGCTGTATCCATTACCAAATCAGTTGAATGTGATAATTCCTTCAATTTTGCTTCAGAAATTAAACTAGTAGTTGCACCTGTATCAATCATAGCTACCATCTCCTCGTCAGTTACGTTAGTTTGAATGGCAATTACTTTAGAAACTACGTCCGGAGATGAGCTAAGGACTTGCAGAGCTACATTTGTTTTTTTTGTTTTCCAATTCTCCCGAAAGATTTGCATGCGAAGGAGTGTTTACATAACCTGACTCCGAGCGCGCCGGCATATTCCTAGGACCGCGCGACAAGTGTGGTGGGGGATGGTAGGGGGCATAATACTGTGACTGAGGGGGTGCCTGACTGTAACCACCATAGTGCGGGCTATTCATAAGCTGCGGGCGATATGGCAATTCCAGGGGGTCTGATTGATACCTCACTGATGTATAATAGGATTGTCTTGTATACTGCTTATAAGGTCTAGCACTATTTATTCCTCCATTCCTTTGACCAATAGCCTCCCATGCTGTAGAACAGTTTTTTGCAAAATGTGCCACGCCTTTGCAACGGGAACATTTGATATCAGGACCTTTCCTCAGACCTCTACTAAAACCAGCTATTTTGTGTGAAGGCATGCGGCAAATATTCGCTTTATGCCCAATCTTCCCACACCTGTTACAAAGTATTTTAACAGCCTGCCTACCATTACTGGGTGTGTTATACTGTCTGTGTTGGGTTTGCTTACGGACGTCAGTGTGTAGACCACCCTCGGTCCTACCTATGGTTAACACCGAACGTTTAACTCCCAGACCAGTTCCTTCTTTCTCTGCTGCTGAAATTTCGGATTTCGCTCCTAAAACCTTAAAAACTTACTCCAGATCTTCTGTGAATCCTCCCTATCTGATTCCTTAATATGAATGACGAAACCAGTGGGGGCGTTATTGAGGAAACTCGCCACCTATAATGAGTTTACCGTCCGTGCATCAGAATTTAATTTCTTTAACTCTGCTGCAAACTTATTCAAACGAGAAAAGAAAGTTAGATACGTTTCGTCGGCAGTTTTTGTTGCCTTCATCAGGTCACCCATGACTCTATCTAAGGTACGGTCAGGGGGAAATAAAGTAAAAAATGTATCCCTGAACACATCCCATTCTGTTTTACCTTCAGGAAAAGTGCCTAAATCATCAAGGAGTGTTTGAACAATAGTTTTAGCAGGACCTAAGCTGTAAAGTCTTGCAACTTCCAGCTTACCCTGAATACTCCATTCTAATGGGACAGGTATTTTGGAATATAGATCCTTTATCCAGTTTCTTGCAGAAGGAATACACTTAACCTCTGGTTTATCAGAATGGCTCACGGGACTTCCACAAAAATATGAAACGTTCGTGAGTTTGGCAAAATTATTTGTATTAGCTAGCGAGAGACCACCAGTTATGGTCTCTGCTAATTGAGCAATAACATGGTCCGTCATGGCTTCGTCTTTACCGTCACTAGTATCACTATTAGAAGTTTAATCTGGAGTGGACAGACTTCCTTCAGAATTTGTATTATTATCACCACTAAGAGAAGAATCAGAATATACTTCAAACTCAGACATCAATCATTTCACAAAAGATCTTAATTTTCCAGTTTTTCCCAAAAATCTGTTTCCCCAAAGGTTCACCCATCATAGTTTTTAGTAATATAAATAATTAACTTGGTATATTTGGTAATAATAATAATAAACCGTAATATAAACAAAAATCCGCTGGTATTACGTCGATATGCAAGAAAATAAACAGTTATATGCACACCGCCTGCTTTAGTTACTACAGGGCAACTCAAAAATCACTGAGGTTAACCGCTCCCTACTTTTGGCGAGTCGGCAAAAATAAAAGTAGTTTAAGATTCACGTGCGTTTACCATTGTCACTATTGTCGATTAATGCTGTCACTATCGTCGACAGGGCGAATACAAAAAATATAGTTTCCAGGGCAAAAATAACAAATAAGTTACCGCTGCGACCATCGTCGACTGTTGCAAGTATCACTATGTCCGTGATTCCACTTTATCGCTATTATCTTTATCGTACAGGGGGAATGAATATCGTGTTTATCGCTGCCACCATTATTGTTTATCGCTGCCACCATTATCGTATTCGTATCGAACCCTTATTTATTTATTACTTTATTATGTAAGTCTCAGTGGTAGCTTCAATGCTAATTACTTTATTATCAATATCCAAGAGGCTATAAGGGATTAACAATAGAAATACATTTCTTTATGCTTCTGTGATTATGAAGGATCTCTTACTATGTTATAGTTATAGGCTGATAACCATACTCCACACGATGTAGATAGATACACATATCTATCGTATCTTTAAGTCTCTTTGTTTACTCTAGCTCTCGTTATAATTGCTATATTTATTGATATATAAGAATTAGAATAGTTTTACTATAGTTGGAGTATCGTTATATATTTATAAGAATATATTTCGGTTATAAAAACAAAGTTATGAATTTTGTTTATTTGCACTTTTTTATATCTTTATTTATACAGTCTATAGTTTAAATATTATTACACTTCAGATAATAGTTTCACAGAGTTTCACAGAGTTGTAAATGACTGAATAATTTACTAAGACAACTTGGATTGTTATAACACGTATTGAATGATATTATATACTTGGTTTAAGTTAATGTAGTTTGTATGATAAATAATAAATGTTTCCTAGAAGTTCCAACCAAAACTAGCACTTCTAATATTTATATTTAAGTTGTACTCACTAGGATTAAGTGTAGTTTCTGTCTGGGACTCTCTCTTTTAGAGTCCATGATGACTTTGTAATGCTTTTGGTTGTGGGTGTCTACTGGCTGGTACTGGTACTAACTTTTAGAGTTTTAATCTTGAGCTTATATAGGGCTCAAGTGAATATGTCCACGTCCACACTCACGTGTGAATAGCTTCCACGTTTACACTCACGTGTTTAAATTATATATATAACTCTATGTAATTAAACTCTGGACTCGGAAGTAATCTCTATACCTGAATTACACTTTAAAACAGAGTTATTAGTTCATCACTTAATCTATTGATACATATATTAACTTCTAATATATACTATAAATCATAAATCCATTATGTAAACAACAGCTGATCAATGATTACTCACAGATATACACAGGTTGGTTCTGGACTATTGTATACATTGGCTGATTATGATAAGGAGACTCTCGGATCCTTATCTTCTGTACCATTATCAGTGTTCGTTCTTAATTCCTTCTTATTCTTAGTGGGTATATATCTTATTCTAGCCTTTATTTACATTCTTTATTCACTAGAAGATTCATTCATGTTGAGTACATCTGTTCTCGACAAATTCAAAGACCAATGCTGTGTGACTTGCGCTTGTTAATCTTATATTATTATACCTGCCTTAACTACCAGGCAAAGTACATTGGTAGCACCGTTCGCACCTTCAAAATCCGTGTTGAAATGCACAAAGGGCACTCTAATAGAAAGGGTCAGAGTATTTACTTGCCTCCATAATCCTCAGTAAAGGATTATAGTAATGTGTGTAACGTAATTCCTGACTGACCTTATGGAAGCCAAACTAGCTATG
This sequence comes from Paralithodes platypus, assembly GCA_032716605.1. Classification (NCBI taxonomy): domain Eukaryota; kingdom Metazoa; phylum Arthropoda; class Malacostraca; order Decapoda; family Lithodidae; genus Paralithodes; species Paralithodes platypus. The sequence goes on from CM064582.1 coordinate 12,683,990, forward strand.
TTGGGACTGGGTACACATCGACCTCCCCTTCCCTTCCAACCTCTTTCCTCCCTTTCAGCCTCACCCAGTTCCCTACTCCAATTCCAAGCTCCCCTCTTTTCTACTCACAATTTCAACCTCTCTCCTCTTCCTAAAACCCTCAAACTCCTCCCTCTCTTCCCGTTAATTCAGCCCTGTTCAATGTTTCCCTCAAAGGTAATTGAGATGACAGGGCTGAAAAGGGTACCTGAGGACACAGTACACCAGATAGCCACCATACATGCAATAACCCCGAAGCCCAAGCAGCAGAAGAAAAGAGGAAGGGCCTCTCAAACAACATCATCTACATTGTCACCAACTTTACCACAGTTAGTCCTCCCGAACAGTCTTCTTTGTCACCCACCTCCTTCAGGGAGAACGGAGGACCTTCTACGCCAATCACAGGCAAGACTCAGGAACCAACCACAGAAGTCCTGGGAACTCCAAACAAAAGGACGCTTCTACATCACCTCCACCAACCAGAACTCAACAACTACACTGCAGCCCAATTTAGACTATTCAGAAGATATGTTTATGCAATTAAGCCATCAGCGACCTGAATCTTATAGACAGATGGAATTGAGCAATACCCTGTAAACACCCTCTGCGGAATACACAAGGGTCAATCCAGATATGTGCATCACCCTGTACTTATAAACCATGCAATACAATCTTCACAGTAAAGGCTTTAAGTTGGTTACGTAAGTTGTGACAACCTACAGCCTCTACTATGATACATTTAGTTATAAGATGATACCTTGGACATAGGCCTATATAATTATACCTTATTTCCAAGGCTAGGATTACTATGTACAGTTCCGGACAGATGAAACAGCAACACCTCGTCCACCCACTATGTGGTGAGGGGCTCTGCAGATTTGGTAACACTGGCAGGAGGTGGGAGGGATGTGGGTGGGAGGGTGATGAGGGGAGGTATGTGGGGGGTTTAGGGGGGAATTGGGAGGGTGAAGAGGCAGCAATCATGGTGTGGCTGGTGGGAGGGGGCAAACAAGTGACAGGGTAGGGGAGAGCAGATTGGCAATTACACACACCTAGGTGTGTGTAATTTAAAATCCTGTGGGAGTAGCTTGTTCTATAGGAAAATTTGTTTGTCACTGTTCTCCCCTACCCCGTTGCTGTTTGATCTGTCCGGAACAGTACCTTGCAACAACCATTCTACCATTTTTCCCATAGCCCTATAACTCCGAAATCATAGACACCGGAGTCAAGAATAATTTAGCATAGTACCTCAGGAAAATCTGAATAAAAGTATGCAACCATCACCTCCCCTCTTGTCCTAACCTTCGGGCTCAGACTCTAGGATACAGTGCTTGGTTCTTGCCTCAACCCCTCCCCCTCGAGAGTACTCCTGAAGTACCCCTGCTGTACTACTGAAGTACTGCCTGTCTGCTGCCTGACCCTGGGACCACCTGCTGCCTGACATCCTGGACCTAGGACCCCTGCTCGAGCACCGTGAACAGCCTTCGGCCAGACTCATACTCTCGACCCCCCTGCCCTCCAAATACTTAAGTGTCTCTATGTGTTCTTTCGTTGGTTATTGTTGTGAGGTATAAATTATGTAAATATGTGAACCGTGCTGTGACTTATTTTATTGTGATCTGTGCCCAGGATCCCGTATGTTCGTGATAAAGTCATCCTTCTGAAACTTGTATACTCTGTGTTAATTTTGCCATTCAGCCTTAACTTATGTTAAGACCTGTTTGCTTTTAATCCTATCACACATACGTTATATACATCTGTGTTTAAGTATTATTTCTAAAGACCACACGCTCGCAGAATTACTAACTATATGGTATATGATTTATTATTTGTGAGTCGAAGTCGCAGTGTATTCCATGATTAATCTTTCTTCATATTCACTATTTCACTTACGACCTATGCCCGATTTTCCAACGAGTTCCTAGTGTAATTCCTTTTATTAATTCCCATACTTTATCTTACTCATCATTTGTGAAGTTTATTTTATGAACGTTAATTTCTGTTCTGATGATTATTGATGTAAGTGATATTCGAGTTTAATGTTTAGGAATTCATCCACATAAAATTCATATTGCGATTATATGCATCCACTCTACATACACTAATTGAGCCTGTGTATTTCTATTCCCGTTGTTCTGTTAACTTGTTCAGATTCGATCACTGATACTGACTTATAAGTATTATTGAGTAGGATTTCGTCGCCTACGTCCCTCATACACTAATTGTGCCTGTGTATTTTATTCCCGTCGTTCTGTTAAATTGTTCAAATTCGATCAATGATACTGCCTTATAAGTATCAATGAGCTAGACTTGGCCGCTAGCTCACCAGTTATAATTTAACTACGATGTATTTATTCACATCTGTTAACTTATTCAGATCCTCATTATTAATACTAAATTAAAGTATTAATTTGCATTATATTATCATATGCGCCCCAGTGTTTATTTACGCACTATTCCGATTGTCCTATTTATACGTAGACATCGTACAATTAATTGTTAATCTCATTTGCTTAGATATTGCGAAGCAAACATAATTATATTATCTACTTTAACTTCTGCCATCTGAAAGATCTTATTTTACTCGATAATATATATACATAGTATTTCGAATTCCTAAACTTATTTCGTTATCGTAGCATACGATCATTCAATATAAATACGTGATAAAATATAAATTCATTATTTTCGGGATTTATTATATCCTATTTTATTCCAAATAATATTCTCTATCCACTCATATTATTTGTTTTAATATTGAACTCACACTAAGAAAATAGTTGCACTAAGCATAAAAGTATAGATCACTATCGCAGTCCAGCTATTGAGCTTCCAGGCAACCCTACTTAAGGTCACCCTCTCCGCGGTCAATATTTAAGTCTCACCATTGCGCAGTAGAGCACACCGCGGAACTCCTGGACGTAAAGGGAGTCCATATTTAGTAATCAACTCTCTCATCTTAAGTTATAGGGTATTATCCTATAACTAAATAATACTTTTATTAATTACGGAAGACACTGGACCCTCATTTATCATTGTATTGAGGGCTATTATTTATTTATGTGTGTTACTAGCTTTATGTATACTTTCCTCTTTTGAAAGTCTTTATTCTAGACACTCACCATTGAGTTGATCTATATTCCTGACTCCAAGCTTCTGGATACTAGTATTGTTATTAATCCAATTCAGGAAGCACCCTTTGATGTATCAATATGTACGAGAACTCGAAATCGAGAACATTAGGATGAGACGTGCTTATAACATTATGATGACATGTACTATTAACTCAACTGTTCTTAATTAATAAAACTATATATATCGGTCTCCATACCTGTGTTGTTATTGAATAGTATATTGTCCTCTTGAATACCTTATTCATTGCATATAGATCCTACTCGGGATGTCCCTGTCATAGAGTATTAAAGTCTATCAAACCATAATTGGATTGTTTTATGGACTGTACCAAGGGAATTGAAATATTATAGCCCGACATAACAGTAATATTGGCAACACTTGGTACCATAGCTATCGACATTGAGAACAGGAAACACCTAATTCCATACAGAACATGCAAACCATATCACAATAATTATTGACAACTGGCTAATGATGTTTAATTTAATAGGCACAAAACTCAATGTTAATATAGTATGTTTGTCAAATGGGTTTTCATGTGCAGATAATAGTGATTATCAACAAAAAAGAACTATGGGAAGAGGATTGGGTTTAGTAGGAAAGAATGGTATAGATTGGGAGTTGAATCAGTTGCTGTTCGCTGATGACACAGCGTTGGTGGCGGATTCTGAGGAGAAACTGTAGCGGGTACTCAAAGAGTTTGGTATGGTTTATGGGAGGAGGAAACTGATGGGGAACGTCAATAAAAGTAAAGTAATGGTGTGTAATACGGGTGGACCGTAGGGTGAATCTAGATGTGAGGTTGGATGTGGAAATATTAGAATAAGTAGAGTGTTTCAAGGAGGAACGATAAGCAGGAGTGGAGGTATGGAAGTAGAGGTAAAACAGAGAGTGTGTGAAGGAAGGAAGGTTTTCGGAGCAATGAGAAGTATGTGGAAGATGAAAAATCTCTGAATGAAAGTAAAAAGTTCAATGTATAAAGATATTGCTGTGCCAACAGTGATGTATGGGGCTGATACATGGGCTCTGAAGGAAAAGGAGAGAAGAAAGCTGGATGTGATGGAGATGAGCTGCTTGAGGAGTATGTGTGGAGTTACTCATAGAGACAGATTGAGGAATGAAGAGATACGTAGGAGAGTGGGGCAGCAGGAACATTTGTCGGCCAGAGTGGACGGAAGGGTGCTGAGCTGGTATGGTCATGTTGAACAAGTGGAAGATGAAAGGCTTACAAAGAGTATGGTCATGTTGAACGAGTGGAAGATGAATGGCTTACAAAGAGAATACAATTATATGAGTCTGATAAAAGGGCAAGAAGACCCCCATTGAGTTGGAGAGACTGCGTAAGACAAGCTTTGGATGATAGAGGAGTGACTATATATTAGGCAAGGGAAGTGGTAATAAGCAGGAATGAATGGAGAATGCTTGTGAATAGATGAGTGAACACGTGGTCATTTGGGGGAAGGGGTCGGGCCCAAGTTGGACTAGATAATAGTTCATCAGGCGGCTGGCCCAGGGAGACGGTTTATATAAAGGGTGCGCCTGGAAGTGTGGTGGGCGGGCTTGTGGTTTCGCCCTGTTGCATGTCTGCCTGCCAAGATCGGAACCTCTCCGGGTGGTCGGAGCCCGGGGAAGTGCTGGAGGGACCTTGGTGACCCTGGTGTCTGGGTCTTCTCTTGGATGACCTAGATGTGTGTGAATTTGTATTTTGTGTTTGTGTGTTCATTGTGTTATGTTATGTTGTCCCTATTCTGGCTCTGTCTTGAGTCTGCTACCCCCAAAAAATAACAAAAAGGAAAAGAGGGAAAACGAAAAGAACACAAAAAAAAGAAACGTGGGGATTGGGCCTGAGTATATAGAATAGAATAGAATAGAATCAACGAATTTGGAAACATCGCGAAGACACCCATTTAATTTTCATTATTTGTAGGTGTTTTGAAGATAATCTGTATATTTTTAAATAACAAATATACAGACATAAACAATGCATATACTTTATGTTGGCTGCAGACATTTTGGATATATTTTAAGGTTCAAATAGTATTTGACCTTCATTAATTTCTCCATCCAATTGATTGTGCATGTAACTTATATTTCTATCACAAATTGTTCATATCTTATTTTGTCGATGATTTTAAGAAATTAAAGGCTGAACTATCAACAACAATTCTTTTTGGTTTGTTAAGTTCTGTGAAAGAAGCTAAGGAGATTGGACAGGTATGAACTTAGTTTTTTTGTATGAAACTGATAAGATTTACTTTTCATCAATCAGTTTTGTCAAATATTTATTGTTAGACAAACTGATCATATCACATTTTATAAGTTTGATTCTGTTAAGTTTAGGTGTCGGAGTTACAATATCTAGTGTTTTGTTTTCCTAGTGTCTTACAAACAAATATCCTTCATATTAAGATCGAAGTATGTAGGTTGTGGTTTCTTGTATTTTTGTTTTACTACCAGTATATTTTTGCTATATTCAAAATAGTTGTATGCAGGTGCATTATAAATAGTTGTATGCAGGTGCATTATAAATAGTTGTATGCAGGTGCATTATAAATAGTTGTATGCAGGTGCATTATAAATAGTTGTATGCAGGTGCATTATAAATAGTTGTATGCAGGTGCATTATAAATAGTTGTATTATAACCTTCTATAAATTAATTAATCCTATTTCAGCATCTTTGGTAATGCGCCATTCATAACTGTTTTACAAGAGTGTTATTGTGTAATGCGGTTCTTTCAGACTGTGAGTATGTTGGTTCAGTGTACAAACACGGTGAAGATGATGGCTGCTACTACAACTGTTACAACGGTACCATGAAGATGATCTTCAACCCATCCACAGGTAATACTATGTATATACAGTATATATATATATATATATATATATATATATATATATATATATATATATATATATATATATATATATATATACTGAATGTATATCTCACAAATAGACGTTCATATACTCCCAGCCGGACTCTGACCTCCAACTTTCAGGAAAAATTTCCAAGCCTTAATCCACTACACCACGGCATGAAGGGAAACTTAACCTTTTTCAATTTTTATTATGGAGAAGGGAAATCCTACTTGGATAATGTATTTCAATACATGCACAAGTCGCAGGATTCATATTCCAGAACACCATACAGGGATTTTTACAAGTGTCCCGACGCAACTCAAGTTATAGACATTTAATTTAATTCTCGCCCCACCAACCACGAGAGGCATTAAATTCCCTGTATGCGACTTATGTATGAATTGAAATACATTCTCCAAGTAGGATTTCCCTTCTCCATAACACCTCCAACCCCAGGGTCGAGCGATGGTTATTTATGTAACGCTCAGCCCCAGCGTCGATACGATATCGACGGTATTCTTGCCCTTATTTACCCATCATAGGGGTAAACAAGGATCCCCAGATGACCTTGGTGAGTGTTTTTATGCACGTATTTCTCATTACTAACACATACCATGTCTTTTCAGGAAAAACAAAAAAGAAATTCTTGGTGTCAATCAATATTATATGAGCTTGGGCTCAATGGGTTAAAAACTATAAGAAAAGGTTAAGTCTCCTATCATGACGTGGTGAAATGGATTAAAGCTTGGACATTCGTCCTGAATGTCAGAGGTTCGAGTCCGGCTGGGAGTACAAAGAAATACAATAAAAATCAAGCAACAATAGGTCTAGAAACCCCTCTTGGCTGTTTGTCCTCCAAAACACTGAGAATCAAGTGTACAAACAGTGGCTTAGAATGGGTAAAGGAAAATTGGAAAAGGAATTATATATATATATATATATATATATATATATATATATATATATATATATATCTAATTATCTATATGCTCAGGCCAAATCCCCATTTTTCCTATTTATATTTTGATTTTCCATTTTATTCTATATTATTATTTTTTTTTCTTGAGGGTGGCTGACTCAAGACAGAGCAAGAACAGGGAAAACCCAAAGCAACATAAAACAACGAACAAACACAGATAAAACACAAATTCACACACATCTAGGTCACCCAGGAGAAGACCCAGAGACCAGGGTCACCAAGGTCGCTCCAGCACTCCCTCGGCCCCCGACCACCCGGGGAGGTTCCGATATCGGCAGGCAGACATGCAGCGGAGCCGAAGCCACAAGCCCCCCCACCACACTTCCAGGCGCACCCTTCATATTAATCGTCTCCCCGGGCCAGGCACCTGATGGACTATTATCTAGTCCAACTTGCGCCCCACCCCTTCCCCCAAATGACCACGTGTTCACTCAACTATTCACAAGCATTCTCCATTCATTCCTGTGTATTACCACTTCCTTTGCCTGATCTATAGTCATTCCTCTATCATCCAAAGCTTGTCTTACACATTCTCTCCATCTCAATGGGGGTCTTCCTGCCCTTCTATCTCCCCTTGTATCTGACACACATATTCTCTTGTTAAGCCTTTCATCATTCATTCGTTCAACATGACCATACCAGCTCAGCATCCTTCTGTCCACTCTGACTGACAAATGTTCCTGCTGCCCCACTCTCCTACGTATCTCTTCATTCCTCAATCTGTCTCTACGAGTACCTCCACACTAACTCCTCAAGCAGCTCATCTCCATCACATCCAGCTTTCTTCTCTCCTTTTTCTTCAGAGCCCATGTCTCAGCCCCATACATCACTGCTGGAACAACAATTCCTTGATACATTGCACTTTTTACTTTCATTCCGAGATTTCTCGTCTTCCACATACTTCCCATTGCTCCGAAAACCTTCCTTACTTCACACACTCTCTGTTTTACCTCCATTTCCATACCTCCACTCCTGCTTATCGTTCCTCCTAGATATTTAAAACACTCTACTTGTTCCAATATTTCCGCATCCAGCCTCACATCTAGATTCACCCTATGATCACCCCTATTACACACCACTACTTTACTTTTACTTTCAGCTTACTTCAGTTTCCTGCTTCCACAGACCACACCAAACACTTTGACTACCCGCTGCAGTTTCTCCTCAAAATCCGCCACCAATGCTGTTTCATCAGCGAACAGCAACTGATTCAACTCCCAATCTCTACCATTCTTTCCTACTAAACCCAATCCTCTTCCCATAGTTCTCCATTTCACCTCCCTCACCACACCATCCATATGCATATTAAACAGTCATGGTGACATTACACAACCCTGTCGCAAACCTACCTTTACCTGAAACCATTCACTCAACTCACCATTTCCTACTCTAACACATGCTCTGCTCCCTTCATGAAAACTCTTATCTGCTTCTAACAAATTTCCTCCAATTTCATAAATCATTAACACCTTCCACATTGCTTCACGATCCACATGATCATGTGCTTTTTCCAAATCCATAAAAGCCTAAAATATCTCCTTATGCTTCTCTAAATACTTCTCGCATAACTGTCTTACTGCAAACATCTGATCCACGCACCCTCTTCCCCTCCTAAAACCGCACTGTTCTTCTCCTATTGCAACTTCCATACACCTCATTATCTTCTCTATCAACACCCTGCCATACAGCTTTCCAACCGCTGACAATAAACTAATACCTCTATAACTTGAACACTCCTGCCGATCTCCCTTCCCCTTGTACAACGGCACAATACATGCACTCTTCCAGTCTATTGGTACCATTGACACAGCCAAGCACACAATAAAAAATCTCACCAACCAATCTATTATCACATCTCCACCCTTCTTTATACACTCCACAGCAATGCCATCCAAACCTTCTGCTTTTCCCGTTCTCATTTGTTTCACTGCTTCTTTCACCTCATTTTCCTCAATCCGTTCATTCATTCCCAGCCACCTGGGTGGCCTGGGTAACCTATATCCATCAACCACTTCTTCAATCACTGCTTCTCTTCCATCTCTTGCATTTTACAAAGATTCAAAATACTTGGTATATCTTTTCCTCACTTCAACTGGTTCCACTAGTAATTCTCCATTTGCATCTTTCACTGACTCTTCCCTCTTTTGTCCTCCTTTCCTTACTCTATTTACCTCCTTCCAGAACATCTTCTTTCGTTCTTCAAAATTCTCACTCAAACTTTGACCCCACCTTTCGTTTGCATCTGTTTTCGCTTCTCTAATTTTCTGTTTTGCCTCTCTCCTTTTCGCCTTGTACCTCTCCCATACCTCAACACTACCATCCTGTAAAACCCTCTCAAAACACTGTCTCTTCTCCTCAACTGCCTTTCTCACCGTATCATTCCACCACTCTCTTCCCTTCCTGATACCTCTGCCTCCTACTTTCATTTTTTTTTTTTTTTTTTTTTTTTAAAGAGACAATGAACGGAGGAAGGAAAAACACAGATAAAACAAAAAGGTCCATGTGCCTAAAGGCATCCTCCATTCATAAAATGTTTGTAACAACTGGATTTAAACATTTGTAAATTGTAAGTTTGTGGAAAGCAATTCGAGGGAAGTGAATTCCAAAGAGTAGTAGCTCTGGGGATAAATGAATTCTGATAAGCAGAAGTTCTGCATTGTGGAGGAGAAAGTGTAAATTCATGGGCACTCTCAGCTGCCCTAGTTCTATGGGGAAAGATGTGGAGAGGCGGCACAATTGAAGCAAGTTCCTCGGAACAATTGCTGTGAAAATATCTGTAGGATAATGCAAGGGATGCAACGTTTCTTCGTATGGATAATGTAGGAAGGTCCTGTGTGATTGCAGGGTTATTGATTAATCTAATAGCTTTATTTTGAATTTTGTCCAACTGCCTCAATGCAACCACTCCACTTCCACCCCACAGAGGTGAACAGTAATCCATCTGAGAACGCACATGACTTATATATATTACGGCCAACTGCTCGTCAGTGAAGAATTCTCGAACTCTGTACAGGAGTCCCAGTTTTTTAGAGGCATTCTTAGCAATGCTTCTAACATAATGTGTTCAGCTCAAGTTAGTAGTTAATGTTACACCGAGAATGTCAATACTAGGGGAAGTGGGAATATTTACATCATTAAAAAATATATGGGAGTCAGTGAGATTCTGTCGGTTAGAAAATTGAATGTACTTGGTTTTCTGTGCATTAAAGGAAACTAGATTCTTTTGTCCCCATCCATTAATTCTAGAAAGGTCCTGGTTCAGAGAAATTGCAGTGTTTATTTTTGAATTTATAAGATCGGGTTGGGTGAAAGAATTGGTAAATGTGAAGGAACTGTGGAGTGTTGAGTCATCTGCATAGGAATGTATTGGATTATGAGTGGTAGATATGAGATCATTGATATGAATGAGGAACAGAATTGAGGCCAAAACTGATCCCTGGGGAACACCAGCATTTATTGAGTGAAATTGAGAATAAAGGCCATCTACCATTACACATATTTTTCTGTTATGAAGATAAGAAGAAATTAGTGGAACTAATGATGCAAGGCCGTAGTGTGACATCTTCGACAATAAGGATTGATGCCAGACTCTATCAAATACCTTTGATATATCCAGTGCTATTGTATGTGTTTCACCATGTTGGTCTGTAGCTTGGTTGATTTGATGCGTAAGAAGGCAAAGAATGTCTGCAGTTGATCGACATCGTCTAAAACCATATTGCCTATCACTGATTAATTTATTATTCTCAAGATGCTTAATTATGTGATTATTTAATATAATTTCAAAGACTTTACCAAGAGTGGAAGTTATAGCTATTGGTCTGTAGTTTGATGGATCTGAAGAGGCACCTTTTTTAGGAACTGGATGAATGTTTGCTTCTTTCCAGGGTACTGGGAAGCATGAGGTATGAGTACACAGACGGAAAATGTTTGCCAATACAGGAGCGAGCACCAAGGAGCAATTCTTAAGTACTATTGGAGGAATTTCATCTGGACCAGGAGCCTTATCTACTGAGAGATTCTGCAAAATAGTTTTGACATGTCTGGTGTGGATCTTAAGTGAGGGAATTTCAGACGAATTAAAATTAAGTACAGGGACATCTTGATTTATTTCATCTAAGGTTGAGTTGGTGGAGAAAATATCTGCAAGAAGGTTAGCTTTACCTCTTGGGTCACTTACAAGATTGCCAGTCGGAGATTTTAATGGTGGAATGGATGAAGCAGTAGTGAAGTTGGATTTGAATGAGTTAAGAGTAGACCAAAATATTTTGTTATCATTTGGATTATTTATAAGTTTATTTGCCTGCTTGTGGAGAAAGTTTGATTTAGTTAGGTTTAATACAGTTTTGGCATGATTTCTGATGTTTCTAAAGTAATTAAAGGCTTCATGTGTTTTTGATCTTGTGTATGCATTGTAGGCTATTGTTTTTTGTTCAGTTACTCTAGCACAATTATGGTCAAATCATTTAGGTGAATTAGATCTTTTACTGTACTTTTGATGAGGAATAAAAGTTTCCATTCCAATTTTTACAAAATCTTGTATGTGGCCCAAGGCGGAGCATGCATCATTAGAAAAGAATGAGGTCCAGGGAATATCAATAAAGAAACCTTGAAGACCCTCCCAGTCTGCCCTATCGTAATGCCATTTAGTCACCAAAACAGGTTCAGAGTGGGAAGGTGTGATAGGTGATAGACAGGTGGCCTGTATCAGACAGTGATCAGAAGATCCAAGCGGGGACCTCACTGTAACATCATAATTTTCTGAATTGGTTGTTAAATATAAGTCCAGTAGGTGGGAATTATGATTAGGATTATCTGGTACACAGGTGGGTTGGTTGACTAGTTGAGTGAGATTAAATGAGTCTGCAAATAGCTCACATTCAAGACCAGCATCATCAGTCCTGGCTGAATGAGTGAGCCATTCAACATTATGGACATTAAAATCACCCAACACAGTGATTTCAGAAGAAGCATTTAAGTTGAGGACACTGAGTTGTGAGGACAGAGAATCAAAAAGACTTTGCTCTGGAGGAGTATTTGGGGAACGGTAGATGCAACATATGTATTTAAATGTACCAGCAGAAATTAATTTGTATATAGAATAATCAAAATAGGGACAATTGAAACTAGTAACCTCCTCCAGGGCAATTTCAGATTTTGCGAAGCAACATACACCTCCTTTAGGTCTGAAATTTTGGAGCAGTTGATAACCTGGAAAATTAAATCTAGACGTGTCAGATGTGGATGTTACTTGAGTCTCTGTAAAAAAAAGGAGAGTAGGGGATTCTGCTTGAAGAAATTGGTGTACAGAATTGATGTTAGAGTGAAGTCCCCTTATATTACTAAAGAAAAAGCTGCACCGACGAGCAGCTTTGGGACGTTGCAATGCTCTTGACACAGTCACATGATGACGACCGGGAGGGCCCTGTGTCAATGACCCAACCCTGCCGGGGGTGGATATCCGAGGGACCACCAGGTTTGCTCTTAACAATTGTACTGCCATATTTATTAGGTAAGTGTATGGTGTTGCATGTATGATATGTAGTGGGAAGAGTAGTGTTTTATGGATAGAGGATAGCGATGTAGGGCAATGTCGTGAAGTTGGATGTGTATGTTATATAAAGAGGGTTTTCCTGATACCCCTGATGTGTGAGGCAGAAAGATATGTATCCAGCTACCAAGGCCTGGGAGAGAAAATGGAATTCAGGCTATTCCCTGAGTCTCCCGAAACCTTGGCGGTAGTACTTCCCTGGGCGGGGCTGCCTACCCCTACTACCTACTGCACCTACCGCACACTACATCTGCACTTTCTTTCACTCCTTCCTTAAACTGTTGCCATTCAACCTCTACTTCTCTCTCTTCCATCTCTCTCACTTCCATCCACTTTTCATTTAACCTTTCCTTGTACTCCCTCTCTTTTGCACTCTTCTCTAACTCACTAACTTTTATTACCTCTCTTACTTCACGCTTGTCTCTCATTCCCCTGTAACTCCTAACTCTTAGCTTTCCCTCCACCAGGTAATGATCCGACATACCCTCTGCCTCACCTCTCATCACATTCACATCCAGCAGTCTACAGAATCTTTCCCTTGTCACCAGCACATAATCCATCAAAGCCCTCTCTACAATCTCTCCCCTCACAAGTCTATGCCATGTGTACTTGTGTATACGCCTTTTTTTGAAGAACGTATTTCCTACACTCAATCTTCACTCTCCACATACATTTTTCAGTCTTTCTTCACTCTCATTTACACCATCCACACCAAACCTACCGATAACTTCTTCAACAGGCTCATTTCCTACCCTAGCATTTAGGTCCCCTAAAACTATAACATTTTTATTTTCATCAATCCTCTGTAAACAATCTCTCAAATCCTCCCAAAAATCCTCCACCTCGTCTAACTTCCTTTCACTTCCTGGTCCATAAGCACTTACAAAAGCCCACCTTTCACCCTTAAACCGCATTCGCATCCACATTAGCCTTGATGAACCTCTGTCCACTATTTTATAAACTCTCTCAACTCCTTCTTCACAATAATAGCCACTCCCTCTTTCCCACGGACCCCCTCATCTACTCCAGACTTTCTACCTATCACGTTTCCAAAATCCACTTCTCCCTCTCCTTTCATCTTTGTTTCATTCAGTGCAAGCACATCATACTTCCTTCTTTCAAATAACCGTCCAATGTCCTCTCGCTTCTCATTCGTACTACATCCTTGCACATTTAAAGCTTCCATTCTTAGGGTCCGGGACCACGAACACATTCCGTCGCCCCTATCTCTGTCTCGTTTTTTTGGTAGATTTATTTAAGGAGAGAAGGATACCAGGCCCCCCCCCCCACCCCCGATCCCCTTTAGCCGACTTCTACGTCTCGCAGGAGAAAACGGTGGTGGAAAATTCTCACCCCTCCACCACAGAGGAAAAGGAATTACTGCCCTAGAATTAATGTCCGTTGCAGAATTGGGAGATGTTAGTAGGGGACAGTTGGGTTAGTAACATAACACAGTTATAAATGATCTTTTGTGTATCTTAGAAAAAAATATATTGCCATCTAAGTAATTTATAAATGCAACAATCCTTGATGGATCTGAGGGGGGAAATTATAATTATTTATATACAAATGCAGTCAGTTACGGTTTTGAGGCAAGATGTTTGTCTAAGCAAAGTTTAATAGAATCCATGGTGCTACTGTCTATAACGTCGCGTGAAAGCCCATTCCACAAGTTAAAGTTCTTAGACTCATGCGAATTAAATGATAAACCAATCATTTTGCAACTGTTTCCTTGCCTGTAATTTGATTGGTCGATAGTGAAGTACTTACTACAGTTAATATTGTCGATACCTTCGATGATTTTGAACACTAGAATTAAGTCGCCTATTGACCATTTCATTGCGGGACCCGTTCGGGTATGTCATGGCATTTACTTTATTTTAGGCCCTTTAAACCATGTGGAGACAAGAGCGAATGAGCTGTAGCGCAGCAGGCCCCAGTTTACTCTCAAACACATCAGCCGGGGCATTGAGACTCTCATCCGATATCTCGCGAGACCTATGCAGCGCTGCAAAAGGCAAGTGTAGCACGACATAGCTAATAATTTGGGAATATTTGCCAATGTCTGTGGTAGCGCTACGGGTGAAACCTGCGCGCTACGAAACACATTCTAGTGCCATTGTGAAGCTATTTTCTTCTAGTATTTTGCTCACATTTAATTTCATTCAGGCACTTGTTTAACACTCAAGCCGCGGGGCCCGACATATGTCGTGTGAGATAACCATGGCCACCCCTCCGGGGCCTGACATATGTCGGAAGGAATGTAGAGTACATTATCGGCTCTGAGAGAGAGTCCACGCATTGGGAGGACGATAGGCGGGCTCTGACTGCTCGGCACGGACCCAGTGCCAGGACTGAGCTCCCCACCACAACATTCCACATCCACGGCCTCGCAAGACCAGGAAAAATCTCGGGAAATTACCGTATTTTAGCGTTTTTCCCCTTGTGTTGCCCGATCGCTACAGGATAACCCGTGGTCATAGAAGGGTGATTTAGGTGTCATTGGAAAGCTCTATTATCACCCTTTCACGGATACATAATTGTATTACGCTCTGGCTCTTGTTTATGCATGAAAAAGAGCATAAAATGAAGCTCGTTTAGGGTAAATATGCCCGCCTGCCAGGTAGTAGAAAATACAAACATCCCCGTTGGACAGGGGTTTAGCATTCAGGAGTTCCTGAATGAGCCCTAGTGTAGCGGAAATAAGCCCGCACCGTAAGTGTTAATCTGTGCTCGATGAAAGAAAATAGATCTAATTCTCTAAGACGTTTCTCGTATGATTTGGTCTTTAGGGTAGGTATAATTTTGGTAACTCTACGATGAACTCGTCCTAGCTTGTTAATATCTTTTTGGTAGTAAGGGCACCAGTATTGAACGCAATCTTCCAGAAGAGGGCGGTCTAAGGAATTGTAAAGAGTTTGGATTACATCTTTGGATTTATGCTCAAATGACCTGCCTATAAATCCAATTATTTTGTTTGCCTTATTAACAACTTCTGTACATTGTTGAGTAGGTTTTAGGTTATTCGATATTGTTCCTCCCAAATCAGTTTCTCTGTCTACACTCTTAACCTGGGTGCTATTCATTGAATAGTTTGCTTTCTCATTTTGGTTTCCGATATGTAGTACTTCACATTTATCCGCACTGAAACTCATTTGCCAAATTTGAGCCCAACATGACAACATATCTAGATTGTGTTGCATATCTTTAACTTGTTCTTTTGAGAGTACACTATTTGCAATGTTTGTATCGTCAGCAAACTTCGAGATTGTACAGGTGAGACCCTCATCTATATCGTTGATGCAAACTAGGAAGATAATTGGCCCTAGTACCGATCCCTGGGGCGCCACATTAATTACATTGATCCATTTTTATGCCTAACAGTTTATGACAACTCTTTGCTTTCTGTCGCTGAGCAAATTTTCTATCCATTTCAACATTTCAACGTCTTGTATTCCACAAGCTTTTAGTTTGAGGCCTTTTGAAAATCAAGGTTTATAATATCTACAGCTTTACTCTTATCATATAGGTTGAGGATATAGTGCGAGAGCGTTTGTTACAAAAGCTGTGTTGAGTAACTTTAAGTTCTGTATGCTGTTTTCTTCTAAGTGATTTGTAAGTGAGTCTGTCTCTTATGAGTGTTTCTAGTATTTTATATATAACTGAGGTTAAGCTAATTGGACGATAGTTACCGAGTAAAGATTTGCTGCCATTTTTTAATATCGGTGTTACGTTGCCGATCTTTCACTGATCAAGCATAGTCCCAGACTGCATATGTCAGTGGCAATGTCAGTGGTTTAGATAGCTCATCCTTAGCTTCCTTTAGAACTCTAGGTGAGATTGTATCAGGTCTAGGCTATTTATTTACTTTGAGTTTATATAAACATTTCAATAATTATCTCTCTGTAATTATGATATTGCTTAGAACAACATAATTATCTATCTGAACCAGTGATGCTGTAGGGATGTCACTAAGGTTTTCTTTTGTAAAAACTGGTGCAAAGACGGTATTGAGGGCATTAGTCATTTGTACTTCGTCTTTGGTGTTTTCTATATTTCAATAACTTTCTTCTTTCTGATGTAACTATAAAATTATTTTGGGTTTGTTTTACTATGATTTGCAACATATAACTTTAGGTCTTAATTAAATAATTAACTTTTTGGCTTTGCATCATAGTTCTACGAAATTCACCCATTCTTCGTCATTATGTGAGGATTTCAATCTATCATGAGCGATCTTTTCAGCATGCAAACAGTCTGAAATATCTTTATTCCACCATGTAGGCTTATCATTATGGTCTGTATGTCATATTTTCGATGGCATGCAATCTTGCGCTGCTTTCAAGTAGGTGATTGTGAAAAATTCCCATGATGTATTTATGTTGTTATTGTTAACCTATCCGCGGCGAGACTCCGATTCGTTAAACGTCGTAGGGGCGAAGCTATTGCGTTAATTTCTGACGAAAATCGTCATTATCCGATAAATATCGTTATTCCGTATTCATATGCGCCTATTTTATATTTAATATGAAGATAGTTACATGTTACAACAATAAAACAAGTGGGAATAGTATTTAGGGGGTGACAAACCCGAAAAATTGCCGAGCGGTTCATTCATGGAGTTGAGAGAGAGCGAAACTGTACCCTCCCTTCACGAGCTCTCGAGCGAGACTGAAGGTAGTGCGGGCTAGTCTCTCTCTTTCTCCTCCCTCCACACCCCTCCCTTTCGACCTTGAAACCGGGTAGGGAGTTTTGGCGCCATAAATAAACCGATAATCAAAGGAATAAGAGAAAAATAGGTGATCATTTAGGGGGGGGGGGGGGGGGGGGATTTGGACACATGTGGAGGGGTGATATGATGTATGGAGAGGAATTATCTCACATATTTACACATTTCTTTGTTTTGAGTGAAATTGGGATGTTTGGAAAGGCTTTTTTTAGGCCATGGCTCATATGAGGACGCTCGCCCTCCTAGGATTCAGACTCATATGAGGACGCTCACCGTTGATGGGTTAATTAGAAAGCTCCAGTCAGTTTCATTAAACATTGCTCTAAGTTTACGAACAAAATTAGGGACTTTCTCGATGCTGCTATTTGCTTCGTTACTAGTAAACTTTAAACTGAAAGTTATCGTACGATGGTCGCTGTTACTGAATTCATGACCAACTTTTAAATTCTCTATTTATTCTTCCTTTGATGCAAGCAAAAGGTCAAGGACATTATTTCAACGGGTCGGAGATCTAACAAATTAAAGGAGCAAACTCTCTTGCAAATGTTTTCATACAGGTCTTGTCCAGACACTTGGTCACAGGTAAATTGAAGTCGCCAAAAATGATGGTATCTTGCGAGTTACTAACGTCTGCAATTTGCTCGTAAATTTCTCGGTCAGTTTGCACTGATTGAGCTGGAGGTCTGTATATTAATGCAAGTATTATTTTCGTACCTTTATTAATATTGATTCGCACAAAGGATGTGTCGACTTTCACAATTTGGGGTTTTGTCAAGAGAAACAGGTTATGACTTTCTTTGATAAAATATATAACGCCACCTCCATATCTAATAATTTGTTTTTTCTCAAACATTACATAACCGGGAAACAAATACTCTGAAAAAAAGTCATTGTCTCCTGTATTGAGCCAAGATTCTGTTATGCCTATTACATCATAATTTTCTGTTAACAATAGTTCCTCTAAATCTAAAAAAAGCATTGTGTATGCAATGAGCGTTTGTATAGAAATCCTTTAAAGTTGTGGTTTCAGAAGTCAAGGATCGTTCATTAATCACGTTTTTGGTTATGGTTAGATCTACATATACATATATGTCTGTCCTCGGTCCTTGCTGTCCTTGATCCTCGTCCCTGGTCCCTGGTAGTCCTCGGTTGACTGTGTCTCTTTACCGAAAATCCTCTACTGCGTCGTGAAGCAGGCGGTCAAATTTTGCTTATCTCACCTGGTTCAGATGGACTCCATCCACTATAAACAAATGATCTATGTGATAGAAGGCATCCCAGGTGTTGACGAATCCAACGTCCTCCTCCTTGCATAGGTTGTTAGCAAGTCGACGATTCATGCTGGTGGCTATGTTGAAGAACAGGCTCTCCATAACGATCCTGGGGACAATCCCAGATATGATGACTCTGCATGACTTTTCCTTATACGTCGGAATCAGCTTCCTTTACTTTAGCATGAGGTCCTCCGATTGAGTCCACTGCATGTCATTAAATCCGACATGAATGACGAACGTTGTGCTTGAGGGGCCAACTTCGAAACATTAGTTCACTGCGGCTGCAACATCGTCCACTCCACCACCCAAGATACAGAAGCGCATCCTGGTCTTGGGTTCCCTGCGCAGAACTCCATGAGTTGGCCATTTCTTCCATTTCTTTTTCGTCGCCTAAGTCGCTTGCCTTCCTGCCAGGCCATGTACTATGCAGATTTTTGGCAGATGTCATACGACAATTGCTGCTGTTATGTCCTTAGTTTGAGTTTTGACAATTCGTTAGAAGTTATTGATAAAATAAATACCATGCCGAAAGTTACCTCGGTACATAGCTTCGACTTTTCAACTTTGTATACCAATTTGCCTTTAGATTTAGTATATTCAGAGCTTTGCTTTATTATAGATTTGCACTTTGACAGGTTCGTTAGGAATGGTAATTATTTCATAAATGTTTATACATATTTTAATAATGCATCACTTAGCTCTACTCCCACTAGTTCTGTATATTTTGATAGAACTAAACTTAAAGATGCCCTTAAATTCCTCCTTTTCAATACTTATGTTAGATTCGGGCCGTACATTTTCAAACAAATATTAGGAATTCCTATGGGTGGAAATGCTAGCCCTTTAATTGCAGACTTATTCTTGCTTGCTTTAGAATTTAAATATATAAAAGACTTAGTTGACAGTAGCAAGAAAAATAAAATTCCAGAAAAATTAGCACTTGCTAAACTGTTAAGTAATAATAGTAGATATATTGATGATATTCTTGTTTGCAATTTGTTAAATTTTAATCAAGTTGCTAAACTTATTTACCCTAATTCTATTCCCCTCACACAATGTAACGTAAATTATAAAGTTGAAAATTTTCTTGATATAAATATAGAGATTGTTAATGAACAGTGCATACTTAAAGTATATCACAAAGTTGATGATTTTAATTTTAACGTAATAAACTTTCCTTTCCATAGTAGTAATATCGATAGTAAAATAACTTATAACTGTTTTTATTCCCAATTAATAAGATTTTGTAAAATCTGCACTAAAGTAGATGACTTTTGGGCTAGAGCTAGGTTACTATACAGACTCTTAGTGGACAGAGGTTTTGAGGCAAGTAAATTGTTCCATAAATTTAATCTTTTTAGGGTCAATTATTGTGACTGTATTCTAAAATTTGACATCAATAATTTTAATCAAGCATTTTTAACTTGAAGTTTCTTGTATAACCTCTGCTTACTTTTTGTCTGTATTTATTGTTTATCTTTTTCTTTTTCTTTTTCTATTATTATTATTATTAATATTAATATTGATGATTTTTTAAATTTATTGTTCTTGTTAAAAGAGTACTCTTTGTTTAAATCTGTTGTTACTTCATATTTTGTAATTATTTGTCTTTATATTATATGTATTCATTGTCGATAGTATCAATTGCTTACTTTTGCGATTTCCTTAGTTTATTTGTGCTATAAATGTAGGTTATTTGTAGGGTAGTTATTGATAGGGGTCACTTGAGGCATGCCTATGCTTACAGGTACCTACCCGATAGCACTATCGTTAGTGAGTGCTGTACTGTATTTTATATATTATTTTGTAATAGTATAGATATCTTATCAATATTTGTATTTTGTACTATTTTAATGTCTTGTCATGTTGCAAATTTGATTTTAAATAATATTTTGACATTTAACATATAGTTTCTTTATTCATGCAGAGTTTAGTAAAATTTGCCAGAACGTCCCGGACTTCCCAAACTTGACTACTTCCTTTAACGTGACGATAGTGCGTTGTTATATGTGCGATTAGTTTGCTTGGGAAACAGATTAACTTGCTCATGTAGTAATGTACACCCTATGTGGTGGATTGTGTTCTTTTATTTAATAATTTTCATTTTAGTAAACGTTGTTTCCACATAGCGATTTTGATAATTTAATTTGACTTTATATTGTCCTTGTCCCAATTTTGGTTTGTTTAGTTTGCAAGTTTTACATTTTAATTTATATATAGTATGCCCGCAGTCATTGATTTAATAAAAATAGGAAAAGGTTAAGTTACCTTTCACGCTGACTATATGTGTATATATGTATATATATATATATATATACATATATATATATATATATATATATATATATATATAATTTATATATATATATATATATATATATATATATATATATATATATTCCGCAATAAGATAGGCAATTAAATATATTTGATAAATCAAGTGGGTATATTTTTTGGATATACAATACTGCTTCAAAAAACTCAATTTCAAGATGCATTATATAAATATTTGAACACAAATGATAGGCACTTTTTAATAGTGTTATAATAGTGTGTATTTTGAAAATATCTGTACGCAAACTTATCCAATTGCAAACTAAGCAAGTAAAGGTTTGTTTGCTAGAAACATCAGTGATCAATCCATTCCGGGTTTTGGTTATTTTGACATCCATAGAGAAAGATGAGAGTTTGTGGTGTTTATCATCCTGCTTACCTTCACCCCCACACGTTGTGCTACTGAGGGGTTCTTGGGCAGTTGTGTGTGGCTCTGGGGGTGGCATGAGGCTGAAAGGGATTGCACATTGTGCATGAAAAGCACGTCGTGCACCCCAGGCAGACATGTGTCGGTGATGTTGCAGGTGTGCTTCATCCTCCAAACAACAACTGATTTCCCCCTTGATGTCCCCCACCAACGTTCGTCCTCATTCCCTCTACTCGCCCATCTCATGGCCATCGCCGGACAGAGCAGCACATCTCTCCTCAATCTCTGCCACGTAACTGATGTGTCTGGGAGATTCTTGGCTTGTGGAAGCTTGAGTTGCCAAGTGTCACTATGCTCCACCGAAGTATGAGTGCAGTCTGCACACTTGCAGGGAGCCGATATACAGTATATGAAGGGTACGCCTTCATGCATGGTGGGCGGGCATTGTGGTGTGCTCCACTGCATGTTTGCCTGCGGAAACCGGAGCCTCTACGGGAGATCTGGGACCTGGGAATCTCAGCTGGGGATCCCAATTTTTTTTTTTTTTTTTTTTTCCTGGGCAACCTAGATGTGTGTGAATTTAACTTTTATTTCTGTATTGTTTTTTGTTGTGTTGTCTTGTCCTTGTTCGGGCTCTGTCTCGAGTCGGCCATATATATATAAATTATGATGAAAAATAGGGAAATAACTCGATGGAGGACCATCTTTATTACGAATTTTCGGCCTGCTCAAGCAGCCATCATCAGGTATATCATTGTGATCCTAAACATGTAACATAAATTAGTTTAACATTATATCGTCAATGGACCAATAATTATACAAATACAAGTAAAGTCAACTTAAAGCTTAACAAACTAAACATACTAAATCCAACAAAAGGAATTAACGGTAACTAGGAATTGCATGCATCTTAAAACCTAAAATACAAAAATGGAAACACACTAAAGATTAACTCTTCCTCACAACACAAATCTAATGTTATAGTAAAGTCAAGCAAAATAGTACCCAACTGCTCATCTAACGTGTCTAAAATTAACCACTAGCCTAACGAAAAACATTACAGCACAGTGAAACAAAAAGGTATACGACCGCTTACCAAATGCGTCCTAACCAACCCGAAGACTAATTCAAATTGAAAAATATTGTTACGAACTGGCACTCGGGTACACAAGGGCTCTCAATCAGGACTCGAATACGGCTCGCTGCCACAACAGAAACACATGATCCCAACCCCTGAGTACTGCCAGCCGAACAAAAAACACCAATACCCTCCAGAGTTCAATCTGCTATAACGGGGTATACAAGAACTCGGTACTAGTGTTCAACAACAGACTAATAAAGAGACAGGAATTATCTAGTCTTGTCAACAATCAAACAATGAAGTAAAAACAACAACACAAAAGAATAGTGTTGGCCGAAGCCGAAGTAATCCACCCTTGACTATGAACTTAAGAAGTCCACCACCCTCTACTTCGGATCGGCACTATTACGTTACGTTAATTAATAGTCCTTAAGCATCGAGCAAGGAATCTTCTGAAAAAAGTTAGATGCTTCTCGGATGCTCGTAAGAAGTACGTATCGGATTTTGAACAGTAATTCAATAAGCAAAAACACTGGCAATTAAATACTATTAAAGGCTTAAATTGGCATAAGAATAATTAAAAAAATATGCAATAGTAAATGGCAAACATTAAAAGGAAGTACTCTGCAAATGCAACGGCAATAGCCTACTCGGATTGTGCTCGTGGGCCACTAATCACTAAAGTAGCCAAGCTTGCAACACATGAAATCAATAGTGCATAAACAATATCATACATAAGGAAAGCTTCAATACTATTCTGTATCTACTAATCGAGTAAAGTCTAGCTGGGGTACTGTAGGCAAAAGGTAGCAGTGACTGAGCAAAAACGGCTCGTAGCCTAGCGAAGTCCTCACGACTGTTTAAAGTATTACGTTAAAACTAACAAGTGCACTTTGAGAAATGCAGATCCCTTGTATCTGGTTTTCTCCCGGCTCCTTGACAAAGTAAAACAAACTGTTAATAAAATACAGGGTGGTTAGGCTCTTGCCCTCACGCACTGTAAATTATTAACTCAACACAGTCAGCCGCGAAGACAACCTAGGCTTCACTGAACCGAAACGAGTATGCAGGTTTATCGCTTAACCACTGCATCAAACAACAACTCGTAACACAGAAAAGCCTCACCCCAGTCTAGCATTACCTAGACTAGCAGAAAACAGGAATAATAATAATAATACACAGGGAAATGCATATACAAGTGCAACAAACATAAATCAATCCTATTCTAAGTCAACCCTTCCAAAATAGGCTATCTAATAGGCAAGTATCTCGTGAGAACTCAAGCGATAATACGTTGGCTGACTAGCTCTGCACCAACGGGACCATGGAAGTTAAACAGGGCAGGGAAAAGAGGAAATAAGAATGTAAGGTAGTAGAGAAAGTTCCCATCAGTCAGAAGAATATAAATAGTTAGCAAGGGAAATGAGAAGTCGCTCTGCCTAATGAGTTCTGATGAAAAAATGGCTAGACTTCCCTTTTATACCCGGCCCTCTAGTGAGCCCAACGTGAACTACTAAGGACCGCCCACTGACAACCATTACGTAATTTCTCTCTCTCCTCTGGGATACACAAAGGCTCCCCCTAGCACTGAGGGAGGGAGGAGTGCTAGTGAGTTAGGCCCACCTCCCGCCTGGCGTACCCACTGACACCCAACTGTGGATGTTTCTCTTCCCATCATTACAAATAAGTTTTACACACAATACTTATAACTAATGATATAAAATAGAACTCGTTGACTCAGATGAAAACAAAATACATATTCATAATACTTATAGTACAACGGCTCACACGAACTAAGTTAGGAAACTCTACATAGACTACAGCCAAAGTTCCTGCCCTGACGATCCTAGCGAGAGTGGGGCATGACTAGGCGTTCTGTACAGCATGCTCACACGTGGACATGCGTCACAATATTATGTATTACTTATTGTTCCTAAAGATTCAAATACCCTAATGTATAAGTCTCAATAAATCACCCAAATGATGCACCAACAAGAAAAAGAATCAAACTAATTATTGGAAATGTTCAGTTCAGGGTTTCGTTTCTTTATGATTTGAACATTATTAGGTGAAAATGGATAATCCTGGGACCTAGAGTGATTTCTAATGGCAGAGAAGGAAATTTTAATTTAAAGTTCCCTGTTGTATGGTTTTTACAAATGTGCTCGAATATCTGTATTTTAAAGGAACGCCCCGAACATCCCACATACCTAGCCTCACAGCTTGGACCGGTGAACGATGTTCGAGCAAAACTGGCCTGCGTGGTGTGACCGTCGTTGGAGAGGTCTAACGGCGGCTAGTTGCTGAGGTGTAATGATGACATTTCACCCGGCCAGGCTCTTTTTGTTACTTGGTGTGAAGGCAAATGTACAAGCACTTAATCCAAACTTGGTGGGGAGGAATAGATGGACTGCCTGATCTGGTAAGTGCTGTGTTTGTTTGTATGTGTTCTAGGGGGCTTTGAGGTGAAAGGGGGGGAGGGTCTTGGAGGTGGTGGCGGTGGTGTGAGAGGTGGATGGGGTGCTGGTGAAGGTGGAAGAACCAAATGATCGACCAGTTCAGGACAACTGAATGTTTGGGGTGGACTTGTGTGCAATTCAGGCGGCTTATTTTTCTCTCTTTCAGTGTTTTCGGGGATGCTGACCTGATGCACGTGCCTATTTCTCAATATGCATGATTCCCTGTGGCACTTTACCACAACCTGAAATGTATCGAGTAATTTTTTGTATTTTATATGACCCCATGAACTTGGGTTTATTTTTGTATATGATAGATTGGCAAAGACTACATTATCCCCTATACTGAAGGAATTGGACGGAGGGGTGGTCTTGTGGTCGTGGCTTTGACACAGTTGCTGTGTAATCGTTTTTATTTGTTTTTTATATGACTGAGAGTTGAGTTTGAGTCAGGGCGGGATCGGCTGGTGTTCAAAGATGCCTGAAGGATAGAAACCTGGTTGTGGAGCTGAATACCCGTTCGTGGGGCAAGATACCATGTTCATGAAGGGATAAGTTGAGGCCCCACTGTATCATTTCCAACTAACTCAGCCGGTCAGAAGTTTTGTGCTGTTTGAAAAGCGTCGGCAACTCATTTGCAATACTTTTATGGCTACGGTCGCATATCGAGTTTCCCTTTAGCCAGTATTGGGAGGAATGACAGACTTTATGCCTCAGATACTTGGATAATTCGATCCAGACCTGACTTGAGAATTCGGGCATTATCTGAGTGCAATTCTTGTGGAAGCCCGAGATTAGAGAATACATCGGTTAACAAGGCATCAGTAGCGCTACGGTGGTGGTGGTGTGTTCTTTTACTGGTGTGGCGATTATAAACTTTGGCATACGTATATACAACCGTTATTATATATTTGAGCGAGTTGTATGTTATCAGGGGTCTGAACATATCTAAGGATAGCAATTGCCACAGTTGTCAGCAGTAAGGCTGCCTGAACAGCTGAGCATCTGTGTCGTGTCCTTCCTCTTTGTGCAAGCTAGGCATGTCTCGGTAATGTGTTTGGTGGGATGTGGCTTCCAATAAATTATTTTGAAAACCCTGAAGCAGCTTTGTACTGTATAACTTAAATGTATTCCAGTTCTGGAGTGAAGGGTGTACATCACGATATAAGTTTCTTCGGGATATAAGACTACATGCCCAAACTCTGCATAAATATGATCGCCTACGCATTGTAATGATCAGTATGCATGGGAAGGGAGCCAATACCAGCAATTATGAATCAACCAAGTTTGCAACAATTACCTCTAGGGTGGGGCCGGGGCTGTCATCAATTGTTCTGACGCAGTAGTCATCAGGAAAAATAGCACGAGGGAGTAATTGCATAGCCTGGAGAGGTAAACAGCAGAGGGCGTACACATTCATATGCAATTTACCAGAATATCGAACTGGAATTCCTCCAGGATCTCCCTCCAGCAGACTATTAGCGCATTGGCATTTTCTGATTTCTGCAACTACTGTAGTGAGTGGTGGTCGGTTAAAATCATGGTGATGGTGGAACTGGTCATAATCAATAATAATTGGAAGTGTTGCAGAGCCCAGACTAATCCTAGACATTATTGTTTGGTGACATCGTAATTCATTTTGGCCTGAGTTAAAATCCACCTCGCCCAGCCCTTATGCATTCTTTACTTTCGGATACCTAAGCTAGGATGGCCCCTTTTCCCACTAAAGACACGCCGGTTTATAGGCGGAACGTCTTTGTCTAGTCCAGGAATGCCACAATAGGAGCGGAAGTGAGCGCATCCTGTATGGCACCGAAAATTGACCAGGCCTTCCTCAGTCTATACAAATTGTTCTTCTTTCTGGGTTAATTTGTGTAAGGACTTGGCATTGGATGCAAATACATTAATGAATCGCAGGTAATAAGAAACTAACCCAAGAAACGATAAATTCCCCTTAACACCCAGTGGGGGTCTGATATCACTGATGGGTTTCAATTTATCGGGATTTGACGAAATACCACAGCCTGAAATAACATTGACAAGATATGCAGATGACGGCAGGGCAATGGTGCATTTGGAGGGCTTGAGTATCAAGCCTGCCTCTCATATATATTGGAAGACTTGGGCCAGTCTGTCCAAATGTTCTGGCCATGATCCAGGAAAGACTACCACATTGTCCAGAAAGGCTAAACAGGTTTCCCAGGTTAACCCTTGTAATACGGGCTCCTCCCATCTCAACCTTACCTCTGTTACCTGTACTATCTCTCCAGTATAGCCTTCTGACCCCCAAAACCAGCGGCGCTTGTGGCATTTTGGTGCGGCCAACTGGGAGGCTCTTCGGCAGTACCTCTTTGGTTTCCCTTCAAATTACTTTTGCTTCCATGGCCCGGGTCCCTCGGAGAGTGTTGAACACATTACCGAGGCACATCTGAACGGTGAATTTTCAAGTCCTTGAGGAAAACTCATTTATTCATATGTGCCTGTGGAAGAATGTAGTGCTGTGTATCGTCTCATTTTCGGTGAAAAACTTTTTGGGTGGAATATGCTAACAAGATCTAATGTGGAAATTACATTCATATCAATGCCCCAATTTAAAAAAACATCTGGTATAGCTGGCATGTTGAAATGATCAGTTATTTAGTCTTCTGCAATCGACAACCACCCTTATTTCGCCCTTAGGTTTTTTGTTCTCTTTTTCTTTTTGTACGAGAAATGAGGTAAACGCTAAAGGGAAGTTGAAGGTTCTATTACATCTCAGATAATAATTTGTATATATGATTATTTGTTACTTCGGTAAACCGAGTTTTGATTCCTATCTTTTACTATAATTTAATGTTAAAACAAATCTGTGAAGCCCATATACTATCCTGTTGTAGATGAACGGTGTCATTAAATATTTTGTATTATACCTTTAGTAGCTCACTTGCTTCGGAAAAATCAGTTATTTTTTACTATTCATATAGGTTTTGCATTTCTTGTCTAAGTTAGTTATTGATTTCAAGTTTACAGTAACAATAGCGTGTGAATACAGTAATTAACTAATAACTACATGATACACATGAGGCTTCACATAATTTAGCATTAGCATTTATCTTCATTAGCTCATTTGTTGTGTTGAAAAATAAGATTGGAGAAATATTTAAAAAAAATTACTCTATGAAGAATTTGTGCTATCGGTGTGCCTCTAATGTTTCTGGCAAATATAATGGTATTGTTGTTTGTTAGATTATCCGAATGTCTAGTGGATTTCTGTAAATACCCATTTATAGTTACATGACTAAGTGAAGGGGATGACTAATCAGTGTGCCCTGTGTGGAGATGAGGTGTGAACGGGGTGAGGAAAGGTGTTTGTTGTGGAGCACTCCATCCTTCCACCTCTCTTTCGGTCTACTTCTCCCATCCAAAGATCAGATGCAATATTGAACCCAGTAACTATTGTGATGTTAACCACTCCGTTAGAACCGCATGGCTTGTCCTACAGTGACTCGCTAGGATCGCCATGGCAGTGGATGTGGCTACAGTTGATGTATTATTGTGTGCTTTATTTAATATGAAAGCTCGTGTCATGGGCAGCCCAGAAAGGCTCTTTGTTTTCGCCCATGTCAAGGCTTTATATATTTAATTGCAAAGTATATGTTTTATCATTAAGTAGTAATGATAGGAATTGAGAGAGAGAGAGAGAGTAGAACAGAGTGAGAGGAGGCGCGTAGTGTTTTGCTATACTCGATGACGTCATAGCTGGCTGGCCCCGTGGGGATTCGTTGAGGGATTTTTTTACCATGCTTTGTGACGTCATGTTTGGCTGGCTTCTTTAGCATTGGCTGGAGGACTTGTTACCGCTTTTTTCCCACGCGGCTCGAGCTAGTGCTAGTAAAAAAAAAAAAAAAAAAAAAAAAAAAAAAAAAAATATATATATACAGCTCCCTCGCCACTCTCTCCCTCAGAT
Organism: Paralithodes platypus; assembly: GCA_032716605.1. Lineage (NCBI taxonomy): Eukaryota > Metazoa > Arthropoda > Malacostraca > Decapoda > Lithodidae > Paralithodes > Paralithodes platypus. The sequence continues at coordinate 12,712,720 of CM064582.1, forward strand.
CTGGTTTCTAGAATGCATCCCTCTTATCCCTTTGATACCTGTCACCCTCTCTGCACCTGAGAGCCTTTTCCTCTGCCTATCTCTCTCATTTTCCATATCTCTCACCACCTTTTATTAATATTATATCCCCTCTGGTTAACTCTGCATAATCAGCTTCATGCTGGCCAGTCGTATTGTGTGTTAAGGTCTTATATAACCCATGTATGTTAGTTGTTAAGATAAGTTGATCACGAAGCATTGGTTAGCATTCATATTGTTCAGTACTGCTTCCTGTAATTATTAGTGTTCTGCTGGATTAGATAATGCTAGACTAGGAGTCTGATACTATAAGGTATTGTTTCCGATGGGTGTTGGCTTTAGTTAAAAGCTGCACGACATACCTGAGAACTGGAGTTGATTGGGTAAATTCTAGTCTGTGTGCCATTGAGAGTAGAGCATGCACGAATGAGGGCTTTTTGCCTATACCATTCTGCACTGTTCTAAGCTCGTTGTTTGTCTTTGAGGTACGCCAGGAGAACGCTTAATACTTCGGTATTAAGGTTTCTCAAGAGAGGTACCCTTCCCTATAACGTAATACTTGACGTACAGACTTGAGATTTGCACTAGGCTATGTGGCATGCCATGTGCACCAGTATCTCGTATCATTGACTCTAGCTAGACTTTATCAGTCACAGTAGACATTAAGTATATTAAACCAATTACTCTTTTTATGCATACCCGTTTATGATTACACAAGCATTTCGCAGCCTAGTTTGATGTATGGAGACACAAACGACTTAGGCTCTTTTTGTTGATAGGAATACTGCATTGTCGTGGCGATTATTATTGTTGTAGTGTGTAGGATATTCTTGGCTCCGACTGCATTATATCTCCTGCCTTTTTGTGTGCATAGCCTGCACGAGCATTGATCCGCTGCCTGCCTTTTTGGGTTCCATTTCCAATTCGAGCCTCTTGATAGCATCTAACATTTAAAGAAGATTCCTTGTTGGTGTTGAAGGACTTTAGTGCACTTTCTTTCATGCAGGAGTGCCTGACATTTATTGATTAAAGTAACGTAAGCTGTAACTTCTCTTACCACCTTACTTTGCATACCATAACCAAGCACCTTCGGTTATAGGTAGTAATAGGCTGTTTTCACATAACATTAAGCCTAGAGTAGACGCACATGTATTGAGAGTTTAATACCCTATTATTGCATATAGAACTCTGGAGAGTATTTGTGTTCTTTGTTCACTGGGAATATACATCAGAGGTTGGATCTAGCACTTTCCGTTGTAGCATTTATGCCATTACTAGTCCAATGAATAAGAACCCTGATATATTTAAACCTCAGTCGTAACAAATGGCGACCTTACCTAGGATTTGGTGAACCTACATTTATTAGCAGGGAACATTTGTTGTTTTGGGGAATATTTTGCGGGGATCAGCAAGAATAATTTTTTTTGCAACATAGTATAGCCCTGGAGTATTTCCGAGAATTTTTGTGTGTATATTGAGGTACAAGAGTTTGGGGTGCTTCTTTTCTGAATATTGAGGTGGGAAATTTTTGTGAGCATCATGTCTTATACCGGATCAGAGGAGAATGGAGACACAGTATGTAATGTCGAAACTGAGGAACAGCAGTATGATGAAATGGTTAATCAGGTGAACTGTGAGGAGGATGCTAGGATATTTTTGCAATGGCCTGTTACTGCCGAGCGGTTGTAGGGTATGGATCGGTACGGTCTTCAATGCCTGGCCACAGCTATAGGTTATGCGGGTACTAGCAGCATGACCAGGGATAACTTGATAACGTGTGTACTGGGCAGGGTGACTGGTGAGCGAGATGGGTTGAGTGCTCAGAGCCCTTCGGCCATGCTTCCCCTACACTCGACTCCCAGCCATCCCAGTGGTTTGCTGACCCCGGGTACGCTTCCACAGTTGGGTGGTGACTGGCAGGGGGGGTTGCCCCTGGGGGGACCACCGGTAATTTCAAACATTGTAGCACCTTCACCTCCTCAAGGGTTATCGCCAGAATTATTGTTTCGGCTCGAATTAGCTAAGATCGAAGAGAGAAAGGCTATCAGGGTATCTGTAGAGCAACAAATGGCATGTGAGCTTCAGCAGCAATTAGAATTAGCCAAGATAGAAGAGAGAGCCAAGCTAGCAAAATTCCAAGCTGATTTGGAGTCGACTAGGTACTGTGCCGACATGGACGTAGAGAAGTCGCGAGTAGAGACAACGGGACAGCGACTTGGGGCTGGTAACCGTGCTCATGATCAGTCTCTCTCGCACTTATTGAAACTGGTTCCGGTGTTTGATGAGAGTGGTGTAACAGAATTTTTCGCACGCTTTGAGAAGAAGTGCCAGGAACACCAGTGGCCAGAGAATAAATGGGCAGCACTTGTATCCTCTAGATTAATAGGCAAGGGTCTTAAAGCCTACGATGCGTTACCTTTGGAGTCATGTATTGTGTATGAGGATCTCAAGGAGGCTGTCCTGAGGGCTTACGAATTGCAACCAGAAACGTACCGTTTGAAGTTCCGGGGTGTAACTAAGGGAAGAGATAGCACCTTTTTGGAACACGCCCGGGACTTGTCAGATGCTATGGGGAACTGGCTCCGATCTGAGAAGGTAACAACGTTTGATGGAGTTAAGCAGTTGATGATGTTGGAGCAGTTCTTTAAGAGCACGGGCGGTGATCTAACTTTGAACTTAAAGGAGAAAAACCCAAGAACTCTAGTCGAAGCAGCAGAAATGGCTGATCGACGGCTGTCGTTGATTCGGGGTTGCGGGTCCTCACAGAAGTACGATGCAAGTGCTAGGGACCGTTGTCCTTCCCCTCCCCGTAGCAATGACACATTTAAACAAAAGAGCAATGAAACTAAAACTGAATCCAAACCTAACACCACGCCGTATGAGAAAACTCAGGGGCTTTTTACATCACAGTATAAGCCGAAACCGAAATTTATGTGTTTTAAGTGCCACCAGGAGGGTCATAAGGCAAATGAGTGCCCTAGTCGACCTCCTCCGGCAGCCGTGTCTTTTGCTCACGGCATTGGAGTGTTCAAGAGGACATCGGAGTTTGTTAGAGGCAATTCTTCCGAGGTAAATACACTGCCAGTGCAGAAGGATCCGGAAGGCTTATTCCCTGTCCGTGATGCCTTTAGTGACCACAGGGGACTCGGTTGTGTGGAGTGGGGGGGTAGAAGACATGAGGTGAGAATTTTGTGTGACACTGGGGCATCGCAAACATTGGTGAGGAATTTCACTGGTAAACCTGTAAATACGGCGCGGGTGGTTGTGGTTCAGGGAGTTAATGCAACAAGGTCATACCCGCTTGTAAGAATGAAGATGGAAGTTGATGGTGTGACTCGTGACCTGGATGTAGGAATTGTGGAGAAGTTGCCTGTTGGGGGCGTCGACCTCCTTCTCGGCAATGACTTTGCGGGGCCTACTTCTGAGGCTCCACCCTTAGTCGTTGCCGAGAAGCCGGCCGACGTAAGTAGGGAGGAGCAGGAGTGGGTTGAGAAGTGTCCGGTGCAACCTATGGCGTGTGTTGTCACCAGATCTCTTGCATCCAGGGAGTCACATTCTGGTCAACAGTCTTTAGACAAGCGGAGGAAAGGTACCGAGAAGGGGTTGGAAGTTGATGCGGTTGAGAGTTTAGTATCAGCGGACATTCTTGGGGACTCATTATTAGGACCGATTTTCGAGTCTGGAGAAGACCCATTAACTGTTAGTAAGAAGGCAGAGGATGGGCTTAAAAAGACGAAGAAACAGCAACGATACACAGAGAGAGAGCAACGGGAGGCTAAATTCAGTGTAGGAGGGGGGCATGAGTTGTTTCGCAAACACTTAGATAAGCTTGCTCCTTCGGACATTCGTAAATTGCACTTAGAAGACCCGGAGGTTCTTGAATGTGGTACCGGTGCTGTCGAGTTGAAGGAGGACAGTGATGCACAGTCGGGAGATTTTTCCAAGTATCCCCTGACCATCATGGAGGTAGCAACAAGGTACCCTGACGCGTATCCTATGAGAAATGGGTCAGCGAAGACGGTGGTCCGAAACTTGCTAGTGTATTTTTCCCGGTATGGTTACCCGCAGGTAATTCAGTCAGACCAAGGATCCAACTTCACTTCTAGCCTCTTTGTTCAAGCAGTGCCGCAGCATGGGATTGTTACGGTTGTGTCATCTGCGTATCATCCAGAGAGCCAGGGTGTGTTAGAGTGATGGCACTCAGCCTTGGAATCTGTGCTTCGTTATTGTTGCTTTGAGAGTGGGAAAGGTTGGGATCTTGGCCTGTCATATGTTTTATTTGCTGCACGGGAGGTACCTGGGGAAAGTTTGGGATTCAGCCCTAATGAGCTCGTCTTTGGACACCGTGTCAGAGGGCCTTTCCATATGGTTAAAGAAATATGGGAGGGTGCAGAAAAACCTTGTTCTATGCTCAAGTATGTCCTCGACAGTCGAGAATAGATGTTGCGCAGTCTGGGGTTGGCTGGCCGTAATTAGACTAGCTCTCAGGCCCTCATGAAGGACAGGTACGACCTCCAGGTTAAACTCAGGGAGTTCCACGTGGGTCAGGAGGTGTTGATTCTACTGCCCCTTGTAGGTCATCCCTTATCCGCAAAGTACACTGGTCCTTATAGGGTGGGTGAGAGGCTATCGGACCTGGATTGCTTGGTGGCCGCTCCAGACAGACGTATGCGCAATCAGTTATGTCACGTTAATCTCATGAAGGAGTATGTGAGGCACCCCCCTGAGCCTCTCACTGTGCCTGTGATGACGTTTAGCAGTCAAGGTGGAGAAGGAGAACGGGACAGTCAAGCTCAGGTGGAGGATAACTGGAAGGATAAGAAAGTCAAATGGGCGCCTGAGTGTGAGAAGGCGTTTAGAGTAGTAAAACACCTGTTGTGCACTCACCCGATCCTCAGGGCCCCTGACTTTAGCCTACCTTTCCAACTAGCAACGGATGCTAGTGGTGTGGGGGCTGGTGCCGTCCTTGTGAAAAAGGACGATGATGGGCTGGAGCATCCTGTTAGTTTCTGCTCGGAGAAGTTCAATACAGCCCAGGGGAGCTGCTCTGTTGTCGAGGAGGAGCTGCTGGCGGTTGTGCTTGCGCTGGGGCATTTCGGGGTCTATGTTCCAGCCTATGGTCCGGTCGTTGTAGTTTACCCAGATCATCACCCTCTCAAGTTCTTGGACCAGTTTCACAATCGGAATATGAGGCTGACCAGGTGGTCACTAAGGTTACTGGTATATAACCTGGACATACGCCATATTGCCGGTTGTGACAACGTGGTTGCAGATTGTCTTTCAAGGGTATATGATCCTGGGTAGATTGAGACACGGGTAGCCTCCTGCTTTAGTTTGAATAGTATTTTGCGCTTGGTGCTTGTTGGCTCGCGGTTGTAGCCCAGCGTATTGGGTCGTAAAGCAGGAGTTGAGCGTTTGGTATAGAAGAAAAAGCTAGGCTTGCCCCTATAGTGCAGCCGAAATAAACAAATTAAAAACATAAAAATCAAATAAAAAACTCTTTCTTTGATAGTTGAATTTTTTCAGTATGTTATAGCAGTAATTCTGAGTTGCACTCCTCTCAGAATGCTGGGCTAGAGAAGCTCGCTCTTGAGGAGCATAACTACATATGATTTAACCTATTGTGTTGGGGAAGGTTATAATTTTGTAAAATGTTTTGTTGAGAACTGGGCCAGATATTTTACTGCCGCTGGGTGATGGGAAGTAGAGATATAGCATGGGTTCTAACAATCAGATTTTTGTGAGCCTTGGGCCTCTGAGAAAAAATCTTGGGGGGGGTGTGACGTTAACCACTCCGTTAGAACCGCATGGCTTGTCCTACAGTGACTCGCTAGGATCGCCAGGGCAGTGGATGTGGCTACATTTGATGTATTATTGTGTGCTTTATTTCATATGAAAGCTCGTGTCATGGGCAGTCCAGAAAGGCTCTTTGTTTTCGCCCATGTCAAGGCTTTATATATTTAATTGCAAAGTATATGTGTTATCATTAAGTAGTAATGATAGGAATTGAGAGAGAGAGAGAGAGAGTAGAACAGAGTGAGAGGAGGCGCGTAGTGTTTTGCTATACTCGATGACGTCATAGCTGGCTGGCCTCGTGGGGATTCGTTGAGGGAGTTTTTTACCATGCTTTGTGACGTCATGTTTGGCTGGCTTCTTTAGCATTGGCTGGAGGACTTGTTACCGCTTTTTTCCCACGCGGCTCGAGCTAGTGCTAGTATATATACAGCTCCCTCGCCACTCTCTCCCTCAGATCTGGTTTCTAGAACGCATCACTCTTATCCCTTTGATACCTGTCCCCCTCATTGCACCTGAGAGCCTTTTCCTCTGCCTATCTCTCTCATTTTCCATATCTTTCACCACCTTTTATTAATATTATATCCCCTCTGGTTAACTCTGCATAATCAGCTTAATGCTGGCCAGTCGTATTGTGCGTTAAGGTCTTATATAACCCATGTATGTTAGTTGTTAAGATAAGTTGATCACGAAGCATTGGTTAGCATTCATATTGTTCAGTACTGCTTCCTGTAATTATTAGTGTTCTGCTGGATTAGATAATGCTAGACTAGGAGTCTGATACTATAAGGTATTGTTTCCGATGGGTGTTGGCTTTAGTTAAAAGCTGCACGACATACCTGAGAACTGGAGTTGATTGGGTAAATTCTAGTCTGTGTGCCATTGAGAGTAGAGCATGCACGAATGAGGGCTTTTTGCCTATACCATTCTGCACTGTTCTAAGCTCGTTGTTTGTCTTTGAGGTACGCCAGGAGAACGCTTAATACTTCGGTATTAAGGTTTCTCAAGAGAGCTACCCTTCCCTATAACGTAATACTTGACGCACAGACTTGAGATTTGCACTAGGCTATGCGGCATGCCATGCGCACCAGTATCTCGTATCATTGACTCTAGCTAGACTTTATCAGTCACAGTAGACATTAAGTATATTAAACCAATTACTCTTTTTATGCATACCCGTTTATGATTACACAAGCATTTCGCAGCCTAGTTTGATGTATGGAGACACAAACGACTTAGGCTCTTTTTGTTGATAGGAATACTGTATTGTCGTGGCGATTATTATTGTTGTAGTGTTTAGGATATTCTTGGCTCCGACTGCATTATATCTCCTGCCTTTTTGTGTGCATAGCCTGCACGAGCATTGTTCCGCTGCCTGCCTTTTTGGGTTCCATTTCCGATTCGAGCATCTTGATAGCATCTAACATTTAAAGAAGATTCCTTGTTGGTGTTGAAGGACTTTAGTGCACTTTCTTTCATGCAGGAGTGCCTGACATTTATTGATTAAAGTAACGTAAGCTGTAACTTCTCTTACCACCTTACTTTGCATACCATAACCAAGCACCTTCGGTTATAGGTAGTAATAGGCCGTTTTCACATAACATTAAGCCTAGAGTAGACGCACATGTATTGAGAGTTTAATACCCTATTATTGCATATAGAACTCTGGAGAGTATTTGTGTTCTTTGTTCACTGGGAATATACATCAGAGGTTGGATCTAGCACTTTCCATTGTAGCATTTATGCCATTACTAGTCCAATGAATAAGAACCCTGATATATTTAAACCTCAGTCGTAACACTATGTAGACTTTTTCTAACATTATAATTATCCAGGTCAGTATGTACTACATTTGATAGGTTTATTACACCGGAAATTGATATGCTGTCTCCTGAAAGATGACTCCTGCAAAATCCAGTATTACATTTTGTTCTTGATTTAGTCTGTTTAAAGCTGAATCCAATATTAAATTGGTGAGCCTGTACTCTCTTATCATTGACTGATGAATTGAAAATGATGATGTCTGGTGATTACATAAGCGCACCTATCTTCAATATTGGAAGACGTCTATAGTCTGTGTTCAAACGCTACACTTTATGTCTGATTGGATTGACTCTGCCGCGAGCCTTCCCCAGACTATTTTCCAGCCATGCACCTGCTTTGTGATTACCTCACAGTCATATGTCCAGTAGTTGTTTATCCTGCACCAACAACAGAATACAGGATATCCAGTAACATAATCATATGACCCTATAACATTGATGAAACAGTGTTTAGAGACATAACCCTTGTTCCCACACTATAGGTAGCACCAGCGAACTTGACAATAATCTTAACCCCTTAACTTCTTATAACTCTAAATGTATGAAAACAATCGGGCTGACGTTTCTATAATTTGGGAACAGTCCACCAGGAAACAGGTTTCGATATTAACAGACAGTTTGCTCTAGGCCCTTTTGAGTTACAGAGAGGTCAGGGATCAAGATTATTGTCAAGTTCGTTGGTTATACATACGAACATAAGAAAATGGGAGTCCGCAGAAAGCCGATTAGCCCACACAAGGCAGATCCCTCTCACACCCGAACCCAATTATATAAGGCTAATTATAGGCCCAGGTCACTAATACCATGTGGACCGACCTCACCAAAATGTTCAGAGGACAGACAATGGGGGTCTGTAGAGCGCCGATTGGCCCACACCAAGCAGATCCCCCTCACACCCAACCTATCTCGTCCATATGCCTATCTATTTTTGTTTCTAAAAGTTCTCTATCGTTCTTGATCCCACTATAGCACATGGTAGCCTATTCCACCTATCTACAACTCTGTTACCAAACCAATATTTGCCTATATCTTTTCTGAAACGAAATTTATCTCATATGAAACCATTTGTTCGAGTTCTTTCTCTATCACTGAGCTTTAGTACATCTTTCATGTTCCCTTTATTCCTTTATTAATCCTCTATCATATCTCCTCTAATTCTGCATCTCTCCAATGAATGTAAGCCTAATTTCTTCAATCTTTCTTCATATGGTACATTTCTAAAATTATGGATCGTTTTTGTCATTCTACGTTGTACTCTCTCCAAGGAATCTATGTCCATCCTGTAATAAGGACACCAAAATTGAACAACGTAATTCATATGGTGTCTCACTAATGTCAAGTAAAGTTTTAAGATAACATCAGAAGTTCTGTTAGTCGCACTTCTAGAGAGGAATCCGAGAATCCTGTTTGCCATGTTACGAACGCTTATACACTGTTTTCTAGGTTTCAAATCATTGCTAACAAACACACCTAGATTTTTCTCACAGTCTGAGTTTTGTAATACCATAATATATATATTTTGCAATTTTATTCATCTTCCCTATCTTTAATATCTTGCATTTGTCAATGTTTAATATCATCTGCCAATTTACTGACCATTCGTGTAAAGTATCTAGATCCCTTTGGAGGCACTCTATTTCGCTATCTGAATCTATTGTTCTCCCTATTTTGCTATCATCTGCGAATTTACTTATCCTACTAGTTATATCTAAATCAAGATAATTTGTGTATACAACAAACAAAAGAGGACCCAATACAGATCCCTAGGGGACACCACTTTTGACTGCTCCCCATTCTGACTTAGTGCCATTTATGCTGACTCTCAGCTTCCTACCAATTAGCCATGACCTAATCCATCCCAACAACGACCCACCTATTCCATGCGCTTCAACCTTTCTATAGTAACACATACTGTAAGCTAGACAAATGTAGTTGAGTGGAAGAAACAAGATAATCTATAGCCATACAACATGGGGTTAAATTGTAGGCACCAATCGAACAGGGCTATACCCTGGAGAGGCTTAAGGCATTTGATAAGGAGTTGCTGGAACTCCTGTTTCATTTGCTTGGCCTGTCTTACTGATTCCCTGTGTGCCTCACTTACACAGAGAGTAATCCAGCTAGCTCTCACAAACACCTTCTCCTATCCACTTCACTACACTAAACATGCACACAACAGTTCCTTCTTCCACACCAATTTTTTTTTACAAAGATGATGAACTCTAGCCCCACCTCGGAGACCCCAAGGGGTGGGGCTATCAATGCCCCTACACCCACCCGACCTTCCCCTGACGACCCCTCAACATTACCTGGACCTCGGCCTGTTTCTCTTTCTATTAATGTTTGCAACATTCCCAGACTTTCCTCTAGTTTTCCCTCTGATGAACATCATCTCTCCTCCTACAAACCTGATTTTCTTTTCTCACCTATACTCAGGTGTCTGAAGCAACTGCCAGCAGCCCCTTCTCTGTATCCTCCTACTTTATCAATCCTAGTTTCAAAGCCAAAGGTTGATGTTGTGCATATTATGTGAACAACAAACTCATTTGCTCACGTGTTCCAGATTTCGACACCTCTGAATTCTCAACTTTATGGCTCAAACTTTCTTGTCATTCTCTTATTAAATATTTCTGTGCTGTCTATCTTTCCCCTAACTCAACCGACTTTCCCAAATTTGTTGACTATCTAAACTCTACAGTGGACCACATTCTATCCATTTCTCCTTTCTCAGAAATCTCCATCTTAGGAGATTTCAACGTTCACCACCGCCAATGGCTCTCTTCTCACACTACTGTCCAACCTGATAAACAAGCCTTCGTCTTTTCTATCCTACATGACCTAAAGCAGTTAGTTCAGCAACCCACCCATATCCCGGATCGCCTCGGAGATCGGCCTAACATTCTTGACTTGCTTCTAACTTCTAACCCTTCTTCTTATACTGTCGATCTTTTCTCTCCTTTGGGTTCCTCCGACCATAAATTTATCTCTGCCACCTGTCCTATCTCTCCAGTACGGCCACCTGATCCTCCTAGATGGCGGCGCTTGTGGCACTTTGGCGCTGCCGACTGTGAGGCTCTTCAGCAGTACATCTTTGATTACCCATGGAATGATTTCTGCTTCCGTGGCCAAGGATCCTCGGAGAGTGCTGAACGCATTACCGATGTAATCCTATCGGGCATGGAAGCATACATTCCATCTTGTTTCTCTCAGTCTAATGAACAAAAATCTTGGTTTACTCACGCTTGTTCTACTGCTGTCCGCAACAAGGAGGAAGCATTCAAACAGTACCGACGCCTTAAAATTCAAGAATTTCATTCTTCCTATGTTTCTGCCTGGAATCAAGCCAAATCTGTTCTTCGACTTGCCAAGCCCTCTTTCATCAATAAAAAATGCACTGAACTATCCAACTCTAACTCTTCCCAAGATTTCTGGCATCTAGCCAAAAACCTCTCCAACAATTTTTCTTCCTCGTCTTTCCCTCCCCTTTTCCACTCGGATGGCACAACCATCACTTCTTCCTGTGACAAAGCTGAACTCTTCGCTCAAAACTCCACCTTAGATGATTCCGGTGCTATTCTTCCCTCTCCACCCCCCTCTCCCCTACTTATGCCTAATATCCTAATCTCTTCTAAAAATGTAATTTCTACCCTCTCAGGGCTTAATACTAAGAAGGCGTACGGTCCAGACGGTGTTCCTCCTGTTGTACTCAAAAACTTTGTTTCCGTGCTGACTCCCTGCCTAGGCAAACTCTTTCATATCTGTCTCTCCTCTAATGTCTTCCCTTCATGTTGGAAGTTTGCTCTCATTCTACCTGTCCCAAAGAAGGGTGACTGCTCTCAACCCACCAACTACCGTCCTATTGATCTCATCTTTTTTATCTCTAAAGTTTTTGAAACTATTCTTGCTTCCAAATTTCTTAAGCATTTCTCTTCTCATAATCTACTCTCAAATCGCCAGTATTGCTTCCTCAAGGGTCGCTCTACTGGTGATCTTCTTTCATATCTTACTAACTCTTGGTCATCCTCGTTTCAGGACTTCGGTGAGACCTTTTCTATTGCGCTAAACATATCTCTGTTGCTATTCTATCACTACTACAATAATCAATGCTCCTCAGAGCTCTCCCAGTGCATACCACCTTCTCTACGTAGAGTACGTGATACTTGTCTTGCAACACAATCCCACCCATACTCTGTGCAACTCTCCAACCCAAGAGTGAAACGTTACTCTCAGAGACTCAGACTTTCTTCTATTCAACAGCTGATCTCTGGAACTCTCTCCAAGAATCAGTCTTTCCCTCCTCATATTGTTACGAACTGGCACTCGGGTACACAAGGGCTCTCAATCAGGACTCGAATACGGCTCGCTGCCACAACGGAAACACACGATCCCAACCCCTGAGTACTGCCAGCTGAACAAAAAACACCAATACCCTCCAGAGTTCAATCTGCTATAACGGGGTATACAAGAACTCGGTACTAGTGTTCAACAACAGACTAATAAAGAGACAGGAATTAAATAGTCTGGTCAACAATCAAACAATGAAGTAAGAAACAACAACACAAAAGAATAGTGTTGGCCAAAGCCGAAGTAATCCACCCTTGACTATGAACTTAAGAAGTCCACCACCCTCTACTTCGGATCGGCACTATTACGTTACGTTAATTAATAGTCCTTAAGCATCGAGCAAGGAATCTTCTGAAGAAAGTTAGATGCTTCTCGGATGCTCGTATGAAGTACGTATCGGATTTTGAACAGTAATTCAATAAGCAAAAACACTGGCAATTAAATACTATTAAAGGCTTAAATTGGCATAAGAATAATTAAAAGAATATGCAATAGTAAATGGCAAACATTAAAAGGAAGTACTCCGCAAATGCAACGGCAATAGCCTACTCGGATTGTGCTCGTGGGCCACTAATCACTAAAGTAGCCAAGCTTGCAACACATGAAATCAATAGTGCATAAACAATATCATACATAAGGAAAGCTTCAATACTATTGTGTATCTACTAATCGAGTAAAGTCTAGCTGGGGTACTGTAGGCAAAAAGGTAGCAGTGACTGAGCAAAAACGGCTCGTAGCCTAGCGAAGTCCTCACGACTGTTTAAAGTATTACGTTAAAATTAACAAGTGCACTTTGAGAAATCCAGATCCCTTGTATCTGGTTTTCTCCCGGCTCCTTGACAAAGTAAAAACAAACTATTAATAAAATACCGGGTGGTTAGGCTCTTGCCCTCACGCACTGTAAATTATTAACTCAACTCAGTCAGCCGCGAAGACAACCTAGGCTTCACTGAACCGAAACGAGTATGCAGGTTTATCGCTTAACCACTGCATCAAACAACAACTCGTAACACAGAAAAGCCTTACCCCAGTCTAGCATTACCTAGACTAGCAGAAAACAGGAATAATAATAATAACACACAGGGAAATGCATATACAAGTGCAACAAACATAAATCAATCTTATTCTAAGTCAACTCTTCCAAAATAGGCTATCTAATAGGCAAGTATCTCGTGAGAACTCAAGCGATAATACGTTGGCTGACTAGCTCTGCACCAACGGGACCATGGAAGTTAAACAGGGCAGGGAAAAGAGGAAATAAGAATGTAAGGTAGTAGAGAAAGTTCCCATCAGTCAGAAGAATATAAATAGTTAGCAAGGGAAATGAGAAGTCGCTCTGCCTAATGAGTTCTGATGAAAAAATGGCTAGACTTCCCTTTTATACCCGGCCCTCTAGTGAGCCCAACGTGAACTACTAAGGACCGCCCACTGACAACCATTACGTAATTTCTCTCTCTCCTCTGGGATACACAAAGGCTCCCCCTAGCACTGAGGGAGGGAGGAGTGCTAGTGAGTTAGGCCTACCTCCTGCCTGGCGTACCCACTGACATCTAACTGTGGCTGTTTCTCTTCCCATCATTACAAATAAGTTTTACACACAATACTTATAACTAATGATATAAAATAGAACTCGTTGACTCAGATGAAAACAAAATACATATTCATAATACTTATAGTACAACGGCTCACACGAACTAAGTTAGGAAACTCTACATAGACTACAGCCAAAGTTCCTGCCCTGACGATCCTAGCGAGAATGGGGCATGACTAGGCGTTCTGTACAGCATGCTCACACGTGGACATGCGTCACTCCTCCCCCAAGATTTTACTCGTTCAACCCTGAGCTAAAATCTGACAAACACAGAACCCCATCAAGCCCCCCACACCCAGCGACCGCATGGCACTAATACAAAGCTGAGTTTATCACCAAAACACATCTTATTATAAAAAAAAAAATTCACATTTTATAACTCCTCCCAACAATAGCAAAAAGACACAATATCATGCTCCCAGAGCGAGCTTACAGCAGCTCAGCCGTTTGATAGTTCGTGGACTACTCAAACTCTATAGGCTATGACAAACTTATACGATTACCTATATCAAAAGAAAGAGTTTTTATATGATTTTTATATTTTAATATGTTTTTCCCGGCTGCACTATAAGGGCAGCCTATTTTCCTCCACTCAAACCCACACACCTGTGATAGCCTACGACTGATCATCCACCCTTGATAAACAATCCGCGATCACATTGTCACATCCAGCAATATGACGGATGTCCAGGTTATACTCCTGCAACATCAAAGACCACCTGGTCAGTCTCATATTGCGATTGTGAAATTGATTCAGGAATCTCAAAGGGTGATGATCAGTGTAGATAACCACGACTGGGCCATAGGCTGGAACATACACCTCGAAGTGCCTGAGCGACAGCACAATCGCCAGTAATTCCTTTTCTATTGTAGAATAGTTCTTTTGTGCAGCATTGAACTTCTTAGAAAAGAAACTTACTGGGTGTTCCACACCTTCATTGTCTGTCTGTAGCAAGACGGCACCAGCCCCTACACCACTAGCATCTGTTGCCAGCTGAAAAGGTCTGTTAAAGTCTGGGGCCCTGAGTATCGGGTGAGTACATAGCAAATGTTTCACCAAAGTGAAAGCCTTTTCACACTCAGGTGCCCACAAAAACTTTTTGTCTTTAGATAACAAATCTGTGAGAGGTGCCAACACCGTTGAGTAACCTTTTATGAAGCGTCTGTAGTAGCCTATCATACCCAAGAATCTCATAACCTGCTTCTTGGTTGTTGGGTGCGGAAATTTATTGATAGCCTGTACCTTGTTCTGAGGAGGGTACACCTGTCCCCTTCCCACTACAAACCCAAGGTACAGCACAGTGGCTTTTACGAAGTCACACTTTGCCAAATTTACTACCAGACCTGCTTCACTAAGTTTCCGGAACAAGGTCTCAAGGTGCTCACAATGGCTCTCAAAGTCGTCATCATAAATGATTACATCGTCCAAATATACGGTGCAATTTGGAATGTCCTTTACAATTTCATTCATCAGGTTCTGAAACGTTGCTGATGCATTCTTAAGTCCGTAAGGCATAACATTGCACCGGTAGGTACTCCCGTCCACAACAAAACCACATACCTCTTTAGCACGCTCGGACAAAGGTACTTGCCAGTAACCTTTTACTAAATCTACTTTAGACAAAAAACGAGCATTACCAATTTTGTCAACACTATCATCAACCCGAGGAAGAGGATATGGGTTAGTTGGAGTCAAACCGTTTAACCTACGGAAATCAATACAAAAGCGTACCTTGCCATCTGGCTTAGGCTGCAGTGTTACGGGGGAAGTCCACTTAACTGTGCCTTTCTCTATCAACCCTCTACCGAGCATATACTCCAACTTATCTCTCAGAGCTGGTAGTTTTATGGGGGGCACACGGTACGGGATTGACTAAAAGGGTATATGGTCCCCCACGTCAACATCATGCATAGCCTGAGTAGTGAGGCCTGGGTGTTCAGCAAATACAGTGGGGTATGAACCGAACAACTGACGGATAGCATCAAACTGCGGCTCAGGCAAATGAGCTATAGCCTCGTCAGCCCTTAGGCTCGAGTTCCCCGCCCACTGATCCGCTGAAACATGTTGATCCCAGCTATCCTCCTCCGAAGCTTGACTGTCCCCCTCTCCTTCTCCACCACGGCTGCAACAAGCCAACACAGGGACAGTGAGAGGCTCAGAGGGGCGCCTCACATACTCTTTAATAAGGTTCACGTGACATAACTGGTTCTTTTTCCTCCTGTCTGGAGTGGCAACAAGGTAATCTAAGTCTGAAATTTGTTCTACAATTTTATAAGGTCCAGTGTACTTCGAAGAGAGGGGATTACCAACCAAAGGCAACAAAATTAATACCTCTTGTCCTACAGTGAACTTCCGGAGCCTCACTTTGTGATCATACCTGTCCTTCATCAAAGCTTGTGATTCTGTCAAATTTCTACCTGCCATCTCCAGACTCTTAAGCATGCGCTCACGGCTTTCAAGCACATACTTTAATAATGGACAAGGCTGCACAGTCCCCTCCCAAATTTCTTTCAGCATGTTAAGGGGGCCCCTGACACGGTGTCCAAAAATCAGCTCGTTTGGACTAAATCCCAGGCTCTCACCAGGTACCTCCCGAGCAGCAAACAGCACATAAGGCAATCCAAGATCCCAATCCATACCGTTGTCAGCACAATAACACCTGAGCATGCTTTTAAGTGTAGCATGCCACCGCTCAAGCACCCCTTGACTCTCAAGGTGATACGCTGACGATACTACTGCTCGTATCCCATGCTGTTGCATTGTTTGCTTGAACATGTTGGAGGTGAAATTAGATCCCTGATCAGACTGAATCTCCTCCGGGTACCCGTACCTTGAGAAGTACCACAACAAGTTACTGACTACCGTCTTAGCCATTCCATTTTTCATAGGGTATGCATCGGGGTATCTAGTGGCAACATCCATTATGGTTAACAAAAATTTATTTCCAGCCAAATTGGGAGGGAGTGGACCAACCATGTCAACAATAATTTTACTAAAGAGTGGCCCAATCACAGGAATAGGGTGTAACGGAGCATTAGGAATAACTTGGTTCGGTTTCCTGACACGTTGACAAATATCACATGAGTTTATCCATGACTGCACATGAGACTTCATCCCCGGCCACCAAAACAATTTCCCCAAAGCCGCCACCGTTTTCTTGGCACCCAAATGTCCTGATAATGGAGAATCATGAGCCAACCTAAGCAAACTTTCCCTGCATCCCTCTGGCACGACCAGCTGGTCAACTGTACCTGATCCGCCCTCCCAGTTCCTTTAAGGATCTTGATATCGGTGGTATAAAATTCCATTAAAGAAAAAAAAATCCCCTGCCTTTGCATCCCTATCTTCTTCTAACTCCACAGCCCCATTGGTACACTGCAAAACCTCTGGATCCTCTAATTGCAACTTTCGAATGTCTGTGGGAGCCAACATGTCTAACTGCTTGGTCAACAACTCATGCCCTCCCCCAACATCCGACTTAGACATCCGGTTTTCTCGCTGCAGGTAACGGTGCTGTCTCTGAGTCTCTGCCTCCTCCACTACTTTATCAACTGTGTTAGGCACTGGAGTTACAACAGACTCGGTCAAAGGTCCTGCTATTGGGTCTTTTGGGAGAGCCACTGGTTCTAAACTCTTCAAACTTTTCCCAGCCTTCCGCTTCTCCTTAATTCCCTTCCTCCGCTGTTCTGTGGCCTGGGAAATAGGCTGTGATACCTTAAATGCTTGGGAACGAGTTACCACACATGCCATCTGTTGGTGTTGACAACTCACTACCCACTCTTGTTCCTCCCTACTCACGTCGGCCGGCCTCTCGGCAACGACTAAGGGTGGAACTTCTAAAGTAGGCACCGCAAAGTCGTTGCCGAGAAGAAGGTCGACGCCCTCTACTGGCAATTTCTCAATGATCCCAACATCTAAGTCCTTAATCACACCATCAACTTCCAGCTCCACACGAACCAACGGGTATGACCTGGTCGCATTAATACCCTGAACAACAACCACCCATGCCGCATTAATTGGTCACCCCGTGAAATTCTTCAAAAGTGTCTGTGAAGCTCCAGTATCACGCAAAACTTCCACCTTATGCTGGCAACCCGCCCAACTTACCCTACCGGTCCCTCTATGGGCGCAAAAGACATCACGGACAGGGGACGAGCCTTCCTGAGTCTTATACATAGCCTGTGACCCTGCCGCTGGCAAACTACCCTGGGTAAATCCAGACGACATTTCAGCCACACCTATGCTGCGCACCAAAGACACGGCTGCAGCTGGCGGCTTACTAGGACAAGATTTTGGATAATGCCCCTTCTTTCTACAATGAAAACATTCCACTTCCCCTATCGGTCTCTTCTGATAAGGGGCGGAGTTCTGACCCTTCTGTAATGGGACGGCTGTAGTCTTTGCTTCAGTCCTGGTATCTTGGCTTTTAAACTGAGGTTTATATCTATAGTGATTGTCCTGAGCTCGAGGGTTTGGAGTATCGCGCCCCTTGGAAACTGCATCAACACGCTTTACAGATTCACATCCCCTGATTAGCGACAACCTGAGGTCAGCCATCTCAGCTGCCTCTTGAAGAGTTCTTGGGTTCTTTTCTTTAATAGTTAAAGTCATTTCTGCACCAGTACACTTATAAAACTGCTCGAGCAGAAACAGCTCAGTCAACTGTTCCGCCGTCTCAGCTTTCTCAGAACGTGTCCAGTTTTTAAGTGCATCTTTTAAGTCCCGGGCATGTTCAAGAAAGGTCGCCTCCCTAGTCTTTGTAACACCCCGAAACTTCAATCGATATGTTTCCGGTTGCAACTCGTATGCCCGTAGGACAGCTCTCTTCAATTCTGAGTAGTCAATGCAAGACTCTAAAGGCAGTGCATCATAAGCCTTCAGACCCTTACCCGTAAGTCTTGAGGAGACTAGAGCTGCCCACTTCTCTTCAGGCCAATTATGCTCCCTACACTTCTTCTCAAAACGATTAAAAAATTCTGTGACTTCAGTTTCACTAAATACCGGCACCAATTTGACTAAGTGGGCTAAGGACTGTTCTCTTACTTGGCCCTCACGGCCCATCCGAGTCCCTGTCGACTCTGCACGAGTCTTATCTAAATCTAATTTAGCACAATATTTCTCTGAGTCGTACCTAAGCTCAGCCTCATGCCTCCTGGTCTCATCCTCCTGCCTCCTAACCTCAATCTCATGCCTCCTAGTCTCATTCTCATGCCTCCTAGTCTCATTCTCCTGCTTCCTAGCCTCAATCTTAGCAAGCTCAAGTCTAAATACTATATCTGGAGACAGGCAGGAAGAGGGAGCTGCCACTACTGAAGGAGGGGGGGAAAAAACTGGGAACCACCACAGGCACCACCCGAGGGCACTCCAATCTGCCAATTCTCATCCCTCTGTGGGAGAGTGCTAACCTCCGGTAACTGAGTGGACGGCACTGTGGGAGTCGAGTGAGAGGGGATCTGGGGAGGAACCCCCCCAAACGCGCTCTCCTCCGAAACCTCATGTCGCCCACGCAACACCCAGGAAATCAGCTCCCCCTTGGACATCCCTGCTACATTGGAAATGCCCAAAACCTTGGCTATCAGGTGCAAGCCACAAACATGCACCCCAGTCAGCCTCTCCTCCGTCACGTGGTACCGCTTACTCACAAAAACTCTAGCATCCTCCTCACTGGTTACTAACGGCACACCTTCAAATGACATCTCTCGCTCATCGTCAGTGCTAATGCACGACATACTGAAGTCCACAAAAAAATTCTCGAGGCAAAAGTGTTAAACTTCCTATGCAAGCACTAATTACTAAATTAACTGGAGTCTCTTAAATGCTTTACTAATTGCCATACAAAAAAATATATTCTTCAATATGCACGCTAAAATACAAACAAACAAATGTTGTACAACTCTGCAAAAATTTATACTGTTCACAAAATCCTAAGCAAGGTCGCCATTTGTTACGAACTGGCACTCGGGTACACAAGGGCTCTAAATCAGGACTCGAATACGGCTCGCTGCCACAACGGAAACACACGATCCCAACCCCTGAGTACTGCCAGCTGAACAAAAAACACCAATACCCTCCAGAGTTCAATCTGCTATAACGGGGTATACAAGAACTCGGTACTAGTGTTCAACAACAGACTAATAAAGAGACATGAATTATCTAGTCTGGTCAACAATCAAACAATGAAGTTAGAAACAACAACACAAAAGAATAGTGTTGGCCGAAGCCGAAGTAATCCACCCTTGACTATGAACTTAAGAAGTCCACCACCCTCTACTTCGGATCGGCACTATTACGTTACGTTAATTAATAGTCCTTAAGCATCGAGCAAGGAATCTTCTGAAAAAAGTTAGATGCTTCTCGGATGCTCGTAAGAAGTACGTATCGGATTTTGAACAGTAATTCAATAAGCAAAAACACTGGCAATTAAATACTATTAAAGGCTTAAATTGGCATAAGAATAATTAAAAGAATATGCAATAGTAAATGGCAAACATTAAAAGGAAGTACTCCGCAAATGCAACGGCAATAGCCTACTCGGATTGTGCTCGTGGGCCACTAATCACTAAAGTAGCCAAGCTTGCAACACATGAAATCAATAGTGCATAAACAATATCATACATAAGGAAAGCTTCAATACTATTCTGTATCTACTAATCGAGTAAAGTCTAGCTGGGGTACTGTAGGCAAAAAGGTAGCAGTGACTGAGCAAAAACGGCTCGTAGCCTAGCGAAGTCCTCATGACTGTTTAAAGTATTATGTTAAAACTAACAAGTGCACTTTGAGAAATCCAGATCCCTTGTATCTGGTTTTCTCCCGGCTCCTTGACAAAGTAAAAACAAACTGTTAATAAAATACCGGGTGGTTAGGCTCTTGCCCTCACGCACTGTAAATTATTAACTCAACACAGTCAGCCGCGAAGACAACCTAGGCTTCACTGAACCGAAACGAGTATGCAGGTTTATCGCTTAACCACTGCATCAAACAACAACTCGTAACACAGAAAAGCCTTACCCCAGTCTAGCATTACCTAGCCTAGCAGAAAACAGGAATAATAATAATAATAACACACAGGGAAATGCATATACAAGTGCAACAAACATAAATCAATCCTATTCTAAGTCAACCCTACCAAAATAGGCTATCTAATAGGCAAGTATCTCGTGAGAACTCAAGCGATAATACGTTGGCTGACTAGCTCTGCACCAACGGGACCATGGAAGTTAAACAGGGCAGGGAAAAGAGGAAATAAGAATGTAAGGTAGTAGAGAAAGTTCCCATCAGTCAGAAGAATATAAATAGTTAGCAAGGGAAATGAGAAGTCGCTCTGCCTAATGAGTTCTGATGAAAAAATGGCTAGACTTCCCTTTTATACCCGGCCCTCTAGTGAGCCCAACGTGAACTACTAAGGACAACCACTGACAACCATTACGTAATTTCTCTCTCTCCTCTGGGATACACAAAGGCTCCCCCTAGCACTGAGGGAGGGAGGAGTGCTAGTGAGTTAGGCCTACCTCCTGCCTGGCATACCCACTGACACCTAACTGTGGCTGTTTCTCTTCCCATCATTACAAATAAGTTTTACACACAATACTTATAACTAATGATATAAAATAGAACTCGTTGACTCAGATGAAAACAAAAAATACATATTGTTACGGCTGGATCGGCAATACATATTCGGGATTCTTGATCGTAGGACAGAAATGGCTTAAGTGACAACGACACGCTCGATTCCAGTCCCAAATACTATATGCTCCAGACAACAAAAGCACCAACGCCCTACAGAGTTATCGTCTACGGTAACGAGGTACCTTAACTCGGCGAAAGTGTACAACAGGGGTAGGCTATGAGGCTAAACTCCCTCAGACATTTATAGGTTACGTTATTACTAAAGAAATGCAATACTCAAGAAACTACGTTAATATTAAGCCTCTAATAATGTAGAATAGAAGCAGGCTAAAGGTATGACAGTGAAATGCTAAATGACAAATGTACACGCCTACTTGAAAGCGCGTGCACTACACTAACTGTCCCCTACTAACATGCACTAGCATGTAGCATACAAGATGTTCATGATCCAGTAGATACCTAATAATACACATGGGAGGAACATAAACAGTAGTCACTTATTATAATAATGAATCTATACTTGGAATAACTAAAAGGTTGCAGGCAACAGTACTGCGCCGGTAGCCTACTACCGCATAGGCTACTTCGCTTCTCTCACTCTGTCTCCCCTCCGAGTCCGTATGCGCCCTACGCAACAGAACTCCGGACACAGCAGCAAAACGACAGTGCAGTTAATTGATACATGAAAGTATTAATAGTGTTGTCTTGTGTGTGAGTAATGTGTATTGTAAAGTGTTATAGATATATACTTAAAGAGAGCTGCAATGCATAGTAAAATAAAGATATATCCCACTCATCATCCCCATGTGTTCTAGCTAGCAGGCCAAGTCACAGGAACAACGAGTCCCAGCACCGAAAGCGAGAACCCAGGAGAAGACTGTAGAGAACACAAGGACAGATAAATTACGTTACTCTACTATACTGGCACTACGAGCGAGCTGTAGTCTCGGGTGCTACACTCGCTCCTGGCTCGGTATGCAAATCAAGGCTAAGTCCTCGTCCCTCTACAGACAACTCCTGGGCATGGTCGGGCTCTTACACATGGCACCAGTCTAGTCACAAATGGGATGATGAGCAGGGCATATAACTCGTGAACATGTAGAACGTTCACCAACTATCCTCATCAAGAAGATCGCTGTTCACATTAACCCCTTAAATCTAATACATGTAAATATATGCTTGTCCTAAGAGTAATACGAGAGGTGAGTGCTGAAACTCCTTTAGGACCTCAAGGGAAGGTTATGCATTTAAATAGAGAGAAGAATGAAATGAGAGTAATGTCGTCAGAGAGAAAGAGTGCAACCGTGAGAAGTTGGGAGAGAGGCAAGGGATGTTAGAATCTCAAAGGTTCTAGGCAACCTGATCATAGAACACACAGCCAGCCTCCAGGCAATGTGCTGTACGACAACATGGGCCCAGCCCAGGCAGGCAACAATGGACTACCAACCCTATCGCGCCTAGCTATAAGCGCAAGGCTGCCAACCAGTCCATACGTCTGGCAACCACCCGGCCGGCAACGCGGCGCGTTGCTACCCTCTTGCTCTGAAGCCTAACTCACTCTCTCTCTCTGAATTCCCATTATCCTATCTATCAACTTCTCTATTGATACTACATATTAAATGGAAGGTCTCGACATGGCTTAAAACAAAACCCACCACTGGTTAGCACATGACGAGACCTTTGCAGAGATACAAAGAACATAGTTATAAGTTGTCACACTCAATATACATTGCGGCTGACGGTAGCCAGATCACGGGCGGTACAGTGGAGTACCAAGGAGTACAATCAGGTTGCGTTGCCCAGCACTGGGTGCGTCACAGCCCCCCAAGATTTTAGATAATCGACCTTAGAAGCATTATCAAAATCTGACAGGCAACCAACCGACCTGCTACCCTTAGCTGCCACTAATTGCAAAAGGTGCACAACAACTGAAGTGTGAATTATACATAAAACACAATATCGCATGCATCATGCTACAACAATAAAGACTTACAAAACTAAAAAAAAGAAAGAGTTTTCTCGTTTATTTTACTGTTTTATAATATTTTTGGACGGCGTTATGATAGCCTAATTTTACTCCTGCTCAACCCACACACCGTGCACGACTATCCTGGATCATCAACCCTTGATAGACAATCTGCTATCACGTTCTCACTCCCGGCAATATGCTGAATGTTGAGATTATACTCTTGGAGCATTAGGGACCACCTGGTCAACCGCATATTCCGATTGTGACACTGATTTAGGAATTTCAAGGGATGATGGTCCGTATAAATCGTCACTACCGGGCCGTAGGCTGGAACATAAACTTCGAAATGTTTGAGCGACAAAACGATAGCCAGAAGCTCCTTCTCTATAGTCGAGTAATTCCTTTGTGCCGAATTAAACTTGCGAGAAAAGAAGCTCACTGGGTGTTCCAAGCCCTCGGAATCAGTCTGCAGTAACACTGCCCCGGCACCCACACCGCTGGCATCAGTCGCCAGCTGAAAACTCCTGGAGAAGTCTGGGGCCCTCAAAATCGGATGTGTACACAGCAGGTGCTTGACTAGGTCGAAAGCCCTCTGACACTCCGCAGCCCAACAGAACTTCACTGACTTCGACAGTAGATCAGTTAACGGTGCTAAGACAGTAGAGTATCCCCGGATGAAGCGCCTATAATAGCCTATCATACCTAGGAACCGCATGACCTGGCGCTTAGTGGTGGGCCTGGGAAACATATTGATAGCCTGTATCTTGCTCAGGGGGGGGCACACCCGGCCTAACCCGACCACAAAGCCAAGATACTGCACAGTAGCCTTCACAAACTCGCACTTCCTCAGGTTCACCACCAGCCCAGCATCGTGCAACTCCCTAAACAGGGTCTCTAAGTGCCTTAGGTGATTTTCAAAATCGTCATCATATACTATCACGTCATCAAGGTAGACCGTGCAGTTAGGGATTTCGTCACAAATATCGTTCATCAGGTTCTGAAACGTGGCAGGTGCGTTCTTAAGCCCATAAGGCATTACGTTACATTGGTAGGTCTTGCCATCTACCACAAAACCACAAACTTGCTTAGCTCGGTCCGACAGGGGTACTTGCCAGTAGCCTTTTACAAGATCAATTTTAGTAAGGTACTTTGCATTCCCTATCTTGTCCACGCTGTCGTCAACTCGAGGCAAAGGGTAAGGGTTGGTAGTGGTCAAGCCATTTAGCCTACGAAAATCTATGCAGAACCGCACCTTGCCGTCAGGTTTTGGCTGCAACGTGACGGGTGATGTCCACTTCACATAACCTTCAGTGATCATCCCTCTCTCAACCATGTACTTTAACTCCTCCCGTAAAGCTGGCAACTTTACCGGGGGCACACGGTAGGGCACTGACTTGAAGGGCACATTATCACCGACGTCCACATCGTGCGTTACCTGAGTAGTGAGACCTGGGTGTTCGGCGAAAACAGAGGGGTATGACCTGAACAGGCCTAGGACAGCAGCACCCTGGTGCTCAGGCAGGTGACTTACAACTTGCCTAGCCTCTTGTTCAGTATTCCCCGCCCACTGTTCCGCGGAAATGACACAGTCCCAGCTATCCTCCTCAGCAGCATGACTGTCCCCACCTCCTTCTCCACCCTGGCCGCTGCAGGCCAGCACAGGGACAGTGAGAGGCTCTGAGGGGCGCCTCACATACTCTTTCATGAGGTTAGCATGACATAACTGATGTTTTTTCCTACGGTCAGGTGTTGCAACGAGATAATCAAGGTCGGACAGTTTCTTAGCCACCACATACGGCCCAATGAACTTGGCAGAAAGGGGGTGTCCAGGCAAAGGTAAAAGCAACATTACCTCCTGACCCACCGAAAACTCCCGAAGCTTCACCTTGGCGTCATACTGGTGCTTCATGACCGCCTGTGCATTAACCAAGTTATTACCTGCCGCTGCCATGCAACCTATAAGTCTCTCCCGGCTCTCAAGGACATATTTAAGTACAGACCCCGGCTTCTCTTCGCCCTCCCAGATCTCTTTCACCATACTTAAAGGTCCTCTCACATTATGGCCAAAGACTAGCTGATTTGGACTGAACCCCAGGCTCTCTCCTGGGACTTCACGTGCAGCGAACAGAACATACGGCAGACCCAAATCCCAATCAGTGTCATGTTCTGCACAGTAACAGCGTAGCATACTCTTCAGGGTCGAGTGCCACCGCTCCAAGACTCCCTGACTCTCGGGATGGTAGGCTGACGACACTACAGAACATATACCGTGCAACTGAAGGGTTTGCTTGAACAATTTGGATGTAAAATTGCTCCCCTGGTCTGACTGCACCTCACGTGGAAATCCATAACGGGAACAGAACAATAATAAGTTTTTAACAACTGCATTTGCCGAGCCGTTTCTCATGGGGTATGCGTCCGGGTATCTCGTAGCCACATCCATGATTGTCAACAGGAATTTATTGCCACTATACTAGTAGGCGGGAAAGGGCCAACCAAATCTACTACAACTTTGCTGAACGGAGGCCCGGTGACAGGTATGGGAAACAAAGGTGCCTTCGGGATTGTCTGGTTAGGCTTCCCCGTTGTCTGGCAGGTCGCACACCCAGCCACCCATGCACAGACATCAGCCTTGACCCCAGGCCACCAGAAAAACCTGCCCAATGCCGCCAATGTTTTTGTTACCCCCAAATGACCCGCCACCGGCACATCATGCGCCAGACACAATAAGGACTCTCTATACTTATTTGGAACAACCACCTGGTCTACTACCCTCGCACCGCCCTCCCACTTCGATTTGGGGTCTAGAAATCTGCGGTACAATATCCTGTTGAGCCTAAAGAAATCTCCCGGCTTCGCATCCCCATCTTCCTCCAACTCTATGGCACCATTGCTATAACGAGCTAGGCTATCGTCTTGCAGCTGCTGCTCACTAATGTCCCCGGGCGTCAATGCATCAAGATGGTTTTGTAATAAGACATTACCCCGGCTAGTAGGCTCTACTGCCTTAGTGGCTCTCACTACAGCTCTTGCCTCACGCGAAGTCTTACCCAACTCTGCCTTGTTACACACCATATCTGGGCCAGAGTCAACTCCCGTGTTTATTATAGGTCCAAGTACCGAATCACCGAGAAGTGCAGCAGAATCAATGTCCCTTTTCCTGCCCTTAGCAACCTTCTCCTGATCCTTCCTCCACTGTCCCCGAGGTTGAGTGCTAGGCTGTGCAGGAGCCGCAGAGCGAGATCGGGTTACCACACAGGCCATCTCATCCTGTTGGCACCTCCCAACCCATTCCCGATTCTCACCATCCACGTCGGCCGCCCTCTCGGCAACGACTAAGGGTGGAGTCCCGGAAGTGGGCACCGCAAAGTCGTTGCCGAGAAGAAGGTCGACGCCCTCAACTGGCAAACACTCAACGATCCCTACATCCAGCTCCCTGCACACCTCTCCCACTCTCAACTCCAACCTCACAAGTGGGTATGACCTCGTAGCATTTATACCCTGCACCACAACAACTCTGGCCGCATTTATCGGTTTCCCTGTGAAGTTCCTCAACAAAGTTTGCGAAGCCCCCGTATCCCTCAGCAAGTCAACCCTCCGTAGTTCACTCCCCCAGCTCACAAACCCGTGTCCCCGATGGCTACAGAAAGTGTCCCGGACAGGTGTCGAGCCTTCCGTACGCTTCTTTACCGCGTGTGCCTCAGCTGCTGACAACCTACCCCGGGCAGTTGCTGCAGCCTTCAGAGACACACCGATACTGTGAACCAATGACACCGGCTTAGCGGGAGTGTTACTAGGGCACTCACGTGAATAATGGCCTAGCTTCTGACATTTGTAACATTTCACATCCCCAATGGACTTCTTCCCTTGTGCGGGCGAAGAAGGGGCCTGACCTTTAGTAAACGGGAGAGGCTTGTGTTTGTAGGTGTTATTAGGTGCAATGCTTTTAGTGTGGTTATGTGTGTCATAGGATTTGTTATTATCGAAAACTCTGGTGGGTGGGGTATAGCGCCCCTTCTGCCCTGACTAAGCCCTCTGAGCGGCACCGCAACCACGAATCAATGATAATCTGAGGTCTGCCATCTTGGCAGCCTCCTCTACTGTCTTGGGACATTTTTCCTTAATGTTCAGCGTTAGATCGGTTCCAGTACATTTGTAAAACTGTTCCAGATAGAAAAGTTGCTTAATTTCCTCAGCCGACTCTGCGTGCTCGGACCGAAACCAGTTATTACATGCATCTGTTAAGTCCCGTGCGTGCTCCATAAAACTGACGTCGCTCTTCTTATTCACGCCACGGAACTTCAATCTATAAGTTTCGGGTTGCAGTTCGTAGGCCCGGAGCACAGCCTCCTTCACCAGTCCATACACGACACTCTCGTCCAGTGACAGTGCATCGTAGGCTTTCAACCCCTTACCCACTAGACGTGATGAAACTAATGCTGCCCATTTAACCTCCGGCCAGTCATACTCACGACACTTCTTTTCGAAACGAGCAAAAAACTCAGTCACTGCTGTCTCATCAAATGCGGGTACTAACTTAATTAAATGCGAAAGTGAGTCTGTAACCCGGTGCCCACCACCGAGATGACGCCCCGTGGTCTCTACTCTAGACTTCTCGACATCCATTTCAGCCTGGTACCTGGTTGCATCCTGATTGGCTTGGATTCTAGCAACCTCTATGCGTTCTATACTAGCCTGTTGTATCTGAGTCTCCTGCAGCTTAATCCGTTCTATACTAGCCTGTTGTATCCGAGTCTCCTGCAGCTTAATCCGTTCTATACTAGCCTGTTGACTCTCTCGCAACTTAAGCTTAGCTAGTTCTAGCTGAAATAACATCTCAGGAGACAGGCCTGGGGGGGGAGAGCACAAAATGGGGGATCCACACCGAGACGTGTTTACGGGTAAGCCAGCTTGCCATTGAGAACCCTCCTGCTGCATCGTGCTAAGACTCGCTGGCTGAGGGCCCAGCTCAGGGGTAGAGTGGAATGGAGGCTTGGAGGGAACCCCCCAAGACCCCACTCCACCCACCGCCCCATCGCCATCACCCAACAAACATGCCACCAAATTCTTCTTGGGCCAACTGTCAGGACAGTCCCGCCCCAAAACCGTGGCTAAACAGCGAAGACCGTAACAATCAATAGCCTGCAGGCGCTGTTCGGTCAAAGGTGTCTGCAAAAATGCCCGGGCATCCCTCTCTCCACTTATAACACTCCCCTCCCTAAATATCTGCTGTACTTGCTGGTCACTAGGCTGTACCGTGTTATCCTCCCCCGTAAATGATGAGTCATTAGACATAGTGCTGGTTATACAATTGCTGTTCAAAAAAAAAAAGTGTTTATTACTAATTGCAGTCTCGACTCACAAAATGTTAAAGATGCTTGAATGACTCTACTCTAGACACCTAACAAAACAATCTGCAAGTCCACCAATACAATAATGACACAATAAAAATTCCTCCAATATGCAAGAAAATTCTAGCCAGCTCTACTAGGTAGCATAGAATAGTTCTCCAAAAAACATGTGATAGGATACTACTGAATCTTGTGCAAGGTCGCCATTTTGTTACGGCTGGATCGGCAATACATATTCGGGATTCTTGATCGTAGGACAGAAATGGCTTAAGTGACAACGACACGCTCGATTCCAGTCCCAAATACTATATGCTCCAGACAACAAAAGCACCAACGCCCTACAGAGTTATCGTCTACGGTAACGAGGTACCTTAACTCGGCGAAAGTGTACAACAGGGGTAGGCTATGAGGCTAAACTCCCTCAGACATTTATAGGTTACGTTATTACTAAAGAAATGCAATACTCAAGAAACTACGTTAATATTAAGCCTCTAATAAATGTAGAATAGAAGCAGGCTAAAGGTATGACAGTGAAATGCTAAATGACAAATGTACACGCCTACTTGAAAGCGCGTGCACTACACTAACTGTCCCCTACTAACATGCACTAGCATGTAGCATACAAGATGTTCATGATCCAGTAGATACCTAATAATACACATGGGAGGAACATAAACAGTAGTCACTTATTATAATAATGAATCTATACTTGGAATAACTAAAAGGTTGCAGGCAACAGTACTGCGGCGGTAGCCTACTACCGCATAGGCTACTTCGCTTCTCTCACTCTGTCTCCCCTCCGAGTCCGTATGCGCCCTACGCAACAGAACTCCGGACACAGCAGCAAAACGACAGTGCAGTTAATTGATACATGAAAGTATTAATAGTGTTGTCTTGTGTGAGTAATGTGTATTGTAAAGTGTTATAGATATATACTTAAAAAGAGCTGCAATGCATAGTAAAATAAAGATATATCCCACTCATCATCCCCATGTGTTCTAGCTAGCAGGCCAAGTCACAGGAACAACGAGTCCCAGCACCGAAAGCGAGAACCCAGGAGAAGACTGTAGAGAACACAAGGACAGATAAATTACGTTACTCTACTATACTGGCACTACGAGCGAGCTGTAGTCTCGGGTGCTACACTCGCTCCTGGCTCGGTATGCAAATCAAGGCTAAGTCCTCGTCCCTCTACAGACAACTCCTGGGCATGGTCGGGCTCTTACACATGGCACCAGTCTAGTCACAAATGGGATGATGAGCAGGGCATATAACTCGTGAACATGTAGAACGTTCACCAACTATCCTCATCAAGAAGATCGCTGTTCACATTAACCCCTTAAATCTAATACATGTAAATATATGCTTGTCCTAAGAGTAATACGAGAGGTGAGTGCTGAAACTCCTTTAGGACCTCAAGGGAAGGTTATGCATTTAAATAGAGAGAAGAATGAAATGAGAGTAATGTCGTCAGAGAGAAAGAGTGCAACCGTGAGAAGTTGGGAGAGAGGGCAAGGGATGTTAGAATCTCAAAGGTTCTAGGCAACCTGATCATAGAACACACAGCCAGCCTCCAGGCAATGTGCTGTACGACAACATGGGCCCAGCCCAGGCAGGCAACAATGGACTACCAACCCTATCGCGCCTAGCTATAAGCGCAAGGCTGCCAACCAGTCCATACGTCTGGCAACCACCCGGCCGGCAACGCGGCGCGTTGCTACCCTCTTGCTCTGAAGCCTAACTCACTCTCTCTCTCTGAATTCCCATTATCCTATCTATCAACTTCTCTATTGATACTACATATTAAATGGAAGGTCTCGACATGGCTTAAAACAAAACCCACCACTGGTTAGCACATGACGAGACCTTTGCAGAGATACAAAGAACATAGTTATAAGTTGTCACACTCAATATACATTGCGGCTGACGGTAGCCAGATCACGGGCGGTACAGTGGAGTACCAAGGAGTACAATCAGGTTGCATTGCCCAGCACTGGGTGCGTCACAATATTCATAATACTTATAGTACAACGGCTCACACGAACTAAGTTAGGAAACTCTCCATAGACTACAGCCAAAGTTCCTGCCCTGACGATCCTAGCGAGAGTGGGGCATGACTAGGCGTTCTGTACAGCATGCTCACACGTGGACATGCGTCACAATATGACTTGAATTGCTTCAAACTCTGTGTGTCCAGGCATTTTGGCTCGAACGTCCCTTGATTTTGGCCCTGTCACTGTTTCAACTATGGGTGAGGCACTCACTACAGGCAGTTCTGCCTTTTGTCTCCCTCACTCACAAAGAAAACAAAATATTGAACAAGGTCATTCATACAATCAAAGGCAGTACAGCGTTTTATTAATACACAAATTCTAAATATCTATCTATCTATCTATTGCCTGACGCCGTGATCCCCGAAGGGGTGGCCACGAACGAACCGCCCCCATGCACCTCTGTCCCCAGTCAGTCAACGCCCCTCCCCCCAACCAGCACCGCCTTCGTTCATGTAGTTCCTCACTCCATCCTTCCACCTCATATTCGGTCTACCTCTCCCCCTCTGTCCCTCCACCTCGCTCTCGTACACCCTCTTAGTCATTCTCTCGCTTTCCATACGTTCCATATGGCCGAACCATCTCAAGTTGTTCCTTTTCACACTTTCCAGCACATCTACCTCCACACCACACCTCCTTCTTACTTCCTCATTAGTCTGTCTTTCCTCCATGTAACTCCGCACGCCCTCCTTAAGTAATTCATTTCCACTGCTCTCACTCTTGGTCTGAGTCTCTCAACCAACGTCCATGCTTCGCTTCCGTAAGTCAGTGTCGGGATTACCACACTGTCATGCAAGGACTTCTTCACTTCCATACTGACCACCCTATTTCTTGTTACTGCTTTTAGCGTTCCTACAACCCTCTTCCCCTGTTGTACCCTCTCCCGCACCTCTTCATCCATAGTCCCATCTTTACTCAACACACTGCCCAGATACTTAAAAGAGTTGACGATCTCCATAGCCTGACCGTTCAGCTTCACCTCACACTCTGTGACTTCACCCCTTTCGAAGACCATAACCTTGCTCTTCCCGTATTTACCTTCAAATTCCGTTTTTCGCACACTGTTCCAAACTCATTTACCAGACCCTGCAACTCCCATTCATTATCACTCATCAGAACTGTATCATCCGCAAACAGCAGTATAGGTAGCTTCCACTCAATTCCCTCCCTTTTCAGCGATACACCAACATCCACTGCTCTTGATAGTATTTCTTTCATAACTCCATCCATATATACAGTAAACAACCACGGGGACATCACACACCCCTGTTTCAAACCAACATTCAGGTCAAAGAACTCGCTCTGCTCACTCTCCACACGTACTACCGCCTTTGCACCCTCATACATGCTCTTCACTGCTTTCAGCAACTTGCCCTCTACTCCGTATATTCTAAGTACTTTCCACAAACCTTCTCTATCCACTCTGTCATAGGCCTTCTCCAAGTCCATAAAGGCAACATACACCTTTTGTTTCTTCTCCAGATACTTCTCCACAACACAATTCAGGGTAAAAATCTGATCTACACATCCTCTTCCCTTCCTAAAACCTCCCTGCTCGTCGCCTATCCATTTCTCCGTTCTCACTCTCACTCTCTCAATCACTACCCTACTGTATACCTTCCCTACTACGCTTAGAAGACATATTCCTCGGTTTAAACATACATATCTTCAATAGAGATCGAACACGAGGAATATTTAGGTACCAGCATTACAACAATAAGGAATATACAATCACAACATGGGTATGGAATTACCTATTACTATATTACGTTAGACTCTCAATGTTGTACCCCTTCTGTACCAGCAACGTCATATACATTATATTCTTACTATATATATTAGATTGTTTACAATTTAAGAATGATCATTGGTAGTATAAAGGGTTAATTCAGCTAGAGGTCCTTTCAAACCTGAATATAATTGTCTAAATATAACAAGTCAGAGCGGGTGGTGGTGGTTGGAATCTGATTCCAAATGAGGTCACTACATTTGCTCCTTGGTGGTTTAGTGGTTAAGGTGCTGCACTACTGGTCTGGGTTCGAACCCTGGCTGGGTCGTGTCACAAAAATATTTATATATTAGGACTCTACTTGTGTATTCAGTGAGACCTTCAATGTGCCCCATATTACAAGTATCCTTCTCTATTACTTAGGGTTTTTTTTTTTTTTTTTTTTCTATGTGAGTGAGGGAGACAAAAGGCAGAACTGCCTATAGCGAGTGCATCCCCCAGAGTTGAAAGAGTGACAGGGCCAAAATCGAGGGACGTTCGAGCCAAAATGCCTGGACACACAGAGTTTGAAGCAATTCAAGTCATATGAGGAGGGAAAGACTGATTCTGGGAGAGAGTTCCAGAGCTCAGCTGTTGAATAGAAGAAAGGCTAAGAGTAACACTTCACTCTTGGGTTGGAAAGTTACACAGAGTAGGGGTGGGTTTGTGTTGCAAGACGGATACAATGTACCCTACGTAGAGGAGGTGGTATACACTGGGAGAGCTCTGAGGAACACTGATTATTGTAGTATTTGTCCTAGTGTTTGTGTGTGAGGTGTATGTGTGTATTGTATCTAGCTATGTGACCACGAGTCGGAGCTGGTGGTGGTGGATGGGATCTGATTTCAAATGAAGCTAATACTTTTGCTCCTCGGTGTTCTAGTGGTTAAGGTACAGGAGTGCTGCACTACTGCCTTGGGTTCGAACCCTGCAGAGCTGACATAGGCAATTTCAGAATCACAGATCTTGATTTTGCATATGAAACAGTTATCCTAGCGGAGATGTTGGATGTTCTCAGATTGGCCCTAGAGGCACTTCATGAGGAGTCGGAACCGCTAGGTCTAAAGGTCTCTTGAGCTAAGACCAAATTCCAAGCATTTGCCAACTTGTTGGATGATGCCGTTCAATCTGTCCATGCATGTGGTGAGGAATTTGAGATCTTTGATAAGTTTACCTATCTTGGTAGCATAATCCAGAACAGTGGTGATTTGGCCCATGATGTAAATTGTAGCCTCGGCTTAGCATGGGGTGTTATGGATT
Organism: Paralithodes platypus; assembly: GCA_032716605.1. Taxonomy (NCBI): domain Eukaryota; kingdom Metazoa; phylum Arthropoda; class Malacostraca; order Decapoda; family Lithodidae; genus Paralithodes; species Paralithodes platypus. The sequence continues at coordinate 12,746,315 of CM064582.1, forward strand.
GACTCAACAAGAGTATATGGCGCTGTCGATACCTATGCAGAAGGACAAAGTTGTGGATCTTCAAGACACTGGTGCTCCCTGTCTTACTATATGGCTGTGAGATATGAACACTCAGTAGTGTTTTGAAGAAACATATCAACTCCTTTGGTACTAAATGTCTCCGCAGGATCATGGGTTGTCGCTGGTACAATCGCGTATAAAACAAACGACTACTCCATGAAACTGACTCAAGACATATTAGTTGCATAATCCGTGAATGCCAACTTCGGCTATAGTCGTTTGCCTCTCCGAGGCTGATCCCGCTCACCAGGTGGTCTCTACAGAAGACAAACTTAAGTGGAGAAGGCTGGTGAGAAGACCACGGAACTCATGGCTGAAGGAAGTCGGTTAAATGTCATGGAATACTTAATATGGACAAGGCAGTGGCCCAGAGGCTATCCTGGGAGGATCCCCTTAGGTGGCATCAGCTGGTGAGCTCGGCCACGCCCTGTCACGGCATATGCCCCCATTGATTGATATAAATTACGGCGTAATAAAGAGAAATATTCCACATTGAACTTCCTAGGCCAAATAGTTATTTTTCTATGAATATTTATAGATATGAGTGTTCAATTGAGGACATTTTAGGAAAACAAATTATATGATATTCATTATAGAACACATGTGTAATATGTATCATTCATGTTTACAGAAAGCCTGAATAAAGAGTGAATTATCATTCAAAACAATTATCATAATAAATATTTGTACCAGTTTTGTTATATTATATGTGTTGTGTTGATGATGGTTTTTACAGTGTAGTTATAAAAGAAGCAACACTATAAACCTTTTTAAGTACTGTAGGTCCTTCCTAATCTGAATAATATAACCTAAGCTAAGGGGAGGTGTGTTGGAGTGGCCTTGCCACTGGATTGGTAATCCAATGGACCCGGGTTC
>CM064582.1:12747350-13074850 GCA_032716605.1 Paralithodes platypus
AAGCCATGTTGTGTGTGGGAGCTTAGGGGTAGTGGTCAGGTTGTATTAGTTGTAATACTAGGCGTTCCAATGACTTTGCGGAGTGGGGAGTGAAAAGAGTGTCGATGGGGCGTTGCGAGGAGGGTAGCGTGGGGTACTTTTTTTGGGTTTTCTGGGACTGTAATGATGATACCATGCTTCCAACATGTCTGGTATTGTGGTTGTGTGAATAGCTGTAGTAAATTGATGCATGTTAGATGAGTGCTTGTAATGCCGTTGTGGTCCCAGGTGTCTGAGGTGTATGTTGCTTAGTTTGTTCTAGGCCACATGCTGGTGAGTGCTTTGAGATTGTTGATGATTATGCTTTGTCTGGTGATTGGTGAAGGGTGTATAGTCAAGGGTTCTGTGGGGGCATTGTCTCTTACGATCGGACATGACCCGTCGGTCGTGACTTTGTGAGGTTGTTAGGTGGCTGACATGTGAAAAGTGATTTTGATGAGAGTGTTTGCTTGTTGTTTACATAAGGATTAGAGGGTCCTGGTTGTTGGTGAGTGCAGCATGTTGGATTGTGTTGTGTTTGCTGTATGGAAAGTGTGATGCTGTTTTTAGTGTTTTGTATAGGTTTTTTTTGCGGTTTTTTGGGGTTGTCTTGGGTGGTGTTGCAGGGCTGGGAAAATATATGGAGCGCAATGTGCAATATTGGTTTAGGTAAGTTGGCGTGATGGAGGTGTGGTGAGAAAGAGGGGGTTTGTGTGTTGTGTGGCCTGGGCTTTTAAGTGGAAGAAAGCGGTTTTGTTTTACATAACTGTCTTCAAATCTGATGGGTCTGTTGATGAGCTACCTTTGGAGGTTCTGGTGGGAAGGTAGATTTTTGTAGTGGGACTTGAGTCGCTCGACGATGCTTTATATTGAGGAGAACGCTTTACAGGTGGAGGGCATTTAGTGGGGGTGAGGGAGGGGGTTATTTGAGAGGTAGATGCGTGTGGAGGTTTTTGTCGAGTGAGGGTGGTAGGAGGAATGGGAGAGGATTGGGTGGAGGTATTGATGGGGGTTCTCGGAGGGGCGACTTTGTGGGGGGATTTAAGTGGGGGTGTGGAGGTCGGGTACGTCATTTTGGAGGGGCTTTGGTTGGGAGTTACTTGTGTGGTAGACGTGGTGGGTGAGGAGGGGTTGGTCGTTGGCATAGGGTAGTCTTTAGGGGGAGGTTGGTTATAATAATAATAATAATAATAATAGTTCTTAACCCTTAAAAAGCGGCTCACCACATAAGTCGAGTTGAAAAAACTGGCAAAAAACGGGTGAAAAAAGGGTGGAAATCGAGTGAAAATGGGTGGGATAGTAATGATCCATACGTCCGACATCTGTGGCCTCCCTGCCCACCTGAACTCCAGTTCCCCCACCGCGCGTGAGGATGACAGTGTAACCAATAGTTCGCTAAAAGTGAGCAAGGTAGCAAAATCAGCTAAACTTCCATCTTCGAGGTATCACTGTCAGTGCTCCACGAGTGCTACGTAGCTGTATGTGGCGTCATTGTGTAGCGATTTCCACCTAGTTTTCGGCGCAATACAGTTCCTTTCATACTGATGGTTGATATAGCAGTCAGAACGGCCCAGAAAGGCCCAAAACGGCCACAGAGCACCCGCTAGAGGAGGGTTAAAGCTGGCGCATGCTAAGCCAGCTAAGGATAGCTCAATAAGGCCGATTAGGCGTATTTCCATTGGGGTTCCATTGGGGTTGGGGGTTTTATGAGATGATGAGGTTTGTGATTATTCGTCTTCTTTCCCTTTGTGGAGGAGAATTCGACGAAGAAGAAGAGGAGGAGGAGGATAGTGGTCTGGCAGCTCTACGGAACTTTGTTATCAGGGTGTGTTCTGGAGGGTTTAAAGGATTTCAGTCGTGGGCGTAAGTTGTAGCGTGAGGTGACTGAGGTAGATTGTGTGGTGCGGTTGGGTGTGTAGGGTAATGTCTTGTGGTTTTAGAGGTTTAAATGCTCGGACGAATCTATTTCTGAACGTGCGAGTCACGCCGTGATAATCAATGATGACTTGATAGGCATATGGGACTTTGATGATGGTGTAGGGTCCGACATAGCGAGGGCCTAATTTGTTGGTGACAGGGAGGTTGGCTACCATTATGGTGTCATGGATGGCGAAAGGGTTTTTATCATTGGGGTTATAATTTTTGGTGTTCTGACAGGTTTGGGCGGTATGGAGGGTGTTTTGTAGATGTTGCAATGGGTCAATTGTGGAGGTGTTGGAGGGGAGGTGAGCGTGATGGTGGAACGGCAGTAACAGGGGGGGTACGCCGTAAACACGTTCATGAGGTGAATTACCGTCTTCTCGGGGACAGGTGTTCATGCCCCATTGTATAATTTTTATCTGTGATGGCCAGTCTGAGGTGTTAAGAGCAATCATTTTTGTACGTAACTGGTTGTTGATGGTGCGATGGCTGCGTTCGCATATAGCATTTCCTTGAGGCCAGTACGGGGATGAGTGTTTGATCTTAATACCGCATTGTTGGGTGAACTGGTGCCAAACGTGTCCACTAAATTCGGGGGCATTGTCGGATAGAAGAGCAAGGGGAAGGCCGAATATAGGGAACACTTCTGTGGCAAGCAGTGCGGCGACTGTGGTGGCTGTGTGGTCTTTAACTGGGCAGGCTATTAAAATTTTTGAATATACGTCAACAAATGTGACGATATAGCGGTTGCCACCGTAAGAAGGAAACGGGCCCATGATGTCGAGGGATAGGACTTGGAACGGTTTGTTGGCAGAAATGGTACCAGCTGGGCCTGGGGTGTGTGGTCTATCCTTCCCCAATAAACAAGGTTTGCAGGATTCTGTCACGCATTGTGCAATCTTGGAGGGGTTGGGGGTCCAGTACTGATCCGCGAAGATTTTTAAAATTTTCTTTTGTCCAAGGTGTATGCCGTTTCCCTCGTGGATGGCAATCATGTAGTCGTGGGCAATGGTGGGGTCTAGGACTATGTGATCGGAGTCTGTGGCAAGTTGATCTCCCCAGCGCGTCAGTTTCTTGAAGATATTTAACGGTATCCAGGGTGGTCTGATCCTTGTTTCCCAAGATTGAATTAGTGAGGGGGCTGGGGGGAATTATGTTGGTTTGATGGGGGTATGTAAGAGCTCAGTGTTTTGTAAGGCGGCTAGGTTGGTGGGGGGGTCTTTCGGTACTGGCAAACGTGACAGGGCGTCTGCATTGGTGTGAAGTTTACCTGGACGATACTGTATTGTAAAATCGTAGTCCTCTAGTGTCTCTCTCCAGCGTACCAAGATGGCTGAGTTGGTTTCGCACCTACGCAACCATTGCAAAGATTGATGGTCGGTTATTATATCTAGTTTCGCGCCCAACACAAATGACCTGAAGTGGTTGAGTGCCCAAATGATCCCTAGGCACTCTTCTCATGGTGGCTGCATAATTCTGTTGGGCTTGGTTGAGTGTGGAGCTGGCATACGCTATCACATGTTCCTCTCCGTCTCTTACTTGAGCTAAAACTGCACCAATGGCGTACAGAGATACGTCGGTATAAAGACGGAAAGGTTTATGGTAATCAGGGAAAGCGACAATAGGGGCTTGGATCAGCTTTTGTTTCAAAGTGTTAAATGCGAGGTCTCTTTCAGGTGTCCAGGTGAATGTGGTGTCCTTGTGGGTGGGTTGGCGGAGGGGTCTGGCTATTGCGGCAAAGTGTGGTACGAAACGTCTGTAGTATGTGGCTAAACCTAGAAAAAAACGTACTCCTTTAACAGTGGTGGGTGGGGGTTGGTTTTGTATGGCTTGAAGTTTCTTGGGGTCTGGTGCAATGCCATGTTCAGATATTACGTGGCCGAGGAAATCTACCTTATTTCGTGCAATCTCGCATTTTGAGGGTTTCAATTTTTTTTTTTTTTTTTTTTTTTAAAGGAGACAATGAACGGAGGAAGGAAAAACAGATAAAACAAAAAGGTCCATGTGCCTAAAGGCATCCTCCATTCATAAAATGTTTGTAACAACTGGATTTAAACATTTGTTGATTGTAAGTTTGTGGAAAGCAATTCGAGGGAAGTGAATTCCAAAGAGTAGTAGCTCTGGGGATAAATGAATTCTGATAAGCAGAAGTTCTGCATTGTGGAGGAGAAAGTGTAAATTCATGGGCGCTCTCAGCTGCCCTAGTTCTACGGGGAAAGATGTGGAGAGGCGGCACAATTGAAGCAAGTTCCTCGGACAATTGCTGTGAAAATATCTGTAGAATAATGCAAGGGATGCAACGTTTCTTCGTATGGCTAATGTAGGAAGGTCCTGTGTGATGCAGGTTATTGATTAATCTAATAGCTTTATTTTGAATTTTGTCCAACTGCCTCAATGCCTCCACTTCCACCCCACAGAGGTGAACAGTAATCCATCTGAGAGCGCACATGACTTTTATATATTACGGCCAACTGCTCGTCAGTGAAGAATTCTCGAACTCTACAGGAGTCCCAGTTTTTAGAGGCATTCTTAGCAATGCTTCTAACATAATGTGTCCAGCTCAAGTTGGTAGTTATGTTACACCGAGAATGTCAATACTAGGGAAGTGGAATTTTACATCATTAAAAAATATATGGGAGTCAGTGAGATTCTGTCGGTTAGAAAATTGAATGTACTTGGTTTTCTGTGCATTAAAGGAAACTAGATTCTCTTGTCCCCATTCATTAATTCTAGAAAGGTCCTGGTTCAGAGAAATTGCAGTGTTTATTTTTGAATTTATAAGATCGGGTGGGTGAAAGAATTGGTAAATGTGAAGGAACTTGGAGTGTTGAGTCATGTGCGTAGGAATGTATGGATTATGAGTGGTAGTAACATGAGATCATTGATATGAATGAGAACAGAGTTGGGGCCAAAACTGATCCCTGGGGAACACCAGCATTTATTGAGTGAAATTGAGAATAAAGGCCATCTACCATTACACATATTTTTCTGTTATGAAGATAAGAAGAAATTAGTGGAACTAATGATGCAAGGCCGTAGTGTGACATCTTCGACAATAAGGATTGATGCCAGACTCTATCAATACTTGATATATCCAGTGCTATTGTATGTGTTTCACCATGTTGGTCTGTAGCTTGGTTGATTTGATGCGTAAGAAGGCAAAGAATGTCTGCAGTTGATCGACATCGTCTAAAATCCATATTGCCTATCACTGCCTATCACTGATTAATTTATTATTCTCCAGATGCTTAATTATGTGATTATTTAATATAATTTCAAAAACTTTGCCAAGAGTGGAAGTTATAGCTATTGGTCTGTAGTTTGATGGATCTGAAGAGGCACCTTTTTTAGGAACTGGATGGATGTTTGCTTCTTTCCAGGGTACTGGGAAGCATGAGGTATGAGTACACAGACGGAAATTTTTTGCCAATACAGGAGCGAGCACCAAGGAGCAATTCTTAAGTACTATTGAGGGAATTTCATCTGGGCCAGGAGCCTTATCTACTGAGAGATTCTGCAAAATAGTTTTGACATGTCTGGTGTGGATCTCAAGTGAGGGAATTTCAGGTGAATTAAAATTAAGTACAGGGACATCTTGATTTATTTCATCTAAGGTTGAGTTGGTGGAGAAAATATCTGCAAGAAGGTTAGCTTTACCTCGTGGGTCACTTACAAGATTGCCAGTCGGAGATTTTAATGGTGGAATGGATGAAGCAGTAGTGAAGTTGGATTTGAATGAGTTAAGAGTAGACCAAAATATTTTGTTATCATTTGGATTATTTAGAAGTTTATTTGCCTGCTTATGGAGAAAGTTTGATTTAGTTAGGTTTAATACAGTTTTGGCATGATTTCTGATGTTTCTAAAGTAATTAAAGGCTTCATGTGTTTTTGATCTTGTGTATGCATTGTAGGCTATTGCTTTTTGTTCAGTTACTCTAGCACAATTATGGTCAAACCATTTAGGTGAATTAGATCTTTTACTGTACTTTTGATGAGGAATAAAAGTTTCCATTCCAATTTTTACAAAATCTTGATGTGGCTCAAGGTGGAGTGTGCATCATTAGAAAAGAAAGAGGTCCAGGGAATATCAATAAAGAAACCTTGAAGACCCTCCCAGTCTGCCCTATCGTAATGCCATTTAGTCACCAAAACAGGTTCAGAGTGGGATGGTGATTTAGGTGATAGACAGGTGGCCTGTATCAGACAGTGATCAGAAGATCCAAGTGGGACCTCACTGTAACATCATAATTTTCTGAATTGGTTGTTAAAAATAAGTCCAGTAGGTGGGAATTATGATTAGGATTATCTGGTACACGGGGTGGGTTGGTTGACTAGTTGAATGAGATTAAATGAGTCTGCAAATAGCTCACATTCAAGACCAGCATCATCAGTCCTGGCTGAATGAGTGAGCCATTCAACATTATGGACATTAAAATCACCCAACACAGTGATTTCAGAAGAAGCATTTAAGTTGAGGACACTGAGTTGTGAGGACAGAGAATCAAAAAGACTTTGCTCTGGAGGAGTATTTGGGGAACGGTAGATGCAACATATGTATTTAAATTTACCAGCAGATTAATTTGTATATAGAATAATCAAAGGACAATTGAAACTAGTAACCTCCTCCAGGGCAATTTCAGATTTTGCGAAGCAACATACACCACCTTTAGGTCTGAAATTTTGGAGCAGTTGATAATCTGGAAAATTAAATCTAGATGTGTCAGATGTGGATGTTACTTGAGTCTCTGTCAAAAAAAAGGAGAGTAGGGGATTCTGCTTGAAGAAATTGGTGTACAGAATTGATGTTAGAGTGAAGTCCCCTTATATTACTAAAGAAATAGCTGTACTGACAAGCAGCTTTGGGACGTTGCAATGCTCTTGACACAGTCGCATGATGACGACCGGGAGGGCCCTGTGTCAATAACCCAACCCTGCCGGGGGTGGATATCCGAGGGACCACCAGGTTTGCTCTTAACAATTTCAGCCCGGCGGCTCGGATTCTTTGAAGAACTTGTTTCAACCTGAGGAGGTGTTCTTCCCAGGTTTGTGAGTACACAATGATATCGTCTAGATACGCTAGGCAGGTTTCCCAGGTCAGGCCATGTAATACTGCTTCCATCAAACGGGAGAAAGTGGCGGGTCCGTTGCAGAGGCCAAAAGGTAGGACGTTAAATTCGTAGTGGTGGCCACCACTAGTGGAGAATGCTGTTTTTTCTTGGTCCTCTGCCTTGATGGGCACTTGCCAATACCCTGCTTGCAAGTCGAGGGTAGTGAACCATCTGGATCCGTATAGGGAGTCAAGGGAATCGTCTATCCTGGGTAATGGCGTAGCATCCTTAATGGTTACGTCATTCAATCTCCTGTAATCTACGCAAGAACGGGTTGACCCATCTTTCTTTTTTACTAGGACAACAGGGGAAGACCAGGGGCTGATGGACGGGGTAGCAATTCCGGCCTCTAACATCTCTTGGACTTGGCGTTCCTCTTCCTGGCGTTGTATGGGATTTTTTTCTACGGGATGGTTGTCTTATGGGGGGGCCTGTGGTGTTAATGATGTGTTGTTCAACATCGGTCTGTCCTATTTCAGTGGGTTGTTGGGCAAATACGTCACTGAACTCTAGCAATAGTTCGTACATGCTGTGTTTTTGGTGGTCGGATAATGTGTCAGGGAGAGGGGGTAATTTGAGACTGGTAGGGGTTTCATTGGAATCTATTGGGAGGTCATCAAATGTTTCGAGGTCTCCTATGATGAGGCCTTTTGGTAATGTCAGGGATGTCAGAGATATTGGCCACTAGAATGTGGTTTATGCGAGCGGAAATGATGGCGGGTTGTAGGAGGCAATGATTGGGGTTGTTGTTGTTCCCCAAGCTGCCTGGCCGAACAGCCCCAAGGCCCCAAGCAAGGCCAAGGCCATAACCGAGCGCCCCCACAGAACCCTCCCTGCCGACCACAATAAAGCCTGGGTGACCGAAGCCACTCCATGGCGGGGAGCTGAGGAGGGTGCGGAAACGCCCGGGAAACCAAAGCCCCATCCAGGACCCTGTGCCCCTCAGCAATTATGAAGAGAAAGTTGAGGGGCAAAGGAAATATGTTACGCTTTGGCTTCCAATCTTGGTAGATTGGGAGGTCAATCCACGGAAAAGACGCCGTCACTTGAGATCTAGAAAACATATAAGTAAAAGGAACAGTCAGAGTAAGCTATGGGTATGGCAGAGATCGCTCAGTTCTCACTCTGATAGACCAGCCCATCACCACATGACTAGAACCCAATCCTCTCAGCATCAGCTAGGAAAGGCCCTAGAAAGCCGCCTTTGGCGGGGGGATAGCTCCCCTATTTCAACCCCTTTCGGGGTTGGGCACCCACCCTTCTTAGACGTGTGTCTAACGATTGGGGTTGGTGGACGTGGTAGTGGGGGAAAATATCATGTAAGTTTGGGGTATGGGTCGAAGGTTAACCCATTTTTGATGGCGAGGGGGAATTTGACATTTATCTTGAACTACAGCTGGGCTAATGATGGTTGGGGACCGACTGGTGAGCAGGTGCTCGGTACGCATGAGGGGGGGGGAATCACTTTGGTGGGGGTCACGCGTGAGGGGGGGGATTAACGGCGCGTGTGGGAGGATCAGAGTGGTGAGGTGTGAGTGATTTAGAAAACGGAATTTGTTGGTGGGACTGCGGAGGGTTGGTGGGGGAAGAGTTAGGTATAGAACATGGGTTATTGGTGGAGGACTGATGTACTGATTTGTGGTTGTTAACAGGACGAATTTGGGGAGTTTTGTCGGTGGCAGTGATGGTTTGTTTAGAGGTTATATGGGATTGGTGGGTTTGTCTGTCATGAGGGTGTGAGTCAAGTGTGGGGTTTTGAAGTTTTTTAGGGGTGTGAATTGTGTGGGGGTGGAAGGGAGCTACTGACGGAAAGCTGTCACAAGGGAAATTTTGTTGGTTGTGGAATAGCTGAGCATTTCTGGGGGCGTGGGGAAAGCATTGTTGGGTACATAGGTCGGCATTTTCCCTGGAAACGTGTGTACATAAATATTTGGTAGAATGGTTTTTACATACATAAGAGACTGTCCTGGAAACATGGGAGTATTGATCCTGGACAGATTTAGGAGAAATGGGGGGGTTTACATCATTGAGTTGCTTGGACTTGTCTTCTTTCGTTTGGTGAGGCATTTTTTCAACGGAATGAGTGATATTTTGAGAGAACTCGGGGCAAGGGGGGGGGGGGGGGGGTTAGGAGTTACCTTAGTGCTAGCTGCAACTTGGCAATCTTGACTCAGAGTTTGTTGAGGGTGGAGGTGTTTTTTCTTTTTGTGAACTGGTTTCTGCGTGATTGGTTTGTCAGAGGCTTTGGGTTGGATTTTTGTTTTGAATGAGATCAGCCTCTGGCCGCAGCCAACCTGGGCCTGGAGTTTTTGAAGGAGGTCAAGTCCAAGGAAACCATCGTAATGTTTACAGTGGGAGGAAAATACTGTGAACGGGTGATAACAACGGGCATGGGGGGCAGGAGTAGTTACTGACAGGGGCAAAGTGTCTCCTAGGAGATTTAAGTAGGTATCAGCAGCTGAGATTAGTTCTGATTTGGTAGGTAACAAGGGGCCAAATAGTCGGTGGTGTTGATCATAATAAGACTTGAACAAACATGACTTAGCAGCTCCCGTGTCGATTAACAAGCGGACAGGAATGTCCTTGATTTTGGCCATGTAGTATATGGGGACAGTGCGATCAGTTATGGCGTCCCCCGCCGAGGCCATTGTGGGCGGGGGATACTTTAAAAATCCTGGGAGTCAGTATCTACCTCCTCCAGGGTTTCCTCGGTATCGTCTGAGGTCATGATATGGGCTATGTCTTCGGTGTGCATTTCCTCCATTTCTTCCTCTTGTCCCAACTCCTCTTCATTTATAGAAATGCGAGGAGTAAAGGGGCGAGGTTTGGCAGAGTCACGAATTTGATGGAGGGCACACTTAGCACTACAGGCAGGGAAATCATAGGGGTTGATAATCACTAATGTAGGGTTCTTACTTTGGTAGGTGTAGGTTTTGTTCCGGTTGAAGATTCTGCGTGGCTGGGTAGGTTGGAACCGGGGCCTACTGGGTTGGGGCTTGCCGGAAGGGTAGGTAGGTTTGTTGTGGAAGGATGAGGATGGGTAGACATTCTTGGAGTTGAAAGTTTGAGCCTTGGGGTTTTAGTTGTCGAGGTGCTGCGGGTGTGTGGGGAACCTCTTGATTACAGCGATTTGGGTGGGTGTTTCTGTGCGCACGGCCAAAATACGTCCGATTGTGATGAGATCGTTTTTATATCCGACGAAATCGTGCACACGGAAATGATCCTTTACTGCTGAGGGCAATATTGATACAAGGTTGACCAGAATCTGCTGTTCTTGCTGGATTCTGGTCAATGTGGGGAAAGACACTTTGATATGTTGGGCGATCTTATTCACTGTGGCATCTAGATCGCCTTCGAATTTAGTGTCTTGGATACGGGTGTGGGCCACGAAAACGCCCAACGAAGGCTTAATGGCCTCTATCACTATTGGGCGAAATTCGTCCCATGTGAGAGCAGGGTGCACTTGGTAGGCATCCAGGGAAACGGCTTTTCCCAGGTGCGTTAATGTCACGGCTATCTTTTCTGCGTCCGTGGTATAAACTAGGTCAAGTATGGGTTTCACTATGTCCATGAACGTTTCGATCTCGTAAGTCTCCTCATCATAATGTGGGATGGGGATGTGAGAACGGTGCGCCATGATGTTATCGTGTTCTGGCTGTTCCAAACTTGCAATGTAATGCAACTTTTTATCCGAATCAAGAACCACCGCTGCCACCAATGTTATGCCCTGTTTTTCTACAGGATTAACTTGGGTAATGTGAGTTCTAACTGACTGGGTATAGAAGGCTGCATGTACAAAACAAGGTATGAGAAACAGAGAACACAAAATAAGCACACGGTAACAAGACACACAATCACTTTTATTGATGTACACACTTCCACAGTTTCCTTGATGATGATTAATATGAAGCATAAGAAGGTATGAATACTCGTACAAGACAAATGATAGAATTGAACAACACTAGCATTAAGTGGATCTGGATGGAGCCTAGTCTCCCACTTCCAACATTCAGGTATTAATCTTCTGATCACTGGTTGTATTCACAAGTTTATATACTGGAGACCATCAATGTTACTTATAGATTCATATTCACTGTTAGATTTATCACTGGTAGCTCTGGTGCACAAGTAGTAGTTCACAGACTAGATTAGACACGCATATTTTAGAGCACGGGAATTCTAGTAACCTCAGTGGGGTACTGATCTAAGTTTTATATTATATCAGAAACACATAGAACGCAAATCAGTGGGCGAACATCAGATATCACTAGGGTTTCACTTCTATGTAATAATATCTGGATATATGGGTAATTACGAGAGTTAATATCGCCTGTTAATTAATAAACACTGATACGCTTAGCACTTCCTAATGAAATGGTTATATATGAATTATACTGGGGCAAAGATATAGCCACTTCATAGAAATATTAATAAGTGAGTCTCTAAATAGTAGTGTAACACTGTAGCACTGATAGAGTGAATCTTGGGTAGTATTTGATTGGTCTGGTCCTGGTTATCTTGCGTCTGTGATGTTGGGGGCTAACGACTGGTTCCGCGGCCGTCCAGATGGTCCATATGTAGGAAGTTCTCAAGACGGATCTCTTCCGATCGTTGCTCTTATATACCCACTGGTTTCTAGACCTGAATCACAGATATTAGCCCTCTCACGTTCTTGACGCAATTTTGAGCCTATTAGGGATACTTTAAAACCTTTGTTACCATCAGGGGTATTTAGAAACCTTTAGTTTAGTTACTTCAACCTCTGTAGTTGTCTTTGAGTTAGCTGTGGGCAGAAAACTAATTTTGGAGAGGTAATTATAAGAGTGAGAGAACTCTATTTAGTATTGCTAATCTGGCAACCTCTGCGTCATATGGTAGTGAGAGGGTTAGGATATTCCTGTCAATCTGGATCGGAATTAACGCCAAGCACATCTCACGTCGATCGCTCAGCTTCCCGGCCTGTATGAAGGTTATAAGGTGCACGTAGATATCTTGTACGTGGACAGATCCTTCTATCTAAATCTGCCACGGAGTCTGCCGGCTCTGGAACTCAATTCTCAGCAACAAACAATGATAGAGCTCGAGGTCAACTCTGGTGACCAACCCTGGTTGGTGTCTATCTTTCAACTGATTGTACTGGGGGCTGGAGCTTGGTTTATAGGTTCGGTTTTGGACCCTGTAGGCAATAGGGATCTCGAGTTTTTATGGACTTATTTGAGCTCTCAATTAATACGGGAACTAGGTAAGGTGGTGATTACTGTTGTGGCACATGGCTGTATGGAGCCTTCATAATGTGATATAACTGAGCCTTAGTAAGAGGTACTATTTTGGCTATACTGGAAGTATTTAGGGGAGAGAGACTGGATCTACTTTGCAAGGTGGTTTGGGACATCTTTGATAGGAGCGTCTCTCTTAGATTGCTCAGTCTTCATTCTATGGTATAGCTGAGGTGCTAATTTGGTTATCGGAGTATGCAAGAAAGGTTAATGGGTTATTGTGGGTTAATAGAGGTTAGTAAAGGTGTTAGTCATACATGGTTAGTTCATTGATAGGAAGAATTCCTGTGCTACCTGGCAATGACCCAGAAGTCAAAACAGGGGTCAGGTATACCTCTGCAGGGGTAGGGGTCTCCCTCCTCGGGTGGGTGTAAGGGGTAGGTGCGTGTCCCCTCTCTGTGATGGTCGTCTGGGCAGCTGTGGCTGGGGGCTTGCCATATTACAAGTGTTTGTAATAACCCTCTGTTTATGAGACAGATGTGGGTGTTCGTAATACCAAAACCGAAGGTGCCTTGACCAGCTGGGTTAATTGGTTGGGTTGTTTATTGCATGGTTTGTTGGATGTGGTGGAGCCTGGGTTGCTAACTCTGCCATATTTATCTGGAAGTATGGCAATAGAAGTTAGTCACTGGCGAGGCGGCTAGCCTTGCACTGACGATCATTTGGTACAGGGTTGTGAATGGGTTGTGAGGGAATAGATGGCATGCAAAGGGTTAGTAAAGTTCTAATGGTGTTCCTTCCTACTGGGGGTTAGGTAGGCTGGATAGGAGTATATATACAAAAGGTTTGAGAATGTTAGTAACGGAAAAGTTAAGGATATTCAGGGGGTGTGGTGGAGAGGCTAGGTTAGGAGGGAGTTGAGGAGCGTGGGGGTTAACGAGAGGGAGAGGGTTAAAGGGGACTACGTGGAAGTTTGACCCTTAGGTCTCTGGGCGTAGGGGTGGCATTAGGCTACAGTTGGTATCTTAGACTGGGGGTTACTGACAGGGAAGGTAGGGTAATCAAACGCTACCGGGGGATGAGCAATAGGTGGTGGTATATGAGTCTGGAAATTATAGAATCATGTGGACTGTGGGGAAGATGAGGTTAGCTGTAGGTGTGTGCTTGACTGTGGATAAAAGTAGAGAAAAACATAGTGTACTATTACTTGTCAATACGAGGGGTTATGGACACTATTAGTCGACACGATTTCTTGCTGATCTAGTTGTCCCTGGGAACTGCGTTTTCTATGAAATATATACAAAAGAAAGCGGCAGTTCGTAGGGGTAGCTTCGTTATTGTTTAGTGGTAGATATGCGTCGAGACAATGGTAAAAGAGGGTTATCTATACAATCTCTGGTTGGGGTAAGAATTAGAGTTACTGCATGGTTGCTAACATCTTCAGTCATTATCTCTGTCTAGGTCTTACAGGAATAATGGTTATATATACAATGGTGTACCCGTGGGTATCATAGTTTCTTATCAATTATGACATGGGGGTTAACATATTACTTCTCGGATGGAAGAACATACATAGATTTATGGGGGCGGTTGGTCTTCAGAAACTTAGTCTGGCAAGACGAGGTATCTTAGGGGGTATTCCTAGTCTCGCGCCGGCTATTGTTCTGGTTCAGGTTGTGAGTGTGGCTAGGGAGTTAGAGGATAGTTAAGGGGGGTACAAGGATAGGTCCTTCCCTTCTATTTGTTGAGGTTAGTGAATGAACTGAGTTGGCATGTTATAACGTTCTTATGGCGTCTTTACAGGGGGAGGGTTGTGAATGGTAAAGGGGGTGGTTTGAGGCTAGGCGCCGCGCCGCTCGTGACCAAGGGTAGTGACCCTTAATGCGCTGGACATAGGGGTGGCATTTCCCTACGATCGAACAGGTAGGGTGGTGTGTGCAGCGGGGCGTGAAGGATAAGCGGACAGGATGACCCAAAACAGGGTACCACTGAGCATAGGGTCATGAAGCAAAATAGAGTAGTGTGGATTGTGGATACGAAGGAGGTGATTGGAAGACGTATAACAATTGTGGAAACGTAAGTGGAAGAGAGGAACACAATGGCGGATAAGAGATAATTAACCTAAGGATTGAATACATGCATGAATGACGACATTATAGCCGTCGTCCTAATAAGATGATGAAACCGGGTTGGTATGCACGTGGCACAATACGACACGAGGACAGTGCCGCTATGTCGTATCAATACTGGTGGCATCTCCGGTTAATATTATATATACACTTAATTACTAGAAGAACAAGGCAAGGGGGGGCGACTGAGCACGGGGCTACATATATCTATACTCGTCATGGAGAGAGAGATACGAGGTAACTTTCCTGCATCTCTCCTGATAATCGTCTGCAGATTGGTCATAGTGAGTTTATCCGAACTAACAGGCCTAAATCAATACAATAACTGGCATAGGGTTATCGGGTGTATAGAGTCGTGGTTAAAGGTTGGGAATGTATAGTTAGTGGATAAAACAACGGGAGGTTAGAGACATAGAATTGCTAGAATTGGGGGCGGGCTATGATTGTTATATAACTAAATACAGGGCTGACATAATCACGATCTGATTTGGTGTGAAATGGAAGCTAAGGTGTCTTAGATCACCTCGAACCTACACAATGAAAGTATTATAGCCTGTATGGTGGTTACATAATTAAATACATACTTAGGTGGTTCATCAAGAATATCAGTGAGTAAAGTATTGTGGTTTGTATATTAGAAGACTGTGATTGAGAGACGTATATGTGGAATGAATTGAGAGAGAGCAAATCGGGAATGGAAAAGGGGCCTGGGATCTCGTTGGGGATGGGAGTTTCGCTCTCAGGATTTTCGTTCCTGTGGCTCGTTAGGGTTGGAGGTTTCGCTCTCAGGTTTTTCGTTCCTGTGGTATTTTACTTCCGTCGCCTTTATATGAGGTACGACCTCGTACCTCAAGGTTGGAGTACGTAGGTTTGTTTAGGGGGGCCAGGTCAGGTCGGTGAAGGTTGGAGGGAAATGGCAGCCTGTCGCTGAGGACGAAGATTACTGTCATCCCGACTAGCAACAAACTGTTCAGAAAAGAGAGAAAAACTGAAAACATTTTATCCTGGAATGTGAATAATATAATGAAATTAGGAAAAAAAATAACAAGATTACTCAGGCCATATATATCCAAGACACTGAAAACTAATAGGAGAGTTACTATTCAAGAAAGAAGGGAACGAGGGAAGAAAATACATAGATGTTGGAAAAGGAGAGAAAAGAGGATAAAAGAACTTGACGAAAGAACAGATAATTAAGAACACAGGAAAATTAAGAAGAGCTAAAGTGTTTAACAATGTATAAAACAAATTTACAAGATAGTAAGAAAAGTGTAGGCTAACAAAAAAGGGATTACTACTAAGGACAACAAAAATATAATATATACAGTATATGGAAAACATGTAAATTTATAGAATCACCCAATCGCTTAGGAATTGAGAACAAGACAAAACAAAATCCCATGGAAATCCAGTACAATAACATCCTCTTCATCATCAGGGGGGGCTGGATTAGTTAGGGTCGCCGTTAGTCTTATATCCCGTTAGGAATGTGGGTCTGGGTGAGAGCTGGCCCGGGGCCAGTTTTGGAGGGAGGTTTGAAAGGTTACGGTCGGGGGTAGTGATAGGGGGGTTTAAAGGTGAAACGGGCAGGTCGAGTCGGGGTTGTTGTTGAGGAAGAGGTTGGTGCTGGGGAGGGGTTGAATTGTGTAGAGAGTTGTGGTCGTGAGTGGGGTTGGGGGAAGGGTGAGTAAGGCTGGAGGTTGAGAGTTTACGATGATCGGGTGGTTTGGAGGTTTGGAGTGTGGGGATTTGATAGGGAGATGGTGGGGGGGGGGGGGGGGGGTCTGGGCAGGCAGGGTTGTGGTTTGAGAGGGGTTGAATTTGGACTGATTTTATTTTCGGGAGAGACGTGGATGGGATTTCGAGGAGTGGTTGAGGTTGAGAGGTTAATTATGTTGTTTGGGGCGAGAGAGAGGGTAGTATTTTGGGGTGTTAGTCAAGGTGGACAAAATTTTGTGGTTGGATTTGGATGGGCGTGGTATTTTGTCGAGCGGGATCTTTGGGGGTGGAATTTGGGGCAGATGGGGTAACGGTGAAGAAGGGGGGAAGAGGAGGTAGGGGTTATGTACGGGGGTGATTTTGGGTTCTGAATGTGGTCGTGAGAGGTTAGGCTGGCAGGGTGGGGATTGGTGGAGGTTGAGAGTTTAGGATGATCTGGGGTTTTGGAGAGTGGGGGTGTGGGAGATTGACAGGTATATTGTGGGGATGGGGTGAGTAGGTAAGTTTGGAGAGATTGTTGCGGAAGAGATTTGTCTCGGAAAACAATGGAATTTGGTAGGATGGATGAAGGAGACATTGATGGAGATTTTGGTTCTGGTGCTGGATTATGGGGCAGAGGTAGGTTGGCGAGCAGGGGTGTTACTGGAGGTGGATTCAGGAGCGGTTCGGGTAATGTTGGAGAGGGTGACAAGGGAGGGGGGGAATAGGAGGTAGGCGGAGCTGTAGAATTCTTGGTTGATGCGGGTGTTTGAAGGGGTTCACCGAGGTTGGGTATGTGGGGAGATGATGGTGGGGGGGGGGGGGTGAGGTGATGAATATGAGGAAGTGAGAGGCGTGACAGGTTGTTGAGGGATTGACGGGGGTGAAGGTTGGTCTTGGGTGACAGGGGCATGTGAGAGAGTGGAGGGGGGCTCATTTTCTGACCAGCATTTTTCAGGGGTGATATTGAAAGAGAATTGGTTACGGTGGGGGTGACCATTTCTGCGTGCTGTGGTTTGTTGGCAGGCATAGAAAAAGGATGGGGTTTATGGGGTAACACAATTGATGGAAGATTATCGTTGGTGGATGGCTGGGCAGGGGAAAATTTAGGGATGGTCAGAGAGGATAGAGGCAAGGAAGAGTGCACTGGGGTTGGACTTTCATCGGGAGTCATTTTGGAAGGGTGCACAGAGTTTGATTCCTTAGGGGAATGGAGGGACTTCTTGATGATAGTGTTCAGTGGAGGAATACATTTACTTTCTTGGATAGGGGCTGAAGGGGTGGATAGGGGATTCACAGGGTGTTTAGACATGGCTGGGGGTGAACAAATCTCAAGAGCTTCATTTACTAAGGGGGAATGTGAGGGAATGGATGGATGTGGGTGAACAGACCTCGGACTCGAGTTGGTAATGGTGAAGGGTTGTTCCTCATTGGTCATAGCTGGCGAGTTGTTTGGAGTGGTGGGTGTCCGTAGAAGTTTTCGTATTTCTCGGATGTTCTGGTGGAAACTCGCTGTCCCATGGTCCATGAAATGTTGGTAGATGTCTACCGGAAGGAGGTTCACCAGGGAGAGGAACACCTGTTGTTCTTGGTATTCAAGGGTTCGTGAGGGACATGCGGATTTGATGTGCCCCCATACCTTGGCTAGGGTGACGTCCAGGCGTTCTTCATATACCACTTGATCGAGTTGGCACATTTCTCTGATGGAGAGCATATGTTCTTCGAATGAGCCGTCCAGGTCGAGATGGGCGGTGATGTGGGGTGGGAGGATGTCGAACAATGCGGTGAATAAGTGTTCATTTTGTTGCTCGTCATCTTGAGAGCTATACGTGGTCCTCACGTATCTGTAGAGTTGTATGAGGGTCACATTGATATCCCCTTCATACTTGATCTCGTCGACTTTTATTATTTTGGGGGCGACGACGGAACCCAAAAGTGGCCCTAAGGTCCGGATCACGAGGGATCGAAACTGGTTCCAGGTAAGCTTTGGCGTTACCTGGTCAGCAATTTGGGAAACTGCTTTTCCCAACTGCATAATGTGCAATAATGCAACGGTGATTTTCTCGCGGTCATTTTGAAGTGCCAAATCTAACTGGCTTTACTATGTATAAGTAAGTGGTGATATCATACGTGTTTACATCATACTTGGGAATGTGAGTGTAATAGCGAGCTGCCATTTTTGCGATGTTACCATGCTTCTACTGTTTCAAAAAAATGTAATGCAATGAAATCTTCTATCCGAATCAAGAACCACCGCTGCCGCCAATGTTATGCCCTGTTTTTCTACAGGATTAACTTGGGTAATGTGAGTTCTAACTGACTGGGTATAGAAGGCTGCATGTACAAAACAAGGTATGAGAAACAGAACACACAATAAGCACACGGAAACAAGACACGCAATCACTTTTATTGATGTACACACTTCCACAGTTTCCTTGATGATGATTAATATGAAGCATAAGAAGGTATGAATACTCGTACAAGACAAATGATAGAATTGAACAACACTAGCATTAAGTGGATCTGGATGGAGCCTAGTCTCCCACTTCCAACGTTCAGGTATTAATCTTCTGATCACTGGTTTTATTCACAAGTTTATATACTGGAGACCATCAATGTTACTTATAGATTCATATTCACTGTTAGATTTATCACTGGTAGCTCTGGTGCACAAGTAGTAGTTCACAGACTAGATTAGACACGCGTATTTTAGAGCACGGGAATTCTAGTAACCTCAGGGGGGTACTGATCTAAGTTTTATATTCTTATATCAGAAACACATAGAACGCAAATCAGTGGGCGAACATCAGATATCACTAGGGTTTCACTTCTATGTAATAATATCTGGATATATGGGTAATTACGAGAGTTAATATCGCCTGTTAATTAATAAACACTGATACGCTTAGCACTTCCTAATGGAATGGTTATATATGAATTATACTGGGGCAAAGATATAGCCACTTCATAGAAATATTAATAAGCGAGTCTCTAAATAGCACTGTAACACTGTAGCACTGATAGAGTGAATCTTGGGTAGTATTTGATTGGTCTGGTCCTGGTTATCTTGCGCCCGTGATGTTGTGGGCTAACGACTGGTTCCGCGGCCGTCCAGATGGTCCATATGTAGGAAGTTCTCAAGACGGATCTCTTGGCGATCGTTGCTGGTTACACTCTTATATACCCACTGATTTCTAGACCTGAATCACATACAGTATTAGGATATTCCTGTCAATCTGGATCGGAATTAACGCCAAGCGCATCTCACGTCGATCGCTCAGCTGCCCGGCCTGTATGAAGGTTATAAGGTGCACGTAGATTTCTTGTACGTGGACAGATCCTTCTATCTAAATCTGCCACGGAGTCTGCCGGCTCTGGAACTCAATTCTCAGCAACAAACAATGATAGAGCTCGAGGTCAACTCTGGTGACCAACCACTGGTTGGTGTCTATCTTTCAACTGATTTTACTGGGGGCTGGAGCTTGGTTTATAGGTTCGGTTTTGGACCCTGTAGGCAATAGGGATCTCGAGTTTTGATGGACTTATTTGAGCTCTCAATGGATACGGGAACTAGGTAAGGTGGTGATTATTGTTGTGGCACATGGCTGTATGGAGCCTTCATAATGTGATATAACTGAGCCTTAGTAAGAGGTACTATTTTGGCTATACTGGAAGTATTTAGGGGAGAGAGACTGGATCTACTTTGCGAGGCGGTTTGGGACATCTTTGATAGGAGCGTCTCTCTTAGATTGCTCAGTCTTCATTCTATGGTATAGCTGAGGTGCTAATTTGGTTATCGGAGTATGCAAGAAAGGTTAATGGGTTATTGTGGGTTAATAGAGGTTAGTAAGGTGTTAGTCATACATGGTTAGTTCATTGATAGGAAGAATTCCTGTGCTACCTGGCAATGACCCAGAAGTCAAAACAGGGGTCAGGTATACCTCCGCAGGGGTAGGGGTCTCCCTCCTCGGGTGGGTGAAAGGGGTAGGTGCGTGTCCCCTCTCTGTGATGGTCGTCTGGGCGGCTGTGGCTGGGGGCTTGCCATATTACAAGTGTTTGTAATAACCCTCTGTTTGTGAGACAGATGTGGGTGTTCGTAATACCAAAACCGAAGGTGCCTTGACCAGCTGGGTTAATTGGTTGGGTTGTTAATTGCATGGTTTGTTGGATGTGGTGGAGACTGGGTTGCTAACTCTGCCACATTTATCTGGAAGTATGGCAATAGAAGTTTGTCACTGGCGAGGCGGCTAGCCTCGCACTGACGATCATTTGGTACAGGGTTGTGAAGGGGTTGTGAGGGAATAGATGGCATGCAAAGGGTTAGTAAAGTTCTAATGGTGTTCCTTCCTACTGGGGGAAGGTAGGTTGGATAGGAGTATATATACAAAAGGTTTGAGAATGTTAGTAACGGAAAAGTTAAGGATATTCAGGGGGTATGGTGGAGAGGCTAGGTTAGGAGGGAGTTGAGGAGCGTGGGGGTTAACGAGAGGGGGAGGGTTAAGGGGGGCTACGTGGAAGTTTGACCCTAAGGTCTCTGGGCGTAGGGGTGGCATTAGGCTACAGTTGGTATCTTAGACTGGGGGTTACCGACAGGGAAGGTAGGGTAATCAAACGCTACCGGGGGATGAGCAATAGGTGGTGGTATATGAGTCTGGAAATTATAGAATCATGTGGACTGTGGGGAAGATGAGGTTAGCTGTAGGTGTGTGCTTGACTGTGGATAAAAGTAGAGAAAAACATAGTGTACTATTACTTGTCAATACGAGGGGTTATGGACACTATTAGTCGACACGATTTCTTGCTGATCTAGTTGTCCCTGTGAACTGCGTTTTCTATGAAATATATACAAAAGAAAGCGGCAGTTCGTAGGGGTAGCTTCGTTATTGTTTCGTGGTAGATATGCGTTGAGACAATGGTAAAAGAGGGTTATCTATACAATCTCTGGTTGGGGTAAGAATTAGAGTTACTGCATGGTTGCTAACATCTTCAGTCATTATCTCTGTCTAGGTCTTACAGGAATAATGGTTATATATACAATGGTGTACCCGTGGGTATCATAGTTTCTTATCAATTATGACATGGGGGTTAACATATTACTTCTCGGATGGAAGAACATACATAGATTTATGGGGGCGGTTGGTCTTCAGAAACTTAGTCTGGCAAGAGAAGGTGTTTTAGGGGGTTAACATATTACTTCTCGGATGGAAGAACATACATAGATTAATGGGGGCGGTTGGTCTTCAGAAACTTAGTCTGGCAAGACAGGGGTTAACATATTACTTCTCGGATGGAAGAACATACATCGATTTATGGGGGCGGTTGGTCTTCAGAAACTTAGTCTGGCAAGACAAGGTATTTTAGGAGGTATTCCTAGTCTCGCGCCGGCTATTGTTCTGGTTCAGGTTGTGAGTGTGGCTAGGGAGTTAGAGGATAGTTAAGGGGGGTACAAGGATAGGTCCTTCCCTTCTATTTGTTGAGGTTAGTGAACGAACTGAGTTGGCATGTTATAACGTTCTTATGGTGTCTTTACAGGGGGAGGGTTGTGAATGGTAAAGGGGGTGGTTTGAGGCTAGGCGCCGCGCCGCTCGTGACCAAGGGTAGTGACCCTTAATGCGCTGGACATAGGGGTAGCATTTCCCTACGATCGAACAGGTAGGGTGGTGTGTGCAGCGGGGCGTGAAGGATAAGCGGACAGGATGACCCAAAACAGGGTACCACTGAGCATAGGGTCATGAAGCAAAATAGAGTAGTGTGGATTGTGGATAAGAAGGAGGTGATTGGAAGACGTATAACAATTGTGGAAACGCAAATGGAAGAGAGGAACACAATGGCGGATAAGAGATAATTAACCTAAGGATTGAATACATGCATGAATGACGACATTATAGCCGTCGTCCTAATAAGATGATGAAACCGGGTTGGTATGCACGTGGCACAATACGACACAAGGACAGTGCCGCTATGTCGTATCAATACTGAAGTAATATGTTAACCCCTGTCTTGCCAGACTAAGTTTCTGAAGACCAACCGCCCCCATAAATCTATGTATGTTCTTCCATCCGAGAAGTAATATGTTAACCCCCTAAAATACCTTGTCTTGCCAGACTAAGTTTCTGAAGACCAACCGCCCCCATAAATCTATGTATGTTCTTCCATCCGAGAAGTAATATGTTAACCCTCATGTCATAATTGATAAGAAACTATGATACCCACGGGTACACCAGTGTATATATAACCATTATTCCTGTAAGACCTAGACAGAAATAATGACTGAAGATGTTAGCAACCATGCAGTAACTAATCTTACCCCAACCAGAGATTGTATAGATAACCCTCTTTTACCATTGTCTCGACGCATATCTACCACGAAACAATAACGAAGCTACCCCTACGAACTGCCGCTTTCTTTGGTATATATTTCATAGAAAACGCAGTTCCCAGGGACAACTAGATCAGCAAGATATCGTGTCAACTAATAGTGTCCATAACCCCTCGTATTGACGAGTAATAGTACACTATGTTTTTCTCTACTTTTATTCACAGTCAAGCACACACCTACAGCTAACCTCATCTTCCCCACAGTCCACATGATTCTATAATTTCCAGACTCATAATTATACCACCACCTATTGCTCATCCCCCGGTAGCGTTTGATTACCCTACCTTCCCTGTCGGTAACCCCCAGTCTAAGATACCAACTGTAGCCTAATGCCACCCCTAAGCCCAGAGACCTTAGGGTCAAACTTCCACGTAGCCCCCCTTAACCCTCTCCCTCTCGTTAACCCCCCACGCTCCTCAACTTCCTCCTAACCTAGCCTCTCCACCATACCCCCTGAATATCCTTAACTTTTCCGTTACTAACATTCTCAAACCTTTTGTATAATACTCCTATCCAGCCTACCTTCCCCCAGTAGGAAGGAACACCATTAGAACTTTACTAACCCTTTGCATGCCATCTATTTCCTCACAACCCATTCACAACCCTGTACCAAATGATCGTCAGTGCGAGGCTAGCCGCCTCGCCAGTGACTAACTTCTATTGCCATACTTCCAGATAAATGTGGCAGAGTTAGCAACCCAGTCTCCACCCCATCCAACAAACCATGCAATTAACAACCCAACAATTAAACCAGCTGATCAAGGCATCTTCGGTTTTGGTATTACGAACACTCACATCTGTCTCATAAACAGAGGGTTATTACAAACACTTGTAATATGGCAAGCCCCCAGCCACAGCCGCCCAGACGACCATCACAGAGAGAGGACGCGCACCTACCCCTTTCAGCCACCCGAGGAGGGAGACCCCTACCCCTGCGGAGGTATACCTGACCCCTGTTTTGACTTCCGGGTCATTGCCAGGTAGCACAGGAATTCTTCCTATCAATGAACTAACCATGTATGACTAACACCCTTACTAATCTCTATTAACCCACAATAACCCATTAACCTTTCTTGCATACTCCGATAACCAAATTAGCACCTCAGCTATACCATAGAATGAAGACTGAGCAATCTAAGAGAGACGCTCCTATCAAAGATGTCCCAAACCTCCTCGCAAAGTAGATCCAGTCTCTCTCCCCTAAATACTTCCAGTAAAGCCAAAATAGTACCTCTTACTAAGGCTCAGTTATATCACATTATGAAGGCTTCATACAGCCATGTGCCACAACAGTAATCACCACCTTACCTAGTTCCCGTATCAATTGAGAGCTCAAATAAGTCCATCAAATCTCGAGATCCCTATTGCCTACAGGGTCCAAAACCGAACTATATATATATACACCAACCAGTGGTTGTTCCTTTGAGTTGACCTCTAGCTCTATCATTGTTTGTTCCTGAGAATTGAGTTCCAGAGCCGGCAGACTCCGTGGCAGATTTAGATAGAAGGATCTGTCCACGTAAAAGAAATCTACGTGCACCTTATAACCTTAATACAGACCGGGAAGCTGAGCGATCGACGTGAGATGCGCTTGGCGTTAATTCCGATCCAGATTGACAGGAAGATCCTGATATTTGTGATTCAGGTCTAGAAACCAGAGGGTATATAAGAGTGTAACCAGCAACGATCGCCAAGAGATCCGTCTTGAGAACTTTCTACATATGGCCCATCTGGACGGCCGCGGAACCAGTCGTTAGCCCCCAACATCACGGACGCAAGATAACCAGGACCAGACCAATCAAATACTACCCAAGATTCACTCTATCAGTGCTACAGTGTTACAGTGCTATTTAGAGACTCACTTATTAATATTTCTATAAAGTGGCTATATCTTTGCCCCAGTAGAATTCATATATAACCATTCCATTAGGAAGTGCTAAGCGTATCAGTGTTTATTAATTAACAGGCGATATTAACTCGTAATTACTCATATATCCAGATATTATTTCATAGCAGTGAAACCCTAGTGATATCTGATGTTCGCCCACTGATTTGTGTTCTATGCGTTTCTGATACAAGAATATAAAACTTAGATCAGTACCCCCCTGAGGTTACTAGAATTCCCGTGCTCTAAAATACGCGTGTCTAATCTAGTCTGTGAACTACTACTTGTGCACCAGAGCTACCAGTGATAAATCTAATAGTGAATATGAATCTATAAGTAACATTTATGGTCTCCAGTATATAAACTTGTGAATAAAGCCAGTGATCAGAAGATTAATACCTGAACGTTGGAAGTGGGAGACTAGGCTCCATCCAGATCCACTTAATGCTAGTGTTGTTCAATTCTATCATTTGTCTTGTACGAGTATTCATATCTTCTTATGCTTCATATTAATCATCATCAAGAAAACTATAGAAGTGTGTACATCAATAAAAGTGATCGTGTGTCTTGTTACCGTGTGCTTATTTTGTGTTCTCTATTCCTCATACCTTGTTTTGTGCATGCAGCCTTCTATACCCAGTCAGTTAGAACTCACATTACCCAAGTTAATCCTGTAGAAAAACAGGGCATAACAATACATATCAACATTGGGAAATGCAAACCACTAAAACTTCTCTGGGGCTACTTCGAAAGTATATAGCGTTTTCCAATGACATTTTAGTAGGACCTATTTTTCTTATAAGTTATAACACCTTTGTGGTTTGTAGCACTTATTTCCGAGCAAATCATTTATTTGTTTTTACTTAAGTAGGTTACCAGTTCTAAAGTCTGATATTTGTATACTGTATTTTAGTCATATATATATATATATATGTTTTCATCTCCAAACCCCCTTCTCAAACACAAAATACACATCTGGAGAATATCATTATTATAAGCGACCGGCAGTTATGAAACCTGTTATTTTGGGATGGGCATTTCACTAATGACTAGATGAATATGGATATGCAATACATAGAAACATTATTTTATTTTAAGTAACAACACAATGTTACACATAATGCTGTATTTGAAAAGAAAAAAGGCATGAGACAGAGAGGTATGAGGAGCCCCAAAACAAATGCCGCAAACCGACAATACGGGCCAGCCCGGGACCTCAACCAAAATTAAGAGACCAACATTAACCCAAAGAAGAGCAAATGAACATCAGCTAAGGAAAAGACTAATCTATAATGTGGATAGATATAGATAGATAGATAAATAGATAATGTGAGTGAATGAGTGAGAAAGCTGTCTTACTAAATATATAGTGAATCTAGCAATCCCTACAAATTGGTTTGCAAACAATAATTACACATAAACACATATTTCTTAAAGGCAGATTTCACTAGCAAAAACGATCTACATCTTAATTAATATCAGGAGATAAAACGGTAACCATAAACCTGGCGAAACAATTAACGACCCCCCTCCCCCACCCTACACACTTCCAACCTTCCCTACACAATAACCCCCCCCCCCCCCCTTCTCCGTGTAGCCCATCCCTCTCCTTCCCAGCAAATCTAACGATGCCATCTATGGGACATAATATGCAACAGATTCAGGGTGGGGTGGGGGGGGGGGGGAGTGAGCGATCTTAGTAATATCAGAGCGAAAGACCCAGTGAAATTACCATTAGGTGGCCCAGTCGGAAAGGTGACCGACTGTACCTGGCAGTCGACGCGTCACCACCAAAGTTAACACGTACTGCTTCGCGCGCCTCCAGATAGAGACAATGCACACCTAGAATCATAGATAAAACTACAGAACAACATGTTTCTCCAATAAAATCTCGATTCCCTTCTACAGTACATATAATTAGTCTATGTCCAAGTACCGTTGCCCACATGAGTTAATTGTTTCTAATCGTGATCTGATGTATGAATGTAAATTATATATTAGGCCTATACCAATGAATTGCGAGTGCGGTTTCTTTTAATTATTAGTTTACTAATCATATGAATTAACCACTATACACTCGTAATTCAATGATGCGCAATATATTTCCATTATCATGGTCACGGAGAGGAATTAACAGAACTTATATAAATATGTGGACAACGCCAGAGAAGTACGTTCTGCACCCCAGATTCTGGCCCATGCTCTGGAATGTGGTATGCATTTCATTTCAACTTCACTTCTCCACGTCCGTTTTTCGTATGTAACGTCACAGGCCCATAAACGGATCCCCAACAGACGGCTAGTATGAACCGGGCTTTAGTTGTATGGCTGATTCTAAGAGACTGAAGGCCGGCTCTGCATCGCTTCGCGAAATTACATATGGCTGCCGGCTCATAATAATTTGAACCTATGATTTGGTTTCATGATACATCCAGTGCTGATGCATAGATTGATGCACTAAAGCTAATAATTAACTTACAATTGTGACGGCAGTCAGCCTAGCAGAATGAAGCATGACACCCTTGTGGGGGCCCCTCGCCGCTCGCTAGCACTCGCCAAGGCAAGGAAATCGCTTACAGTCAGCGTAGGAGGATGTGCTTTCTTTCCTAAGTAATCGGCTGATCACAGACAGTCTAGTGGTGGACTTTATTTTCGTCTGTGACAACGCATTCTATTTTATATGAGCAATAATATAAAACGTGTTTGTATGTGAATGATGGAGGGAGAGAGAGCGAGTGAGTAAAACAGCGAGAGGGTACTGTGACGTAACCAGTCGCGCGGGTGGGCTCTCATTGGCCGTGACGTCACTGGGCCTCGTGACGCCTCGGCTCCCCATTGGCCGAGGCCCGTGCCCCTCCTCCCTCCTCCCTTCTCCTCCCTGCTGCTACCCTGGCAGGAGATACAGCTTCAGAGCTGGTCCTACACGCACATGATCTACACACCCCTTGCAAATCTGTCTCCATTCTCACCACCATTTTGGAACTTTCTCTCTCACTAGACTTCTTTATTTCTGATCTCTTATCTGTTTAAACTCACACCACCTCCCTTTGGGTATCTAGCAAATCGATTTCATATCGGCCCATCGTATTCATTGCGTAAGCTCTCTGAGATATATATGTATTAGATTAGGATTTTGGAAGGGTTCTTAGTTTTAAGCAGAGGTTGCAGGACTGTCTTTTGAGTGCCTCCCTCAGGATTATTAGTGGTCTGCTTCATTATTTAATGCTAGACTGGGATAAGGTTATTTTGACGTTGTCACCGATGTGTGTATGGTTCTGCTTAAACCTACACGACTTCGCCTGAACCTGTAGGAGCCTAGTTTGTCATTTCGGTTGGTTCGTTTACGAGTGCAGCATCGTGGTGTAAGAGGGCATTAGCCTACTACCTTACAGCATCGTGCTGCCTCTTTGCTTGACTTTGAAGGGGTCGCCAGGGTAGAACCAGATACTTGAGATCTGGATCTACCAAGAGAGCATCCCAGTCACTTAACGTAATTGCTTGAGCCACCTAGAGGACATTAGGCTATGAGTCGCATTGCTCAGCCACAGTTTCCTAAGCCTTGATATCCCAGCTAGACTTTATTAATTTATTAATATTCTAGGTAGTAGGGGTAGGCAGCCCCGCCCAGGGAAGTACTACCGCCAAGGTTTCGGGAGACTCAGGGAATAGCCTGAATTCCATTTTCTCTCCCAGGCCTTGGTAGCTGGATACATATCTTTCTGCCTCACACATCAGGGGTATCAGGAAAACCCTCTTTATATAACATACACATCCAACTTCACGACATTGCCCTACATTGCTATCCTCTATCCATAAAACACTACTCTTCCCACTACATATCATACATGTAACACCATACACCTTACCCAATAAACATGGCAGTACAATTGTTAAGAGCAAACCTGGTGGTCCCTCGGATATCCACCCCCGGCAGGGTTGGGTCATTGACACAGGGCCCTCCCGGTCATCATCATGCGACTGTGTCAAGAGCATTGCAACGTCCCAAAGCTGCTCGTCGGTGCAGCTTTTTCTTTAGCAAGCAATATAAGGGGACTTCACTCTAACATCAATTCTGTACACCAATTTCTTCAAGCAGAATCCCCTACTCTCCTTTTTTTGACAGAGACTCGAGAAACATCCACATCTGACACGTCTAGATTTAATTTTCCAGGTTATCAACTGCTCCAAAATTTCAGACCTAAAGGAGGTGTATGTTGCTTCACAAAATCTGAAATTGCCCTGGAGGAGGTTACTAGTTTCAATTGTCCCTATTTTGATTATTCTATATACAAATTAATTTCTGCTGGTAAATTTAAATACATATGTTGCATCTACCGTTCCCCAAATACTCCTCCAGAGCAAAGTCTTTTTGATTCTCTGTCCTCACAACTCAGTGTCCTCAACTTAAATGCTTCTTCTGAAATCACTGTGTTGGGTGATTTTAATGTCCATAATGTTGAATGGCTCACTCATTCAGCCAGGACTGATGATGCTGGTCTTGAATGTGAGCTATTTGCAGACTCATTTAATCTCACACAACTAGTCAACCAACCCACCCGTGTACCAGATAATCCTAATCCTAATTCCCACCTACTGGACTTATTTTAAACAACCAATTCAGAAAATTATGATGTTACAGTGAGGTCCCCGCTTGGATCTTCTGATCACTGTCTGATACAGGCCACCTGTCTATCACCTACCACACCTTCCCACTCTGAACCTGTTTTGGTGACTAAATGGCATTACGATAGGGCAGACTGGGAGGGTCTTCAAGGTTTCTTTATTAATATTCCCTGGACCTCTTTCTTTTCTAATGATGCACACTCCACCTTGAGCCACATGCAAGATTTTTGTAAAAATTGGAATGGAAACTTTTATTCCTCATCAAAAGTACAGTAAAAGATCTAATTCACCTAAATGGTTTGACCATAATTGTGCTAGAGTAACTGAACAAAAAGCAATAGCCTACAATGCATACACAAGATCAAAAACACATGAAGCCTTTAATTACTTTAGAAACATCAGAAATCATGCCAAAACTGTATTAAACCTAACTAAATCAAACTTTCTCCACAAGCAGGCAAATAAACTTCTAAATAATCCAAATGATAACAAAATATTTTGGTCTACTCTTAACTCATTTAAATCCAACTTCACTACTGCTTCATCCATTCCACCATTAAAATCTCCGACTGGCAATCTTGTAAGTGACCCACGAGGTAAAGCTAACCTTCTTGCGGATATTTTCTCCACCAACTCAACCTTAGATGAAATAAATCAAGATGTCCCTGTACTTAATTTTAATTCGCCTGAAATTCCCTCACTTAACATCCACACCAGACATGTCAAAACTATTTTGCAGAATCTCTCGGTAGATAAGGCTCCTGGTCCAGATGAAATTCCTCCAATAGTACTTAAGAATTGCTCCTTGGTGCTCGCTCCTGTATTGGCAAAAAATTTCCGTCTGTGTACTCATACCTCATGCTTCCCAGTACCCTGGAAAGAAGCAAACATCCATCCAGTTCCTAAAAAAGGTGCCTCTTCAGATCCATCAAACTACAGACCAATAGCTATAACTTCCACTCTTGGTAAAGTCTTTGAAATTATATTAAATAATCACATAATTAAGCATCTGGAGAATAATAAATTAATCAGTGATAGGCAATATGGTTTTAGACGATGTCGATCAACTGCAGACATGCTTTGCCTTCTTACGCATCAAATCAACCAAGCTACAGACCAACATGGTGAAACACATACAATAGCACTGGATATATCAAAGGCATTTGATAGAGTCTGGCATCAATCCTTATTGTCGAAGATGTCACACTACGGCCTTGCATCATTAGTTCCACTAATTTCTTCTTATCTTCATAACAGAAAAATATGTGTAATGGTAGATGGCCTTTATTCTCAATTTCACTCAATAAATGCTGGTGTTCCCCAGGGATCAGTTTTGGCCCCAATTCTGTTCCTCATTCATATCAATGATCTCATATCTACCACTCATAATCCAATACATTGCTACGCAGATGACTCAACACTCCACAGTTCCTTCACATTTACCAATTCTTTCACCCAACCCGATCTTATAAATTCAAAAATAAACACTGCAATTTCTCTGAACCAGGACCTTTCTAGAATTAGTGGATGGGGACAAAAGAATCTAGTTTCCTTTAATGCACAGAAAACCAAGTACATTCAATTTTCTAACCGACAGAATCTCACTGACTCCCATATATTTTTTAATGATGTAAATATTCCCACTTCCCCTAGTATTGACATTCTCGGTGTAACATTAACTACTAACTTGAGCTGGACACATTATGTTAGAAGCATTGCTAAGAATGCCTCTAAAAAACTGGGACTCCTGTACAGAGTTCGAGAATTCTTCACTGACGAGCAGTTGGCCGTGATATAAAAGTCATGTGGGTTCTCAGATGGATTACTGTTCACCTCTGTGGGGTGGAAGTGGAGTGGTTGCATTGAGGCAGTTGGACAAAATTCAAAATAAAGCTATTAGATTAATCAATAACCCTGCAATCACACAGGACCTTCCTACATTATCCATACGAAGAAACGTTGCATCCCTTGCATTATTCTACAGATATTTTCACAGCAATTGTTCCGAGGAACTTGCTTCAATTGTGCCGCCTCTCCACATCTTTCCCCGTAGAACTAGGGCAGCTGAGAGCGCCCATGAATTTACACTTTCTCCTCCACAATGCAGAACTTCTGCTTATCAGAATTCATTTATCCCCAGAGCTACTACTCTTTGGAATTCACTTCCCTCGAATTGCTTTCCACAAACTTACAATCTACAAATGTTTAAATCCAGTTGTTACAAACATTTTATGAATGGAGGATGCCTTTAGGCACATGGACCTTTTTGTTTTATCTGTGTTTTTCCTTCCTCCGTTCATTGTCTCTTTAAAAAAAAAAAAAAAAAAAATTGAGCAGACACTAATTAGATTACAAGCTCTAGTTATATGTATGCATTATAGATTCACTGTGTTTTACAAGCCTAGGTTGGTGTCGAGCTGCACAACCATAGTAGGCTGTTGAGTTGCATGAGAAGTGCTTCTTCTTTTGAGTGTTAAGCATTACTACTGTTGCGCATTGTTATTATTCTCTTGTCAGTTAACATTATAGTTCCTATTGTTTGTTGTGTCTTACTTACTGCTTTATTATCGTTCTAAATCCGATTCGAATATCTTATCCGCATCGGACATACTTCAGAAGTTTCCAGGTCGATGCTGCAGGACTAGCATTCGCTTTCTTTCATACAGGAGCGAAGAGTTAACATTGTTTAGAGTACTTTTAATAATTCTTCTTGAGCATTAAATCATTGGTGTGATTTAATTAAGCTTTCTATTGATCATTGTTATTGAGTATTAACGTAATTTGCATATTGTTTGTGATCAGGCTATACCATAGTAGGTTAGCCTGAAGTATAGTACCTTTATACCCTGTTAAGGATACCTCGTTATCGCAGATCAAAACTAGAGGGTATAGGTGTTTTGTTGGCCGGCTTTATAAGTACAGGGGTTTGGATCTAGCGTTGAGTCGTTGCATATAAGCCATTTCTAGTCCAATGATTAAGTGCCCTTGTTTTATTAGTAGCACCCGGTCGTAACACAATTAATAATAAACTACAGTACATAATGTACTAGCCGAAATCGTAATTACTATACAATACCGCCAAATTCAAATACCCATTTAGACTCCAAACTGTCGGGATCATCATACACTATTCCCGACATACTGCCCGCTACCAAAAACAATAAACAGTAGCTATATACAAAAAGGGATATCAAAGATTCAAAGATCAACTTGGGTAATCTTGGATCTCCAAAGAGCCATGGAACAATTATAGGCGCCCTCCTTTTGGGGCAATTAAGCGCCACTGGAAGCCGGAGGAGGATCATCCTTCCCAGAATCAACGGCTCCACCCTGAGGAGCACTATCACTAGCACTCCCCTGTGGAGGTATATCAGTAGAGACACCAGCAATATCAGGTAGCTCTACATCCTGCTCCAAGGGATATAACCTCACGACTGGGCGAGTAGTAATCCCAGTCGAAGTCTGTAACTCAGCAACCCTAACATTACCATCAACTCCCTGGAACAATTAGACAATCCTACCAAGTTTCCAATACAATCTAGGACGCTCATCATGAATCAATACGATATCCCCGATATGAGGCCACCGTTTATTTGTCCCTTTGATTATATTAGAGTGACGCTCGCGAAGAGACAGCAAATATTCCTGTGACCTTATTTTCCATAAATCGTCTGACACCTTAATTGTTCATATATTGGAAGCGACGACGTGTGGCGTCAGCATCTCAGAACGTAGGGTCTTGTAGATCTTCGTCGGTTACTAACGATCTAGGAAAGGGATTAAGTTTTCGTCCACGTGTTAGCATGGAAGGTAAAATTGGTATGAGGTCATCGATAGCCACCAAGGTATAGGTCAGGGGCCTGTCGTTGACTGACATTTCAATCTCCATTAAGACAGTTTGCAACTCCCCTTTATTCACCAAGGCCTTCCCTAACATCTTTTTCATTGCAGATGTGACAATAGCCTATACCTATTGTCCTCTCCCAAATCGCCCCGAACCACGGTGCTCGATCGTGCTGGTATGAATTTCCACTGACAGTTCCTTCCAGTGAGGGTAGACATAACCAGCGGGTCATCCATTATATTTTGGAGATAATTGGATGCCCCGACAAGACAAGTCGCAGTATCGCTCAGAATCATCTGAGGGAATCCATTGCAACCTGCAAAGCATCCTAGGGTATGTAAAAAATCTTCACTGGTTAAGTCGTCAATCAATTCAATATGGATTGCTCCGGTTACCGCACATGTGAAGAGTACGACATATACCTTTGTGATTGAAATAATGGGAAAGCTTCTCACCACGCCTGTATAGCCTACCACCACCAGAAAGAGACCGAAGTGGATCACCACCACAGCCAACAGACCTAGATCTCCACCTCTACCTCCACACCACCAACACTACCACCACAGCCAACATACCGAGATCTCCACCTCTACACCGTCACAGCCAACATACCGAGATCTCCACCTCTACCTCCACCACATCAAAGAAAACGACTACCTCCCCCGCATCAAAGAAAACGACTCAAAGACAGACAATTATATATCCCCGCAAGAGAGAGAAACATGTGATCAGTTTCTCGCCGATTACACTTCCCCTGCAACATCCCAAAACCTACAAACTTGCAACCACTGTCCACTCCATCTACCTCCAGCCTGCAAACCACATAAGCAGCCCCTAGAGCAAACCAGAAGGCCAGCCATTATCTGTGTTCTTTCTCTGCCCACCACACCAAGACAAAAAGGGAACAACCACCGATCTATCAAGAAGTACAAGAAGTCATTAGCATCGAAATAACACATTCTCCAACCACAGGAAAGAAGTTATCCACCAACATGGACAATCCTGAAGTACCGAGAAATGAGGAAAAGAGAAAGAAATGAAAACACAAGAAATGGCACCATAAACACGCAGACATACCCACGCCACTCTAGAGCGCAGCCGCATCGCCGCCATGACCAGGGAAGCCGAGATATACAGTTACCAGATATCACTCACCTCCAGGCCACACGGACACAACCGCCATACAAGACCCTACCCCTAGGCACCTTTCTGATGCGCAGCCATACTACCGCCAAGACGCTGAGAAAAGAGGTGACCTCAGCAGGAAATTCTAAGATCGACATCTCAATTTAGAGCTGTTTCTTGGTGTCAATGGGCGGAAGGACAGTTTCGAAGATTGAGGGCTCAGTTGAAGAATTGTTCTTATTGATCGATGGACGTAGAAACAATTGCGATACTGTAGTCTCTCACCAATAAAAATTATTTGAAGTGGGTATCAACAAGGCTGGTTTATTAGACTCTTAGATGTGAAGCTAGCTAATATCCTCGCCATACCCCAACCCCGGCGCTATTGTGGATATAAGTACACTACTGATGTGGATAGTGGCTTTATCCGGGATAGACCAAACCACAAGAAACTCATCAACCCTCAGTTCTGCACCAAAGTTCTTTCAAAGACCAGAGTAGTCAGGAGTTCACTCCTGCGTTAACTCGATTCTATTTTACCTTTGCGATGGCTAGGTAAATAGTATTCAAGGTCCCAATTAAAGAACTCGAGTAAAACTGTGCTAACCCACGACAGGACAACCCACCCACGGCCAACGCATCTACCCAAGATTGGATTACTTATTCTACCCATCTAAAGTGAAGTTGTTATACCTACAAGTTATAGAGGATCTAACTGTGGAAAGAATATATACTTAGTGTCTTGTCAGAGAAAAAGTATACAAAGATCGAAGTGGAAAATAGTTATATAAAATATACCTACCGGGTATATAATAAGAAGTATTCTAGAAACATCGGATACTACGCATGTATGCAAAAAGCGAGAGGAAGGAAGTACTAGTGAAACCCAAATAAATCAGAGAAGTACTGATAATAATTCTGATAAAGAAAATAACAAATAAATTCAAATTAACTTATGCGTAAGCACCATAGTGAATTAACACCAGAAAAATAATTATGTTCAGCTTCCAAATCCAGAACAACTCTACGCAGGTAAAAACCAAAAGTTCACATATATAATTACTACGTATCCTTTCTAAGCACCAGTGTAAATCCTCGATTGAAAGGAGTGCTATTCTTATCTCTGAAATAAATACAGGACAAGTGTAATCTTTCAGTTGGAAAGCGGTCCACCGTATACTCACTTAGATATTGCATAGAATATTCCAGTCTTACGAGTCAGACATAGTGGAGCCTCGTTCGTGCATCTATTATTGTTTGTTCTTGACCATTGATGTTCTAGCTTTACGTATGCGATATTCTTGTGCAAATAAACGGAATATGAATGCACATCTTGTGATAATTATCCTGTATTGTCTTTCTGTCCGTGATAAAACAATAGTGACTTCTCCAGTTAGGAAGAACCCACTTGATCATACCAATTAAACCCCAGTAAAAACCTGGCATAACAGTGATATTACCAGGTGATTCCCGAACTTGAATCACTCCCGTATAGTCTACCCCGGTTACCTGAAAAGGTTCATTCTTTGTACCCTGAACTCGGGTAAGGGAGGTAGACTATACGAGAGCGATTCAAGTTCGGGAATCACCCGGTAATATCACAAAAGGTAGGGGAGAGCGGTGATGGTTCGGACGTTTTTTTTTTAAATATTTGTAGAAATTCAGGTTTAAGCAGTAGTATAATCTAGTTGATGTTAAAATGTTGCTTCGTTATTTGGTCTTTAGCCTAATTATTTCAAACCCTTAGCTCTTTTCAGTTTTGAGCTATAGTTCCCGAAACACAAGTTTCTAAATCGTCCGAACCTTCCCTACCAGTGGTGATGGTTCGGTCAGAAGGGTGGGATGGTTCGGTCACGTATATTAATTGGCATAATCTTAAAATTATGTGAGTTGGATTTGCTAAAAACAAGAATTTATCAATTCAAAGATATTTTATTTTGCTAAAATACAAAATTAAACTTCATAATCGAAATTAACCTCTTCATATTTGTAAACAAATAATATTGAAAAAAAACTGGATTATACTTAACCAGAATTATGGATAATTATTGTGGACATAAGTCCTGCTACACCTGCCCGGCTGATAATCGCTTGGTAACATTGATACCCCCCCCCCCCCCCCCCCACCAAACTCCTTCCCCACTCTCCCACCCTCTCTCAGCCAAACCCTCCCGTCTTCTTTCTTTCCTGTTTCACGTCTGTAAGCCCCTCCCCCTGGATTGTTTCCACCACTGTGACTTTAACCAAGGCCATGACTATAACCATCGGATGATAAATATCAGGATAACCTCTATCTCCTTCCTTTCTCTCATTTCTCCCTCTATCATCGTATCTATGTGTAATGCCCTCGAAAATGTCCCGCAACCCCAATAATGTACTACCCGAGTTGACGTCTGGTATAGTGTAAAATAGTCGTGGATGGTAAGTCCAATAAACTCATCACGTGAATCTCACCACGAGACTATCACCTGGTTCTTAAAAATCGGACTAAGGTTGCTATACTTTTAGTACGTCCGTGGTAGTATAGTGGGTTAGCGCGCGGGCCTGGTGGTGATGGTCATGGTTACTAACTAGGGTTCGAACCTCACCCAAGGCATCTCAAAACCTGTGGGTTTTTAGGAGGGTTAAACTCCCTTCAGAGGTTCGAGCCCCGCGTCAGGTACCAGGAAAGGTTGATCCTTAAGTGGGCCTGGGGATATTTCAGGACAGAAAAACTCCCTTAACACCTAGCATTTCATTGAGGCCAGGACGGGGATGAGTGTTTAATCTTACTACCACATTGTTGGGTGAACTGTTGCCAAACGTGTCCACGTCAACTCGGGTAGTACATTATTGGGGTTGCGGGACATTTTCGAGGGCATTACACTATGTATTTTTATGCATGCTTTCCTAATCTTCTTCCTAAAAGTAAATAAGATATCGTTAAAATAGCAATAGGTTACGTAGCTCATTTTCATATTTGCCAATTATTATAAACCTAGTTCAATATACAGTTTTATGATCCATTCGAATGTGTAAGTATATTAACGATATAATATTATCTAACTCAGATACAATTGAGACTTGAATATACTCTTACATTCTCATATTTCAATTAAGTTATTAAATTATCCATATATCCCAATATCTGGAGTAAGCATGTATTTTAATGTTAAAGTATAAATGCAATACTATTAAAACAGATCATTGACCCACACACAAAATGGGTACCTTGATTCAATGCATTGGTTGCTAGACTACTCGGCCCACGGGACAGCTCGGCCAGGACAACTCAGCCAACGGTGAGACAGCTCGGCCCAGTAAAAACGAGACAGCTCGGCCCACGGCGAGACAGCTCGGTCCAGTAAAACCGAGACAGCTCGGCCCCGAGTTAATTGCGAGACAACTCGGCCTTTCACAACCCTTATTTGCTTCGACAACATAAAAACGGTATAGATGGCTATATTGATCATTTTGGAATCGCTATGTCGCTATATTTATGCTATATTTATGTATCTATCCTAAAGAAAACTGAGATTTTTGCACAAAAAAAAATTACATCCGGCGGCAATTCAACTCCCACCCTTTCAATATCTGAGGCAAGAGTATGAACACATTGTTTTCTTTCCCTCAAACCTTCGCCATGGACAGCTTTGAATATTTCTCTCATCACCGTTAATTTAGAAGAAAAACTATCAGACGGCATGTACAGGTGACCTCTGTTGACCATATCAATCCATGATTTGTTTACAGATACACAGTTCGCTGCCATGTAACCTAAATCAGGATATTTTTTAGAGAATTTCCTCACAACATAGCCACCTACAGTATATACAACAAGGCCTGTTCTTCTATTTCCTCACAACATAGCCACCTACAGTATATACAACAAGGCCTGTTCTTCTATTTCCTCACAACATAGCCACCTACAGTATATACAACAAGGCCTGTTCTTCTATTTCCTCACAACATAGCCACCTACAGTATATACAACAAGGCCTGTTCTTCTATTTCCTCACAACATAGCCACCTACAGTATATACAACAAGGCCTGTTCTTCTATTTCCTCACAACATAGCCACCTACAGTATATACAACAAGGCCTGTTCTTCTATAATTGTACTAGGTGATTTTGATGAATTGTTACATGCTCCTACGCAACTATTTTCACCTTCATGCAACTCATCAGACAGCTCATCAGTCATATTATCCATTTCAAAGTCCATATCCTTGAATAGCAAGCTAGCTGGGCAAATTTCTAGGCCCAGTTCACGGTCATAGGAGTTCGGTGTCTCTGGAGTTGCACCTGACACCACCCCATAAATAACACACTAATCATTATCAGCATGTTGGCTAATGTTGCATTTGTCACTGATCAGGGCGACTTCTCTTCCTAACAAATATTTGTTCAGTTTATATTTAAAGTGGACTGAATCTGGATGATCCTGAGGTCCACTCATTTGCCTGATGCACCCAAAGAAATGTTCTAGGCAATCTTGATTTAGTCTTCGGGTCATTATATAATCAAGCTGATGACTGTTCTTTAACATAGCCATTAATCCTATGAGTGAATTGCAAGATGATAATATTCCTTTCTGAAAGGAATAGAGTGAGCTTGACACAGAGTTACATACTCTCATGGTGCTCACTGTGTCAATCATACTTGTCTGTTCATCAAAATACATTCCATATCCACAGCGAAGTTTCTTATCACCATAGTTGGAGGAATTCATGACGTCAAACCAGTTATCTGCTAGTAAGATGAACTTAGCCGTTTCTTTCCAGTTTTTAGACTCCAGAACTCCTTTCTCGCCTAAAATCATGATTGAACTTGCACAGCTCTCTGACAACAACTGTGTTGCATATTTCACACGTTGTCTTTGCTGACCAGTGACTGTGAGGTGAATATCACTCACTTTGTAAGCTAATTATCCATATTCTGTTTTGGTATTGAGCAGCATTACGTGAATGCATGCAGCAGAAACTATATCTCCGTTCTGCAACTCAACCCCTGAATCAATAAAATTATTCCTGATTAGCTTTAACAAATGAGGAACATCAGCAAATACAAAAATGTCTTTATCAGCCACTGGATTTTTGAAAGACATTTGATTATGTTTGAGAGGATCTATACCAATTTGTTTCCATACACGGAGATTGGTAGTTCCTAAATCGTGCACTATTGCAACAACTGGGTAGCCTGCGTGTTTTAGTCTGATCGTCATTACATATATATATATATATAATTTATATATATATATATATATATACACACACAAGGTTAGATACAATCACGAATTTCAAGGCTACAGGTTTTTTCACGGCTATATTAAAAAAATTGCCCCATAGCATAACATGGGGCCGAACTGTCTCAAATAATAGGCCGAGCTGTCTCGCCGTCATGGCCGAGCTGTCTCAAATAATAGGCCGAACTGTCTCGCCGTCATGGCCGAGCTGTCTCGCCGTCGTGGCCGAGTAGTCCAAAAGTGGGCCGAGCTGTCCGAGCCGAGTTGTCCCATGGGCCGAGTCGTCCAGTCCCCAATGCATTGAATATTAAAAGTTAAAAATATATGGTTAAGTGTGTATTCTCAATACAGTATTCGCCTGTCAACCCACCTCCCCTCCCCTCCCCCTAGCTCACACTAATCTATTCATATTTCGTAACTAGTCAACGAAAACACACATTAATGTAACATTACATTACACATAGGTGCATGTTATTTTCTTACTTGAGGAGATTTGGCGTCTTTCAACTGCCTCAGCGAGCGCTGCTCACTCCGAGATTAACCCCTTCCGCACCTGGGTTCCTTTTATTTTTTATTTAGCTATATTTTTGCAATTGTATGCAGCTAATGAAGGATCTGTTGTATTAAAAAGTGTTAATTGAAATGGTATAAAGACGTTTAACTGTTACACTTCCTTCTTTTACTGAATAATAATGTTAATAAATAACTATATTCCATTCACTGGAGAGGGTGAGATTAAAGTGTTGGGAGAGGCCACCTGTAAGTGGTGAAGGGAATACTACGGTTCTCCCTCCTTCCGAGTGGATAGATGGACCCACGAGAGTGAGCCTGGTTCTTCTTGTCCCTTCGATTAACATAAACAAATACAGAAGTGCAGTTCAGTCAAATATAATATTGGATTGCATGTATGTAGATTTACACCAAATTAATTTCGACCCTGTTTCATCATAACGTTGAGGCAAAATGCCGATATATGGTATGAAATTTGGGTATATTAAATATGACAGTTGACACGAATTAGTAAGTCGAGCATCAGGCGGTGGAAATTTGTAAGACAAAACGGACTATGCTTCCTTAAACATGACAAATTTATAGAACTAATATTTCTATATCTATATTAATCAAGTGTGAAGTAGCTTAACCCTCCTCTAGCGGGTGCTCTGTGGCCGTTTTGGGCCTTTCTGGGCCGTTCTGACTGCTATATCAACCATCAGTATGAAAGGAACTGTATTGCGCCGAAAACTAGGTGGAAATCGCTACACAATGACGCCACATACAGCTACGTGGCACTCGTGGAGCACTGACAGTGTTACCTCGAAGATGGAAGTTTAGCAGATTTTGCTACCTTGCTCACTTTTAGCGAACTATTGGTTACACTGTCATCCTCACGCGCGGTGGGGGAACTGGAGTTAGTGTGGGCCGGGAGGCCACAGATGTCGGACGTATGGATCATTACTATCCCACCCATTTTCAATCGATTTCCACCCTTTTTTCACCCGTTTTTTGCCAGTTTTTTCAACACGACTTAAGTGGTGAGCCGCTTTTTAAGGGTTAAGGGATATCGTTCCGTTGAATTTCTATATCATAGAGCAGAGGACCTTTGTGAATCTTAGCTAGGCCATAAATAGACATTTTAGGAACCCTTTTGGTACCGAGGACATCTCATATATTTTTTATTTTTTTTTCTATCTGAACGAGGGAGGCAAAAGGCATAACTGCCTGCAACGAGTGCCTCCCCCAGATTTCAAAGAGTGACAGGGCCGAAATCAAGGGACGGTCGAGCTATAATGCCTGGACACACAGAGTTTGAAGCAATTTAAGTCATAGGAAGAGGGAAAGACTGATTCTGGGAGAGAGTTCCAGAGCTCAGCAGTTGAATAGAAGACAGTCTGAGAATAGCGTTTCACTCTTGGGTTGGAGAGTTGCACAGAGTAGGGGTGGGATTGTGTTGCAAGATGTGTACTACGTACCCTACGTAGAGGAGGTGGTATACACTGGGAAAGCTCCGAGGAACACTGATTATTGTAGTAGCGATAGAATAGTGAGAGAGATGCAACATTGCGGTGAAGAGAGAGAGATTGGAGAGAGTTGATGAGTGGACGGGAGTTAATAATATTTCACTATGGCTATATTTAGCCTATTATATGTAGATAAGAAAGGGGCTGTGGTAGCTAAGGTGTTATTTGCGATCGTATGTAGCATTTCAAATAGTAGACGTCCTTCTTTAGCTTAATACAATCGTCTAATATTTGCCAGAATACTATTATGATGAAAACAATATCACCGGTACTGAATGAGTTACACCTCATAATCGTAGTGTTAATTGGATGGGGAGATTCATGCCCATACCATTATAATAAAACACCAACCAAAGAAACTAAAATGCCCCAGAACGAGAAGCCCACCACGGAAGCCATGCGCGAACACCACCAGAAAACGGGAATAGAAACACCCGAAGGAAAGGCCCACAGAACGAAAGGACCAGGTGACCAAACCAACCAGTTAAGACAGGTCGAAGCCTGCAGGGCTAAGCAGCTCCAAGCCACACCTGCCTATCCCTTCTAACCACTGACCTTTCCCCCACCTCACGTATTTACTACCCCTCGTGTCCTACATCTCTACCTACATGATGATGAACATGAATACACCCTGATTTAATACACCCATGCCCTGTCCCTAGGTTGAGCCAATGCCAACCAGTTCAGACAGGCCTAAATTTATGTATGTTTTTCTCCATCCAAGAAGTAATATGTTAACCCCCTGTCTTGCCAGACTAAGTTTCTGAAGACCAACCGCCCCC
The DNA here is from genome assembly GCA_032716605.1 of Paralithodes platypus. Classification (NCBI taxonomy): domain Eukaryota; kingdom Metazoa; phylum Arthropoda; class Malacostraca; order Decapoda; family Lithodidae; genus Paralithodes; species Paralithodes platypus. The sequence continues at coordinate 12,789,321 of CM064582.1, forward strand.
ATAAATCAATGTATATTCTTCCCAGGTTAATACACCCATGCCCTGTCCCTAGGTTGAGCCAATGCCAACCAGTTCAGACAGGCCTAAATCTATGTATGTGTTTTCCATCCAAGAAGTAATATGTTAATATGTTAATATGTTAGTCTTGCCAGACTAAGTTTCTGAAGACCAACCGCCCCCATAAATCTATGTATGTTCTTTCCATCCGAGAAGTAGTATGTTAAAACCCCATGTCCTAATTAATAAGAAACGATGATACCCACGGGTACACCAGTGTATATATATAACCATCGTTCCTGTAAGACCTAGACAGAAATGACTGAAGATGTTAGCCACCATACAGTAACTCTAATTCTTACCCCAACCATAGATTGTATATACAACCCTCTTTTACCATTGTCTCGACGCATTTTCACCATGAAGCAATACCGAAGCTACCCCTACGAACTGCCGCTTTCTTTGGTGTATATGTCATAGAAAACGCAGTTCCCAGGAACAACTAGGTCAGCAAGAAATAGTGTCAGATTAACAGTGTCCATAACCATCGTGTTGACGAGTGATAATACACCATGTTTTTATCTACTTTTATCCACAGTCAGCCACACACCTACAGTTAACCTCCTCTTCCCCACAGCCCCACAGTCCACATGATTCTATCCCTTCCAGACTCATATACCACCCCATATTGCTCATCCCCCGGTATCATTTGGCTAACATACTTTCCCTGTCATTAACCCCCGAAGCTACGATACCAACTGTAGTCTAATGCCACCCCTACGCCCAGAGACCTTAGGGTCAAACTTCCACGTAGCCCCCCTTAACCCTCTCCCTCTCGTTAACCCCCCACGCTCCTCGACTCCTTTCCGACCTAGCCTCTCCACCATACCTCCTGAATATCCTTAACTTTTCCGTTACTAACATTCTCAAACCTTTTGTATATATACTCCTATCCAGCCTACCTTCCCCCAGTAGGAAGGAACACCATTATAACTTTACTAACCCTTTGCATGCCATCTATTCCCTCACAACCCATTCACAACCCTGTACCAAATGATCGTCAGTGCGAGGCTAACCGCCTCGCCAGTGACTAACTTCTATTGCCATACTTCCAGATAAATGTGGCAGGGTTAGCAACTCAGTCTCCACCACATCCAACAAACCATGCAATTAACAACCCAACCAATTAAACCAGCTGGTCAAGGCACCTTCGGTTTTAGTATTACGAACACCCACATCTGTCTCATAAACAGAGGGTTATTACAAACACTTGAAATATGGCAAGCCCGCAGCCACAGCCGCCCGGACGACTATCACAGAGAGAGGACGCGCACCTCCCCCTTTTCACCTACCCGAGGAGGGAGACCCCGACCCCTGCGGAGGTATACCTGACCCCTGTTTTGACTTCCGGGTCATTGCCAGGTAGCACAGGAATTCTTCCTATCAATGAACTAACCATGTATGACTAACACCTTTACTAACCTCTATTAACCCACAATAACCCATTAACCTTTCTTGCATACTCCGATAACCAAATTAGCACCTCACCTATACCATAGAATGAAGATTGAACAATCTAAGAGAGACGCTTTTATCACAGCTGGCCCAATCCTCCTCGCAAAGTAGATCCAGTCTCTCTCCCCTAAATACTTCCAGTATAGCCAAAATAGTACCTCTTACTAAGGCTCAGTTATATCACATGATGAAGGCTCCATATAGCCATGTGCCACAACAGTAATCACCACCTTACCTAGTTCCCGTATCAATTGAGAGCTCAAATAAGTCCATCAAAACTCGAGATCCCTATTGCCTACAGGGTCCAAAACCGAGCCTATAAACCAAGCTCCAGCCCCCAGTAAAATCAGTTGAAAGATAGACACCAACCAGTGGCTGGCCCCCTTAAGTTGACCTCTAGCTCTGCCCTTGTGTTGTTCCTGAGAATTGAGTTCCAGAGCCGGCAGACTCCGTGGCAGATTGAGATAGAAGCATCAGTCCACGTACAAGAAATCTACGTGCACCTTATAACCTTCACAAACCAGTGGGTATATAAGCGTGTATCCAGCAACGATCGCCAAGAGATCCGTCTTGAGAACTTCCTACATATGGACCCCCTGGACGGCCGCGGAACCAGTCGTTAGCCCCCAACATCACGGACGCAAGATAACCAGGACCAGACCCATCAAATACTCCCCAAGATTCACTCTATCAGTACTACAGTGTTACAGTACTATTTAAAGACTCACTTATTCATATATCTACGAAGTGGCTAGATCTTTGCCCCAGTATAAGTCATATGTAACCATTCCATGAGGAAGTGCTAAGCGTATCAATGTTTATTAATTAACAGGCGATATTAACTCTCGTAATTACCCATATATCTAGATATTATTACATAGAAGTAAAACCCTAGTGATATCTAATGTTCGCCCACTGATTTGCGTTCTACGTGTTTCTGCTATAAGAATATAAAACTTAGATCAGTACCCCCCTGAGGTTACTAGAATTCCTGTGCTCTAAAATACGCGTGTCTAATCTAGTCTATGAACTACTACTTGTGCACCAGAGCTACCAGTAATCAATCTAAATAGTGAAATTGAATCTATAAGTAACATTGAGGGTCTCCAGTATAAACTTGCGAACAAAGCCAGTGATCAGAAGATTAATACCTGAACTTTGGAAGTGGGAGACTAGGCTCCATCCAGATCCACTTAATGCTAGTTGTTCAATTCTATCATTTGTCTTGTACGAGTGTACATACCTTCTTATGCTTCCTATTAACCATCCTCAATAAACGTGATCGTGTGTCTTGTTATCGTGTGTTTAACTTGTGTTCTCTATTCCTCATACCTTGTTTTGTGCATGCAGCCTTATATACCCAGTCAGTTAGAGCTCACATTACCCAAGTTAATCCTGTAGAAAAACAGGGCATAACATTGGCGGCAGCGGTGGTTCTTGATTCGGATAAAAGGTTGCATTACATTGCAAGTTTGGAACAGCCAGAACACGATAACATCATGGCGCACCGTTCTCACATCCCCATCCCACATTATGATGGGGAAACTTACGGGATCGAAACATTCATGGACATAGTGAAACCCGTACTTGACCTAGTTTATACCATGGACGCAGAAAAGATGGCCGTGACATTAACGCACCTGGGAAAAGCCGTTTCCCTGGTTGCCTACCAAGTGCACCCTGCTCTCACATGGGACGAATTTCGCCCAATAGTGATAGAAGCCATTAAGCCTTCGTTGGGCGGTTTCGTGGCCCACACCCGTATCCAAGACACTAAATTCGAAGGCGATCTAGATGCCACAGTGAATAAGATCGCCCAACATATAAAAGTGTCTTTCCCCACATTGACCAGAATCCAGCAAGAGCAGCAGATTCTGGTCAACCTTGTATCAATATTGCCCTCACCAGTAAAAGATCATTTCCGTGTGCACGATTTCGTCGGATATCAAAAAGATCTCATCACGATCCGACGTATTTTGGCCGTGCGCACGGAAGCACCCACCCAAATCGCTGTAATAAAGAGGTTTCCCACGCACCCGCAGCACCACGACCACCAAAACCCCACGGCCCAAACCTTCAACTCCAAGAATGCCTACCCATCCTCATCCTTCCACAACAGACCGACTTACCCTTCCGGCAAGCCCCAACCCAGTAGGCCCCGGTTCCAACCTACCCAGCCACGCAGAATCTTCAACCGGAACAAAACCTACAACACCTACCGAAGTAAAAACCCTACATTAGTTATTATCAACCCCTATGATTTCCCTGCCTGTAGTGCTCAGTGTGCCCTCCATCAAATTCGTGACTCTGCCAAACCTCACCCCTTTACTCCTCGCATTTCTGTAAATGAAGAGGAGTTGGGACAAGAGGAAGAAATGGAGGAAATGCACACCGGAGAAATAGCCCCTATCATGACCTCAGACGATACCGAGGAAACCCTGGAGGAGGCAGATACCGACTCCCAGGATTTTTAAAGTACCCCTCGCCCACGATGGCCTCGGCGGGGGACGCCATAACTGACCGCACTGCCCCCATTTATTACATGGCCAAAATCAGGGATATTCCTGTCCGCTTGTTAATCGACACGGGAGCTGCCAAGTCATGTTTGTTCAAGTCTTATTATGATCAACACCACCGACTATTTGGCCCCTTGTTACCTACCAAATCAGAACTAATCTCAGCTGCTGATACCTACTTAAATCTCCTAGGAGACACTTTGCCCCTGTCAGTAACTACTCCTGCCCCCCATGCTCGTTGTTATCACCCGTTCACAGTATTTTCCTCCCACTGTAAACATTACGATGGTTTCCTTGGACTTGACCTCCTTCAAAAACTCCAGGCCCAGGTTGACTGCGGCCAGAGGCTGATCTCATTAAAAAAAAAAATCCAACCCAAAGCCTCTGACAAACCAATCACGCAGAAACCTGTTCACAAAAAGAAAAAACACCTCCCCCCTCAACAAACTCTGAATCAGGGTTACCAAGTTGCAGCTAGCACTAAGGTAACTCCTAACCCCTCCCCTTACCCCGAGTTCTCTCAAAATATCACTCATTTCGTTGAAAAAATGCCTCAACAAACGAAAGAAGACAAGTCCAAGCAACTCCCTCTCGGTAATCCCCCCAATTCTCCTAACTCTGTCCAGGATCCATCCTCCCATGTTTCCAGGACAGACTCTGATGTATGTAAAAACCATTCTATCAAATATTTATGTACACGTGTTTCCAGGGAAAATGCCGACCTATGTACCCAACCATGTTTCCCCCATGCCCCCAGAAATGTTCAGCTATTCCACAACCAACAAAATTTCCCTTGTGACAGTTTTCCATCAGTAGCTCCCTTCCACCCCCACACAATTCACACCCCTAGAAAACTTCAAAACCCCACACTTGACTCGCCCTCTCATGACAGACAAACCCACCAATCCCAGATAACCTCTAAACAAATCGTGACTGCCACCGACAAAACTCCCCAAATTCGTCCTATTAACAACCACAAATCAGTACATCAGTCCTCCACCAATAACCCATGTTCTATACCTAACTCTTCCCCCACCAACCCTCCGCAGTCCCACCAACAAATTCCGTTTTCTAAATCGCTCACCCCTCACCACTCTGATCATCCCACACGCGCCGTTAATCCCCCTCTCACACGTGACCCCCACCAAAGTGATTCCCGCCCCCCCCCCCCCCCCTTATGCGTACCGAGCACCTGCTCACCAGTCGATCCCCCACCATCATTAGCCCAGCTGTAGTTCAAGATAAATGTCAAATTCCCCCCCACCATCAAAAATGGGTTAACCTTCGACCCATACCCCAAACTCACATGATATTTTCCCCCACTACCTCGTCCACCAACCCCAATCGTTGCCTCTTACAACCCGCCATCATTTCCGCTCGCATCAACCACATTCTCGTGGCAAATATCTCTGAAGAATCCCTGACATTACCAAAAGGCCTCATCATAGGAGACCTCGAAACTTTTGATGACCTCCCCATAGATTCCAATGACACCCCTACCAGCCTCAAAATGCTCCCTCTCCCGGACACATTATCCGACCACCAAAAACACAGCATGTACGAACTATTGCTAGAGTTCAGTGACGTGTTTGCCCAACAACCCACTGAAATCGGACAGACCGATGTGGAACAACACATCATTAATACCACAGGCTCCCCCATAAGACAACCATCCCGTAGAAAAAATCCCATACAATGCCAAGAAGAGGAACGCCAAGTCCAAGAGATGTTAGAGGCTGGAATTGCCACCCTATCCATTAGCCCCTGGTCTTCCCCTGTTGTCCTAGTAAAAAAGAAAGATGGGTCAACCCATTTTTGCGTCGATTACAGGAGATTGAATGACGTAACCATTAAGGACGCTATGCCATTACCCAGGATAGACGATTCCCTTGACTCCCTATACGGATCCAGATGGTTCACTACCCTCGACATGCAAGCAGGGTATTGGCAAGTACCTATTAAGGCAGAGGACCAAGAAAAAACAGCATTTTCCACTAGTGGTGGCCACCACTACGAATTTAACGTCCTACCTTTTGGCCTCTGTAATGGACCTGCCACTTTCTCCCGTTTGATGGAAGCGGTATTACATGGTCTGACCTGGGAAACCTGCCTAGCGTATCTAGACGATATTATTGTGTACTCACCAACCTGGGAAGAACACCTCCTCAGGTTGAGACAAGTTCTTCAAAGAATCCGAGCCGCCGGGTTGAAATTAAAACCCTCAAAGTGCGAGATTGCACGAAATAAGGTAGATTTCCTCGGCCACGTAATATCTGAACATGGTATTGCACCAGACCCAAAGAGACTTCAAGCCATACAAAACCAACCCCCACCCACCACCGTTAAAGGAGTACGTTCTTTTCTAGGTTTAGCCACATACTACAGACGTTTCGTCCCACACTTTGCCACAATAGCCAGACCCCTCCACCAACTCACCCACAAGGACACCACATTCACCTGGACACCTGAAAGAGACCTCGCTTTTAACACTTTGAAACAAAAGCTAATCCAAGCCCCTATTGTCGCTTTCCCTGATTACCATAAACCTTTCCGTCTTTATACCGACGTATCTCTGTACGCCATTGGTGCAGTTTTAGCTCAAGTAAGAGACTGAGACGAACATGTGATAGCGTATGCCAGCTCCACACTCAACCAAGCACAACAGAATTATGCAGCCACCAAGAGAGAGTGCTTAGGGATCATTTGGGCACTCAGCCACTTCAGGTCATTTGTGTTAGGCGCAAAACTCGATATAATAACCGACCATCAATCTTTGCAATGGTTGCGTAAGTGCGAAACCAACTCCGCTATCTTAGTACGTTGGAGGGAGACACTAGAGGACTACGATTTTACAATACAGTATCATCCAGGTAATCTCCACACCAATGCAGACGCCCTGTCACGTTTGCCAGTACCAAAAGACCCCCCCACCAACCTAGCCGCCTTACAAAACACTGAGCTCTTATCTACCCCCATCCACCAACATAATTCTCCCCCAGCCCCCTCACTAATTCAATCCTGGGAAACAAGAATCAGACCACCCTGGATACCGTTAAATGTCTTCAGGAAACTGACTCGCTGGGGAGATCATCTTGCCACAGACGCCGGCCACATAGTCCTAGACCCCACCATTGCCCACGACTACATGATTGCCATCCACGAGGGAAACGGCATACACCTTGGACAAAAGAAGATGTTAAAAATCTTCGCAGATCAATACTGGACCCCCAACCCCTCCAAGATTGCACAACGCATGACAGAATCCTGCAAACCTTGTTTATTGGGGAAGGATAGATCACGCACCCCAGGCCCAGCTGGTACCATTTCGGCCAACAAACCGTTCCAAGTCCTATCCCTCGACATCATGGGCCCGTTTCCTTCTTACGCTGTCAACCGCTATATCGTCACATTTGTTGACGTATATTTAAATTTTTTAATATCCTGTCCAGTTAAAGACCACACAGCCACCACCGTCGCCACACTGCTTGCCACAGAAGTGTTCCCCATATTCGGCCTTCCCCTTGCTCTCCTATCCGACAATGCCCCCGAATTTAGTGGACATGTTTGGCACCAGTTCACCCAACAATGCGGTATTAAGATCAAACACTCATCCCCGTACTGGCCTCAAGGAAATGCTATATGCGAACGCAGCCATCGCACCATCAACAACCAGTTACGTACCAAAATGATTGCTCTTAACACCTCAGACTGGCCATCACAAATAAAGATGATACAATGGGGCATGAACACCTGTCCCCGAGAAGACGGTATTTCCCCTCATGAACGTGTTACGGCGTACCCCCCCTGTTACTGCCGTTCCACCATCACGCTCACCTCCCCTTGAACACCTCCACAATTAACCCATTGCAACATCTGCAAAACCCCCTCCATACCGCCCAAACCTGTTAAGACACCAAAACTGATAACCCCGATGATAAAAACCCTTTCGCCATCCATGACACCGTAATGGTAGCCAACCTCCCTGTCACCAACAAATTAGGCCCTCGCTATGTCGGCCCCTACACCATCATACAAGTCCCAAATGCCTATCAAGTCACCATTGATTATCACTGCGTGACTCGCACGTTCCGAACTAGATTCGTCCGAGCATTTAAACCTCTAAAACCACAAGACATTACCCCACCCCACACGTCCGGCCCTGAATTCAACACCCCTACTACCCCTCCCACTCAGGCTATGAATATTCCCCTACAAATCCCTAAGGGCCTAAACCCTCCAACACCGAACCGGCCGATCATTCTTCAACATAGCCCCCAAACTAACCTCCACAAACCCCAAGCCCCCACTATCACACCTTCCTCCACCATGACCCCTTCCTTCACTTCTGATAGTCAAGTACCTCCCCAACTTATCCAAGTAGGAAAACCTCCATCCACAACGGAAACCCTCCCGTCTAGCCCTGACGTACCTCCACCAGGCACCACAGTGAGAAAACCACCACCCCCACCCAAAACCATGTACACACCCAACCGCACCACACAATCTACCTCAGTAACCTCACGCTACAACTTACGCCCACGACTAAAATCTTTTAAAACCTCCAGAAAACACACCCTGCTAACCAAGTTCCGTAGGGCTGCCAGACCACTATCCTCCTCCTCCTCTTCTTCTTCTTCGAAGTCTCCTCCACAAAGGGAAAGAAGACGAATAATCACATGTAAACACCATAACCCCTCTAACTATATTCCAAAAATAACAACCCCCACCCTCCCACAAAAGAACATACCTTCCCCTTCAACCCCCACCTCATCACCCCGAATGACCTGCTAGATCTACCCCGCCTCACCAAACTCCCACAAAACCGCCTATTTCCACCACCATCAAATCACCGACCCCACCAAAGAACACACCCAACACATGTTCCTACCCCCAAACCTCCAAATTAAATCTCCACTATCTACCCACCTGTCTAGCCCCCCCCCCGCATCCACCCCTTTCCCCTCCACTATCCCTGCGACCCCACCCACGCATCAACCAACCTCATCATCTCATCAAACCCCCAACCAACCAACCCCCTAAAAAGTACACTATGCCAACGACCAACCCCTCCTCTCGCACCACGTCTAACACACAACTAACTCCTAACCAAAGCCCCTCCAAACTGACGTACCCGACCTCCACACCCCCACTTGAATCCCCCCACAAAGTTGCCCCTGAGAGAACACCCATACATACCCCCACCAAATCCTCTCCCATTCCGCCTACCACCCTCACTCGACAAAAACCTCCACACGCATCTACCTCTCAAATAACCACTTACCTCACCCCCACTAAAAGCCCTCCACCTGTAAAGCGTTCTTCCCCTCAATATAAAACATCGTTGAGCGACTCAAGTCCCACTACAAACATCTACCTTCCCACCAGGACATCCAAAGGTAGAATCATCAACAGACCCATCAGATTTGAAGACAGTTATGTCAAAACAACACCCCGTTCTTACACTAAAGACCCAAGCCACACAACACACACACCCCCTCTTTCTCACACACCTCCATCACGCACCTTACCTAAACCGATATAGCACATTGCCTCCCTATATTTTCCCAGCCTGCAACACCACCCAAGAAACCCCCCAAAACCCCAGACTCATATCCCCCCTTCACCCCCAGCTCCGTTTTCACGCGTTAGTCCCTCCCCTTCAGTTATTAACCCATTCACTACCCTGAAGAGGCCTCCTGTCAGTCCCACACACCTCACTCGATACATGACCTCCACCATGAACAAATCCACACCTTTCGTCGCCCCCATCCCTACCCCCACGGGGGAAGACTACACACCGTTCATACGAAAAGTTAAAGTAAAAACGTCCACAGGACGCTTAGCCCGTCTACAGCGCCCACATCAAGCCCGGGCAACCGCCCTCCACAACACCGAGGATACATTTCTACAGGTCTACATAGACCTGCAAAAGAAACCTGACCCTCGCTCTCTTGCTTGGTGGGACCTTCTCAATACACTCAAAATGACCCACCATGACTATGCTTCTTTTTACTTCACCCTTGAGGCTCGAGGACGAGTCTACAATGAAGGAGAAGGAAGTAAAATGCCCCAGAACGAGAAGCCCACCACGGAAGCCACAAGCGAACACCACCTGGAAACGGGAATAGAAACACCCGAAGGAAAGGCCCACAGAACGAAAGGACCAGGTGACCAAACCAACCAGTTAAGACAGGCCGAAGCCCGCAGGGCTAAGCAGCTCCAAGCCACACCTGCCTATCCTTTCTAACCACTGACCTTTCCCCCACCTCGCGTATACACTACCCCTCGTGTCCTACACCTCTACCTACATGATGATGAACATGAATACACCCTGATTTAATACACCCATGCCCTGTCCCTAGGTTGAGCCAATGCCAACCAGTTCAGCAGGCCTAAATTTATGTATGTTTTTCTCCATCCAAGAAGTTATATGTTAACCCCCTGTCTTGCCAGACTAAGTTTCTGAAGACCAACCGCCCCCATAAATCTATGTATATTCTTCCCAGGTTAATACACCCATGCCCTGTCCCTAGGTTGAGCCAATGCCAACCAGTTCAGACAGGCCTAAATCTATGTATGTGTTTTCCATCCAAGAAGTAATATGTTAACCCCCTGTCTTGCCAGACTAAGTTTCTGAAGACCAACCGCCTCCATAAATCTATGTATGTTCTTTCCATCCGAGAAGTAGTATGTTAAAACCCCATGTCCTAATTGATAAGAAACGATGATACCCACGGGTACACCAGTGTACTGTATATATATAGGCTAACCATCGTTCCTGTAAGACCTAGACAGAAATGACTGAAGATGTTAGCCATCATACAGTAACTCTAATTCTTACCCCAACCAGAGATTGTATATACAACCCTCTTTTACCATTGTCTCGACGCATTTTCACCATGAAACAATACCGAAGCTACCCCTACGAACTGCCGCTTTCTTTGGTGTATATGTCATAGAAAACGCAGTTCCCAGGAACAACTAGGTCAGTAAGAAATAGTGTCAGATTAACAGTGTCCATAACCATCGTGTTGACGAGTGATAATACACCATGTTTTTCTCTACTTTTATCCACAGTCAACCACACACCTACAGTTAACCTCCTCTTCCCCACAGCCCCACAGTCCACATGATTCTATCCCATCCAGACTCATATACCACCCCTTATTGCTCATCCCCAGGTAGCGTTTGGCTAACATACTTTCCCTGTCATTAACCCCCCAAGCTACGATACCAACTGCCCCTACGCCCAGAGACCTTAGGGTCAAACTTCCACGTAGCCCCCTTAACCCTCTCCCTCTCGTTAACTCCCCACGCTCCTCGACTCCTTTCCGACCTAGCCTCTCCACCATACCCCCTGAATATCCTTAACTTTTCCGTTACTAACATTCTCAAACCTTTTGTATATATACTCCTATCCAGCCTACCTTCCCCCAGTAGGAAGGAACACCATTAGAACTTTACTAACCCTTTGCATGCCATCTATTCCCTCACAACCCATTCACAACCCTGCACCAAATGATCGTCAGTGCGAGGCTAGCCGCCTCGCCAGTGACTAACTTCTATTGCCATACTTCCAGAAAAATGTGGCAGAGTTAGCAACCCAGTCTCCACCACATCCAACAAACCATGCAATTAACAACCCAACCAATTAAACCAGCTGGTCAAGGCACCTTCGGTTTTAGTATTACGAACACCCACATCTGTCTCATAAACAGAGGGTTATTACAAACACTTGTAATATGGTAAGCCCCCAGCCACAGCCGCCCGGACGACCATCACAGAGAGAGGACGCGCACCTCCCCCTTTTCACCCACCCGAGAAGGGAGACCCCGACCCCTGTGGAGGTATACCTGACCCCTGTTTTGACTTCCGGGTCATTGCCAGGTAGCACAGGAATTCTTCCTATCAATGAACTAACCATGTATGACTAACACCTTTACTAACCTCTATTAACCCACAATAACCCATTAACCTTTCTTGCATACTCCGATAACCAAATTAGCACCTCAGCTATACCATAGAATGAAGATTGAACAATCTAAGAGAGACGCTCCTATCACAGCTGTCCCAATCTTCCTCGCAAAGTAGATCCAGTCTCTCTCCCCTAAATACTTCCAGTATAGCCAAAATAGTACCTCTTACTAAGGCTCAGTTATATCACATGATGAAGGCTCCATATAGCCATGTGCCACAACAGTAATCACCACCTTACCTAGTTCCCGTATCAATTGAGATCTCAAATAAGTCCATCAAAACTCGAGATCCCTATGGCCTACAGGGTCCAAAACCGAGGCTATAAACCAAGCTCCAGCCCCCAATAAAATCAGTTGAAAGATAGACACAAACCAGTGGCTGGCCCCCTTAAGTTGACCTCTCGCTCTGCCCTTGTGTTGTTCCTGAGAATTGAGTTCCAGAGCCGGCAGACTCCGTGGCAGATTGAGATAGAAGCATCTGTCCACGTACAAGAAATCTACGTGCACCTTATAACCTTCACAAATCAGTGGGTATATAAGCGTGTAGCCAGCAATGATCGCCAAGAGATCCGTCTTGAGAACTTTCTACATATGGACCCCCTGGACGGCCGCGGAACCAGTCGTTAGCCCCAACATCACGGACGCAAGATAACCAGGACCAGACCCATCAAATACTACCCAAGATTCACTCTATCAGTACTACAGTGTTACAGTACTATTTAAAGACTCACTTATTCATATTTCTACGAAGTGGCTAGATCTTTGCCCCAGTATAAGTCATATATAACCATTCCATGAGGAAGTGCTAAGCGTATCAGTGTTTATTAATTAACAGGCGATATTAACTCTCGTAATTACCCATATATCTTGATATTATTACATAGAAGTAAAACCCTAGTGATATCTAACGTTCGCCCACTGATTTGCGTTCTACGTGTTTCTGCTATAAGAATATAAAACTTAGATCAGTACCCCCCTGAGGTTACTAGAATTCCCGTGCTCTAAAATACGCGTGTCTAATCTAGTCTGTGAACTACTACTTGTACACCAGAGCTACCAGTAATCAATCTAAATAGTGAAATTGAATCTATAAGTAACATTGAGGGTCTCCAGTATAAACTTGCGAACAAAGCCAGTGATCAGAAGATTAATACCTGAACTTTGGAAGTGGGAGACTAGGCTCCATCCAGATCCACTTAATGCTAGTTGTTCAATTCTATCATTTGTCTTGTACGAGTGTTCATACCTTCTTATGCTTCCTATTAACCATCCTCAATAAACGTGATCGTGTGTCTTGTTATCGTGTGTTTAACTTGTGTTCTCTATTCCTCATACCTTGTTTTGTGCATGCAGCCTTATATACCCAGTCAGTTAGAACTCACATTACCCAAGTTAATCCTGTAGAAAAACAGGGCATAACAGAAACTAATAGAAAAACCAACAACCTAATGATTCATGAAGTAGGATATAAATATAATGGTTAAGGAATCTTGTAAATACTGAACAAAAACTGGGAATTCACCTAATGTAAATAAGATTATTGTTGTCCCTTTATTACTTTAAATATGTAATGTCCAATTATTTAATAGGTGTTTCAACATAATTGCTATTGGGTCAAATAGATCATACAATAAAACTTGGTTTCCTATGCAACACATCATTAAACTAAGAGCACTATTGATATAGCCTTATTTATATACGGTGGCATTTATCTGTAAACTTTTATTACCTCAAATATTTGTTTGTAGCTATTAGCTGCATACACCATCAATTTGCTGAATATATTTCACAATCCAATATTTCTCAAATTCATGCTGTGGAAAGTAAATGCGAGGGTGGGTCACATATTATAAAATACCGGTACCATTGTCTTTCTTCCACGTGCAATTAATTAATATAGATAGATGTATACACAATGTTCACGTGTTCGTATATAGCTTATACACGAAGAGTGTCCATGTAGGGCCGAACCTGTTGTATACCAGGATAAAAATAACAAAATCAAAATAAAAGAACAAGAAAATATATAAAATATATAAAATAACTTCTTTGCTCTGGGCTTGATTTGCGGTACTGAAGAGGAAAAAAAAGGTTTTAGAGAGTCCTAAGCCGAAGTGTTTGTTGTGGTTTCACCATATACTAAGTTCCCCAGGCAGTTTGTTTCAAAATGTATCATTATAATAATATGATGCAGTGTAGATAGCCTATTGTTTATTTGAGTTATAGGTTATTTGTTAATAAACTACCGACGTGCACTTCATTAAAACACATAATTGGAAGTAATGTATGAACAATTACAACCGAAACAATGTTACGTAACCTTGTGTCACCATTATAACTAATGGAGGTGGTGGTGTGAGTGAAAACAAATGTGTGTGTGAAATGGTAGTCAATGAAGGCATATAAAGATGACACAGATTCTACTTGTCAATTTATTATAAGTATTTGTGTCTGTAACTGTTATGCCCTGTTTTTCTACAGGATTAACTTGGGTAATGTGAGTTCTAACTGACTGGGTATAGAAGGCTGCATGCACAAAACAAGGTATGAGGAATAGAGAACACAAAATAAACACACGGTAACAAGACACACGATCACTTTTATTGATGTACACACTTCTATAGTTTTCTTGATGATGAGTAGTAGTTGTAGGTCGGAAAGATTTTGCCTTTACAACGGCACTTTCCTAGGTTTTATGATTTTATAACTACTGTATTGTATACAATTTCAATTTGTGTCTATTTGTGTCAATTTGTGTCAATTTGTGTCGTGCTCATATTTCCTTTAATATATCACTGATTTTCTTTATGCTTCTTTTCCCTTTTTCTCCTACAGTTGTAAATAACATTCTTCATTTTATCGATTTTTTCTTCCTCAAAGAGCAGTTCTCCTATCAGCTTGTCTTCATCTTCGATGTACGGCCTCTGAAATAGTGGTTCTCCTTTTCTTTCTTCCTCGAATTCTGTACACCATAATATGAAGTGTTTCAGATCTTCCACAGATGCTCCGCACAAATCACATGCTGTGTCTCCTCCATGGTGTCTGTTCCTGTCTTTTAGTGGTAGGTTGTTTGTTCTGCATTTAAAGAAGATTATTGATGACGGTCGGTTGTTGTAAAGCTGGTCTTCACCTTTAATATTCTGCTTCCATGTTCTGTAGATTTCAAGACTTGACTTTTCAGCTAGTTCTTCCTTCCACAGTCTGCTATCCCAGGTCTTTATTTTTCTTTTTAGTTCTTCTTTGGTCATAGTCTTAATATGGTTGTAGTTTCCTATGATATTTATGTTTTCCTTGATGGTTTCGATCCAGTAGTCCTTCTTGAATGTCTTCCTTTCCCGCAGTACTCTTCTTAGAAGCTCACGTCCTTCATCCTTTTCATTAATATGAAGCATAAGAAGATATGAATACTCGTACAAGACAAATGATAAAATTGAACAACACTAGCATTAAGTGGATCTGGATGGAGCCTAGTCTCCCACTTCCAACGTTCAGGTATTAATCTTCTAATCACTGGCTTTATTCACAAGTTTATATACTGGAGACCATAAATGTTACTTATAGATTCATATTCACTGTTAGATTTATCACTGGTAGCTCTGGTGCACAAGTAGTAGTTCACAGACTAGATTAGACATGCGTATTTTAGAGCACGGGAATTCTAGTAACCTCAGGAGGGTACTGATCTAAGTTTTATATTCTTATATCAGAAACACATAGAACGCAAATCAGTGGGCGAACATCAGATATCACTAGGGTTTCACTTCTATGTAATAATATCTGGATATATGGGTAATTACGAGAGTTAATATCGCCTGTTAATTAATAAACACTGATACGCTTAGCACTTCCTAATTGAATGGTTATATATAAATTGGGCTACCCCCAAAATGGGGATTGGGCCTGAGCATATAGATAGATAGATAGATATGAATTATACTGGGGCAAAGATATAGCCACTTCATAGAAATATTAATAAGTGAGTCTCTAAATAGCACTGTAACACTGTAGCACTGATAGAGTGAATCTTGGGTAGTATTTGATTGGTCTGGTCCTGGTTATCTTGCGTCCGTGATGTTGGGGGCTAACGACTGGTTCCGCAGCCGTCCAGATGGTCCATATGTAGAAGGTTCTCAAGACGGATCTCTTAACGATCGTTGCTGGTTACACTCTTATATACCCTCTGGTTTCTAGACCTGAATCACAGATATTAGGATCTTCCTGTCAATCTGGATCGGAATTAACGCCAAGCGCATCTCACGTCGATCGCTCAGCTTCCCGGTCTGTATGAAGGTTATAAGGTGTACGTAGATTTCTTTTACGTGGACAGATCCTTCTATCTAAATCTGCCACGGAGTCTGTAGGCTCTGGAACTCAATTCTCAGGAACAACAATGATAGAGCTAGAGGTCAACACAAGGAACCAGCCACTGTTTGGTGTCTATCTTTCAACTGATTTTACTGGGGGCTGGAGCTCGGTTTATAGGTTCGGTTTTGGACCCTGTAGGCAATAGGGATCTCGAGTTTTGATGGACTTATTTGAGCTCTCAATTGATACGGGAACTAGGTAAGGTGGTGATTACTGTTGTGGCACATGGCTGTATGGAGCCTTCATAATCTGATATAACTGAGCCTTAGTAAGAGGTACTATTTTGGCTATACTGGAAGTATTTAGGGGAGAGAGACTGGATCTACTTTGCGAGGAGGTTTGGGACATCTTTGATAGGAGCGTCTCTCTTAGATTGTTCAGTCTTCATTCTATGGTATAGCTGAGGTGCTAATTTGGTTATCGGAGTATGCAAGAAATGTTAATGGGTTATTGTGGGTTAATAGAGGTTAGTAAGGGTGTTAGTCATACATGGTTAGTTCATTGATAGGAAGAATTCCTGTGCTACCTGGCAATGACCCGGAAGTCAAAACAGGGGTCAGGTGTACCTCCGCAGGGGTAGGGGTCTCCCTCCTCGGGTGGGTGAAAGGGGTAGGCGCGCGTCCTCTCTCTGTGATGATCGTCTGGGCGGCTGTGGCCTGGGGCTTGCCATATTACAAGTGTTTGTAATAACCCTCTGTTTATGAGACAGATGTGGGTGTTCGTAATACCAAAACCGAAGTTGCCTTGATCAGCCGGTTTAATTGGTTGAGTTGTTAATTGCATGGTTTGTTGGATGTGGTGGAGACTGGGTTGCTAACTCTGCCACATTTATCTGGAAGTATGGCAATAGAGGTTAGTCACTGGCGAGGCGGCTAGCCTCGCACTGACGATCATTTGGTACAGGGTTGTGAATGGGTTGTGAGGGAATAGATGACATGCAAAGGGTTAGTAAAGTTCTAATGGTGTTCCTTCCTACTGGGGGAAGGTAGGCTGGATAGGAGTATATATACAAAAGGTTTGAGAATGTTAGTAACGGAAACGTTAAGGATATTCAGGGGGTATGGTGGAGAGGCTAGGTCAGGAGGGAGTCAAGGAGCGTGGGGGGTTAATGAGAGGGAGAGGGTGAAGGGGGGCTACGTGGAAGTTTGACCCTAAGGTCTCTGGGCGTAGGGGTGGCATTAGGCTACAGTTGGTATCTTAGACTGGGGGTTAACGACAGGGAAGGTAGGTTAATCAAACGCTACCGGGGGATGAGCAATAGGTGGTGGTATATGAGTCTGGAAATTATAGAATCATGTGGACTGTGGGGAAGATGAGGTTAGCTGTAGGTGTGTGCTTGACTGTGGATAAAAGTAGAGAAAAACATAGTGTATTATTACTCGTCAATACGATGGGTTATGGACACTATTAGTTGACACGATTTCTTGCTGATCTAGTTGTCCCTGGGAACTGCGTTTTCTATGAAATATATACCAAAGAAAGCGGCAGTTCGTAGGGGTAGCTTCGTTATTGTTTCGTGGTAGATATGCGTCGAGACAATGGTAGAAAAGGGTTATCTATACAATCTCTGGTTGGGGTAAGAATTAGAGTTACTGCATGGTTGCTAACATCTTCAGTCATTATCTCTGTCTAGGTCTTACAGGAATAATGGTTGCACGATGGTGTACCCGTGGGTATTATAGTTTCTTATCAATTATGACATGGGGGTTAACATATTATTTCTCGGATGGAAGAACATACATAGATTTATGGGGGCGGTTTGTCTTCAGAAACTTAGTCTGGCAAGACAAGGTATTTTAGGGTATGTTGATATTGATATCTTAACTTAGGGACAGGTCATGGGTGTATTGAATTAAGGTGTATTCATGTTCATCATCATGTAGGTAGAGTCTGGCGGGTAAGAGGTGTAGGACACGAGGGGTAGTGGATACGCGAGGTGGGGGAAGGGTCAGTGGTTAGAAGCGATAGGCAGGTGTGGTTTGGAGCTGCTTAGCCCTGCGGGCTTCGGCCTGTCTGAACTGGTTGGTTTGGTGCCTTCTCTCCTTCTTTCTTCTCTCACACTGATCTATGGGGCGTCTGCTCTCACCTGGGCCTTTCCTTCGGGTGTTTCTGTTCCCGTTTCTTTGTTGTTCTCGCTCGTGGCTTCCGTGGTGGGCTTCTCGTCCTGGGGCATTTTAGTAACTATCATAATAATACATTTTATAGCTTGTCCTGCATAATTTAAGCTACTTCAATCGTGATTACTATAGATATAGAAATATTTCTAAAATTTAATCACTGTTAACAAATTATTTTTTACATCCCCAAAGGTTCTTCTTACGCTGTATAAAATCATCTAAAAAGGGCCTCATAAACTGTCAAAATGCATCATGAATCTAAAGGGGTAAATGGTGTTGCAAGGAAAACCAAAGAATATCCTCCTCATGTCGGAGGCAATATTCAAACTCGAAACATTTTAGCTCTGTGTTAAACACTTATAACCTCTACCACATATTTACACATTTAAATAGGCAGTGACGGCTGATGGGCCAGATAGTGAACCCTACCCTTCTTAAACGGTTCCTTGACATCGACTCTCTCTATAAAGCCCCTATCCTCATAACTCCGAAATACATCGTCATACGCCTGGCGCGTGCTCGGTTCGTTAGACAATTTCCGCTGCAATGCGCGCAAGCGACCTAATGCCAAACCATAGTTGGTAGGCAGGCTTATCTCACTGTTCTTCCAGGGTAAACTAACTTTATATTGCTTGTCTGAGGCACAGTAGCACACAGACTCGTTAAACCTTTGTAGCACAACTTCCGAGTCATAATCAGTCTCCATAGGATTAATGCCCATGTGATCCAATCTCCACAGTCGTTCCAGGTCGAACTCGGCAGCCATCTTAGGGTCACTAGGTTGGGAATCCTCCCTTCCCAACTCCTCTGCCGCGGTTACATTGACTCTATATATCGAGACCGTGTCGACCAGGACCTTTGACTGTGTAGTATGCACCTTTCCGCTCATGCAGTATCCAAATTTAGTGGGGATTAAAATTACACCACACATCTTTTTAAATCCAGGGTATACTACTTCATAATAATGATCCACACCAAGTAGAATATGCACCTCACTCTGATTTCCCATGGGATCTGACAAGTTAACCCCCTTGCTACGTAATGCGTGTTCCACCTTCTTCACACCCACAGATACATATTCTGGTAGGGTGTCTACTACGATACAAGTCATAAAGTACCGGTTTTTACGATAGAAATATGAAATCTCCGCTATCTCGTAGTCTTGTTTATCAGTAACCCCTGTGAAGCCCTGTAATCGAAGAGTCTCAGCCCCTACGATTCGGTGCTTCAATCCCACTAGTACGGACCTCTTTATAAAGGAACGTTGAGACCCTTGATCTAGAAGTACCCGACAAACCTTGTTAATGTCATTACCTTCCATGGGAATCTGTATTATGGGCAATATAGTGGTGTCTTGCGTGCTACCTAGTGCCACAGTTGTAGTACCCTCATTTTTGACATCTTTGACTTTATCTGCTGTAGGACACAACTTATCAAAGTGATGTCCTTTGCAGTGCCGACAGGGCCTTAAGTATGTAGCAGTACATTGTCCCTGCTTACCATGTTCCCCACTTAGACAACCTACACATAGCTTCAATCTTTTCGCCTGTGCTAGTTTTGTCTCATTTGTCGGGTATTTTACGCAGAAACTCCATTTATGTTTGTTGTTACATAGCTTACATAGAATCTGAGCAGGTTTCTTATACACACCCTCTTTCTTTACTTTAGTCCCCACTGTCATGCTTACTGTTCCCCTCCTCTCCACATTCTCACTCCCTCCCGACACATACATTCTCCCTTTGTTCAACTGTAGATTATTGATCTCCTTACTGAACTGAGTTTTGAACTCCCCCAGCTCAAATGATCTTACCTTATCAAGTATTGCCATAGGAAGCTTCTGACGCAAGATAATGACTATCATTTCCTGCGTGGTAAGCCCTAGGGTGTCTAGCGATCGAGTATGGCACTCCATATTTGCCCTGAAGTTTGTCAACTCATCAACCTTATACTGTGGTTCTGCGATCCCCAACAAGGCAACGACATGGGCCATCTTCAACTGCTCTCTATCCCCGTATGTGGACTCTAATAAGTGTACCGCTTCAAGATAACTACCACCCACTACTGCAAAACCCTCTATTAAATGTAAGGCCTCTCCTTCCATTTGTCCTTTCAGATAGTGAAACTTGCGGACATTATCCAAAGAGGATTCATGAACCGTAGATCGAAATACGTCCCAGAAAGCTAACCACTCGGTTAACTTGCCCCCAAATGTAGGAAGATTGAGCTTTGGGAGGTGTACAGTATGTTTTGGGTCAGCCCTTCTATGGGCCTCATTATCGCCTCCCTTCTTACTTGCGACAGCACGCTGTAATAGGTACTTCGCTCTAAAGACAGGTTCGTCATAGAGGGCGCGATTATCACACTCTGTAACTATCTCTTCCTCCTCTATCATGTCAGCCACAATCACCTCACTCAGAGCCGTAATACGACCGTGGGTAGCCTGGACGTTTTCTAATCTAGCCTCCAATTCCTCTAGTTCAGCAGTAGTGATGAAAGTGTTGACGTCCACAATTAGTCTATTTAATACTCCCCGAAGTCCCGCCCTTTGATTTTTAGGGCCTTTGATCAGCACCCCACTAGATGGTGTCTCTTTATCGTTTTTATCCATTTTGCATGTGAGCCTATAGGCTATGTATCTAAATGTTACGTTACAAAAACAACGGCCATATAATAATCTAACTAAGAGACGCCAACCGGCGGACTTCTATGTTATGGAGAAAAAATAGTAAATAGCAATACCTACTAATGGATCATATTAAACAAGAAAAAAAATGTTAGGTCAGGTCATATGTCACAGGAAGTCTGAAACGGAAAAGAAAATTATTGGGGAAAGATGATGGGTGGGATGCAGGACTTAGGCAGGCACAACGATGTGACCCTGCATTCCGGCTCTAACCATCGCTTGGCTAGCCTTGCCAGTTTATCATAGAGTTGTTCCTGCATCCTGTTATATGTGCCCTTGTTCATTGCCTTAAAATCCCTTACTGGTAGCTAATTCCCGGGTCTGGGCACCAATGTGGTAAACTATCAATGGAAGTTAAATATTACTAAGCTATAATGAATCAAATAAAATCAATCTAAATGAAAACTACTCTATATCTAAATTGAATTCAATCTGAAACAAGCTAATTTATATCCAAAGGTCTCACATAATAAATGTATATAGGGTAAGGTTATAAGGGTTAATATTAGCCAGGAATTAACTCACCAATAGTTCCACGTGGCAATGAGGCAAGGGAGAACGTTTTGCCCAATATGGCGGTGGACAATGGGGAACGAGACTTCGGTCCCAAGACTCGAGTCAAGTTAAAGAAAGAATAAATGATTACATGGGAATGGACATGATTATAATTTATGCTTATCTATCAGTCAGTCATGATGTCGATGAGAGCGTCGTGATGGTGTAGCTGAGTGTATTGTGATTAGAGGCACAAAAGCTCGATCAACTGAGGGCGGAAAATTTAGATGTTAACTGGTTGGTGTTCGTGAAGGCTCTGGCGTACCTCAAAAGCACACCTTGCTGCCTTGGCAAACCGCCAGGAGCCCAAATTATCGTACCGCATTTAGGTTGCTCTATACGATAAATTATATTAATATATACGATAAATTCATATATACTACATAAGACCATGGCAATATTGCTTAATAGGCCTTTTATAACTTAACTTATTTACAATCTTATAATATACAATCTACTACGCGTCCGTCGTGCTGTAGGAGAGATCGTGACGTCACAGAGACATACGAGATCACAAAAGAGTCATATTCTATCGTATTTATACGATAACGGCATTTCTTCCCTTGCTTGTGTTTACTGTATGATATCTACGTTATATAATATGTGTTCTATGTGATGTTTTATAGCTCTTAACCCGGGAACTGCGGGAAGACTCTTAAGAGTTCCCCCGGCGGACTGCGGGAAGACTCTTAAGAGTCAGGGAAAAAAAAAATCAATTTAAAACACTGACATTTTTTTTTTTTTTTTTTTTTTTTGCCCCTGGGCCATGCCAAATATCACTCTTCCACCTCCCCTCCTTCCCCACTTTCCTCCCCTCCTTCAGTTATCACCTATTTTCCCTGTTGTTGTTGTTGTTGTTCCCCAAACTGCCTGGCCGAACAGCCCCAAGGCCCCGAGCAATTCCAAGGCCATAACCGAGTGCCCCCACAGAACCCTCCCCGCCGACCACAATAAAGCCTGAGTGACCGAAGCCACTCCATGGCGGGGGGCTGAGGAGGGTGCGGAAACGCCTGGGAAACCAAAGCCCCACCCAGGGCCCTGTGCCCCTTAGCAATTATGAAGAGAAAGTTGAGGGACAAGGGAAAAATGTGACGCTTTGGCTTCCAATCTTGGTAGATTGGGAGGTCAATCCACGGAAGAGACGCCGTCACTTGAGATCTAGAAAATATATAAGTTAAAGGAAAAGTCAGAGTAAGCTATGGGTATGGCAGAGATTGCTCAGCTCTCACTCTGATAGACCAGCCCATCACCACATGACTAGAACCCAATCCTCTCAGCATCAGCTAGGAAAGGCCCTAGAAAGCCGCCTTTGGCGGGGCGATAGCTCCCCTATTTCAACCCCTTTCGGGGTTGGGCACCCGCCCTTTTCCTGTGGTCTATTTTCGTGCTAACATTA
This sequence comes from Paralithodes platypus, assembly GCA_032716605.1. NCBI lineage: Eukaryota > Metazoa > Arthropoda > Malacostraca > Decapoda > Lithodidae > Paralithodes > Paralithodes platypus. The sequence continues at coordinate 12,812,441 of CM064582.1, forward strand.
GCGAGTTGGTAGCAGGGCGTTGTCATCACTGTTAGCAAGCGAGTGCAAGAGAGAGAGAGAGAGAGAGTATCGATCGACAGTCTCTCTCCAGAGGTGGAGGAAAGTGGTGGGCTGGGAGGTTGCCTCAGCCATACATTGTGTAACTCCCGGCCTGTATCGCCGATTTTGACCATCCAAACGCTGTTTCCACTTGTTTTATTGTTGTAACAGGTTAATACCTTTATAATCAACCTATAATAGGCGCATATGGATAAGTATTAATGCTATTTATGGTAAAATAAATATTTTAGTGATGGGAACAGCTCAAATACGTCAGCACAGGAGTGTGGTGTCTCATACCCCCCATGCGCACTTCAGAGGTTAAGGTTTGGATATAACTGATCACATTAGCATTATAATTCTAGTTACTGTCAGGAATAGGGTAATGATCCCGACAGGTTTTGGTCCAATAGGACATTTGAATTTGGCGGTATCGTATCGCTTGGACGATTTCGGCTGGTTCTTTGTGTATTGTAGTTTATTCTTAAGTTAGGTTAAATATTAACTGTAATGTATAAATATCTACATCAGCTCTAGATGTATTATGAAACCAAGTTATGGGTTATAATTATTATGAGCCGGCAGCCATATGTAATTTCGCGAAGCGATCCGACGCCAGCCCTTTAGTCTCTCAATCAACACCAAACAGCCAACAGCTCTCCCCCCCCCCCCCCGGCTCTGACTCAACCCACAGTTCACCATGTGCTACAAATATTAATCTATAACAACAGTCCTACATCACCAGTCCTCTAAGCTAAGTTCATTGTATCGATATTGTATTATGTGAACATTCCTACATGTCATGCAATTGAATTAGCCGTGTGTGGGGGACTGGATTACACCCATCGACTACGTCGTTGGTAATTATATTATAACTATTTGTTGGGATATTTCATGTACCAGTGATATGCAATTTAACCTCTTTATCTAAATTCCCGACAGTTACTATGACTAATCTAGTTTAATGAACGAATATAGAATAATAAAGATAAGTTTAATTAATTCAAATAATAATGTGATAATCTAGAGTGATATCCAAACCTTAAGAGCAATAAACTATTACAGGAAACACATAAATACCGCAGATATAATACCGTAAACACAAACAAGATACGAAATGCCGTTGCTGCCTATCTTATTATTATTGTGAGTAATAAGCTAGTGAAGCAGGGCCTGTGATTGGCTCTAAGCCACGTGGGCCAAGTCAGTCAATATTCATCTCTTGCTTACTTTTTGGGTTTATCATTTCTTTATTTCGCTTGTGTATACTGTATGCTATATATGTGATAAATGTGTATTAATGTAATATATCATGACTCTTAATATTTGGATATCACTTTAGATTGTTAATTAATCATTCAAATTATTAAGCGTGTCTAGTATAATGAATGAATATAAAATAGTAAAGATAATAATACAGACATTACCAGTTCTGCAACTCTTCTGGGCCAGTGAGCTACTGTATTGATAAGATGGGAAATCATGAACGTCGATACAAACACCAACTAGGAGCCAGATGCATGGTTCGAGTGAATGGATAATAGCTAGTTATAAGTTTTTATTCAATTAAGGAAGGAAATGTAACAATTAAAAGGCTTCATACTAGCTCAATAAATTCTTCTAAATACCACAGATATTTGCTTATCTGCCCAACATTGTGTAAATATAGCTGTAATAAAACAAAACACAACCCTGATACGGAAGGGGTTAATCTCGGAGGGAGCCGTGTTCGCTGAGGCAGTTGAAAGACACCAACTATCCTCAAGTAAGAAAATAACATGCAAGTTGGTGTAATGTAATGTAACATTAATGTGTGTGGCCGTGTGTTTGAGTTGTCTAGTTACGAAATATGAATAGATTAGTGTGAGCTACCGTAGTTAACCTCTTAAGTGCTTACTCTGACTGTTCCTTTTACTTATATATTTTCTAGATCTCAAGTGACGGCGTCTCTTCCGTGGATTGACCTCCCAATCTACCAAGATTGGAAGCCAAAGCGTCACATTTTTCCTTTGCCCCTCAACTTTCTCTTCATAATTGCTGAGGGGCACAGGGCCCTGGGTGGGGCTTTGGTTTCCCAGACTTTTCCGCTCCCTCCTCAGCTGCCCGCCATGGAGTGGCTTCGGTCACTCCAGGCTTTATTGTGGTCGGCTGGGAGGGTTCTGTGGGGGCGCTCTGTTATGGCCTTGGCCTTGCTCGGGGCCTTGGGGCTGTTCGGCCAGGCAGCTTGGGGAACAACAACAACAACAACCTCTTAAGTGCGCATGGGGGTAATTAGACACCTCTGCCTGTGCGCATGTATTTGAGCTGTTTCCATCACTAAAATATTCATTTTACCATAAATAGCATTAATACTTATCCATATGCGCCTATTATAGGTTGATTATAAAGGTATTAACCTGTTACAACAATAAAACGACTGAAAACAGCGTTTGGATGGTCAAAATCGGCGATACAGGCCGCGAGTTACATAATGTATGGGTGAGGCAACCTGCTTTCCCGCCAATTTCCCCCAAGGCCACTGAGACACTGTCGATCGATACTCTCTCTCTCTCTCTCTTGCACTCACTTGCTAACAGTGATGACAATGCCCTGCTTGCAACTCGCTAATGTTAGCACGAAAATATACCTCAGAATAAGGGAATAACAGGGAAAATAGGTGATAACTGAAGGAGGGGAGGAAACTGGGGAAGGAGGGGAGGTAGAGGACTGATATTTTGCATGGCCCAAGGGCAAAAAAAACAATTTTTTTTTTTTTTTTTTCAATGTTTATTTATTTTTTTTTTTTTCTCTGACTCTTAAGAGTCTTCCCGCAGTCCGCCGGGGGAACTCTTAAGAGTGCTTGCTTGGTGTAGTGACTAGCGTCTCGGACTTCCACCCAGAAGGCCCGGGTTCGCGCCCACGCTCGGCGCATTCAAGATTTTTCACAAGCACTGAGTCGTTACCATCCCTCATGAGCAAAGGGATGGGGTAGTAGTACAGGACCCCAATGGAAATACGCCTAATCGGCCTTATTGAGCTATCCTTAGCTAGCTTAGCATGCGCTAGCTTTAAGAACTATTATTATTATTATTATTATTATTCCCGCAGTTCCCGGGTTAAGGGCGAGGTGGGTTGACAGGCGAGTATTGAGAATACACACGTAACCATATATTTATAACTTTTAATATTCAATTAATATAATATTATTTTTATTAATCTCACCACCACACCCCCAATGAAATTAATTAAAGTATATATGATCCACCGGGATTCGAACCCGGGTTATCACACACATATTTTTGCCACCTTAACCATTACACCACCAGGACGGTTAAAGGTTTATGCACACGCCTACGACTTATTATCCATTCTCGAATACTGGATATTAATCTAATCATGTTCATATTCCCAACCGCACTATGGTAGCCTACTGTTTAAGTGAGAGGAAAGAATATTCATGGGGCACAGATCATATAGACCGGCCTCTCGAAGAAATATCCCTAAACCTACTAATAATATTATTTTTATTAATCTCACCACCACACCCCCAATTAAATTAATTAAAGTATATATGATCCACCGGGATTCGAACCCGGGTTATCACACACATATTTTTGCCACCTTAACCTAATAAAGGAACCCATTGTATGTGTGTGTCAATTATTTCATTCAATAACATATACACTTTGACAGTGAAATACATGCCTATGTCAAACAGTGGGATATATGAGCTTAGATAATTATAACTGAATTAAAATATGATAATGCAGAAGTAAATTAAAGGTTCAGTTGTATTTGACTTAAATAACATATGTTGTTAATAAACTTCCATGTTCGAATGGATTATCAAACTTTATAATTTGTTAGGTTTGTATAAAATGGCAAATATACAATATATATGAAGTATGTAACGATATTAAAATACCACAGGAACGAAAAACCTGAGAGCGAAACCTCCACCCCTAACGAGCCACAGGAACGAAAATCCTGAGAGCGAAACCTCCATCCCCAACGAGATCCCAGGCCCCTTTTCCATCCCCGATTTGGTCTCTCTAATTCATTCCACATATTATACGTCTCTCAATCACAGTCTTCTCTTTTTACAAACCACAATACTTTACTCACTGATATTCTTGATGTACCACCTAAGTATGTATTTAATTATGTAACCACCATACAGGCTATAATACTTTCATTGTGTAGGTTCGAGGCGATCTAAGACACCTTAGCTTCCATTTCACACCAAATCAGATCGTGATTACGTCAGCCCTGTATTTAGTTATATAACAATCATAGTCCCCCCAATTCTAGCAATTCTATGTCTCTAACCTCCTGTTGTTTTATCCACTAACTATATATATTCCCAACCTTCCTAATACCACATCCATTTCACTAGACAAAATACCTAGGAGTAATTCCGAGATTAATTATGAAAATTACACTAGACAGCCCCATAACTCACTGAGATCCACATTGCTATTTTATTAATGTACCAACTCCCTAATGTTAACATAATTTAGGGAACTTGTAAAAAGAGAAGACACCTATCTTCGTTCCCCCATTTTTAGCAGTTAGCTATACATAACCTCACGTTGCATTGTTCGTCTGTCAATTTGTGTCCCTTGCCAGTTCTTGTAGTGATTTATGCCTGTTGATTTAGATAAGTTAGTTACGAGTTATGTAACAACCTTTAACCACGACTCTATACACCCGATAACCCTATGCCAGTTATTGTATTGATTTAGGCCTGTTAATTCGGATAAACTCACTATGACCAATCTACAGACGATTATCAGGAGAGATGCAGGAAAGCTACCTCGTATCTCTTTCTCCATGACGAGTATAGATATATGTACCCCCGTGCTCAGTTGCCCCTTGCCTTGTTCTAGTAACTAAGTGTATATATAATATTAACCGGAGTATGCCACCAGTATTGATACGACATAGCCGCACTGTCCTTGTGTCGTATTGTGCCACGTGCATACCAACCCGGTTTCATCATCTTATTAGGACGATGGCTATAATGTCGTCATTCATGCATGTATTCAATCCTTAGGTTAATTATCTTTTATCCGCCATTGTGTTCCTCTTTTCCATTTACTTTTCCACAATTGTTATACGTCTTCCAATCACCTCCTTCGTATCCACAATCCACACTACTCTGTTTTGCTTCGTGACCCTATGCTCAGTGGTACCCTGTTTTGAGTCATCCTGTCCTCTTATCCTTCACGCCCCGCTGCACACACCACCCTACCTGTTCGATCATAGGGAAATGCCACCCCTATGTCCAGCTCATTAAGGGTCACTACCCTAGGTCACGAGCGGCACGGCGCCTAGCCTCAAACCACCCCCTTTACAATTCACAACCCTCCCCCTGTAAAGACGCCATAAGAACGTTATAACATGCCGACTCAGTTCGTTCTCTAACCTCAACAAATGGAAGGGAAGGACCTATCCTTGTACCCCCCCTTAACTATCCTCTAACTCCCTAGCCACACTCACAACCTGAACCAGAACAATAGCCGGCGCGAGACTAGGAATACCCCCTCTCGTCCCCCCTTAAAAATTTAAATTTCCCCATGACTTGCATTTTCACAAAACCACTATTCTTAACACCCACGAGTGATCCTCGTACATGAAAACTAGATGTAGTGATCAACCCTAACTAGGAAGATACCTCCTGACAACCTGAACTCATAATATCTCAAACCAATTAACGTAAGAACTCTCGATAACCATATTCAGGGAGCGGCCTGTGCCCCCCCCCCCCCCCGACTCCGCGGAGAATTACCCTGACCCGCAAGCCAGCAAATTCTTGCCAGACAACAGGTGAGTTTCCAACAGGTTATGACCTACAAATCTAAATACCTATCCAAATACCATCCTATCCCATCCTTAACCAAAACCAAAATCTTCCTTATCCCATCCTAGATTACGAATAGCATGTCAGCTAGACCAGAGAAGGATATTTAGGTGAATTGATGAATACTACCTCCCAGCCTATTCACGTAGTGCGCCAGTAAAGTAGTCCCTATGAACCTTCACCAAATCTGCCTAAATAACTCTACTAGTACCTCATACTAGAGTTAAGATATCCACGATCATAAATCAGATCACAAGTTACTTACCGCCACATTAAAGACCCCCTAACCCCCTAAGTTCATCAGAATAAATTAACTACTTCATAGCATTGACATCCAATACTTCTAGAACATTCCTGAAGCTTCCTTGACCTGCCTATAAATAAGACCCAGAGACAGCAGTCGGGCAGTTGAATATTAGAGCCCAAAGCAACGGTTGTCCACACTGCGGTGGCTTTCTAATACCCCCTCCCCCCCCTCAAGATTCACGATAGTTCGGCGTTCCGTAATCTGTGCAACTCTGTGAGGAAGTGTTTTAACCCTTTACGAATGTTTTATTGCGATCGGGACTACCGGCAGTAATATTATATTTGTAGACAACAAATTCACAAATTATTGATTGTTTCATTAACTTCTGATAGTGCACCATACGCTACTTGAGCTACGAACGATCATAACTCATAACTGATCTAAGGCAGAAAGATCTTGTTATGTTAGAAGGGATTATGTGAGAAACTCTTGAGAGAGGACTCTGCATGAATAACTCCTTGGCAACAATCGACTGTCTTAACCCATCAGCAATTGTTGCCAAAAAGGTGCACAACCGCCCGCAAGAAGCCCATCTGCACACCTTCTCTACACTGCCGGACAGCTTGGACAGCCCCAGAGCTACTGTTAACCCCCAACATCACTAACGCAAGATAACCAGGAACTCCATCACAGTGTTACTTCACAGAGTACCAGTGTTACGGTGCTATTAACTATCAACCATCCAGTGTATTCGATTGTGTCTCAACTTTCTCTGATGTTATAACAAGTGATTATGCTAGTACGCATTAATATATATCAGTGAAATTTAGCTTAGGCGAACTGACTCCCGTAATTATTCTTGCCATCAGGTTTAACCTGATTCGCCCTCACTGATATTTTTCGGTCCGAAGTATCACCTAGACAAGTGAACATCCTAGACCAGTGCAACTAGTTACAGTTATCCCTTTACGATTAATTCTTGGGCAATAACCACATTACTTATACTTTCATCCTTGATTAACCTGACAAGCGCGATATAGACCTAGAGGCTAGGGTAGTTATTTGTGCATTTCTAGCCTTGGATTCTGACAGAATTCGTTATATTTACAATATAAACCATTATTTGTTTTCGGTATGCTTTTATTTTACATATATGATGTATATATGAACCTTCAAGAGTGCTAAAATAAGTGGGAAAAGCATTTGGGTGGTGAAAAACGAAGATATTGGCCACCCGGTCATAATCTCAGGCGAGAGAGAGCCACAGGCAACCCTCCCCTCTCCCTGTCTGTGAGTCAACTGAGGCGAGCGGGGCGGTGTGTGCCGGTGTCTGAGTGTTACATAACGATCTTTTGTGCAACCCACTTGTGCTACATTATCGCGGGAGAGAAAAATAACCGATAAATGATGAAAATAAGAGGAAAAATAGGTGATAATTGAGGAGGAGGGGGGAATAAGGTGGGGAAGGGGGGGAGGGGGGGTGAGAAACACATGGATGAGTACTAGAGGGGAATTTTCTCACCTAGAGACAAATTCCTTTGTTTTGATAGGCCCTTTTTTTTTGGGAAGGCTTTTTTTATGGTCTTGCTTCCGTGAGGCCTATCGCGTTCCTTATAGGAAGCCTTCCGTGAGGCCTATCGCGCTTGCCGGGTTAAGAGTCATATTACCAGAGAGAGTTAACAAAGCGAAATACCTAACCTGTGTGATTCATGTACCCTACGTATCATAAAGCAATGTGATCAGAAGAATAATGCCTGAATGTTGGAAGTGGGAAGTATGTCTCTATCCAAATCCGCGATAAGTGCTGAGAGATTGTAATAAGTCCAATAACCTACCTGAGTGCTCCAACATCTAATGTTCGTGAAATTCTATTACGTACCTTCTACCTGAGTGCTATTGATAATAAATCTGTATTACAAACCATTTATCCGAGATTATCTATATCCTCTGTTGATTCTCTTTATGTATTTTGCAAGAAATCCAATAACCCAGTCTTGCAGAACTCACCTATACCAAGTTAATCCTGTATAAAATCAGGGCATAACAGATATGATATACAATTTTAGGAAGAAGATTTGGAAAACATTCATAAAAATACAATGATTTGATGAGAGAGGAAGTAAAATACCCCAGAACAAGAAGCCCGAAGGACCAGGTGACCAAGCCAACCAGTTCAGACAGGCCGAAGCCCGCAGGGCTAAGCAGCTCCAAACCACACCTGCCTATCGCTTTTAACCGCTGACCCTTCCCCCACCTCGCGTATCCACTACCCCTCGTGTCCTACACCTTGTCTTGCCAGACTAAGTTTCTGAAGACCAACCGCCCCCATAAATCTATGTATGTTCTTCCATCCGAGAAGTAATATGTTAACCCCTGTCTTGCCAGACTAAGTTTCTGAAGACCAACCGCCCCCATAAATCTATGTATGTTCTTCCATCCGAGAAGTAATATGTTAACCCCCTAAAATACCTTGTCTTGCAAGACTAAGTTTCTGAAGACCAACCGCCCCCATAAATCTATGTATGTTCTTCCATCCGAGAAGTAATATGTTAACCCTCATGTCATAATTGATAAGAAACTATGACACCCACGGGTACACCATTGTATATATAACCATTATTCCTGTAAGACCTAGACAGAGATAATGACTGAAGATGTTAGCAACCATGCAGTAACTCTAATTCTTACCCCAACCAGAGATTGTATAGATAATAATAATAATAATAATAATAATTCTTTATTCCAGACACATAAGATAGATACAGTATAAATACAGTACGACCTAATGGTCCATATCACATACACTTCTCGTCAGAGCACAGATAATAATTATACACAAAGATATATTAATAAAGAAACAATAAAATAAAATATACAGTAGGCCTATTTACAGAATAGAGCACATATCACATTTTGTCACAATATAACACAGATAGGCTAACTAAGGCAAGAAGAAGAAGAGAGGTACCTTGGGTAAACTGCTGCTCCAAGTTATCAACATATATACCCTATGTCAACACTACACAGAGCAAACAACGTATATAACTCCACAATGAATGCACAGAGAATGTGGTGGAACATATACAGTGTTAGTGAATAGTCCATAAGTGAGTGAAAAGTGAAGTGGAATATCTGCCCCCCTGGTCATCTGGGTATCAGTTTCAGTTGGATCGCCCCGCCATCATTCATTTTCATTTCAACAAGATGGCGGGGCGAGGTGGGACAATCTCAACCCAGGGACGAAATAGTGATGGCCTTGAAATCAACGAACTGTTATGCTTTATATCAAATAAAATAGATAGTCTACCTACAGACAGTATTGTGCAGCTGTGTGTGCCCTTTTATGATGAAGATAAAATTGTGGCAGCCAAGAACAGAGTGTTCGATCTTATTGGTACTAGTGAAGATAACAATTATCGAAATATTAAACGAGTTGGTAATAATAACGAGCAATTTAATAATGTCTTTAATGTTCTCAACAGAAACAGAAACTGGTGCAAACAAAAGTGCTGAGAACATTAAAGACATTATTAAATTGCTACAAGAGAGTAAGGCTGTGGGCTTACCCACTTTCGTGGCCATGGACCTAAAGGACCTACCACCTATACAATTTGATAGGATAGATGTGTCAGTGCTACTTAGTGAAATCAAGAACACCCAAATGGAAGTTAAATTACTGAGAGAGTGTACCACAGGTCAAAAAGAAACCATAGTGGACATAAGCAGTGTGGTTTCAAATGTAGCTGACAGAGTGAATAAGTTAGAAAATAACTCTACTAATGCTCCACCTCAACCACAGGCACAAGTGACACAACAACAGCAGCAGCATCTAGAACAACAGCATCAACAACAACAACCACCCATAGGCCTACAACACCACCACCAGCAAAAGCAGGTTGAACTACAACAGCAACAACTGCAACAACTCCAAACACAACAGCCCCAGCAACAACAGCGACCCATACAACAACAGCATCAACAGCAGCAACAACCACAACAGCAGCAACAACCACAACAGCAGCAGCACCAGCCACCAGCAGGTGCAACAGCAACAACAGCAGGTGCAGCAGCAACAACAGCAGATGCAGCAGCAACAACAGCAGGTGCAGCAGCAACAACAGCAGGTGCAGCAGCAACAACAGCAGGTGCAGCAGCAGCAACAGCATCAACAAAAACAACAACACCAGCGACAACTACAACAATCCAAACTAACCCAGCAGCAGCATTCATATCAAAGGCAACACCAGGTGTGGCAGCAGCAGCGACCACAACAGCAACAACACCGAACACAACAGCAATCTTTATCGTCGGCAACGAGAGAAGATAATACAGTGCCAGCTACACCATCCTCAAATTTACCTACACAAACTGAACCAAATGAAGGAGCCAATGCAAGGGAAAACCCATGGACTATGGTCAAATGGGTGAATGGCAAGCCTCGCTACTCTAGGGAAGGCGAGCAGGTTCACCCTAGACCGAGAAACCAGCCAGGAATTAAAGGTAGGGTCAAGGATACTGGCCTCAATACCATCAAAAGGCCCCGACTAGCTAGGGTGTTTGACACAGGATTCAACCCTAGTGTTACTGCTGAGAATCTCAAGACATACTTGGCTGATAATCTACATATAAATATAGAGGTAAGACAGCTGACCACCCTCTCCAGGTCCACTACCTGTGCCTCCTTTTGTATAACTAGCGAATGTCCAGATCCAGATGTTTTCATGAATCCTGACCTGGCCAGAAGATGCATATGTCAACTGGTACAGAGAACCAAGACAATATCCCAATGAGGACAGTGCAGAGGCTTCTGGGACTTGGAGGCATCGCACACCACTATCCAACTCGCAGTAATGGAGGGGATACCAACAACAGCAGCAAGTATAAAAGTAACTTCATACAATTGCAGAGGACTCCCCAAAACAAAGAGGAATCTCCTGTTGCGACCTGACATCGTATCTACATTAAGGACCAGTGACATAGTCTGCCTTCAGGAAACCTGGTACACAAAACAGGACTTAGGTAATTTGAACATATTAGATAAAAATTTCCATGGGTACGGGGTCTCCACTACGGACACACGTGATGGTATTGTGGCAGGTCACCCCCCAGGGGGAGTTGCAATAATGTGGAGATCGTGCCTAGATAGTGTAATTAAAACCATTGAGACAAATTTAAGCTGGTGTGCGGGAATACAGCTGGAAGTGGGACACAGAAAATTTGCAATATTTTGTGTTTACTTACCGTATCAGTGTGCAGAAAATGAAGAACTTTATTTGGAAAAGTTAGGGGAGCTTGGTGGCCTAATTTCTGAATTAGAGATAACGTGTTACTCAGTGGTAGGTGATTGGAATGCTACCCCTCACGAGTTGGGTGGTTCCATGTTTGCTAAACATATGTTAAGGTTTTGTGAGGAGCAAGGTTTAATTTTTTCCTCCAAATACCTGCTTCCAGAAAATAGCTATACATATGTTAGTGAAGCATGGGAGACCAGGTCGTGGCTTGATCATGCAATCTCTAGCTCTGACTTTCATGACTCTATCTCAGAAATGGCCATAAGATACGACATTACGGATGACGACCACATACCTATAGAATTAACAATCCAAATTAATAAAGCACCGGAAATAACAGAAACTAGCAATAGCATCAAGGCAAAAGTTCCATGGAATGTAATCTCAAATGAAGAGTGCCAAATGTACTGTGATAAAACCAAGGACTTATTAAATAGGGTGCAATATGATGGTAATGGTGTAGCACAATGCAGGGATCCAAAATGTAGTGATGCACAACACAGAAAGGACATTATTAAATTTTACAATAGTATAATAGATTCTTTATCAAAAGCGGGGAAAGTATTTTTAATAGCCGTAAATATAAGTCCTCATTCAATAAGCCAGGTTGGCAAGACTATGTGGCTGACCTGTATCAGGCCTCCAGAGATGCTAGGTCTCATTGGCTTGAAGTAGGTCAGCCTAGACAGGGGCCTATATTTGAACTTCACAAAAGAGCAAAGGCTAGGACCAAATATGCCATTAGATTTATTAAGCAAAATGAAAACCAATTAAGGAAGGAAGCCCTTGCAAAGAGTCTGGCAGAAAAGGATACTAACTGTTTTTGGAAGGACATCAGATCCATGCAAAATTGTAACACACCATTACCTGTCAGTGTTGAGGGGGTTACGGGTGAAGAGAACATTGCTGACTTATGGAAAACTCATTTTAAGGAACTACTTAACAGTGTAAACCAAAGGTCTACTAATGGTGCAATTCAATATGTGAAAGATAGTAATTATGAAGACATTAAAGTGACTGAAAGTGATCTTGAGAATGCCATAAGAAAACTTAACCTAAATAAAGCTTGTGGGCTGGATGGTATATATGCAGAACATCTTAAATATGCAGATAAGTTGTTAATAGATAAACTTAGTTCTTGCATCACCAGTCTATTTACGCATGGTGTCCTGCCGGAGTCTATGATATCCGTAATACTTGTTCCTGTCATTAAAGATAAATCAGGTAAAATTACAGCAAAAGACAACTACCGCCCAGTAGCACTTGCTAGTGTGGTGAGTAAGGTAGTTGAAATGATAATGCTAGAAAGAATGTCGGCATATATTGTCACCAGCAGCAATCAGTTTGGCTTTAAGAAAAATCACGGCACAGACCAATGCATATATGTGCTGAAAGAAGTGATTGATACATACAACAAACTAAATAGCTCAATTTTCTCTTGTTTTCTTGATGCAAGTAAGGCTTTTGATAGGGTGTGTCACAAAACCTTATTTGAAAAATTAGTTAACAGGGGAGTGCCTAGCTATATTGTTAGGATACTTATTTTCTGGTATGCTAATCAAAAAATGTGTGTAAGATGGGGCAACATCCTGTCAGGATCTTTCGCCGTAACCAATGGTGTTAGGCAGGGAGGGATATTGTCTCCGTATCTTTTCAACGTCTACATGGATGATCTTAGTCTGGAGCTGAACAAGACTCGCACTGGGTGCTGTATTGGCAGCACCATTGTAAATCATCTCATGTATGCTGATGACCTAGCCTTAATCGCACCCTCTGGAGCAGGACTGGATAAATTATTAAGAGTATGTGAAAAATTTGGAATCGAACATTCAGTCAAATTTAATCCTATAAAGAGCAATATCATAATATTTAAATCTAACCTTCTATTGAAATCAAAGCTACCTAAATTCCATTTGTATGAAATTATAGAAGAAGTAAGTAAAGTAAAGTATCTAGGACACTATATTTCATGTGATCGCTCAGATGATGAGGATATGGGTCGTCAGCGAAGGCAACTTTACATGCAGGGAAATTCAATGATAAGAAAATTTCATATGTGCACATGGGATACAAAAATAACATTGTTCAACTCCTACTGCTCACCAATGTATACAGCACAACTATGGTGGAACTATAAGAAAATTACAGTGAATAGACTAAGTATCTCATATCACAATATCATGAAAATGTTTCTGGGGCTCTCAAAATATGAGAGTACAAGTACGCTATGTGCCTATATGAACTTACACTGTTACAAATCACTCATTAGAAAGCTAAAATATAAATTCATTCAGCGCCTTAACACTTCTGAGAACAGGATCATTAAAATGCTACAAACTCCAAGCATAGTGTACACCTCCAGGATCCAGGCACACTGGAGGAAGTTGCTCTATATTTAACCTTAAGTAATGATTTCAGGTCTGCTACTCTACAGAATTAGCATACCGGTACTGATCCTCATAGTGCAGTACAGTACCGATATTCCTATACTGTACTGTAGCAACATACTGTACCGGAAGCTAAATGATGTGAGGCATGGTACTGTACACAATTAGGACAGTGGTTTTGGTAACACAGTAGTTTGATGACCACTGTTTTTGGTTGAGGCAGTGCTGTGAACTACATGATAGCAAGCTGGGTATTATTTAATTTCTTTTTATTTTATGTAGCCTATGTACAGTAGCTTATATATATTTATATATATTTATGTTACTGTAAGGTATATATGGACCCCAGTATGGTCCCCTCTGTACTGTGTGAGTCTGAAATAAAGTATTATTATTATTATTATTATTATTATTATTGCTCAATGTTGGTTAACACCTATTGCACAGATCATTGCTCATAGTTCAATTAGACCTATATATTACATTACATACTATGTGTGCAGCAGCTTCTGCCAGTGAGATATAATACGGGATTCATAGATATGATCACTAGACCAAAGAGCTACAATCAGCGTGTTACTGGAGGATTGCAGTCGCTGCGAAAAGCTGTACACCAGTCTCCTGATGACAGCCCGACAGCACTGCACATCCAACAGTGTGCACACCATACTAGTGCTTTCATATTTAGAGAGACCAATGAACATCTTGAGTATATTATGATAGGATGTACACAGACCATTTATGGTGGCTCTCTTATACTTCCACCACAAATGGGCCGTGTACATAGAGGAACAATATGTCCGGAACAAAGTGACTTTAGTTTCCCAATTACACATGTGGAATTTTCTCAAGATGGTGTTACCACGTAAATATAGCTGCCTGCGCTGACGGCCGATATCTGCATCATCTGAGCAATCGTTTGAGATAATGTGTCCCAGGTATTTTATTTTGTTTACTTCTTGAATAATTTGATTATTGAGTGAGAAATTTGGCAGTTTACTTTTATACAGTAATTTTGATCTAAATATAAGAACAGCACTTTTCAGATAACCCTCTTTTACCATTGTTTCGACGCATATCTACCACGAAACAATAACGAAGCTACCCCTACGAACTGCCGCTTTCTTTTGTATATATTTCATAGAAAACGCAGTTCCCAGGGACAACTAGATCAGCAAGAAATCGTGTCGACTAATAGTGTCCATAACCCCTCGTATTGACGAGTAATAGTACACTATGTTTTTCTCTAATTTTATCCACAGTCAAGCACACACCTACAGCTAACCTCATCTTCCCCACAGTCCACATGATTCTATAATTTCCAGACTCATATACCACCACCTATTGCTCATCCCCCGGTAGCGTTTGATTACCCTACCTTCCCTGTCGTTAACCCCCAGTCTAAGATACCAACTGTAGCCTAATGCCACCCCTACGCCCAGAGACCTTAGGGTCAAACTTCCACGTAGCCCCCCTTAACCCTCTCCCTCTCGTTAACCCCCACGCTCCTCAACTCCCTCCTAACCTAGCCTCTCCACCATACCCCCTGAATATCCTTAACTTTTCCGTTACTAACATTCTCAAACCTTTTGTATATATACTCCTATCCAGCCTACCTTCCCCCAATAGGAAGGAACACCATTAGAACTTTACTAACCCTTTGCATGCCATCTATTCCCTCACAACCCATTCACAACCCTGTACCAAATGATCGTCAGTGCGAGGCTGGCCGCCTCGCCAGTGACTAACTTCTATTGCCATACTTCCAGATAAATGTGGCAGAGTTAGCAACCCCGACTCCACTACATCCAACAAACCATGCAATTAACAACCCAACCAAGTAACCCAGCTGGTCAAGGCACCTTCGGTTTTGGTATTACGAACACCCACATCTGTCTCATAAACAGAGGGTTATTACAAACACTTGTAATATGGCAAGCCCCCAGCCACAGCCGCCCAGACGACCATCACAGAGAGGGGACGCGCACCTACCCCTTTCACCCACCCGAGGAGGGAGACCCCTACCCCTGCGGAGATATACCTGACCCCTGTTTTGACTTCCGGGTCATTGCCAGGTAGCACAGGAATTCTTCCTATCAATGAACTAACCATGTATGACTAACACTTTTACTAACCTCTATTAACCCACAATAACCCATTAACCTTTCTTGCATACTCCGATAACCAAATTAGCACCTCAGCCAGGGGCGTAGCTAGAGATTTGGAGGCCCAGGGGGCTTGGTGCCTGGAGGGGCCCCCTCCATGGTTTGGGGGTGGGGGTGGCGAGCGAAGCGAGCCTAATCAGCTGGGGGTCCCCCCGAGAAAATTTTAGAATAATAATGCTACCTAGGTGCATTTTGACGATATCCATGACTCAATAGTGGGGTACTGGTAATAATTTAATATACAATTAATTATTATATCACCGTTATCTAATGGATTAGGAATACATGTACAATGGATGGTACAATACTGTAAAACATATACCACTTTGATGAACTCTTTCTCTTTGTCGTTCATTAGGCATGTCTGAAATAAGAATATAAAATATAATACTAATAAAATAATAAAAAATAATAATGTACATGAAACGTGATAACATTAAAATATTATTTCAACCCCACCACTGGCGTTAGGGAGTTAAAATATGCGTCATTGGTAGGCCTAATCAAGCTATGCATTACCTCAAATCTCAATACTGGGGGCCTCTTCTTGAGAACCCCAGTAACTTGTTAGAAAGCTTACCAACGTTTGCACCTGACCCTGAACCAGCCAAAGGGCTAGATTAACCTACAAACGAGTATTCAATGCTCACAACTGTGTTCCTTCTTATTTTACAGTTCCTGGGCTTGATATGTACAGCCACCATAGCCTATAGCCTATATGGAAGGCGTATGGTAGCATAAATAAAAGTGATCCAGAGTCTAAATTTGAAAGAATGAGTCATAGTGCTCATAGCCTAACCAAGGTAGCCTACACTCTACACCATTAATGTTGCCTCTCTATGCTCTATTTTAGCTGATGTATTGCACCCATACTTAATTGACTAATATTAAACGACTATGCATCTTTTTCACGATAAAGCTAAGGTTTAGTAAGACCATAAACATTGTATAGGCTATGTTAGGCCTCCTACAGTTCGAAAAAAAAATATGAGACCAAAACATAGTCCTACAAATTTCAAGGCCTAAATATTTAGCACTTTAGAAGTTTAGCCTACTCTACAAATATCTTCGATACCACTCAACTTTCTCACAAGGTTAAGTACATAGGTTATCTATGAAATATAGCTATCGATTTGACCATTACAGTTCACGAAAAAGAAAATATTACCGAAATTTTTGGTTCATATATTTATATATAATTGTATGTAGGCCTAATCTTCGATTATACACTCAACTTACTAACAATCACCATGTTTCTTGTTGTCAAATTAGGCTATATCTTATTATTCCTTTACACATGCTTACGAAAAACACAGTATATTAACCAACTGTCAAACTCAATAGTGCTATTTTGTAATGTATATAAAGTATAATCATTAGGCCTACCAGGCTACCTGTCCTATAGGCAGTGTGTCCTAAGCAAGTGGCGGGTAGGAGGCTAGGAGCGAGAGCGACGTTGTTTCCCCTTGCACCGCCAAATCAATACTGATGGAGTGATCGTTATTTTTCTAGTTTTAAATACCCATGACGTCGCAGGATAGAAGAAAAGAAAGAGGTTAAATCAGAAAACACACATGGTGTTTATTTTACTCATTATTAATATTACTTATATATACAGTATATACTATTAGTATAATTAATATTATTTTCAGATCCATTTGGGGGCCCCCTTCTCTTGGGGGCCCGGGGGGCGATTTCAAACAACCCCCTCCCGCCCCCCCCCTTAGCTACGCCACTGACCTCAGCTATACCATAGAATGAAGACTGAGCAATCTAAGAGAGACGCTCCTATCAAAGATGTCCCAAACCGCTTCGCAAAGTAGATCCAGTCTCTCTCCCCTAAATACTTCCAGTATAGCCAAAATAGTACCTCTTACTAAGGCTCGGTTATATCACATTATGAAGGCTCCATACAGCCATGTGCCACAACAGTAATCACCACCTTACCTAGTTCCCGTATCAATTGAGAGCTCAAATAAGTCCATCAAAATTCGAGATCCCTATTGCCTACAGGGTCCAAAACCGAACCTATAAACCAAGCTCCAGCCCCCAGTAAAATCAGTTGAAAGATAGACACCAACCAGTGGTTGGTCACCAGAGTTGACCTCGAGCTCTATCATTGTTTGTTGCTGAGAATTGAGTTCCAGAGCCGGCAGACTCTGTGGCAGATTTAGATAGAAGGATCTGTCCACATACAAGAAATCTATGTGCACCTTATAACCTTCACAAACCAGTGGGTATATAAGAGTGTAACCAGCAACGATCGCCAAGAGATCCGTCTTGAGAACTTCCTACATATGGACCATCTGGACGGCCGCGGAACCAGTCGTTAGCCCCCAACATCACGGACGCAAGATAACCAGGACCAGACCAATCAAATACTACCCAAGATTCACTCTATCAGTGCTACAGTGTTACAGTGCTATTTAGAGACTCACTTATTAATATTTCTATGAAGTGGCTATATCTTTTCCCCAGTATAATTCATATCTAACCATTCCATTAGGAAGTGCTAAGCGTATCAGTGTTTATTAATTAACAGGCGATATTAACTCTCGTAATTACCCATATATCCAGATATTATTACATAGAAGTGAAACCCTAGTGATATCTGAATGTTCGCCCACTGGTTTGCGTTCTGTGTATTTCTGATACAAGAATATAAAACTTAGATCAGTACCCCCCTGAGGTTACTAGAATTCCCGTGCTCTAAAATACGCGTGTCTAATCTAGTCTGTGAACTACTACTTGAGCATCAGAGCTACCAGTGATAAATCTAATAGTGAATATGAATCTATAAGTAACATTTATGGTCTCCAGTATATCATAAAGCCAGTGATCAGAAGATTAATACCTGAACGTTGGAAGTGGGAGACTAGGCTCCATCCAGATCCACTTAATGCTAGTTGTTCAATTCTATCATTTGTCTTGTACGAGTATTCATACCTTCTTATGCTTCATATTAATCATTATCAAGAAACCTACAGAAGTGTGTACATCAATAAACGTGATCGTGTGTCTTGTTACCGTGTGTTTATTTTGTGTTCTCTATTCCTCATACCTTGTTTTGTGCATGCAGCCTTCTATACCCAGTCAGTTAGAACTCACATTACCCAAGTTAATCCTGTAGAAAAACAGGGTATAACATTGGCGGCAGCGGTGGTTCTTGATTCGGATAAAAGGTTGCATTACATTGCAAGTTTGGAACAGCCAGAACACGATAACATCATGGCGCACCGTTCTCACGTCCCCATCCCACATTATGATGGGGAGACTTACGAGATCGAAATGTTCATGACTATAGTGAAACCCGTACTTGACCTAGTTTATACCACGGACGCAGAAAAGATAGCCGTGACATTAACGCACCTGGGAAAAGCCGTTTCCCTGGTTGCCTACCAAGTGCACCCTACTCTCACATGGGACGAATTTCGCACAATAGGCCATTAAGCATTCGTTGGGCGTTTTCGTGGCCCACACCCGTATCCAAGACACTAAATTCGAAGGCGATCTAGATGCCACAGTGAATAAGATCGCCCAACATATCAAAGTGTCTTTCCCCACATTGACCAGAATCCAGCAAGAATAGCAGATTCTGGTCAACCTTGTATCAATATTGCCCTCAGAAGTAAAGAATAATTTCCGTGTGCACGATTTCGTCGGATATCAAAAAGATCTCATCACGATCCGACGTATTTTGGCCGTGCACACGGAAACACCCACCCAAATTGCTGTAATCAAGAGGTTCCCCAGACACCCGCAGCACCTCGACAACCAAAACCCCAAGGCTCAAACCTTCAACTCCAAGAATGCCTACCCATCCTCATCCTTCCACAACAAACCTACCTACCCTTCCGGCAAGCCCCAACCCAGTAGGCCCCGGTTCCAACCTACCCAGCCACGCAGAATCTTCAACCGGAACAAAACCTACAACCCCTACCAAAGTAAGAACCCTACATTAGTGATTATCAACCCCTATGATTTCCCTGCCTGTAGTGCTAAGTGTGCCCTCCATCAAATTCGTGACTCTGCCAAACCTCGCCCCTGTACTCCTCGCATTTCTGTAAATGAAGAGGAGTGGGGACAAGAGGAAGAAATGGAGGCAATGCACACCGAAGACATAGCCCCCCATATCATGACCTCAGACGATACCGAGGAAACCCTGGAGGAGGTAGATGTTGATATGGGTATATATATCGGGTTCTTAATGAGACACACTGGATAGGGGTTCACATATATTGGGGGGAGTCTGGTTACAAGCTTCTTGTCGTCAAGGGAGGTTTAGGAAGCCATGCCTTGATATCGGCTCGCCTGTAGATTATATATTTAGCTTACAATATTATTACCAATATTGTAACATCCTCTCTTTTGAGAAGATAGCTACCAGTGAAATTGGTATTATAAGAATAATTATATTTTGACATTTTGAGGTCCCCTAGGATTATTAAGTAATGCTTATTCTATTATGGCACATGAGCTAGAGTAATAATAGTACCAATATGATTTATAAAATTGTACAGTACTATGATTTGTTAAGTTACTGGTACTGTACTGTATACAGTATGTTACCGGTACAGTAATTAGTATTTTAGTACAGTATGGAATGTGATTAATTTTGTTAGAATATTAATCTATTAGTATGTAAATATGAGATATGAAGTAGATGAGGTATATTAGTCAAATCTATTGATATGGTATTACAAGACTAGGTGAGGTAGGTTAATTATTAGTTGATAATACTGTTCTACATGAGAATATCCACAAATAGTGAATATATATGATACAAAAATATATTGTATACCCTTGTGCCAACTAAACATAAAGAATTTATTTTATGAGATTATATGGGATTAGTAATTGTTGGTAAAGTTAGTACATTAGAACATTAATATTCAATGTTCTGAAAATTACAAAATGTTTCATGCAAAGTTATTGGTTATATCATGCAGGATTAGTAAATTAGTAACAAAGGTTATATGATTGACTTAAATTTATAGATCCTGATACCCAGTACCGTACTCAAAATCATCCAATCTCTTTCCTTTCGCATTACAATTTCTTTGTACCGATCTGCATTATAATATCCTTACACTCCCATTCACATTACAAAACCTGTATCATTCAGACTGTAATGTTAGGTTACTCCTCATTCAGTGGCTTCAGTCGTATTCTCACTCACTTACTCCATTTAGATAATCTTTCTCATCCTGTAACATTCTCATCCAGCATTTCCATTTCTGCCAGTGCCTCATCTCATACCAGTATTGGACTGTTAGTCAGACAATGCAATCAGTCATACCGGTACTGTACTCTTACCTGGTCATGTCAAACTCTCGGTACCTGGTAGGTAATACATTCCTATTCCGTCTCACGCTCGTCCTGTTCTCATGTGTAGTGACAGGTTCATCAAGTCTACTGTGTACCGGTATGTCTCTCACGTGTCTGTTGTTTGTGTAGACTGGAACACATATGTCTGTAGAATTCCTATCTGTAGGCTGATGTGGGCTGCTCGTTCGATGTTCAAAGTCGTACTTCTCCGCGAATTCTTGAAATTCTTCACTGCTGAACTGCGGACCATTGTCACTAACTAGTACATTTGGCAGTCCATATCTTGCAAAGTGCGCCTTCAACTTCCTGATAACAGCGCTTGACTTAGTGCTTTCCAGGTAGTCAACTTCCCAGAAATTACTGAAATAGTCCACTGTAACAAGATAGTTGTGACTCTTGATTGTCATAAGGTCTACACCTACTTTCTCCCATGGTCGGCTGGTTTGCTCATGAGTCATCAGAGGTTCTTTTTGTTGAGCTGTAGAGTATGTGTTACAAATTTCACACTCTGAAATTAATTGCTTCATCTCTGCATTCATTCCTGGCCAAAACAAACATTCTCTTGCGCGTCGTAGACAACCTTCAACTCCCATATGTGACGAATGTATAGCGGACTTCATCTTCTGACGTAGACTGGTAGGAATTACAACACGTTCTCCCTTGAAGATCAATCCATCTTGAAATGACAGTTCTGCTCGTACATTAAAGTATGGTTTCAGTATGGTCTCTACTTCACTCTTGTCTTCTGGCCATCCTTTGAGAATTATCTCCTTCAATAGTTGCAATGCTTCATCTTCCTCAGTTGCTCGACGGATTTCTTGCAATCGTTCACTTCGGATGGGTACGTAGTCTGTCATGTTGATCTGTTCAAACACCTCTTCCTGCATATCTCTTGTGTTTTGCAGATAAGCTCTTGATAGAGTGTCGGCTAGATACATTTCTTTGCCCTTCTTGTGAACAATCTCGACATCATACTGTAGTATCCTCATCAACATCCCTTGCAGTCGTCTTGGTACACTTGACAACGGCTTATTTTGGATAGCTTCTAGAGGTTTATGGTCGCTCTGGATTGTCGTCTTCCTCCCAAAGCAATACTGATGAAACTTGTTCAGTGCAAAGACGATTGCCAAAGTCTCCTTCTCTATCTGCGCATATCGTGTCTCCGTGTCAGTCAGTGCTCGACTTGCAAATGCGATTGGTTTACCCTCTTGAAGTAACGCTGCTCCTAAACCTTTTTGAGATGCATCACATTGAATCTCCAACTTTTGCTCTGGGTTGTAGTACTGTAAGATGGGTGTTTGGGTCATCATCTTCTTGATCCTCTTGAACGCCTCATCGTGTTCTCTTGTCCACTTCCACTCGGTGTCCTTATGGGTCAGCTTCCTCATAGGCTCCATGACATCCGATAGACTGGGTACAAATTTACTCAAGTAGTTCACCATTCCAGACAGTCGTCGTACTGCAGTCACATCCTCTGGTGCTTGCATCTTCACGATTGCTTCAATCTTCTTTGGGTCAGCCATCAGACCATCCCGCGAGATCTTGTGACCTAGAAATGTGATTTCTGTACTACCAAGCTCAGTCTTTGCTCTGTTCAGCCTCAGACCCTTTGCTCGGCATCTGTCCAGTAGGTTTCTCAGCTTTGAGTCATGATCCCTTGCAGCTTCTTCATCAGTGTCACCAACTCCAAAGACCAAAATGTCATCAGCAACACAAATTACGCCTTGTAGATCATCCAGAACCAGTTGTAGCTTCTTCTGAAAAATTTCGCTGCTTACAGCCAGACCAAAAGGAAGTCTGTTCCACCTGTATCTCCCATACGGTGTTTGAAATGTTGTCAGCTTGCGTGATTCTTCATCCAACACACAGTGCCAGTAGCCATTCTTGAGGTCAAGCTTGGAGAAAACTTTGGCTTTTGCAAGGTCAGGCAGAATGTTGTCGATTACCAGTAGAGGGTGCATCTCTCTTATGAGTGCTTTGTTCAGAGCTTGAGGGTCAATGCAAATTCTCAGATCCCCCGACTTCTTGGTTCCTGCTACCATTCGACTTACCCATTCTGTAGGCTCGTCGACCTTAGTAATGACATTTTCCTGCTCCAACTGCTCCAGTTTCTCTTTAACCTTCGACTTGATGCTCAATGGTACTCTACATGAAGGAATTGCAATAGGTTTCACTGACTCATCCACTGTTAGATGAACATTTCCTGGTATCTTGCCAACTTCATCAGCAAATACGTCTTCGTAGTCTGTTAGGATGTCATTCATTGCACAGATGTTTTCATAGTTAACTGTGATGAATCCCATCTTCTCAGACGCTTGCTTACCAAGAATTGGTGTAACAACCTGTTTTACAACAACAAACTCAACAGAATAGTACCTTTGTGGTTGCTTGCAGTTGCGGACATCAATCCTACACTTTCCCAACGGCTGAATTGTAGTAGAGTTCCACATTTGAAGAGTTGACTCACACGGCTGTAGCTCTGCGTCCGGTACCAGATGACTTGGAATGGCATTCACACTTGGCCCGCTGTCGATCTGGAACTTCACTTTATTACCGTTGACCATGAGATTAGCCATTATGTGTTTTCCTCTGGATCCGGTCGATACGTTCATGATGTATTCCCGTCCTCTTGAGTTATCTTCTGAGTCGTCGCTTTCTTCTGTGTCTCCATCTTCTACCGCATGGACTCTGCGCGATGTCTTCTTTTTGCGTCCTGTCGCTGCGCTTCTTGGTGCTCCGCCGGTCGTTGCATTACTTGTACATTTCTTGGCATAGTGTCCCGTTTTCTTGCATTTATGACATTTGGCATCAGTTGCAGGACAGTTCTTCTTACCCCAATAATGTGCTAAACCACACCAGTCGCACTGCGTGAGGTTAGGCTTAGTCTTTGTTGTTTGTGGATTACTCTTCTTCTTGGGTTTTGCACTGAGTTTGTGTAGAGACTCCTGCTTGTCACTTCGAAATGCTGTCATTGATCTCCTTGAAGTTTCATAGGCAGTACACATCTTAAGTACAACATCTAGAGTTAGGCTATCCTCCCTAAAGAATTTTTCCCGAAGTGTATCCTCTTGGCAACCAAAAACAATTTTATCCCTCAGAAATTCATCTTGAAGTTCTCCATATCCACAGTGTCTTACCAAAGTCTTCAGCCTAGTGATAAAAGATTCCAAGGATTCATCTTTCCTTTGCATGCTATCATGAAATTTGTACCTCGCCATCAGCTGCTCATCTCTTGGTGAAAAATGCTTGTCAAATTTCCCAATTAATGTTGCATAAGTCAGGGCAGATTCATCTTCTATGCCAAAAGATTCGTAGATATCTAGCAGAATGTCACCTCCAGTCAACAATTTCGCTATTTTAATATCATCACTCTTACCCTTCAGACCGTTGCCGATGATGTAAAGATCGAGTTTCTTCTTGTAACGCCTTCACACCACTGCTTGCTCAATCTCAGACTTGCAGACGAATAAAGGCTGTGAAGTGGATGCCATGACGTCACTCATATCTTTCGACTTTTTGAGGTTAAATCCAAGGATAACTCACTATTTCAGCTGTAGAACTTAGTCAGCAGTACTTCATTCACACGTACACTGCTTACCCAGCTGCCACCATGTTGATATGGGTATATATATCGGGTTCTTAATGAGACACACTGGATAGGGGTTCACATATATTGGGGGAGTCTGGTTACAAGCTTCTTGTCATCAAGGGAGGTTTAGGAAGCCATGCCTTGATATCGGCTCGCCTGTAGATTATATATTTAGCTTACAATATTATTACCAATATTGTAACAGTAGATACCGACCCCCAGGATTTTTAAAGTATCCCCCGCCCACGATGGCCTCGGCGGGGGACGCCATAACTGATCGCACTGCCCCCATTTACTACACGGCCAAAATCAAGGACATTCCTGTCTGCTTGTTAATCGACACGGGAGATGCTAAGTCATGTTTGTTCAAGTCTTATTATGATCAACACCACCGACTATTTGGCCCCTTGTTACCTACCAAAGCAGAACTAATCTCAGCTGCTGATACCTACTTAAATCTCCTAGGAGACACTTTGCCCCTGTCAGTAACTACTCCTGCCCCCCATAACCGTTGTTATCACCCGTTCACAGTATTTTCCTCCCACTGTAAACATTACGATGGTTTCCTTGGACTTGACCTCCTTCAAAAACTCCAGGCCCAGGTTGACTGCGGCCAGAGGCTGATCTCATTAAAAAAAAAAATCCAACCCAAAGCCTCTAACAAACCCATCACGCAGAAACCAGGTCACAAAAAGAAAAAACACCTCCACCCTCAACAAACTCTGAGTCAAGATTACCAAGTTGCAGCTAGCACTAAGGTAACTCCTAACCCCCCCCCCCCCCTTGCCCCAAGTTCTCTCAAAATACCACTCATTCCTTTGAAAAAATGCCTCAGCAAACGAAAGAAGACAAGTCCAAGCAACTCAATGATGTAAACCTCCCCATTTCTCCTAACTCTGTCCAGGATCAATCCTCCCATGTTTCCAGGACAGACTCTTATGACTATGTAAAAACCATTCTACCAAATATTTATGTACCCATGTTTCCAGGGAAAATGCCGACCTATGTACCCAACAATGTTTCCCTCATGCCCCCAGAAATGCTCAGCTATTCCCCCACCAACAAAATTTCCCTTGTGACAGTTTTCCGTCAGTAGCTCCCTTCCACCCCCACACAATTCACACCCCTAAGAAACTTCAAAACCCCACACTTGACTCACCCTCTCATGACAGACAAACACACCAATCCCATATAACCTCTAAACAAACCGTCACTGCCACCGACAAAACTCCCTAAATTCGTCCTTTTAACAACCACAAATCAGTACATCAGTCCTCCCCCAATAACCCATGTTCTATGCCTAACTCTTCCCCCACCAATCCTCCACAGTCCCACCAACAAATTCCGTTTTCTAATTCACTCACACCTCACCACTCTGATCCTCCCACACGCGCCGTTAATCCCCCCCTCACGCGTGACCCCCACCAAAGTGATTTCCCCCCCCTCATGCGTACCGAGCACCTGCTCACCAGTCGGTCCCCCACCATCATTAGCCCAGCTGTAGTTCAAGATAAATGTCAAATTCCCCCCCGCCATCAAAAATGGGTTAACCTTCAACCCATACCCCAAACTCACATGATATTTTCCGCCACTACCACGTCCACCGACCCCAATCGTTGCCTCCTACAACCCGCCATAATTTCCGCTCGCATAAACCACATTCTAGTGGCCAATATCTCTGAAGAATCCCTGACATTACCAAAAGGCCTCATCATAGGAGACCTCGAAACATTTGATGACCTCCCCATAGATTCCAGTGAAACCCCTACCAGTCTCAAATTACCCCCTCTCCCGGACACATTATCCGACCACCAAAAACACAGCATGTACGAACTATTGCTAGAGTTCAGTAACGTATTTGCCCAACAACCCACTGAAATAGGACAGACCAATGTTGAACAACACATCATTAACACACAGGCCCCCCCATAAGACAACCATCCCGTAGAAAAAATCCCATACAACGCCAGGAAGAGGTACGCCAAGTCCAAGAGATGTTAGAGGCCGGAATTGCTACCCCGTCCATCAGCCCCTGGTCTTCCCCTGTTGTCCTAGTAAAAAAGAAAGATGGGTCAACCCGTTTTTGCGTAGATTACAGGAGATTGAATGACGTAACCATTAAGGATGCTACACCATTACCCAGGATAGACGATTCCCTTGACTCCCTATATGGATCCAGATGGTTCACTACCCTCGACTTGCAAGCAGGGTATTGGCAAGTGCCCATCAAGGCAGAGGACCAAGAAAAAACAGCATTCTCCACTAGTGGTGGCCACCACTACGAATTTAACGTCCTACCTTTTGGTCTCTGCAAAGGACCCGCCACTTTCTCCCGTTTGATGGAAGCGGTATTACATGGCCTTACCTGGGAAACCTGCCTAGCGTATCTAGACGATATTATTGTATACTCACAACCCTGGGAAGAACACCTCCTCAGGTTGAAACAAGTTCTTCAAAGAATCCGAGCCGCCGGGTTGAAATTGAAACCCTCAAAATGCGAGATTGCACAAAATAAGGTAGATTTCCTCGGCCACGTAATATCTGAACATGGCATTGCACCAGACCCCAAGAAACTTCAAGCCATACAAAACCAACCCCCACCCACCACCGTTAAAGGAGTACGTTCTTTTCTAGGTTTAGCCACGTACTACAGACGTTTCGTTCCACATTTTGCCGCAATAGCCAGACCCCTCCACCAACTCGCCCACAAGGACACCACATTCACCTGGACACCTGAAAGAGACCTCGCTTTTAACACTTTGAAACAAAAGCTGATCCAATCCCCTATTGTCGCTTTCCCTGATTACCATAAACCTTTCCGTCTTTATACCGACGTATCTCTGTATGCCATTGGTGCAGTTTTAGCTCAAGTAAGAGACGGAGAGGAACATGTGATAGCGTATGCCAGCTCCACACTCAACCAAGCCCAACAGAATTATGCAGCCACCAAGAGAGAGTGCCTAGGAATCATTTGGGCACTCAACCACTTCAGGTCATTTGTGTTGGGCGTGAAACTAGATATAATAACCGACCATCAATCTTTGCAATGGTTGCGTAGGTGCGAAACCAACTCAGCCATCTTGGTACGCTGGCGAGAGACACTAGAGGACTACGATTTTACAATACAGTATCGTCCAGGTAAACTTCACACCAATGCAGACACCCTGTCACGTTTGCCAGTACCGAAAAAAAAAAACACCAACCTAGCCGCCTTACAAAACACTGAACTCTTACATACCCCCATCAACCAACATAATTCCCCCCCAGCCCCCTCACTAATTCAATCTTGGGAAACAAGGATCAGACCACCCTGGATACCGTTAAATATCTTCAAGAAACTGACTCGCTGGGGAGATCAACTTGCCACAGACTCCGGTCACATAGTCCTAGACCCCACCATTGCCCACGACTACATGATTGCCATCCACGAGGGAAACGGCATACACCTTGGACAAAAGAAGATGTTAAAAATCTTCGCGGATCAGTACTGGACCCCCAACCCCTCCAAGATTGCACAACGCGTGACAAAATCCTGCAAACCTTGTTTATTGGGGAAGGATAGATCACGCACCCCAGGCCCAGCTGGTACCATTTCTGCCAACAAACCGTTCCAAGTCCTATCCCTCGACATCATGGGCCCGTTTCCTTCTTACGCTGGCAACCGCTATATCGTCACATTTGTTGACGTACATTCAAAATTTTTAATAGCCTGCCCAGTTAAAGACCACACAGCCACCACCGTCGCCACACTGCTTGCCACAGAAATGTTCCCTATATTCGGCCTTCCCCTTGCTCTTCTATCCGACAATGCCCCCGAATTTAGTGGACACGTTTGGCACCAGTTCACCCAACAATGCGGTATTAAGATCAAACACCCATCCCCATACTGGCCTCAAGGAAATGCTATATGCGAACGCAGCCATCGCACCATCAACAACCAGTTACGTACCAAAATGATTGCTCTTAACACCTCAGACTGGCCATCACAGATAAAAATGATACAATGGGGCATGAACACCTGTCCCCGAGAAGACGGTATTTCCCCTCATGAACGTGTTTACGGCGTACCCCCCCTGTTACTGCCGTTCCACCATCACGCTCACCTCCCCTCCAACACCTCCACAATTGACCCATTGCAACATCTGCAAAACCCCCTCCATACCGCCCAAACCTGTCAAGACACCAAAACTGATAACCCCGATGATAAAAACCCTTTCGCCATCCATGACACCGTAATGGTAGCCAACCTCCCTGTCACCAACAAATTAGGCCCTCGCTATGTCGGCCCCTACACCATCATCAAAGTCCCAAATGCCTATCAAGTGATTATCACGGCGTGACTCGCACGTTCAGAACTAGATTCGTCTGAGCTTTTAAACCTCTTAAACCACAAGACATTACCCAACCCCACACGTCCGACCCTGAATTGAACACCCCCTACTACCCCTCCCACTCAGGCTATGAATGTTCCCCTACAAACCCCTAAGGGCCTAAACCCTCCAGCACCGAACCTGCCGATCATTCCTCACCATACCCCCCAAACTAACCTCCACAAACCTCAAGCCCCCACTATCACACCTTCCTCCACCATGACCAATTCCTTCACTTCTCATAGTCAAGTACCTCCCCAAAATATCAAAGTACGAAAACCTCCACCCACAACAGAAACCCTCCCGTCTAGCCCTGAAGTACCTCCACCAGCCACCACAGTAAGAAAACCACCACCCCCACCTAAAACCAAGTACACACCCAACCGCACCACACAACCTACCCCAGTTACCTCACGCTACAACTTACGCCCACGACTGAAATCCTTTAAACCCTCCAGAAAACACACCCTGTTAACAAAGTTCCGTAGAGCTGCCAGACCACTATCCTCCTCCTCCTCTTCTTCTTCGTCGAATTCTCCTCCACAAAGGGAAAGAAGACGAATAATCACAAGCAAACACCAGGATCTTCTGATCACTGTCTGATACAGGCCACCTGTCTATCACCTACCACACCTTCCCACTCTGAACCTGTTTTGGTGACTAAATGGCATTACGATAGGGCAGACTGGGAGGGTCTTCAAGGTTTCTTTATTGATATTCCCTGGACCTCTTTCTTTTCTAATGATGCACACTCCACCTTGAGCCACATACAAGATTTTGTAAAAATTGGAATGGAAACTTTTATTCCTCATCAAAAGTACAGTAAAAGATCTAATTCACCTAAATGGTTTGACCATAATTGTGCTAGAGTAACTGAACAAAAAGCAATAGCCTACAATGCATACACAAGATCAAAAACACATGAAGCCTTTAATTACTTTAGAAACATCAGAAATCAGGCCAAAACTGTATTAAACCTAACTAAATCAAACTTTCTCCATAAGCAGGCAAATAAACTTCTAAATAATCCAAATGATAACAAAATATTTTGGTCTACTCTTAACTCATTCAAATCCAACTTCACTACTGCTTCATCCATTCCACCATTAAAATCTCCGACTGGCAATCTTGTAAGTGACCCACGAGGTAAAGCTAACCTTCTTGCAGATATTTTCTCCACCAACTCAACCTTAGATGAAATAAATCAAGATGTCCCTGTACTTAATTTTAATTCACCTGAAATTCCCTCACTTAAGATCCACACCAGACATGTCAAAACTATTTTGCAGAATCTCTCAGTAGATAAGGCTCCTGGTCCAGATGAAATTCCTCCAATAGTACTTAAGAATTGCTCCTTGGTGCTCGCTCCTGTATTGGCAAAATTTTTCCGTCTGTGTACTCATACCTCATGCTTCCCAGTACCCTGGAAAGAAGCAAACATCCATCCAGTTCCTAAAAAAGGTGCCTCTTCAGATCCATCAAACTACAGACCAATAGCTATAACTTCCACTCTTGGCAAAGTTTTTGAAATTATATTAAATAATCACATAATTAAGCATCTGGAGAATAATAAATTAATCAGTGATAGGCAATATGGTTTTAGACGATGTCGATCAACTGCAGACATTCTTTGCCTTCTTACGCATCAAATCAACCAAGCTACAGACCAACATGGTGAAACACATACAATAGCACTGGATATATCAAAGGCATTTGATAGAGTCTGGCATCAATCCTTATTGTCGAAGATGTCACACTACGGCCTTGCATCATTAGTTCCACTAATTTCTTCTTATCTTCATAACAGAAAAATACGTGTAATGGTAGATGGCCTTTATTCTCAATTTCACTCAATAAATGCTGGTGTTCCCCAGGGATCAGTTTTGGCCCCAACTCTGTTCCTCATTCATATCAATGATCTCATATCTACCACTCATAATCCAATACATTCCTACACAGATGACTCAACACTCCACAGTTCCTTCACATTTACCAATTCTTTCACCCAACCCGATCTTATAAATTCAAAAATAAACACTGCAATTTCTCTGAACCAGGACCTTTCTAGAATTAATGAATGGGGACAAGAGAATCTAGTTTCCTTTAATGCACAGAAAACCAAGTACATTCAATTTTCTAACCGACAGAATCTCACTGACTCCCATATATTTTTTAATGATGTAAATATTCCCACTTCCCCTAGTATTGACATTCTCGGTGTAACATTAACTACTAACTTGAGCTGGACACATTATGTTAGAAGCATTGCTAAGAATGCCTCTAAAAAACTGGGACTCCTGTACAGAGTTCGAGAATTCTTCACTGACGAGCAGTTGGCCGTAATATATAAAAGTCATGTGCGCTCTCAGATGGATTACTGTTCACCTCTGTGGGGTGGAAGTGGAGTGGTTGCATTGAGGCAGTTGGACAAAATTCAAAATAAAGCTATTAGATTAATCAATAACCCTGCAATCACACAGGACCTTCCTACATTAGCCATACGAAGAAACGTTGCATCCCTTGCATTATTCTACAGATATTTTCACAGCAATTGTTCCGAGGAACTTGCTTCAATTGTGCCGCCTCTCCACATCTTTCCCCGTAGAACTAGGGCAGCTGAGAGCGCCCATGAATTTACACTTTCTCCTCCACAATGCAGAACTTCTGCTTATCAGAATTAATTTATCCCCAGAGCTACTACTCTTTGGAATTCACTTCCCTCGAATTGCTTTCCACAAACTTACAATCAACAAATGTTTAAATCCAGTTGTTACAAACATTTTATGAATGGAGGATGCCTTTAGGCACATGGACCTTTTTGTTTTATCTGTGTTTTTCCTTCCTCCGTTCATTGTCTCTTAAAAAAAAAAAAAAAAAA
This sequence comes from Paralithodes platypus, assembly GCA_032716605.1. Classification (NCBI taxonomy): domain Eukaryota; kingdom Metazoa; phylum Arthropoda; class Malacostraca; order Decapoda; family Lithodidae; genus Paralithodes; species Paralithodes platypus. The sequence continues at coordinate 12,844,577 of CM064582.1, forward strand.
AAAAAATCACCCCTCTAACTATATTCCAAAAATAACCACCCCCACCCTCCCACGAGAGCAAATACCTTCCCCTTCAACCCCCACCTCATCACCCCGAATGACCTTCTAGATCTGCCCCTCCCCCACCAAACTCCCACAAAACCACCTATTTCCACCACCATCAAATCACCAACCCCACCAAAGAACGCACCTAACACACTTTCCTACCCCTAACCCTCCAAATTAAACCTCCCCTCACTACCCCCTCGTCTAGCACCTCCCCCCCCCCCCCGCATCCACCCCTTTCCCCTCCACTATCCCTGCGACCCCACCCACGCATCAACCAACCTCATCATCTCATAAAACCCCCAACCAACCTCCCCCTAAACACTACCCTATGCCAACGACCAACCCCTCCTCACCCACCACATCTACCACACAAGTAACTCCCAACCAAAGCCCCTCCAAAATGACGTACCCGACCTCCACACCCCCACTTAAATTCCCCCACAAAGTCGCCCCTCCGAGAACCCCCATCAATACCCCCACCCAATCCTCTCCCATTCCTCCTACCACCCTCACTCGTCAAAAACCTCCACACGCATCTACCTCTCAAATAACCCCCTACATCACCCCCACTAAATGTCCTCCACCTGTAAAGCGTTCTTCCCCTCAATATAAAACATCGTCGAGCGACTCAAGTCCCACTACAAAAATCTACCTTCCCACCAGAACCTCCAAAGGTAGAATCATCAACAGACCCATCAGATTTGAAGATAGTTATGTAAAAAGAAAACCCCTTTCTTCCACTAAAAGCCCAAGCCACACAACACACACACCCCCTCTTTCTCACACACCTCCATCACGCACCTTACCTAAACCAATATTGCACATTGCCTCCATATATTTTCCCAGCCTGCAACACCACCCAAGACAACCCCAAAAACCCCAGACTCATATCCCCCCTTCACCCCCAGCTCCGCCTTCACGCGTTAGTCCCTCCCCTTCAGTTGTTAACCCCTTCACCACACTGAAGAGGCCTCCTGTCAGTCCCACACACCTCACTCAATACCTGACCTCCACCATGAACACATCCACACCATTCGTCGCTCCCGTCCCTACCCCCACTGAGGACGAATAGTCGAATACACACCGTTCATAAGACATATTAAATTAAAAACGTCCACAGGACGCTCAGCCCGTCTACAACGGCCACATCAAGCCCGGGCAGCCGCCCTCCACAACACCGAAGACACAGTCCTACAGGTCTACATAGACCTGCACAAGAAACCTGACCCTCGCTCTCTTGCCTGGTGGGACCTTCTACACACCCTCTAAATGACCCACCATGACTATACTTCTCTTTACTTCACCCTTGAGGCTCGAGGACGAGCCTACAACGAAGGAGAGGGAAGTAAAATGCCCCAGAACAAGAAGCCCGAAGGACCAGGTGACCAAGCCAACCAGTTCAGACAGGCCGAAGCCCGCAGGGCTAAGCAGCTCCAAACCACACCTGCCTATCGCTTTTAACCGCTGACCCTTCCCCCACCTCGCGTATCCACTACCCCTCGTGTCCTACACCTTGTTTTGCCAGACTAAGTTTCTGAAGACCAGCCGCCCCCATAAATCTATGTATGTTCTTCCATCCGAGAAGTAATATGTTAACCCCTGTCTTGCCAGACTAAGTTTCTGAAGACCAACCGCCCCCATAAATCTATGTATGTTCTTCCATCCGAGAAGTAATATGTTAACCCCCTAAAATACCTTGTCTTGCCAGACTAAGTTTCTGAAGACCAACCACCCCCATAAATCTATGTATGTTCTTCCATCCGAGAAGTAATATGTTAACCCCCATGTCATAATTGATAAGAAACTATGATACCCACGGGTACACCATTGTATATATAACCATTATTCCTGTAAGACCTAGACAGAGATAATGACTGAAGATGTTAGCAACCATGCAGTAACTCTAATTCTTACCCCAACCAGAGATTGTATAGATAACCCTCTTCTACCATTGTCTCAACGCATATCTACCACGAAACAATAACGAAGCTACCCCTACGAACTGCCGCTTTCTTTTGTATATATTTCATAGAAAACGCAGTTCCCAGGGACAACTAGATCAGCAAGAAATCGTGTCGACTAATAGTGTCCATAATCCCTCGTATTGACGAGTAATAGTACACTATGTTTTTCTCTACTTTTATCCACAGTCAAGCACACACCTACAGCTAACCTCATCTTCCCCACAGTCCACATGATTCTATAATTTCCAGACTCATATACCACCACCTATTGCTCATCCCCCGGTAGCGTTTGATTACCCTACCTTCCCTGTCGGTAACCCCCAGTCTAAGATACCAACTGTAGCCTAATGCCACCCCTACGCCCAGAGACCTTAGGGTCAAACTTCCACGTAGCCCCCTCTCCCTCTCGTTAACCCCCCACACTCCTCAACTCCCTCCTTACCTAGCCTCTCCACCATACCCCCTGAATATCCTTAACTTTTCCGTTACTAACGTTCTCAAACCTTTTGTATATATACTCCTATCCAGCCTACCTTCCCCCAGTAGGAAGGAACACCATTAGAACTTTACTAATCCTTTGCATGCCATCTATTCCCTCACAACCCATTCACAACCCTGTACCAAATGATCGTCAGTACGAGGCTAGCCGCCTCGCCAGTGACTAACTTTTATTGCCATACTTCCAGATAAATGTGGCAGAGTTAAGGCGCGGTTACACATGCCCGAGTTGCCCGAATCGGTGACAAAAGTTGCTCCGTGGAGCAACTTTTGCGCCCCAAGCAACTTTTTCGGGACCCATTTGTCACCCAAATAGGGCAACTTTTGCGTCCCGAACGTACGGGACGCATTGCCTGTTGCGGCAACTATAAATATGGGTTGCATGCAATAGTAGTAATGTGATAACTATATATATGATGTGCAAGCATTAATATACTATAATAATGCTCAATCCTTAACCTGACAAGCGCGAAATAGACCTAGGGGCTAGGGTAGTTATTTGTGCATTTCTAGCCTTGGATTCTGACAGAATTCGTTATATTTTCAATATAGAGCATTATTTGTTTTCGGTATGCTTTTATTTTACATATATGATGTATATATGAACCTTCAAGAGTGCTAAAATAAGTGGGAAAAGCATTTGGGTGGTGAAAAACGAAGATATTGGCCACCCGGTCATAATCTCAGGCGAGAGAGAGCCACAGGCAACCCTCCTCTCTCGCTGTCTGTGAGGTAACTGAGACGAGCGGGGCGGTGTGGGCCGGTGTCTGGGTGTTGCATAACGATCTTTTCTGCAACCCACTTGTGCTACATTATCGCGGGAGAGAAAAATAACCGATAAATGATGATAATAAGAGGAAAAATAGGTGATAATTGAGGAGGGGAGGGAGGGGTGAATAAGGTGGGGAAGGAGGGGAGGGGGGTGGGTGAGATTTACATGGATGAGTACTGGAGGGGAATTATCTCACCTAGAGACAAATTCCTTTGTTTTGATAGGCCCTTTTTTTTTATGGAAGGCTTTTTTTATGGTCTTGCTTCCGTGAGGCCTATCGCGTTCCCTATAGGAAGCCTTCCGTGAGGCCTATCGCGCTTGCCGGGTTAAATATATGTCATCACAGTATAATATTCAATAGATTGGGATGAGAGAAAACGGTTTAATCAAGAAGTAGGCTACGGTAGGATACCGGTATGAATGCGAAATTTCAAGTTTGTACAAATAGCCTACAATATCTTTAGGCAAGAATGGGAAGAATATTCTCTCAAGGAATTAAATGTATCATATATCCGTTATCATAATCAACTTACAATTATAATTTGCAACAGTAAACGATTTGTTATAACTAAATATGAATAATAGCTTCGTTACTGCAATGGTTAGCCTAATACTTCCTTCAGTAATACAAATTATGTATTGTGTATGCTTTGTAATCTTGATTAAATACCGTATTTATGCATTATAGGTTCGGTTAATGCGACGTGCTAAATAGTAGGCTACTCTTTACATAACTTAGTAGCCTACATGTACAGTATACGGTAATAGTGTTTGGCGTGAATTAGTAGGCTATGTCGTGGACATCTATTCCATATGTAGCCTATAGCCTAAATAGGCATATATATATATATATATATATATATAATCCATATACAGTAGGCTATATTAACCTCTCCGCGGCGCACAGGGGGTTTTCTACAGGGTAAGACTGTGCGCACCTATGATGATTTTGGGACCTATTGCCAATTTCGATAAAAAGTACATCATCGTGTAGGGAATGTTTGCGTGCATCGGCCCATATATATTTGACCCCCCAAAAAATGTCTGGGGGGGGTAGGGGAACGGTCCGTAGTTGAAAAATGTGGAGCGAATGGCACCGCGCGGCTAGATTGTCATCGAGCGGCGAGATTTCCCTGCCGAATATTTACGCGCGCAGGGGATAGAAGGAGAGGGAGGAGGGGGTGGGTTACCGCGTATTATCACGTATATGTCCTTTTTTGAGCCCTTTTAGGCTATGTAGAGTATGTATACGTGTGTAGGGCACCCATATAACAATGAATATGCCTCATAGTGACCAAAAATTGCAATATATAAGGGAATTATAAGAGAATTTTTAGGCGGGAATGAAGATGTGTTGGAGGTTTGGCGGCAATTTATGAGCTGAGAGTGTGGTTTACGCCATACATATCACGTATATCTTGTACGTAGAGCACTGTCATGCTATAATACAGACTTGTACATATGTATACGTGCCATATATCAAAATATATACCGCATATAAACCAATGCATGCGATATTTACGCACATTATCAATGAGTTTCTATGCGTGAACCAAGGTGTGAGTGAGTTGTGGTGGGAATGAAAGGGGGAGAGGGTGTGTTACGCCATAAATATCACATCAATCTTGTATTTAGAGCACTCTCATGCTATAATAAAGACGTGTACATATGTAGGCGTCCCATATAACAAGGAATATAACGCATATAGCCCAATTGATGCGATATTTACGCAAATTGTGAATGTGTTTCTAGCAGACGGAAGCCTGAAAGGGTGGGTTGGGGGTGGGTGGGTGGGAGGGAGGCATGCAGGGGTGCAGTGAGTGAGTGAGTGAGTCGTGGAGAGATGGAAGTCAGGCAGATCTCTAGATAGATAACCAGCTTAGTGATAATTGTGGAGGCGCCCCAGGTGTATTGATGTTTGGTATTTTGACCCTTATGTCTACCAGATGGCTGGTGTTCGTTGCCATCAACAGGTCTACAATAACATGAGTCAGGAATGGAGAGAGAGAGAGAGAGAGAGAGAAACTGAGACATGCGTATGTCGTACGTATAAATGGACTTCAGAATTGCATTTTTATGCAAGCAGACATTGCATTTTAGACACATGTGAAGTACCACAGAAACATGTAGGCCATTGACTGTAAATAAAGTACTATATTTATAGACCACCAGCGACGGTGCTGAGTCAACACAGGCAGATTGCCTTTTGTGATAGAGGGCTAAATATAGACTGGTGTCTCCTTACACCTGCGAAAGGGTAGATTGCCACCAGAGAAACGTTTACTTATTTATTTCGAAGTAATATGCAATCTAAATGTATATTCGAGACCTACTGCAATTATTTGTATGACAGTCATGACTATGTATAATCCAATATACGCGCGTAGGCGAGACATAAGAAAGCTGGTTGAGCAATTTTCGACACCCACACAGTTATTATTCATTTTTATTTACAATATTATACAATACAAATGTATTTGTGAAGAGTATTTTATCCATTATTGTATTTATACCAATTTTGTTCCCAGACAGAGCTGCTGTAGCTGGAGCATCAAGGAGCGGCAAGGGTCACCTCGTGACCGCGTGACAATGAGTGGAGTCACACTGAGAGGGGCAATTTTGCTGAGTGTTTGGGCAATTTTTGCCAGAATAAAGTTATATAATTACTAATTCTTGACAGAGACAAACTATTATAAACCTTGGCATGATATAATTGATAATCCCATCAATTTACAAACGTAAATTGGTGGGATAATTCATTTTTTTTTGTATATTGTCATTTCGATTGTAGACACGAAGTTTTGAGTGATATTTGGTATGAGCTCCTGTGGCATGGTTGGTAAGGTCGCGGGCTGGAAAACTCAAAGTGTCGTAGGGTAGTGGGATCGAATCCAGGAGGGGGTTATGGGGAAGGTTTTATATTGTCTAGAAAAAAATTTATAAATTTTTTTTTTTACAAGATCATGCCATTGTATTCAAACAATATGAAATATTCATAGAATATATCATATTGTAAGAATACAATGACATGACCTTGTTTTTTTTGTTTTTTTTTATTGTTTTATTTTATTATCATAGGTTTGACAGGATTTATTGAAACATATTTATTTTTGTACAATTCATTTGAGGTAAGAAAATAATTATATACACATTACTTTGGCTAATAACAAACATATATATTGATATACTAAAAAAATAAGGCATATTACATGTAAATCTTTGAAACTTATAAACTAAATAATGAAACATACAATTATATAATGTAAAAGCTATATCACAGGGACATCTTTGGAACTTATACATTATATAATATATATGTTACATTATGAGGTAGCGTGATCAATTAGGTCAGGTCAGGTAAGGTAGGGCGCGAGTCCAGGGCAGGGCAGGGCAGGAGGCGAGTCCAGGGCAGGGCACGGGGCGAGTCCAGGGCAGGGCAGGGCAGGGGCCGACACTCAGTAGTTCTTGAAGGTGTGGTAGTCCCTGAAGCAGTCACCCAGGCAGAGTGGAACTTTGCACTCGGCGCACATTGAGGTGACTCTTTTGGTGACATGGGGTTTCCTCACACTGGAGCTGCAGACGGTGCACTGCACCTGCCTGTGACGAGTGCCAATCAGCTCGGTGTTGGTTGGGTAGTGTCTTTCGACACCCAGCTGGATGCGGTCAGGAACGTGATCCCCACGCCATGCCGTACGTCTGTGAGTGGTGGTGCCATACTTCTCCAGGAGTTGGTAGGAGACGTTGTACACGAACTCCCGGAATTTCAGCTTCTGGTTTGGGGCCATATCCTTTTTCACCAACCACAAGTTGTAAGCGTTCAGCATCGTTATGTCAACTAGGTGGAGGAAGAGCTTGTGATACCACTTCACAGTCTTCCTCAGACACTCAACGCCTGACAGCTGACAGTCAGACTTGTCCACCAGGCGCATGTTTTTTGTGTAGTCCACTACCATGTCGGGCTTGTAGATTGTCTTCCTGGTTCTGTAGTGGATTTTGCCAGAATCCACCTGGGCACCTGTGTGGACGGTGGAAAGCAGGTGGACGTCTCGCTTATCCTTCCACTTCAGGGCTATCAGTTTCCCACACTTCTCGAGCTGCTTGTATTTCTGCCCCTTTCGTCGCCTTCTTCGCACATGCCTCTCGCGGTGTTCCTGGGCCAGGTCGTCTTCTGAAGGTGTGTCACTGGAGGAGGCATCTGTGAGAGGAATGACATCACCTGTGAACTTTGGCATAAACTTTCTTGTCTTTCTGACAGTCCCACATGACCCCGTTTGGTTGTCATAAAGAAACTGGCAGAGAGCAGGAGAAGTATACCAGTTGTCAGTGTAGATGATGTGGCCTTTGCCCAGGTAAGGTGCCAACATTTTCCTGACGATGGCACCTGACATGCCCATGGGGTCATTGGCAGCGGCTTTCGGTACGTCAATGTCAGTTCCTGTATACACGATCATGTCAAGCACTATTCCAGTTTCACAGTCGCACAACACGAAGAGCTTGATTCCGAACCTATGCCTCTTCAAGGGGATATACTGCTTGAAAACAAGACGTCCTTTGAAGAGCACGAGCGACTCATCAATCACCAAATTGAGGAAGGGGTAAAAGTATTTCCTATACCTCTCCAACAACATGGTGAACACATCCCGAACTTTCCATATCCTGTCAATCCTGTTAGGATTTTCGTTGTCTGCAAAGTGCATAAATCTTAGCAGCAACAAAAATCTGTCACGAGTCATGAACTTATTGAAAGTTGGGGTGGCGATGAGAGGGTCGTGCTTCCAATAGTGTTGCAACACATGCTTCTTGATCAGAGGCATGAGGAACAACAAGGCAAAGAACGTCAGAAATTCTTCCACAGTCGTATCCACCCAGCCTCGTATTCTCGCTTTTGGAGAAAGGACGTCCAATCTGCCAAACACCCACCTGTAGTAGGCGTTTGTTTGGGCAACGATGTACGTCATTACCTCCATGTCGAAAAAAGCGAGGAAGAAGTCGCTTTCGTTCGCTTGATCATCACAGGGCCAGTCGTCAGTTGTTCCTGACGTCCCAGGATTGAACTGGGGCACGTCAGGTACAAAATTGACCCCATCAGACCAATCGAACGAAGGCAGCTCAGGGATCGGAATGTCGTCTGCGTCTGCTTCATCGTCTGAAATATCGCTTCCATGGTCGCGATACAGCACTTCATCATCATTACCCTCCTCTTCACTTGACATACGATGCCCTTCCTCATTTTCGTCACCGACGTCGGACTCACTCCCACTGTCCACTCCCAAATCCCCCCACCCTTGGTCCCGTGCTAGGGCTTCGTCGTCGAAACCCGGGCTGCCAATGTCCTGCGAATCACCATCAAACAGCAGGGCGGCATACTTAGATGGTGTCAGAGTTTTCCGGGTCACTTTGGCACGTGCGGGAGTCTTATGGACAGGGACAGCAGAGGTGGTGGCAGGGGCGGCGGCAAGGGCGGCGGCAGCGGCGGCGGCAGGGGCAGCAGTGGTGCGTGGCCTTGATGGCAAGATGATGGTGGTGCCTGTCGCCCTTCTCTCTGTTCCTTGGGCATGGGCGGCAGGGGCAACAGGGGCAGCAGGGCCGGCAGGGACACCAGGGCCAGCAGTCGCTTTCCCCTTCCCCTTCCCTGTTCCTTGGGCAGGGGCGGCAGGGGCGGCAGGGGCGGCAGGGGCAGCAGGGCCGGCAGGGACACCAGGGCCAGCAGTCGCTTTCCCCTTCCCCTTCCCTGTTCCTTGGGCAGGGGCGGCAGGGGCGGCAGGGGCGGCAGGGGCAGCAGGGCCGGCAGGGACACCAGGGCCAGCAGTCGCTTTCCCAGTCGCTTTCCCTCTCCCTTTCCCCTTCCCCTTCCCTGTTCCTTGGGCAGGGGCGGCAGGTGCGGCAGGGGCAGCAGGGGCGGCAGGAGCGGCAGGGGCAGCCGGGCCAGGGGCGGCTGGTGGTGGTAGGGGCACTGTGGCTGGCGTACGGGTTCTTTTCCCTACGCCCGTGCCTTTCATTTTTCCTGCCCCCGCAGGTAATGCAGCCCTAGGGCGGCCTCCTGCGTCGGTGGTACCGGTGGCAGGGGTGGCAGTGGTGGCAGTGGTGGTGGTAGTGGTTGTTGCAGTGGCCTGGGTCGTGGTGGCAGTGTCCCGAAAGACCAATGACCTCTGTGCCATTGCCCTGCTTGCACGTGTTTTTCGTGCTTTGGGTGCTGGTGATTCGTCCTCTGAGCTGTAGGGCGTGTCGTACTGGTAGCTAGGGTCTTTGGCAGCCACCCTCTGCCTTCCACGGCGGCTAACACCACCAGAAGGAGGGCTGGTTGTGTCATCAGGGAGCGAGCGTGAGGGACGTGTAGGCTCCATGACTAGTGCGTGGTTACTGGCGCGGTGGTGCTTGCACGAGTGCGGGGCGAGCGTTTGGCGGGGTGGTATCGAGAGTTGACATGTAGTAATAATAATAATAATAATAATAATAATACTTTATTTCAGACTCACACAGTACAGAGGGGACCATACTGGGGTCCATATATACCTTACAGTAACATAAATATATATAAATATATATAAGCTACTGTACATAGGCTACATAAAATAAAAAGAAATTAAATAATACCCAGCTTGCTATCATGTAGTTCACAGCACTGCCTCAACCAAAAACAGTGGTCATCAAACTACTGTGTTACCAAAACCACTGTCCTAATTGTGTACAGTACCATGCCTCACATCATTTAGCTTCCGGTACAGTATGTTGCTACAGTACAGTATAGGAATATCGGTACTGTACTGCACTATGAGGATCAGTACCGGTATGCTAATTCTGTAGAGTAGCAGACCTGAAATCATTACTTAAGGTTAAATATAGAGCAACTTCCTCCAGTGTGCCTGGATCCTGGAGGTGTACACTATGCTTGGAGTTTGTAGCATGTTAATGATCCTGTTCTCAGAAGTGTTAAGGCGCTGAATGAATTTATATGTTAGCTTTCTAATGAGTGATTTGTAACAGTGTAAGTTCATATAGGCACATAGCGTACTTGTACTCTCATATTTTGAGAGCCCCAGAAACATTTTCATGATATTGTGATATGAGATACTTAGTCTATTCACTGTAATTTTCTTATAGTTCCACCATAGTTGTGCTGTATACATTGGTGAGCAGTAGGAGTTGAACAATGTTATTTTGTATCCCATGTGCACATATGAAATTTTCTTAATATTGAATTTCCCTGCATGTAAAGTTGCCTTCGCTGACGACCCATATCCTCATCATCTGAGCGATCACATGAAATATAGTGTCCTAGATACTTTACTTTACTTACTTCTTCTATAATTTCTTCATACAAATGGAATTTAGGTAGCTTTGATTTCAATAGAAGGTTAGATTTAAATATTATGATATTGCTCTTTATAGGATTAAATTTGACTGAATGTTCGATTCCAAATTTTTCACATACTCTTAATAATTTATCCAGTCCTGCTCCAGAGGGCGCGATTAAGGCTAGGTCATCAGCATACATGAGATGATTTACAATGGTGCTGCCAATACAGCACCCAGTGCGAGTCTTGTTCAGCTCCAGACTAAGATCATCCATGTAGACGTTGAAAAGATACGGAGACAATATCCCCCCCTGCCTAACACCATTGGTTACGGCGAAAGAGCCTGACAGGATGTTGCCCCATCTTACACACATTTTTTGATTAGCATACCAGAAAATAAGTATCCTAACAATATAGCTAGGCACTCCCCTGTTAACTAATTTTTCAAATAAGGTTTTGTGACACACCCTATCAAAAGCCTTACTTGCATCAAGAAAACAAGAGAAAATTGAGCTATTTAGTTTGTTGTATGTATCAATCACTTCTTTCAGCACATATATGCATTGGTCTGTGCCGTGATTTTTCTTAAAGCCAAACTGATTGCTGCTGGTGACAATATATGCAGACATTCTTTCTAGCATTATCATTTCAACTACCTTACTCACCACACTAGCAAGTGCTACTGGGCGGTAGTTGTCTTTTGCTGTAATTTTACCTGATTTATCTTTTAATGACAGGAACAAGTATTACGGATATCATAGACTCCGGCAGGACACCATGCGTAAATAGACTGGTGATGCAAGAACTAAGTTTATCTATTAACAACTTATCTGCATATTTAAGATGTTCTGCATATATACCATCCAGCCCACAAGCTTTATTTAGGTTAAGTTTTCTTATGGGATTCTCAAGATCACTTTCAGTCACTTTAATGTCTTCATAATTACTATCTTTCACATATTGAATTGCACCATTAGTAGACCTTTGGTTTACACTGTTAAGTAGTTCCTTAAAATGAGTTTTCCATAAGTCAGCAATGTTCTCTTCACCCGTAACCCCCTCAACACTGACAGGTAATGGTGTGTTACAATTTTGCATGGATCTGATGTCCTTCCAAAAACAGTTAGTATCCTTTTCTGCCAGACTCTTTGCAAGGGCTTCCTTCCTTAATTGGTTTTCATTTTGCTTAATAAATCTAATGGCATATTTGGTCCTAGCCTTTGCTCTTTTGTGAAGTTCAAATATAGGCCCCTGTCTAGGCTGACCTACTTCAAGCCAATGAGACCTAGCATCTCTGGAGGCCTGATACAGGTCAGCCACATAGTCTTGCCAACCTGGCTTATTGAATGAGGACTTATATTTACGGCTATTAAAAATACTTTCCCCCGCTTTTGATAAAGAATCTATTATACTATTGTAAAATTTAATAATGTCCTTTCTGTGTTGTGCATCACTACATTTTGGATCCCTGCATTGTGCTACACCATTACCATCATATTGCACCCTATTTAATAAGTCCTTGGTTTTATCACAGTACATTTGGCACTCTTCATTTGAGATTACATTCCATGGAACTTTTGCCTTGATGCTATTGCTAGTTTCTGTTATTTCCGGTGCTTTATTAATTTGGATTGTTAATTCTATAGGTATGTGGTCGTCATCCGTAATGTCGTATCTTATGGCCATTTCTGAGATAGAGTCATGAAAGTCAGAGCTAGAGATTGCATGATCAAGCCACGACCTGGTCTCCCATGCTTCACTAACATATGTATAGCTATTTTCTGGAAGCAGGTTTTTGGAGGACAAAATTAAACCTTGCTCCTCACAAAACCTTAACATATGTTTAGCAAACATGGAACCACCCAACTCGTGAGGGGTAGCATTCCAATCACCTACCACTGAGTAACACGTTATCTCTAATTCAGAAATTAGGCCACCAAGCTCCCCTAACTTTTCCAAATAAAGTTCTTCATTTTCTGCACACTGATACGGTAAGTAAACACAAAATATTGCAAATTTTCTGTGTCCCACTTCCAGCTGTATTCCCGCACACCAGCTTAAATTTGTCTCAATGGTTTTAATTACACTATCTAGGCACGATCTCCACATTATTGCAACTCCCCCTGGGGGGTGACCTGCCACAATACCATCACGTGTGTCCGTAGTGGAGAACCCGTACCCATGGAAATCTTTATCTAATATGTTCAAATTACCTAAGTCCTGTTTTGTGTACCAGGTTTCCTGAAGGCAGACTATGTCACTGGTCCTTAATGTAGATACGATGTCAGGTCGCAACAGGAGATTCCTCTTTGTTTTGGGGAGTCCTCTGCAATTGTATGAAGTTACTTTTATACTTGCTGCTGTTGTTGGTATCCCCTCCATTACTGCGAGTTGGATAGTGGTGTGCGATGCCTCCAAGTCCCAGAAGCCTCTGCACTGTCCTCATTGGGATATTGTCTTGGTTCTCTGTACCAGTTGACATATGCATCTTCTGGCCACAGGTCAGGATTCATGAAAACATCTGGATCTGGACATTCGCTAGTTATACAAAAGGAGGCACAGGTAGTGGACCTGGAGAGGGTGGTCAGCTGTCTTACCTCTATATTTATAAGTAGATTATCAGCCAAGTATGTCTTGAGATTCTCAGCAGTAACACTAGGGTTGAATCCTGTTACCCACACCAATTTTCAGCCGCCTGGCTATAAACGCGCGGTTTTGGTACGTGTTCAAAGTCTCTGCTCATAAGAGTCTCCCCGCAGTGCGCCGGGGGAACTCTTAAGAGTCTCCCTGCAGCTCCCGGGTTAATATAAATAAGTTTTAATACTTCCAATGATAATATTACAGGTGATATCCGAACCTTAAGAGCTATAAAATACCACATGGAACACATAAAATCGTACATATAATACAGTAAACACAAGCAAGGAAAAGAAATAATGTCACTGCCTATTTTAACACCTTACGAGCGGCCTATGCGGTTTATTTATGTGTACCGCACAGCGGGGTGTTTTTAGCCAAAATAGGGCTGTTTACGTGATCATTTTCATGCCTAAATAAGACCCAGAACGTAAAACAAGTACCTATCCCTGAAAGGGCATAAACAGAGCTTTCGAATGACACCATAACGATCCTTGTATGATGGATAGTTTTCTTGCAATAACCGTGCAACGCGAGTGCAAAAAGCAGGTAATTCGGTACTTTCAGTACATAATTGAGTATGTAGCGAGTGAGAGAGGGAGGAGGGAGCTGAGATTTGTGTCAGTAGGTTCGCCGCGGTGGTCTGGAGCAGTCATACGCTCGCTAGTCTCCTGCCACCACTTGTCTCTCTCTCTCAGCCACATTACGTGCTGAAATTGCCACTCGACCTATGTCGAGCGCCGCCACATAGTCCAGCTTTATTTAACTCGACTTATGTTGCTCGCCGCTAAATAAGGGTTAAATGTGTAATACGTAAAGCAAGGCCTGTGATTGGCTAAACCGGGTGAGCCCAGGCCAGCCAGTCTTCTCTCTGGCTTACTTCTTGGTTTATCATATCTTTATCTTGCTTGTGTTTACTTTATGATATATACGTTATTATTGTGTTTCCTGTGTTCTTTAAGAGCTCTTTAGATTCGGATAGTACTGTAATTTATTAAGTAATCATTAAAATTGCTTAAACATATCTAGTTTAATGAATAAATAAGGAACAATACAGATAATAAATAAATGATCAGGGTAATGATAAGATAGCCAATCATAAGCGTGCTGCTGTTTCAACTGACTTATAATTATATGCTCAGCTTTATCAGAGGGATTGTGATGTATTAATAGCGTGACGGGAAGCTAAAACGGCCGAATTAAGACCAATTAATTTCGAAGTGAAAACGAAAGAGTGTAGGCTACGGGAGATAGTGCTACAAGCAACTCTCTTCCTGCATGTGTAACCACTTGTTTTTGGGTCTCAGAAAAGTTGCCCGTAGCGGTGACAAAAGTTGCTTGGGTGGAAAAAATTCGGGCATGTGTAACCGCACCTGACTCCACCACATCCAACAAACCCTGCAATTAACAACCCAACCAATTAACCCTGCTGGTCAAGGCACCTTAGGTTTTGGTATTACGAACACCCACATCTGTCTCATAAACAGAGGGTTATTACAAACACTTGTAATATGGCAAGCCCCCAGCCACAGCCGCCCAGACGACCATCACAGAGAGGGGACGCGCACCTACCCCTTTCACCCACCCGAGGAGGGAGACCCTACCCCTGCGGAGGTATACCTGACCCCTGTTTTGACTTCCGGGTCATTGCCAGGTAGCACAGGAATTCTTCCTATCAATGAACTAACCATGTATGACTAACACCTTTACTAACCTCTATTAACCCACAATAACCCATTAACCTTTCTTGCATACTCCGATAACCAAATTAGCACCTCAGCTATACCATAGAGTGAAGACTGAGCAATCTAAGAGAGACGCTCCTATCAAAGATGTCCCAAACCGCCTCGCAAAGTAGATCCAGTCTCTCCCCTAAATACTTCCAGTATAGCCAAAATAGTACCTCTTACTAAGGCTCAGTTACATCACATTATGAAGGCTCCATACAGCCATGTGCCACAACAGTAATCACCACCTTACCTAGTTCCCGTATCCATTGAGAGCTCAAATAAGTCCATCAAAACTCGAGATCCCTATTGCCTACAGGGTCCAAAACCGAACCTATAAACCAAGCTCCAGCCCCCAGTAAAATCAGTTGAAAGATAGACACCAACCAGTGGTTGGTCACCAGAGTTGACCTCGAGCTCTATCATTGTTTGTTGCTGAGAATTGAGTTCCAGAGCCGGCAGACTCCGTGGCAGATTTAGATAGAAGGATCTGTCCACGTACAAGAAATCTACGTGCACCTTATAACCTTCATAAACCAGTGGGTATATAAGAGTGTAACCAGCAACGATCGCCAAGAGATCCGTCTTGAGAACTTCCTACATATGGACCATCTGGACGGCCGCGGAACCAGTCGTTAGCCCCAAACATCACGGACGCAAGATAACCAGGACCAGACCAATCAAATACTACACAAGATTCACTCTATCAGTGCTACAGTGTTACAGTGCTATTTAGAGACTCACTTATTAATATTTCTATGAAGTGGCTATATCTTTGCCCCAGTATAATTCATATCTAACCATTCCATTAGGAAGTGCTAAGCGTATCAGTGTTTATTAATTAACAGGCGATGTTAACTCGTAATTACCCATATATCCAGATATTATTACATAGAAGTGAAACCCTAGTGATATCTGAATGTTCGCCCACTGATTTGCGTTCTATGAATTTCTGATACAAGAATATAAAACAGATCAGTACCCCCGAGGTTACTAGAATTCCTGTGCTCTAAAATATGCGTGTCTAATCTAGTCTGTGAACTACTACTTGTGCATCAGAGCTACCAGTGATAAATCTAATAGTGAATATGAATCTATAAGTAACATTTATGGTCTCCAGTATATCAACTTGTGAATAAAGCCAGTGATCAGAAGATTAATACCTGAATGTTGGAAGTGGGAGACTAGGCTCCATCCAGATCCACTTAATGCTAGTTGTTCAATTCTATCATTTGTCTTGTACGAGTATTCATACCTTCTTATGCTTCATATTAATCATTATCAAGAAAACTACAGAAGTGTGTACATCAATAAACGTGATCGTGTGTCTTGTTACTGTGTGTTTATTTTGTGTTCTCTATTCCTCATACCTGGTTTTGTGCATGCAGCCTTCTATTCCCAGTCAGTTAGAACTCACATTACCCAAGTTAATCCTGTAGAAAAACAGGGCATAACAGGAAGAAATAAAGAACGGCTTATAGAGGTGAACAAGAAGGAAAGAAGTAGAGGGGAAGGGAGGGCTTGGCTGAGAGAGGGTGGTATACTGGGAATGGAGTGGGGGGACGGGGTATCAATGTTAACAACACAATTCTCGGATCCCTCTCAGGCAGGTGTAGCAGGACTTATGTCCACAATAGTACTTATCCATAAATCAAATAAACATACAGTACCTTTATTTGTATAACAAATATTATAGGTATGAAATAGGACTATGTTACTTCAAATAAATTACATAATTGACTTAGTTTATATTATATTGTATTAGCACAGATAAATACATAATAAAATATAAATATATTATTCCCTGATGGATATTAAGAGTTGTGTTTCACTATGTGTTCATAATATAGATGTTTACAAGAAGTAATGTTATCAATTGATAAGTTAATTTTTTGGTAATTAGTGGGAAGGATGGTTCGGACTGGTCCGAACCATCACCAGTTCAGTTTCAGTTTCAGTTTCTATGGAGCTCGTCCTGGAATCTTTACGACTCTGAACCTCACGATTCTATACAGGACTGGCCATTTGTATCGGCACTAGCTCAGAGAAGAGTGTTGAGAGGGGAGAAGGGGTGTTGGAGAGAGAGGAAGCTGTTGGAGTGGCTTTGTTATGTGTGTTTTAGTCTGTATACGTCGTCAGGATGTCCCCTAACTGGGTGCGAGCATGTGAAACATGTGAAAGCATGTGAAACATGCTCGCACCCAGTTAGGGGACATCCTGACGACGTATACAGACTAAAACACACATAACAAAGCCACTCCAACAGCACCCTCAACTGTCCGAATGATCCCGAATCTATATAGTTAATTGATGGGTACGCTCAACGTTCACACAAGCGACTTCAGCATTTGTTATTTACGGCAATATCTTCGGCATACAACATAGTTTCACCATAATAATGCATATTTCGCTGGTTGACATATTCATGGAGGTAGAGCTTACGATATAAAGTGAAAATATTACATAGGAAGTGCAAAAAAACATAAAATCGGACCTGCATTAAAAAGTGTAGCTGATGTAGGAACCAAATCACGCGTGATGAAAGTAGACAAACTCTCGCAGTTTCACGCAAAATCTCAGGGCCTTAGGTCCCATACGTTTCTCAGGAAATGCACTGTCCTAACCATCCTTCCGTCCGAACCATCACCGCTCTTCCCTAGGCCTATATGCCGTACTCTTTACATGTGCGATAACCATGAGCGATCCATATTGAATTGATTGAAGACTTAATTTAACCATGCAGTGAGGGTTTTTTACATACCCGACAACTGGCACAGCCTGGGTGGTTAATTGCTGTCAGAGCGAGAAGGGTGCTCGTGCTTGATTTTTTTTTTTTTTTTTTTTTTTCTGTGAGTGAGGGAGACAAAAGGCAGAATTACCTGTAGCAAGTGCCTCCCCCAGAATTGAAAGAGTGACAGGGCCAAAATCAAGGGACGTTCGAGCCAAGTCCAAGACTTGTTAACAAGATTGATAAAGTCCTGCTGCCACATAAAAAAACAAAAGTAGAAAGTATTGATGGAGTTGTTTCAAGTTGCTTGCAATCAACTCCCCCGTTGCAAGACTGTAGGGCTTGCAAAGGGACCGGAAAAACCAACATGGAATTGGCAACAGTGTCAACAAGATCATTACGTTGCTTACTGCAGGACGACCTTTATTGTATGTTTCATATTTGGCAACAACAACACCGCAACCCTCCAAGCAACCTGCACATTTAAATTAAACAATAAGAAGAAGAAGATCCAGTCGGTAGTCAGTGTAGGCTACACTTATAGTTCTAACCACGGAACTGTATTGTGTATAGGCCTACAATCTACATTGATCTTTTCGGTAAACCTGACTTTTTGGACCGACAACGATTTCAGTAAGTTTTATTATAGGCCTAGCCTATTTTTTTTTTTTTTCCCCTTCAGATAGGCCTATTGGCTAGGCAGTAGGCTAGCCTATGGCGAGTGTTGTTTTATACTGAAGAGGAGCTGAAATTAGGGTACCGTTCAACAAGACTACATCGGCCTTAGGCCCTATTTACCGTGTTTTTTTGTTTTTCCGGAATTATTCTATAATTGCACCTGGTATAGGCTATTCCTGCGTAACGGTATGCATTATATCTCGACAACTGGGCAGTGTTATTATAGCATATTTGTTGTTGGTACATATAGGCTAGGCCTATTGCCCCTATGTATTATGTAGCCTATGTTGCTTCGTAGTATACTATAAATGGAAAATATACTTGGTAAATGAATAATTAGGCTGTGGACTCACTTTCTACAATTTCCCAGCTCAGCTGATGGACGACGAGTGGAGGCGAGTCGAGTTGTAAACTGATATTCTATTGGTCAATAAACTGGGTGTGACGTCACGAGCGATGCTGGCATATGAATGGTTGTTGTGGGAGTACGTCACTGTCTAGACGGTGACGTCACAAATTCTCGCGATATTTGAACGGGTGTAGAAATACACGTCAGTCCATATAATAAGCCTCTTTTGTTTCTCAATCCCTCTACGACGTCACATCGATTCAGGGTGTCAAACGACGCTGTTTTTTTTTTAGTGATAGGCCTAACGCAAATTAATTTTTTGTATAATGATAGCCTAACAGAAACTCCCCCAACCCTTTTTTATTTTTATTTTTTTGTTTGTATTAACCCGGGAACTGCGGGGAGACTCTTAAGAGTTCCCCCGGCGGACTGCGGGGAGACTCTTAAGAGTTCCCCCGGCGCACTGCGGGAAGACTCTTAAGAGTCAGAGAAAATAAAAATCAACTTTTGACATCGAAAAAAAAAAAAATTTTATATTTTTTTTTTTTTTTTTTTTTTTTTTTTTTGGCCCCTGGGCCATGCAAAATCTCAGAGTGAGTGAAAAAAAAAATCAACTTTTGACATCGAAATTTTTTTTTTATTTTTTATTTTTATTTTTTTATTTTTTTTTGGCCCCTGGGCCATGCAAAATCTCAGTCCTCTACCTCCCCTCCTTCCCCACTTTCCTCCTCTCCTTCAGTTATCACCTATTTTCCCTGTTATTCCCTTATTCTGAGGTATATTTTCGTGCTAACATTAGCGAGTTGCAAGCAGGGTGTTGTCATCACTGATGGCCAGCGAGTGCAAGAGAGAGAGAGAGAGTATCGATCGACTGTGTCTCAGTGGCCTTGGGGGAAATTGGCGGGAAAGCAGCTTGCCTCACCCATGCATTATACAACTCGCGGGCTATATCTCCGATTTTGACCATCCAAACGCTGTTTTCACTTGTTTTATTGTTGTTTCAGGTTAATACCTTTATAATCAACCCATAATAGGCGCATATGGATAAGTATTAATGCCATTAATGGTACAATGAATATTTTAGTGACGGAAACACCTCAAATACGTCAGCACAGGGGGACGTTTCCAATTACCCCCATGCGCACTTCAGAGGTTAATGTTACAGAATACAACTTCACAAGAATTTGGAGTGCCTATACTTGCCAAAGTGATTGGGGTTGGGGTGGGGTGGGGCCCCCCCCCCCCCCCCGGATTTTGTTTTGGACTTGTCACTTTTGGAAGGGTGTCCACAGTCCAAGACAGTCTGACAGCATTTCCTGCCTTCTAAAACTCTAAAAGCAATCAAATAGAAAAATATAAATACAGTGACTATTACAGTCTATAGCCTAGTGTAGTAACAACTAACTGTCAAGTTAACAACTAACAACTTAACAAGGTTACAAGTGACAAAATATATTAGGCCTAAGGCCTATGATAATATATGAATTATAATTAAAAACGTATTATATGGTGTATGATATATATATAATTATATTATATAGAAGCAATAGAACAGTTAGAACTTAAAATTACCTGGGAACTTGCCACTTGGATGCCCAGCAGCCCAGGTTAGCTAGTGGCCACTTCCCAGGTCATTTTAACAGTTCTATTGCTTCTATATATATTATAATACACCATAGAATACGTTTTTAATAACTAGAAAAAAGGTCCTCTTATAAATAATTACCTTAACCCTCGTCTAGCGGGGGGTTTTGGGCTATTTTTGGCATATTCAGGCCCTCCTGAATGATCAATCAAGTATCTGCATGAAAAGAAATGTATTCAGCAAAAAACTAGGCGCTACAAGCTTCAACAGTCTACTGCACCAAATCACCACCCATAACGAGGGGCGTCGCGCTCCTTGGTGCCGCTAGAAGAGTGGCGAACACATCAAAAGGTATCAAAAGGTAAAGGTAAAATGAGACCAGAACGAGCTACGTAGCACTCGTCGTTTTCATGCAGTGCTACCACTAACATGGGAGTTTAGCGTATAGCGGCATATTTTTTCCAGCTACGCTCACTACTGGCTACACTGCCGGCCTCTCGAGAACAGAGGGAGCATGAGTCAGTGGGTGTCGACCGTGTGGCCTGCTGCGCTCCCGGCCATTTGCACTATATTTTAACCCTTTAAAAGCCTTAATAATGCTCGTAACTTGCTGCTTTTTAGATACAGACTTAAGTCGGGCCCCGCTCTTTAACCTAAGACGTGCGCATGGTGGGTATGAGACACCACACGCCTGTGCGCACATATTTGAGCTGTTCCCATCACTAACATCGTCATTTTACCATAAATAGCATTAATACTTATCCATATGCGCCTATTTTAGGTTGATTATAAAGGTATTAACCTGTTACAGCAATAAAACAAGTGGAAACAGCGTTTGGATGGTCAAAATCGGCGATACAGGCCGGGAGTTACATAATGTATGACTGAGGCAACCTCCCTCCCCTCCCCTTGTCTGGAGAGACACTGTTACGCAATAGTCTCTCTCGCTCTTTCCCACGCTTGGTAACAGTGTTGACAACGCCCTGCTACCAACTCGCTAATGTTAGCACGAAAATAGACCACAGAATAAGGGAATAACAGGGAAAATAGGTGATAACTGAAGGAGGGGAGGAAAGTGGGGAAGGAGGGGATGTGGAGGAGTGATATTTGGCATAGCCCCGGGGCAAAAAAAAAAAAAAAAAAAAAAAAATTTGGGTGTTTTAAATGGATTTTTTTAGGCCCAGGATCTTAAGTCTTCCCGCAGTCGCTCGGGGAAACTCTTAAGAGTCTTCCCGCACTTTCCGGGTTAAGTGTTAACCTAACAAGTGCGCATGGGGGTAATTAGACACCTCTCCCTGTGCGCATGTATTTGAGGTGTTTCCGTCACTAAAATATTCATTGTACCATTAATAGCATTAATACTTATCCATACGCGCCTATTATGGGTTGATTATAAAGGTATTAACCTGAAACAACAATAAAACGAGTGAAAACAGCGTTTGGATGGTCAAAATCTGAGATATAGCCCGCGAGTTGTATAATGTATGGGTGAGGCAAGCTGCTTTCCCGCCAATTTCCCCCAAGGCCACCGAGACACAGTCGATCGATACTCTCTCTCTCTCTCTTGCACTCGCTTGCCATCAGTGATGACAACTGATGCAACTCGCTAATGTTAGCACGAAAATATACCTCAGAATAAGGGAATAACAGGGAAAATAGGTGATAACTGAAGGAGAGGAGGAAAGTGGGGAAGGAGGGGAGGTAGAGGACTGAGATTTTGCATGGCCCAGGGGCCAAAAAAAAATAAAAAAATAAAAATATATATATTTTTTTTTTTTTTTCGATGTCAAAAGTTTATTTATTTTTTCTCTGACTCTTAAGAGTCTTCCCGCAGTCCGCCGGGGGAACTCTTAAGAGTCTCCCCGCAGTTCCCGGGTTAATTGTGGGCCTTCACCGGTCCCGGGTTAAGAGGTTGGGGCTGTGAGAGTCTGAGCCTACCAGATTCCCAGAATCCAGAAATAATGAGAAATTCTCAGTAACACACAGACAGTAACACTAAAACACAGATCTGATACAGTGACATTCAGACATTACAATTTACACAGTCCATTAGGGCCTTAGGTTAGGGCCGGCTATGGGGACAATCATTATCATAACAAATAACACTATATTTTCAGCATACACACGAATATCACTAGTCAGGCAATAGTCTCCAATATCTAGGTGATTTTGGTCTTATATATGTAAACACTACTAAAGTCTATGACAGTTTAAAGCACACACAAATGCTATTACATCTACTGTCTACACGAACTGTTCAGCAATATGGCGGGACTGGGGTTCTTCGAATATTGTTGGAACTGGACTAGAATGAATTGATAAATGATAACTTATAACTTATCATTTCACGCAAACATCGCACTTGAGTCTGATAGCCTTCAGTTTTAAGGCTATAAATCCTTAGTTTATAGATCACATTAACGTTTGTATGCATGAATGATGTCTATAGACCTTACAGCTTCCGTGTTTGATATTATTGATACACAACCCTTATTAAAACTTATATGGTGCTATACGTGTTGCGATGTTTCTTTGCGTGCTTCTCGATAGTCCACGACATGTTGTTTGTTTACATCAGTCAACATTATATCGATGCCATTTATTTGAGGCGAAATTTATTTAATATGTCAATGTTTACCATTTTAAAATAATTATATATTAATAAAAGCTATTTAGAGAAACTTTTAATGCATTCTTACATTATTATAAGGCACATACATTATTTTTACAAGCGTTGATATTTCGGGAGCAGAATATTGGCCTTCTTTTTAATCTGCCATTGGCTTATACAAGGCGCCAATTTTAAATAACCATATATAAAAGTGTATGGGGCAAAGGTTTACCCAACAACTATTCGAAGCTTGACCTAAACTATTAGAAATTGACAAATATATCGGAATGAATAGGAAACTATCCCCTTGTGTAAAAAATGAACACTGAATGAGGAAATTGACCACTTGCGAGATTTGTTCTATAAGGAAGTTGGAGCTGTAGTCATAGATATTTAGCAGAATAACCAGCTATAATATTTGTGTTTATTATCGATGTTTACATGCCGAACTTCCTTATAGACTGAAACTCGCAAGTGGTCAATTAGCATGCATATAAACAAGGCACATTTTGCTGTTCTCTTCATTTTGATAAGGAACAAGCCAATTAAGGGTTGTCCTGAGACAGCATAATGTGCGGGATTTGAATACAAGGATTAGGAAAAGACGTAGCATATGTAGGCCTATATTTATTATTTTATCCAACTGGATATCCTCATACAGCCACCATAGTGTACAGTAATTGTCGCACCTTTAGGAACGAAGTTATTCAATAGAGTAGTTTACCTTTCCCTTAAAAGATGTAGCTAAAGGGAGTGATACTAAGGTACTATATATAAGCAGAATAGTCAAGGTATAATGTTGAGGCTCTGCCAGTGCTTGTCCAATATCAAACTCGATTCGATCATAAGCTGAATGAAAAGTTTATGGCTATATTACCCCCTCGGGGATTAGGGCGTCTAGTAATTTGTTTTATATATAGGCTACAATAGGTTACAGGTACATAGACTGAAAAACAAATAATTAGTGGGATATCATAGAGACATTTATCTTTAGGAGAAAGAAATTATATCATTTTGGATTTGGTAGAGCACATGCCTCCGCCAACATATAGGCGGCTCACAATTAAAGTTATGAACCAATGTTCCCGAAATTTGGTGGCCAGGTAAGATATTTGCCACAGAAGTTTTTCCTCCCTGGATTTTGGAGATGAATGTTGTTGTTGTTTCCCAAGCTGCCTGGCCGAACAGCCCCGAAGCCCAGAGCAAAGCCAAGGCCACAACCGAGTGCCCCCACAGAACCCTCCCTGCTTACCACAATAAAGCCTGGGTGACCGAAGCCACTCCATGGCGGGGAGCTGAGGAGGGTGCGGAAACGCCAGGGAAACCAAAGCCCCACCCAGGGCCCTGTGCCCCTCAGCAATTATGAAGAGAAAGTTGAGGGGCAAAGGAAAAATGTGACGCTTTCGCTTCCAATCTTGATAGATTGGGAGGTCAATCCACGGAAGAGGCGCCGTCACTTGAGATCTAGAGAATATATAAGTAAAAGGAACAGTCAGAGTAAGCTATGGGTATGGCAGAGATCGCTCAGTTCTCACTCTGATAGACCAGCCCATCACCACATGACTAGAACCCAATCCTCTCGGCATCAGCTAGGAAAGGCCCTAGAAAGCCGCCTTTGGCGAGGGGATAGCTCCCCTATTTCAACCCTGGGCACCCGCCTTGGAGATGAATGTTGTTTGAGAGGCCTCTATTGCAGCTATATCCAGTATCTTGTGTGGAAACCATAATGGGATGCATGCAGTAGGCTTGGGAGTCTTGGGAGCACGTCTAGACAGTCTAAATAGGCCTATTTCCAAAGGGTCTTCATGCAGTGATGAACGTTCTATAAGCCCACTCACTCATACTTATGGCTGATTTAACTGTTTTGGTGATATGGTGGGTGAAGGTTGTGTTACTGTTCATCAGTTACTAACTTACTAGTAGCTCTGGGAGATAATTCATTATGGTTTTTTGTTTACCTTTTGGCTATTTTGGTATGAAGAGAAGTGGGACAACTACTGAGCCCTGCGGTACTTCACTCAAATGCTCAACACTTGTCTTTATTAGTCAGACAACTCTCCTCGGAATGACACTCGCCAATAAGGAATAACTTTTTTGTGGTGAATATCCTACCTGGCCGCAACATTTCGTGAACATTGGTTCATAACTTTTTGAGATAGGCCTATCTCCATCAAAAATGGACAAGTCACAGGTGGTTGGTTGGGTTACCTGACCAGTAGTGACCTCACCTATCAATACTGGGATACCTCAACCGTCATCACAATATCCTGCCCAGAAAATGTAGTAGCCAGTACTAGTGGCAATGCTTTTAAAAATAGTTATGATAACTACATTAATTAAAGAATCCCTGAGAAGAGGCAACCCTATATGAGCACAGCTCCCTAGCCTATTATTCATCACTAAAGGTAAGTTTCTTCCCGAATTTGATTCTCCTAAATATTAATATCCTTGTGATATTCCACTGATGACTTGTTTAATCTATGTACCTACTGTGTATTTACAGCATAGCTAGGCTTAATAGACGCCCCAAATTCCAATCCCCGAGGGGAGGGATGATATTTTCATTCAGTATATGATTCAATATCGAGTTTGATACTAACTAACATAGGAAAAGCTTATATTTTCATAAATATGCCTAGTAAGGATTAACTGAAGTTAATTTGTTTTGTGTTACCTTCATATAAGTGTAGCCTACCAAGCTTATTTTAACTTGACCTAAGACGTGCGCCTGGGGGGTATGAGACACCACACTCCTGTGTGCACGTATTTGAGCTGTTCCCATCACTAACATCGTTATTTTACCATAAATAGCATTAATACTTATCCATATGCGCCTATTATAGGTTGATTATTATCTTATAAATACGATAGAATATAACTTTTGTGATCTCGTACAGTATGTCTCTGTGACGTCACGATCGCTCCTACAGCACGACGTAGGACGAGTAGATCGTATATTATAAGATTGTAAATAAATTAAGTTATAAAAGGCCTAATATGCTATTAACCTGACAAGCGCGATATAGATGTAGGTGCTAGGGTAGTTATTTGTGCATTTCTAGCCCTGGATTCTGACAGAATTCGTTATATTTACAATATAAACTATTATTTGTTTTCGGTATGCTTTTATTTTACATATATGATGTATATATGAACCTTCAAGAGTGCTAAAATAAGTGGGAAAAGCATTTGGGTGGTGAAAAACGAAGATATTGGCCACCCGGTCATAATCTCAGGCGAGAGAGAGAGACAGGCAGCCTTCCCCTCTCGCTGTCTGGGAGTCAACTGAGGAGAGCGGGGCGGTGTGTGCCGGTGTCTGGGTGTTGCATAACGATCTTTTATGCAACCCACTTGTGCTACATTATCGCGGGAGAGAAAAATAACCGATAAATGATGATAATAAGAGGAAAAATAGGTGATAATTGAGGAGGGGAGGGAGGGGGGAATAAGGTGGGGAAGGAGGGGAGGGGGGTGGGTGAGATTTACATGGATGAGTACTGGAGGGGAATTATCTCACCTAGAGACAAATTCCTTTGTTTTGATAGGCCCTTTTTTTTTATGGAAGGCTTTTTTTATGGTCCTGCTTCCGTGAGGCCTATCGCGTTCCCTATAGGAAGCCTTCCGTGAGGCCTATCGCGCTTGCCGGGTTAAGCAATGTTGCCATGGTCTTATGTAGTATAAAGTATATGAATTTATCGTCTATATTAATATAATTTATCGTATAGAGCAACCTAGATGCGGTACGATAATTTGGGCTCCTGGCGGTTTGCCAAGGCAGCAAGGTGTGCTTTCGAGGAACGCCAGAGCCTTCACGAACACCAACCAGTTAACATCTAAATTTCCGCCCTCAGTTGATCGTGCTTTGTGCCTCTAATCACAATACACATACAGCAATACACCCAGCTACACCATCACGACGCTCTCATCGACACCATGACTGGCTGACAGATAAGCATAATAATCATGTCCATTCCCATGTAATCATTTATTCTTTCTTTAACTTGACTCGTGTCTCGGGACGAAGTCTCGTTCCCCATTGTCCACCGCCATATTGGGTAAAACGTTCTCCCTTTGCCTCATTGCCACGTGGAACTATTGGTGAGTTAATTCCTGGCTAATATTAACCCTTATAACCTTACCCTATATATACATTTATTATGTGAGACCTTTGGATATAAATTAGCTTGTTTCAGATTGAATTCAATTTAGTTTTTTTTTTTTTTTTTTTTTTTTAAGAGACAATGAACGGAGGAAGGAAAAACACAGATAAAACAAAAAGGTCCATGTGCCTAAAGGCATCCTCCATTCATAAAATGTTTGTAACAACTGGATTTAAACATTTGTAGATTGTAAGTTTGTGGAAAGCAATTCGAGGGAAGTGAATTCCAAAGAGTAGTAGCTCTGGGGATAAATGAATTCTGATAAGCAGAAGTTCTGCATTGTGGAGGAGAAAGTGTAAATTCATGGGCGCTCTCAGCTGCCCTAGTTCTACGGGGAAAGATGTGGAGAGGCGGCACAATTGAAGCAAGTTCCTCGGAACAATTGCTGTGAAAATATCTGTAGAATAATGCAAGGGATGCAACGTTTCTTCGTATGGATAATGTAGGAAGGTCCTGTGTGATTGCAGGGTTATTGATTAATCTAATAGCTTTATTTTGAATTTTGTCCAACTGCCTCAATGCAACCACTCCACTTCCACCCCACAGAGGTGAACAGTAATCCATCTGAGAACGCACATGACTTTTATATATCACGGCCAACTGCTCGTCAGTGAAGAATTCTCGAACTCTGTACAGGAGTCCCAGTTTTTAGAGGCATTCTTAGCAATGTTTCTAACATAATGTGTCCAGCTCAAGTTAGTAGTTAATGTTACACCGAGAATGTCAATACTAGGGGAAGTGGGATTATTTACATCATTAAAAAATATATGGGAGTCAGTGAGAGTCTGTCGGTTAGAAAATTGAATGTATTTGGTTTTCTGTGCATTGAAGGAAACTAGATTCTTTTGTCCCCATCCACTAATTCTAGAAAGGTCCTGGTTCAGAGAAATTGCAGTGTTTATTTTTGAATTTATAAGATCGGGTTGGGTGAAAGAATTGGTAAATGTGAAGGAACTGTGGAGTGTTGAGTCATCTGCGTAGGAATGTATTGGATTATGAGTGGTAGATATGAGATCATTGATATGAATGAGGAACAGAATTGGGGCCAAAACTGATCCCTGGGGAACACCAGCATTTATTGAGTGAAATTGAGAATAAAGGCCATCTACCATTACACATATTTTTCTGTTATGAATATAAGAAGAAATTAGTGGAACTAATGATGCAAGGCCGTAGTGTGACATCTTCGACAATAAAGATTGATGCCAGACTCTATCAAATGCCTTTGATATATCCAGTGCTATTGTATGTGTTTCACCATGTTGGTCTGTAGCTTGGTTGATTTGATGCGTAAGAAGGCAAAGCATGTCTGCAGTTGATCGACATCGTCTAAAACCATATTGCCTATCACTGATTAATTTATTATTCTCAAGATGCTTAATTATGTGATTATTTAATATAATTTCAAAGACTTTACCAAGAGTGGAAGTTATAGCTATTGGTCTGTAGTTTGATGGATCTGAAGAGGCACCTTTTTTAGGAACTGGATGGATGTTTGCTTCTTTCCAGGGTACTGGGAAGCATGAGGTATGAGTACACAGACGGAAATTTTTTGCCAATACATATATGTAGATATAGAGTAGTTTTCATTTAGATTGATTTTATTTGATTCATTATAGCTTAGTAATACCCTTATTTAGCGGGTGGTAAGGTATTTTACACTGTACCGCTCAGCGGGCATAATCCCGAAATATTCGCTCAATTTCACTCGCCCTAGCGCCGTTATTGTGGCTCCAATGCGAACGAAACGATCATTTTTGGAAAGAGCAACTCTTCGTCTCCCCATATAAGTCTATGAATGGATGTTATGAATGAGTGTGGAGGGTGGGAAGAGGAGGTACTTTTTGGTCTATTTCCCGGGCGCGTTCGGTTGCGTTCGCTTTGGCCTGACTTCGGCCTCTCGTGCGTCTACTATTCCTTCGGTAATCGGTCTTATTTTTCTCTTATTTCTCCTTATTTCTGTATTCTCTCTCTCTCTCTTTCTCTCTCTCTCTCTCTCTCTCTCTCTCTCTCTCTCTCTCTCTCTCTCTCTCTCTCTCCTGTCTGTCTGTCTGTATCTCTCTCTCTGGCTCGCTCGCTTTCCCTCTCGCGCGCTCTGTCTCTCTCTCTCTTCCTCATCCGTATATGTAATTCTCATTATTATTTTCTCTAATCTCTCACTCCTCCTGTCTGTCTGGCTCGCTCGCTTTCCCTCTCTTGTGCTCCCTTTCTCTCTTCCTCATCCGTATATGTATTTCTCATTATTATTTTTTCTAACTAATCCCTCTATTTCATTTATTTGCTTGTAATATTTCTGTATTATTATATCTTTTTCACTCTTTCTTCAGTTCAGTTTCTGTATTCTCTCTATACGGTGGGAATGGTATTTCGTATGAGGGATGTGCAGCAAAATTATTCAATCTTTCGTTGTTTGGTTCTTGTTCCCCAAGCTGCCTGGCCGAACAGCCCCAAGGCCCCGAGCAAGGCCAAGGCCATAACCGAGCGCCCCCACAGAACCCTCCCCACCGACCACAATAAAGCCTGGGTGACCGAAGCCACTCCATGGCGGGGAGCTGAGGAGGGTGCGGAAATGCCCGGGAAACCAAAGCCCCACCCAGGGCCCTGTGTCCCTCAGCAATTATGAAGAGAAAGTTGAGGGGCAAGGGGAAAATGTGACGCTTTGGCTTCCAATCTTGGTAGATTGGGAGGTCAATCCACGTTAGAGACGCCGTCACTTGAGATCTAGAAAATATATAAGTAAAAGGAACAGTCAGAGTAAGCTATGGGTATGGCAGAGATTGCTCAGTTCTCACTCTGATAGACCAGCCCATCACCACATGACTAGAACCCAATCCTCTCAGCATCAGCTAGGAAAGGCCCTAGAAAGCCGCCTTTGGCGGGGGGATAGCTCCCCTATTTCAACCCTTTTCGGGGTTGGGCACCCGCCCTCGTTGTTTGGTTGTTTGTATTACCGTAAGAAATTTACTGAACGCCTGCAAATAATACGCTATAAAATGCTTGCAATCAAACTCTCAAGCAATTTCAAGGTCACATGCAATTATAAATGTAGGCTATAGGTAGACCCAGAGAGGAAGAGACAAGAGAGAGAGAGAGAGTGTCATGATAATATAACAATGTTACATATGTATCATATATATGAAAAAATAATATATACGGTAGGCCTACATCTGTTCCCCACAATCATATAATGCCAAGCACAAATATTCAATCTTTCATTGTTTGTATTACCGTAAGAAATTTACTGAATGCCTGCAAATAATACGCTATAAAATGCTTGCAATCTCTCTATTTTCTCTAATCTCTCTCACTCCTCCTGTCTCTCTCTCTCTCTCTCTCTCTCTCTCTGCCTCTTCCTCATCCGTATTATGTATTTCTCATTATTATTTTCTCTAACTAATCCCTCTATTTCATTTATTTGCTTGTAATATTTCTGTATTATTATATCTTTTTCACTCTTTCTTCAGTTCAGTTTCTGCATTCTCTCTCTCTCTCTCTCTCTCTCTCTGTTTCGCTTGCTTTGCAGGAATTTTGTTTTTGTTTTATATATAATATATAATAATTTACTTATCATTACTTACTATATCGTATAAACAATAGTAGGTAGCCAACTTACCATAATACCGATACACCAAACCGATCCGCATGCGGTTTTGTTTATCACCTGTTTACTAAAGTGCCACCATTATCGATTTTCTTGGAGCCGACTCGAGCGGGAGGGTTACCAATTGAAGTTAAATCCGCTAGCATATATTATTAGATGTAAGACATGATAAATACCACTAGAAATATGAATTGGCAAAATCCATATATCACTTCGAAATTGTTCTGAAATTTCAAAACAAAACCGCTAGTGTAAGTCATTGCTGCTAGATCGAAGTAAAGGTCTCTAGATCTAGCGGAAGTCGCTATACGTATTGGCAGTACTGCACACTCATTCATTTCATTCATTCATTTTCTATTGAGCTCGTCCTGGAATCTTTACGACTCAATCTTACGATTGCCGACGGCGATACGTTGTTGACATTGTTGTTGATGTTCCAGTGGAGGGATGAACAAAATATTTTCCTTGTCCAATAATAGCTATTTCATAGTTCCACAGGACTTATTTTGATATATTTATCAAATTTATTGAACGCCTGAAAATAATACGCTATAAAATGCTTGCAATCAAACTTTCAAGCAATTACAAGGTCACATGCAATTATAAAAAGGTATATTGTAGACCACAATCTTCGCCAAGCTTCGTTGTTGCTTGTATTATCGTGAGAAATGTACCATACACCCTGGTTATCGTGAGAAATTTACCGAACGCCTGCAAATAATACGCTATAAAATGCTTGCAATCAAACTCTCAAGCAATTTCAATGTCACATGCAGTATCGGTAGACCCAGAGAGGAAGAGACAGACAGAGAGAGAGGGGAGGTCAAAAACATCTGCTAGGTGTGATTTCCCCTGGGAGGGAAGAGATTACATCAGACAAAGAGAGTACAAAGGAGTACAAACAAAGAGAGTGAGACAGAGAGAGAGAGAGAGAGAGAGTCGTGATAATATAATTTTTTTACATATGTATCATATATATGAAAACATAATATATACGGTTGGCCTACATCTGTTCCCCACAATCATATAATGCCAAGCACAAATATTCAATCTTTCATTGTTTGTATTACCGTAAGAAATTTACTGAACGCCTGCAAATAATACGCTATAAAATGCAAAGGAAATTTCTTGTAGAGTGCAATTTTGAGGACGTAATGTGCTCTGAGAGAGAGAGCGGAGCGGTGATTAGGAGCATAAATTACCTCAAGACCGCTCGCCACACAGGGAATTATATAAGGAAATTACCGTATTTTAGGGTTTTTGCACTCGTGTTGTACGATCGTTGAAAGACAACCAATGATCGTAGAAGGATGGTTCGGGTGTCAATGGAAAGCTCAATTTACGCACTTTCAGGGATACATACTTGTCTTATGCTCTGGGTCTTGTTTATGCATGAAAAAGAGCACGGAACAACCCCATTTAGGGTAAAAAAAAACCCCGCTGGGCGGCACAGTGAAATAAACTCCACCAGCCGCTCGTAAGGTGATAAAATGCTTGCAATCACATTTTCAAGCAATTATAAAATATAAATTGTACTTACCAACACCCACACCAGTATGTTCTTCGTCAGGAACGTCTCCAATTTGCTCAAGGGTCTGTCCAATATCAACCACAACATCCACCCCACACAAATTATGCTTGGGGTGAAGGCCTATGATCAGGTTATTTTCGTCTTCCGAGTCATCCACACTACCAAAACTCTCACCCAGACCTTCGACGGTTTCATCCAACAGCTTATTAGAAAGTTCTGAAGAGTTCAGCATGATATCTAGTTCCTGGGTGGTAAGCCGGGCATGGTTAGTAGGGTGGCGCGACGCACTAGGGATGGCGGCCACCGAATCGAACACGGGCAAATCTTGACCTTCCATTATGGCTGCTTGAGGGTCACTTAGTCACGGTCACGCAGTGGGGATGTGTGGGTGGGCCCTTGTAGTACACCGCCTGACCACCAAGTTTCGCTTTCCACCTAAATTAGGGCGGGAATACGCCCACGGACTTAAGTCCGACCCCGCCATTTAGTCCAATTTTCTCGTATCGGACTTAAGTCCGACCCCGCTAAATAAGGGTTAACTTCCATTGATAGTTTACCACAATTATAAAGGTATTAACCTGTTACAACAATAAAACAAGTGGAAACAGTGTTTGGATGGTCAAAATCGGCGATACAGGCCGGGAGTTACATAAAGTATGGCTGAGGCAACCTCCCTGCCCTCCTCCCCTCCCCTTGTCTGGAGAGACACTGTTACGCAATAGTCTCTCGCTCTTTCCCACACTTGGTAACAGTGATGACAACGCCCTGCTACCAACTCGCTAATGTTAGCACGAAAATAGACCACAGAATAAGGGAATAACACGTAAAATAGGTGAAAACTGAAGGAGGTGGGGAAAGAGGGGAGGTGGAGGAGTGATATTTGGTATGGCCGAGGGGCAAAAAAACAAAAAAAAACAAATTTTTTTTTTTTTTTTGGGGTGTTTTAAATGGATTTTTTTTCCCCCTGACTCTTAAGAGTCTTACCGCAGTCGCCCGGGGAAACTCTTAAGAGTCTTCCAGCAGTTGCTGGGTTAATGGTGATAAGGCAATACATGAAAGTAAAATATATAGTAGCTTTTGTAAATAATCGAAGAAAGAGGCCTGTAAGGAGGTGTTCATAGGGGTAGGGGGTATGAAGAGAGAAAATGGGAAAAATATGACAGACTTCTATTTTTTTATTTAGAGGCCTTTGCCTAGGCCTCAAGAAAACCCCATAAACTCACAATTACACAGCCTTTCATTAACAACATTCCATTCCCCAGTATTGGAGCTTTTATTGTGAGCTAGGTAAATGTAGAATTCTCTAGATAATAAGAGTACAAAATATTTGTTTGTGTGAAATGTGAAATACTTTGGTGTGTAGGCCTACTGTAATGCAGTGTAGAATATATTATTAGTTCCATCCATATATTTAAGAAGAAACATATTTGTATTTACTCTAACAAGCATAAGTTTTATTTATTCAGTTTAGGAATGATCATAGGCTATGCTTTGCCAATCAATTGTGATAATCATCATATGTTTAGGCCTAGATTGATTAATTAGTAAACATTCTACAAAAGGCCTATGTAATCTGTTACGGGTATTTAAGTACAGTACAGGTATTTCCATATGGGTATTTACCAAGTAGGCCCTAAATGTGATATAGTTTAAGATTCGCCAATTATAGTACAAATACAATGCTGTTGGGTGTCTATTTCAGTGCAAATAAAATACTGTTGGTGTGTATTTTGTGATTGCTTGACATATAGGCTACCATGTCCTTATATGTCTATCAAATCGCAAATCTTCTTTTGTAATATTATTGTTTAGTCTAGCCTAGATATTTTTCGAGTATGAATGTAATGGTGAACATCTAAAACATCAATTAACCCGTCGAGCCCCGGCTGATTATTAATAAATGTACACCCAGAACCCGGCCGGTTTTGAAAAATTGTTTTTATTCCAGAAACAATAGCGAATGGGTTAGGAATGAAGGAAAAACCACGAAAAACCGATCAAAAAGCTCAAAAAATGGTCCTACAGAGCCCCCGAAAACGGATTTTACAAGAGTAAAAAATTGAAGGCAATTTCCCCCCCAAAACAGGTTATTGCGCGCTCACGCGCACGCACGTGGACTTTGAGAGTTTTCAACCATCGGCACGGTTCCGTGGGATACGTACACAGTTCCCATACAAATCTGAGCCCTCTCGAGTGGCTACACCTTAGGTTACGGTCGGAGCAATTAGGGTGACTCGTCAGACGCGTCGCTGGGGCTGTGCGTTGTTGTTGTTGTTGTTCCTCAAGCTGCCTGGCCGAACAGCCCCAAGGCCATAATCGAGCGCCCCCAAAGAACCCTCCCTGCCGACCACAATAAAGCCTAGGTGACCGAAGCCACTCCATGGCGGGGAGCTAAGGAGGGTGCGGAAACGCCCGGAAAACCAAAGCCCCACCCAGGGCCCTGTACCCCTCAGCAATTATGAAGAGAAAGTTGAGGGGCAAAGGAAAAATGTGACGCTTTGGCTTCCAATCATGGTAGATTGGGAGGTCAATCCACGGAAGAGATCTATAAAATATATAAGTAAAAGGAACAGTCAGAGTAAGCTATGGGTATGGCAGAGATCGCTCAGTTCTCACTCTGATAGACCAGCCCATCACCAAGACCAGCCCATCACCAGGGGCTGTGCGTTACATACATCGCCGACGCGCCAGACGCGTCGCTGGTGCTGGACGGGTTAAATAAATTATTATATGCAGGAATCAATCTATAGACACGTATGTGTGCCAAATAATACAAAATACAAGCAATGTCTCTTGAAATGTTTGAAATTCCCGCTCCCGCATGAGGGCGCGAACGCTAGTCTCTCTCCCCCAGTGATAAGAAATGACGATAACATTCAAGACCTCTTTCGCCGCCTTATTAGAAATAATTTATTAGGGAAAATAGGGACCAATAGACTCGCCATATTTTTCTCATTATAGTCCGAATGGAGGAATTTAGTTATCGACACTTGAAAAAACCCGATTACACCGAAAAATAATACAAAAATAATGTCCCGAACGTAAACAAAGCATTGCACCCAATGAATCCTTCGACCTGGGTCCTCTTCTTCTTGTTTTGAAAGATGCGGTGAGTGCGATTCACCCAATAAATGGCTTGAACGTACTCACAAAAACGATATTATATTATATTATATTAGGGTTAGGTTAGGTTAGGTTAATCTAATCTAATCTAATATAATATAATATTTGTACATTTTGGAAGCGTGCATGGCCTCCCCACAATTTTCCTTACCTATTGTAAAAGCGCGATTCACCCAATAAATGGCGCCATTTGACGGAGTATATTCAGATTTTTTTTTTTTTTTTTTTTTTTTTTCTATATTCCAACTTACTTCCTCTCGGGCATAGGCTGAGAGCCTTAACATTCACCGCTTTACAATGAACAGTGAAGCCCATGAGGTCTTGTTCCAGTCTAGGGAGTGAGACATGTGAAGCACGTAGAGTACAACGAGCACCTGCCATCTTGCCTTCACATGAGGCACGGTGCTCACTCATGGCCCGAAACGACCCCATCTCTGAAGCCACCTCGTTCCCGTGCTTCACTGTCTCACCCCCTACACTCGGACTCTCACACTTACACACATACAACGCCACCTGTTGAGCAGATAACTCACCAGGCATTGCACCCCTATAGCATATTTTGAATATGGGAATATTCATACAGTGCTATTTAATCAGGGAACAATGAGGGTATTTTATTGACGTTTCGGTGGGCTTGTGGTAATGCACTGATACTAGGTACAGCACAAATTCCATCCCAATAATATCTTCCCATTGATACATTGGGATTTGAACCCGGGACCTTTGAATTACCAGGCCAGTGGCAAGACCACTCCACCACACCTGAATAATGGGTAAGTTAATGCAAATCCTCCACTCAAACCATGATAAACAACAATTAAACACTACAGTATATTCCCTGGAAAAACTATAAAGAAACTTGGTAAATAAGGCGGCTCTAGCTGTCTTGAATGTTACCAACCCAGAACCATCCTCCATCCACCAATAAATTTGCCGTTTCGCGCGGATTGTACTGTGTGACACTGACGGCCAATGAGTTTTAGCATTTTAATATGAGAAGAATGAGAATTTACCCATTATCCAACAATCTATAGGCCTAGGCAGGCAGGCCACCACTGCAATCTAGGCTATAGGCCTTGGCTAAACATGGGGGGTCACGGCCCCCACCACTGCAAGCTATAGCCTAGGTCTAGGCTAAACATGGGGGATTGGGGTGTCACGGCCCCCACCACTGCACCAGACTGTGTGAAGGTATTTGAAGATCTGGAAAATTTGAAGAAAATTTAGGGAAAAATAGGAATTGATGATAAAAAGTGAAACATAATTTCTACGTTAGGCTATTTGGAATTTTGACAATAACTGTTTGCCGTGGAATACAATTAGGACTACTGTAGGCCTAGGCTATATATAATTAGTTGAGCACTGTTGAGTTGAGTGAAGCCCCCCCCCCCCCCCCCAGTATTTAGCCTATTGACATTTTCATATATTTTAACAAATTAACAGTAGGGGGCAAATTAACAGTAGGGGGCAAATTGCCGCAAAAACTCCCTTATAATATATTTCCGATAATACAGACATAGCCTAGGCCTAGGCTATATACCATTACCAATGTACCGGTATTATGTGATATGAGTTAGGCCTAGGCCTATAGGCTATGACAATTGTATCCCACAACAGCCATCAGTCAATATATGATCGTGAGCGTGCGAGTAGTGTAAAACAAGGCGGCGGTACGCCCAAATACTACATCCTTACTCAAACTTTTGCCAAAACCTGGCTCGGGTTTCCGAAAACTCAAGTTTCAGGGGTCTCCAAACTTCCTAAACCCGAGCCAACTTTTTATTTATGTTACAGAGTTATTTTACTATGAAAATTCTAGATATCCGAGCCAACTTTTGACAAAACCTGGCTCGAGTTTTCGAAAAATTGGGTTTTAGGGCTCTCCAAACAGGACCAAACTTTTAACCCGAGCCAAGTTTTACTTAGAATACTTATCGCATTTTACCTCACAATTTCCCTATTCTTCATAGCCTTCCCACTATCGGAGGCTGTGTTTTTAGATTGTTGAATAATAGATACTGGTATTGGGTAAATACCGGTACTAATTCCCAGTAATAATCATTATAGAAAGCACTACTCATTTCCAGCAATAATCATCATTATAGAAATCTTATAAACCTAAAAAAAAAGATAATAAATATAAAAAAGAACCTTGAAAATAGCTGTGGTCCGTCTTCTTTATATTGACCCAAAAAGCTTTTGGAAAAAACAATGGAAATGATGTAGTATCTGGGTGTACGGTCGTCATGTTTACACAAGTCGATCACTCGTGGTTAACTTCCCGTCTGTTTTTTCTGTTGTTTGCCCCCTGCTGCCAATATATATGATTATGACTATAAGTCATGGTGGGTGAGGGGTGACAAAGCCCCCCTTCTACCTATTATTTTATATATGATTATGACTATATAAGTCATGGTGGGTGAGGGGTGACAAAGCCCCCCTTCTACCTATTATTTTATATATGATTATGACTATATAAGTCATGGTGGGTGAGGGGTGACAAAGCCCCCCTTCTACCTATTATTTTATATATGATTATGACTATATAAGTCATGGTGGGTGAGGGGTGACAAAGCCCCCCTTCTACCTATTATTTTATATATGATTATGACTATATAAGTCATGGTGGGTGAGGGGTGACAAAGCACCCCTTCTACCTATTATTTTATATATGATTATAACTATATAAGTCATGGTGGGTGAGGGGTGACAAAGCCCCCCTTCTACCTATTATTTTATATATGATTATGACTATATAAGTCATGGTGGGTGAGGGGTGACAAAGCCCCCCTTCTACCTATTATTTTATATATGATTATGACTATATAAGTCATGGTGGGTGAGGGGTGACAAAGCCCCCCTTCTACCTATTATTTTATATGATTATGACTATATAAATCATGGTGGGTGAGGGGTGACAAAGCCCCCCTTCTACCTATTATTTTATATATGATTATGACTATATAAGTCATGGTGGGTGAGGGGTGACAAAGCCCCCCTTCTACCTATTATTTTATATATGATTATGACTATATAAGTCATGGTGGGTGAGGGGTGACAAAGCCCCCCTTCTACCTATTATTTTATATATGATTATGACTATATAAGTCATGGTGGGTGAGGGGTGACAAAGCCCCCCTTCTACCTATTATTTTATATATGATTATGACTATATAAGTCATGGTGGGTGAGGGGTGACAAAGCCCCCCTTCTACCTATTATTTTATATATGATTATGACTATATAAATCATGGTGGGTGAGGGGTGACAAAGCCCCCCTTCTACCTATTATTTTATATATGATTATGACTATATAAGTCATGGTGGGTGAGGGGTGACAAAGCCCCCCTTCTACCTATTATTTTATATATGATTATGACTATATAAGTCATGGTGGGTGAGGGGTGACAAAGCCCCCCTTCTACCTATTATTTTATATATGATTATGACTATATAAGTCATGGTGGGTGAGGGGTGACAAAGCCCCCCTTCTACCTATTATTTTATATATGATTATGACTATATAAGTCATGGTGGGTGAGGGGTGACAAAGCCCCCCTTCTACCTATTATTTTATATATGATTATGACTATATAAGTCATGGTGGGTGAGGGGTGACAAAGCCCCCCTTCTACCTATTATTTATATATGATTATGACTATATAAGTCATGGTGGGTGAGGGGTGACAAAGCCCCCCTTCTACCTATTATTTTATATATGATTATGACTATATAAGTCATGGTGGGTGAGGGGTGACAAAGCCCCCCTTCTACCTATTATTTTATATATGATTATGACTATAAGTCATGGTGGGTGAGGGGTGACAAAGCCCCCCTTCTACCTATTATTTTATCCCACGGCAGTCAAAGTAGACTGGAACATGATCGTGAGCGTCCGCATAGTGTAAGCAAGGCGGACGATACACCAGAATACTACATCCTTGCCAAAAAACATTTGTTAACTCTAAATCTGTATTGGTTGAAAGTGCAAATTTACTCGAAAACTGAACATGGCCTAAGTAGGGTATAGGCCTATCAGGAGACTAAAGCAGATTTCTAAGACATTTTTGGAAAATTTGCACTTTCACCCATCAGTATGGTTTAAGAATTCATGGTTAGTTTTTCCAATGGCTATTGGTGGGAATCTGTATGAAATTGATTAGTCATGCAAGAAGAATATTTTAAAGGTTAAGAAAACTACTTTGGTTTACCGTTTATTTATTTCTTAACCCTCCAGCCCCGGCTATGTATTATATATATATTCCCCGAAATCCGGGGGTTTTGGCCGAAAAACTTCTATGCCTAGGCTACCGCATCTTTGTTATTTTGCTTGCTTCCGCATTCCCGTGCATCCCCAAGCGTAGATGTGTTTCGTACCTGTAGAATGGCGTTAAGTAGAGCTCTTTAAGTCAACTGGTTCAGTTGTGATGATGATTTCATTGGAGATAACTTTATGGCAAAAACAGCCAATTTACACTACTTTTCGATACTTAACAATAATATACAGGCACACACGAACAAGCGACGCACTCCTTCTTGTGGCCGGAGATGCGGGGCGTCGGTCCAGCCGGCTGTTTACATGCGTCGGATGTACGCCTCGCACACCAAGCTTACAGGCTTTGAGCTCATGGGTGTTTAAGAGTCCTTCCGGGTAGCTCGGGTGTGTTTTTTATGGGTGTTTAAGAGCCCTTCCGGGTCTGAAGGGTTAATATACTTACCGCTAACCGTTTCACCCCAATGTCACCGAAATGCCTACCCAGCTAATAATATATATATATATATATATATATATATATATATATATATATATATATACATACAGTATACAGTGGAGCCCCCATCCTACCTACACTGGTCTTCGTTGATTCAATTCTCGCACCACACACCAAATATTCCCCATTTCAATTCTCGCGCCAAAAGCCTCTTTCCTCGCATCAAAATCCCAGCCGAAACCCGAAAAAATAGCAAAAATAACGAAAAACTCGACATAAACTAGAAAAAAAACAAAAACAATAATTTTGTTGTTTTAACATAACGAAAGAATCTGCCAGTAGCTTGCCGTTTAGAGACAAAATCCGAGTGAATCCGAGATCCGATCGTCAAATGCGCAAGATGCCGCCATCTTTGTATGACGTCATCACTAAGCAGACGCTTGCAGTTTGTCTGTGTTGACAAAACAACCGTTTGCAAGCCTTTTTGTGCCTGAACCCCTTATCTCTCGCGTTTATTATAACCTCTAGTACATCTAGTGATAGGGATGGTTGGCCTGGTGGTGGCAATGAAGGAATTTCATGCTCAAAACACAGCAAAGACCAGTCCATGTCGGACGAAAGCGATTGAATTGCCTAGCCTAGACGATGTTAGCCTAGGCTAGGCTAAATATGACAATGATTTATAATAAAATCTGTGTGGTAAGTAATCTTCTCATAATACGTATTTATACGTCTTTTCCTCATAATATGTATTTGGGGCGAAATGGAGCGCGCGAAATGGGTACTTGACGGGTACTTGACGGGTACTTGATGGGTACTTGACTTGGGCTGGACGAATTTAGAACCTAGGCCTAGGCTAGGCCTAAAAAATTTTGCATGATAGAAACAATGCCCCAATCTACAGTATTTATGGTTAGGACTGTCATTTAGCCATGTCTATATTATTATTTACAATGCATAAGATTTAGGCCTAGGCTACTTGATGTAGCCTAGACAAAAAACATGTTTTCATTGCCTAACACTGGGAAAAAGTGCGGTAATTATTTAGATATTGGGCCTTTTTTTTCTAGTTATTAAAAACTCAGTATAATGCATAAAA
This sequence comes from Paralithodes platypus, assembly GCA_032716605.1. NCBI lineage: Eukaryota > Metazoa > Arthropoda > Malacostraca > Decapoda > Lithodidae > Paralithodes > Paralithodes platypus. The sequence continues at coordinate 12,885,695 of CM064582.1, forward strand.
TTTAATTTGTGTACAATAAAACTTGTTTTCGTAGGCAAAAAATAGAAAAAGACGCAAATTTTGGCATGAGCACGGAACCGATTGAATTTTCCGCATAAGAACAGTGCCCCGATCTTGGCTGTTTCAATCCTAGCTCTATTTCTGTGGAACAGATTAGCAGCTAGGATGGGGGCTCCACTGTAGGCCCAATTGAAAAAAAAAAAGAAAAAAGGTAAATTGACACAATTTTGATCTCCATATTTTCCATCTTGATTGCTTTTAGATTGCAGAAAAGGCTGTTTTAGACACCTAAATTCTCAAAACAATTCCGGGGGGAGGGCATGCCCCCTGACCCCCTTAGAGCTCGCGCCTTCGGCGCTCGCCGCTCCGTTGTGCTATATATATATATACTGTATACAGTATAGGCCTAATTAAAAAAAAAAAAAAAAAAAAGGTAAAGTGACACAATTTTGGTCTCCATATTTTCCATCTTGATTGCTTTTAGATTGCAGGAATTGCTGTTTTAGACACCTAAATTCTCAAAAAATTTCAAAAAAAATTGGCGCTCGCCGCTCCGTCGCGCTATAATGATAAAATAATAAACCATAATGATAACACAATTCATATTTTGTGGATTGACACCCTGCATCGATTCATTTATTATCCTTGGTGTTTATAAGATCTCGGAGTCGGCCATATTTGAAATGGTGGAACTGTTGTTCAATGAATAGTGAAGTGTTTTTGCTTTATGAAAACACCTACAACATCTTCTATTTAACGGGATTATGAACGGAGCTTCCAGCGGCATTGTGTTAATTTGGCTGCAGACCATTATTCTCCAGTACACCAAGGGTAAGGGTTTTATACCGTCGTTATTTGGGTCCAAGCCTAGGCTACGTTTACCACGGAATCTTTAATGTATATCCTCAATACAGACGTATTTCCTTCACTTACCTCGTCAATAATAACCCATATAGGTGCAGAGGGCATGAATTATATCAAAGAAAAAGTGATATTGAAACATTATCTGCAATTTAGCCATGTTGATCAACTCTTAGCCCACTTAATATAATATTGTGGAACAGATCTACTGTACCGGTATTTAGGAGGTGGTTTTCGTTTGTGGATTTGTATATTTTTCATACAACTAGTATTATGACATAATTAATGCACAGTAATTCGCATATTGATATTCAAACAGTAATTGAATGACCGAGGTTAGCCTAGTCTGATTTATATTGACTAACCTCGCGGTATTTTTTACCTCTGAGGTTAGTCTAATATGTAGGCCCTAGGCCTATTTGCTGACCATGAATCCTCCGAGGTTAGTCTGATTTGTAGTTGCTAACAGCGGGGGTGTGGATGCGCAGCCCCCACTACGAACACTAGGTTAGGTTAGGTTGGCTTGATTGGTTAGGTTAATGCCGTCGGATGAGTGTGGCGCAGTAGCTGGCATGCAAGGGCTAGTTTTGTATCCCATGTACTGAGTACTATGAACCCGCAGTAGCTGGCATGCAAGGGCTAGTTTTGTATCCTACGTACTGAGTACTATGAACCCGCAGTAGCTGGCATGCAAGGGCTAGTTTTGTATCCCACGTACTGGGTACTATGGACCCGCAGTAGCTGGCATGCAAGGGCTAGTTTTGTATCCCACGTACTAGGTCTAGGTTGGGTTGTTTGGTTAGGTTAATATACTAGGTCTCAGAAACAAGATTCGTAGTTTTTACCCCGCAATTTCCCTATTTTTCATAGCCCTTCCCACTATCGGGGGCCGTGTTTTTAGATTCTTGGATAATGGGTAAATAGTAATTTCCATGAACAAATTTTATTATAGAAAGCTTAATCATATAAATAACAAATCCACCAAAAATAAATACTTGAACATAGCTGTGGTCCGTCTCCTTAATATTGACCGAAAAAACGCCCATTTTAATCAATCTCAGAGCTCTTTCGGACATCCTGACTGTTTACAAACGCCTTCTTTATGCAGTATAATTGATATTTAACCCCTGCTGGCAACCAAGATGACGATTTCAATAATTCATGGTGGGGGGGGGGTTGAGGGGGAGCAAAGCCCCCCTCAACCCATCGTGTATCCAACATTGGCATTATAACTAAGACCATGAAAACACTCATTTCTCAAAATGTGGAGGAAAAAACATGAAAAATAAGGGTGCGAGCCTATTCCCTATAGGCCTAATTACACTTGCAGTTAGGCTAACCTAATTAAGTTCGCGTCTCATTTTACTGATACCGCTCACGAGTCTAGTGTGGTAGGGTCCAAATATATCAGTTCACCTTGGGACGCTCTCGCAGATTAACCTTACCGTTCACGAGCCAAATACGGGGGGGGGCTTGAATACTTGGTATTGATAAATAGAATAACTTTGAATATCAAGACGCAAATTACACAGTGCACTAATTACATTATAATATACATTGTGTGAAACATATACACCGCTGATGTACATTTAAGCGGGTGTAAGATTAAGCGGGCTTTAAAATAAGCGGGTGTATTGACGCCATATTGGCCGAGGGCTGGAATGACGTCATCGCTGAGGCCCGCCTTGGCTGATGACGTCACGATAGTCAACAACCAATCACAAGCAAGGATACACAACGTCTTGGCTTTGTTAATCAACATGGCTATATTCTAGTTAATCGCCGTGTTTCAACCCCTCTCTTTCCCTGATATATTTCATACCCTCCCCAGCTATGAGGATTAGTATTGTTGAGGTAAGTGAAGAAAATAAGTAAGATATATGAGGATATAAATAAAGATTCTTAGGTAAATGGGAATATATAATACGGTTCCTACCGCTACATAGGATCTTACCTTGCACCTATACGAGCTAAACAAATTATGGCAAGAATGTAGTTACCGGGTGTACCGCCCGTCTTGTTTACACTACGCGGACGCTCACCATCATGTTCCCGTCTATTTTGACTGCTTTTGGATACAAAAATACATTACCCTAACCAAATAACCTAACCTAGTATTATAGATTTATAAGTATTTATTTTATTATAAGTATTTATAGATGATTTATGTTGTATGTCGGTAGTGGTACACCCGGTAACTACATCCATCCCCAAATTATTATTGTATTTAACAGGAAGGTACGACGAGGTAAGTGATGTGATATAGGTGGCAATATGCGGAAATGGATTATAAGGGCATTCCGCCCCCTCTGACCCATTACGAAAATCTACGGTTACTCACTCCACCCCAACTAGATTTCTACCGTTTTACTCAACCAGCGGGGGTGTGGGGGCAGCAGCCCCCACCCATAATACTAGGATATGTTAGGTTAGGTTAATATCTCTGAAACATTGTAAAATCCCTGTCACATCTAGGTTGATAGACTTTTGTGAGAGGGGGCGGAATGCCCTTATAAGCCATTTCTGCATATTGCCACCTATACCACATCACTTACCTCGTTGTACCATCCTGTTAAATGCAATAATATTGTTTTTAGCTCGTATACATACATACATCCATACATACAATTTTAAGACTGAGTGTTCCACACATAAGTGCAGTTTCAGTCTCTTGTCCTAATGGCGGCGTTTCAGGCAACCCTGTTAAGGGCTGCTTCACTTGTCAAGTTCTTGGATTTGAGATCAGCGCGTATAGTCCGATCCCAGGTCTTCCTCGGTCCACCCCTTGGTGCAGCTCCCTCCACAATCACAGACCTGCATTTTTTCACCCAATTTTGTTCATCCATTCTCTCCACATGTCCATACCATCCCAGTCTACTTGTACGCATCACCTCGCTAATACTCTTTATACCTAAACGTCTCCTCAGCTCAACATTTGTTATTCTATCCTGTAGCCTGGCCCCACACATCCATCTCACCATTCTCATCTCATTACGCTCCATTCTGTTGACATCCTCTACTTTAACGGCCCATGTTTTTGAGGCATACGTCATTGCACTTCTAACACATGAGGCATACACCTTTCCCTTCAGGGGAAGAGGCATTCTTTTCATGGTCAGGATTGGCATCAATTCTCTGAACTTCCCCCAGCCACACCTAATTCTAGCAACAGTGGCAGCCTCAGCCCCACCACCGGCAGAGATGGTATCTCCTAGGTAACAAAACTTGTTCACCAGCTCCAAAGACTCGTTTCCAAAATTCACAGCCACAGGATCATCACTTAACACAAGCTCGCCTTTGCACACTACGCACTCAAATTTCTCTATTTCTGACTTATCCTTTATTCTACTACAGCGCTTACTCCCATGGTGTACCCAACATCGACAGATGCTACATTGAATTGAGTTAACGCCCATTCCCTTTCCACACACTGCACATGGGTATGCACCGCTCTTTTCCACATTGCCTCATCTCACTCTACAATGCATAACCAATAGATTATAGATGTATAGATGCAATTATAGAAATTTACCGTTTTTCCTTCAAGGAATATTATAGGCTAGGCTCGTGTTTCATAGTTGTTTTGCATAGTTTGAGTGGAGGATTTGCATAAACTTACCCATTAGGCTATCTATCAATCTGAAGATACAGCGTCAAATTGCGCCATTTATTGGGTGAATCGCGCTTTTACAGTAGGTAAGGGAAATTGTGGGGTACATTGGATACACGATGGGTTGAGGGCCCCCCCTCACCCACCCCGGGATCTCATTTCTAATGGTAGTTTTGGGTTCCTATCATTTTATGCTTCATTGCTAGGCCTATATAATTTTTATCCACCGGAATTTTTTTTTTTCTTGGCTTTTATTTATTTATTTTTTATTTTTTTGCATTAACCTAACCAAAAAACCTAACCTAACCTAACCTAAATGCATTTGGGGGCTATTAGGTTAGGTTAGGTTAGGTTTTTTGGTTAGGTTAATGTTAAAAAATAAAAATAAAGCCAAGAAAAAAATTTTTTTCCGGTGGATAAATATTATAGGGCCTAGCAATGAAGAATAAAATTATAGGAACCCAAAACTACCATTAGAAATGAGATCCCAGCTGTGGTGCGGCTCGTAAATATTGACCAAAACAGGTTGCCGGTGTCAGGTGCCAGACTGACAGAGGACGTTCGGAGCCATAACGTCACAGTGCGCATGCGCGGACATTTGTTTACATTTTGGTGGCAAACTATCACGCGTTAGTGCGTGACAGAGTTCCGTGCCGTGATAAAGATCCTTGTTAATCATCGTCAGTGATATGTTGGGCCTTCCACAGACGAGGATTTGTTCTATAATTCTAAATAGGATTTGTTATATTTTTTCGCTTAGGCTAGCTTACTAGGCATAGGTTCCCTAGCCTAATGAGTAATGACTGCATAATAATACAGTACCGTAAAACCGGGTAACTTCGGACATTTTTCGAGGTTTTTTAACAATATCTCCTGACTGTAAACACATTATAGAGATTTCTCCTGACTGTAAACACATTATAGAGATATAACTAGGTCAAGTGATGTGTGGTGATAGTGCGCGGTAATCCAGGAAGCCTCCTAAAATTATCCCCCATAATAAGAGATCTATCCTTATCCTAAATGATGTCCGAAGTCATCTTGAAAAGTGGCTAACTCGGACATGTATGGATAACTTCGGACATACAGTGATTTCTTATGGAAAATGATTGCCAAGAAAGTTGGGATAGCTTCGGACAAGCGGAGGGGAACTTCGGACGTACGTTCATGGTTGTATTTCATTCATTTCTCGGCTCCTACTATTTTATATGAATATTTTATTATTGCTGCTTATACCTGTCCGATGTCTTACTGGAAAATGCACAGTCAATACTTTTAGGCCTGTATAATCAGTATAGGAGGGGGTTATATACGATGTTTAACAGATATTCTTTTTGGATCTGTTCTCGTTAGGCATTGAACTCGCTCTTAGAAAATATTGAGCAGGAAAAGTGACCAATGCTGTCAAATCAATAACTCGAAAATTAACTAGGCCTAGTGAAAATATATAGGTATGTATACTCTATCTATCACTGCATATACACTTTTATGAATTTGAGCATTTTTATAGGTATAGCGTAACGTACAGTATGTGTTGGTGTTTCTTTATAGGTATAGCGTAACGTACAGTATGTGTTGGTGTTTCTTTATAGGTATAGCGTAACGTACAGTATGTGTTGGTGTTTCTTTATAGGTATAGCGTAACGTACAGTATGTGTTGGTGTTTCTTTATAGGTATAGCGTAACGTACAGTATGTGTTGGTGTTTCTTTCGGCAGATAATTTTTTTTTTGGACAAGATATATGCCTCTCCTAATTTATATATACAGGTACAGTATTATATATCCAGAATTATCCTAAATACATATATCGGTTAGCATATCATATTTTTATGGGTTTTTGGACTCAGAGAATGATTTTTTGATCTTTAACCCAACAAGTGTGCATGGGGGTAATTGGAAACGTCCCCCTGTGCTGACGTATTTGAGGTGTTTCTGTCACTAAAATATTCATTGTGCCATTAATAGCATTAATACTTATCCATATGCGCCTATTATGGGTTGATTATAAAGGTATTAACCTGAAACAACAATAAAACGAGTGAAAACAGCGTTTGGATGGTCAAAATCGGAGATATAGCCCGCGAGTTGTATAATGTATGGGTGAGGCAAGCTGCTTTCCCGCCAATTTCCCCCAAGGCCACTGAGACACAGTCGATCGATACTCTCTCTCTCTCTCTCTTGCACTCGCTTGCCATCAGTGATGACAACACCCTGCTTGCAACTCGCTAATGTTAGCATGAAAATATACCTCAGAATAAGGGAATAACAGGGAAAATAGGTGATAACTGAAGGAGAGGAGGAAAGTGGGGAAGGAGGGGAGGTAGAGGACTGAGATTTTGCATGGCCCAGGGGCCAAAATATATATATATTTTTTTTTTTTTTTTTTTTTTTTTTTTTTTTTTTCGATGTCAAAAGTTGATTTTTTTTTTCACTCACTCTTAAGAGTCTCCCCGCAGTCCGCCGGGGGAACTCTTAAGAGTCTCCCCGCAGTTCCCGGGTTAACCACCATTTTAATGATGGATAAGTATTATCGGCCATATGGAACGTATGGAAAGCGAGAGAATGACTAAGAGGGTGTACGAGAGCGAGGTGGAGGGACAGAGGGGGAGAGGTAGACCGAATATGAGGTGGAAGGATGGAGTGAGGAACTACATGAACGAAGGCGGTGCTGGTTGGGGGGAGGGGCGTCGACTGACTGGGGACAGAGGTGCATGGGGGCGGTTCGTTCGTGGCCATCCCTTCGGGGATCACGGCGTCAGGCAATAGATAGATAGATAGATAGATAAGTATTATGAATTAATTTCATAGGGCAAATAATAACAAAAACAATTTTTGTTCCATGTCCGAAGTTAAAAAGAAAATTGTGTGCAAAAGACAATAGTTTAAATGATAGTGTTCTAGCTAGAGCGTTATACAAGTGTAGCAAATTTCCTTTGGTGGATATTGTCTCTGGTAATGTTACTACAAAATTATATCAGTCACAACATCATTCATACAAACAAATGTCTTCAGGGTGATAGAAGTTTGGAAGGGTAGCGAAAAATGTAAAATTTTTCGTCATATTTATAATATTTTTTTCCGTGTACATATACTCATGTCAGTTCCCTAGGCTTTTATATGCTCTTCCTTTGCCATTTCTCTAAACGGACCCCACCAAAAAAAACAATAAAAAGCGTTTCCATTATATAATGACAATGGCAATTTACTTATTATCGCCGATGTCCGAAGTTTGGACCACAGTCCGAAGCGACCCGGTTTTACGATATATGCTCTACCGGACCTATTAGGCCTAAAAAGATCGATAAGCTAAGTGTCGGTCCAAATCATCAGTAGGCTATAACCATAGTTTCAAACTACAGTACATCAAAACTATTTCTCAATTAGCCGACGGTGTTTCCTATCGTCTTGATTTAGCCTAGTTATTTCTGGTCATATGCCTATCTTATTCAGGAAGCCATATTGGTTTGCGAACAGGTGTATTAGTTTTAAAATTGCTTCATTTCCATCGGTATGTGTAGCCTAGTAGCATGTCAACGCTTTCCTCCCTTTCAGTGTTGCTTTTCCTTGGATTTTTTCGCATGATCCTTGGGATTTTTCTCAAGATTTTTTTACATTTTATCTAGGCCTAAATACCCAAAATCTTGGGATATTTATTAAGCTTACTACAGTACCGGTATTTCCTCATCCAGTACATCGTTGGTTAGACCTTGGAAAATATTACCGAAACTACCACTAGCCTAATTTTCCCATGGTTTTCTTTCTGGTTTTAGGTAGTTTTCATCATTAGGCTAGGCCTAGGCCTATACAGTACCGTAGTTAGAATTAGTTACAATCCCCGGAAATTTTCTTGGCACGATTGTAGAGTTCGGGCGGACGTTTGCGATCATGTTCCCGTCTATTTTGACTGCTGTTGGATACAATATGTTGAGGGGGGCAACCCCCCATGACATATTGTCATAATCATATATATTGCCAGCAGGGGGCAAATAACCAAAAATAAATCGCCGTCAAAATAGACGCGAACTTAACCGCGGCGATCGACCAATGTAAACATGACGACCGTACGCCCGGACACTACATCCTTCTCATTTTCTTTTCCACATTATCTAACAATCTTAAAACACTCAGATGTACTGTATGTAATTTTCAGAGAAAAAACAACAACCATTTTTTGCCTTGGGATACAGGATGGGTTGAGCCATGACTTATTCAAATCAGCATCTATTTTGCCAGAAAATTGCTCAACTCGAGAAGCGCGATAGGCCACACGGAATGGTCACCATAGCGAACGCATTAGGCTTCATGGAAGCAAGAACATAAAAAAAACTTTCCAAAACACCCCAGGGGCTCTCAAAACGAAGGAATATGTCATTAGGTGAGATAATTCCCCTCTACTACTTCTTACCACTCATCCTCATATGTCTGAACCCCCCCTTCTCCCCTCCTCAGTTATCGGCTATTATTTCTCTTATTTCCCTCATTTATCAGTTATTTTCCGCGCGAATTATTGCCAGGCGGGCTGGGAGGCAGCAGTGAGTCATTTAGAGACCCTATAGCAGTGCAAGATCTCTCCCGGGGAGCTCAGTTACATGCAAGGCGTTGCAGAGGGAGAGTTTATGTTTCTCTCCCTCCCGCCTGAGCACATGACCGGGCGGAAAATATGTTCATTTTTCACCACCCAAATGCTTTTCCCACTGGTTTTATCGCTCTTAACCCTTCCAGCCCGGGTGTCATTTTAAAATGACACCGCTTACGAAGGGCCGGAGCCCGGGTGTCATTTTAAAATCCCTATGCTTGAAAGCGTGCTTTGAAAGCTGCGCGGTGAAAATTTTGTTTAAGGGGCGATCGCAGCGCCACCAAGCCTCAACTAGAACGCTTATCAGTCCGTAAGTGCCCGCCATAGCGAGATATAGCGAAAACATGTCTTCTGTGCAACCTCCTGCGTGTCCCACTGCTACGCCGCTAGCTACGATTGTAAGAAAGCGAAGGTTTTGTTGAGTGAAAGTGCCATTGAGAGAGAACTTTTGGCCATAGAAAGTGAAAGTGAAAGTTCAAGTTCTTTCGAAGAAAGCAGTGGTGAAAGCTTGGTTGACAAACTAAAAGACATAAATGAAGTGAAGTTGAGTTTGAGGGCTTCAAGGGTGATGATGCAGTGGATTTATATCATATATCAGATAGTAGTGAGTCCCCTGATGTTGAAGTGTTCGAGGAAGGTGCAATTGAAATTTCAAGTGTGCTTGAGGCTAGGCCTACCCCGTCACCATCACAGCTTGGTCAGCCTAGACCTACTCATGAACCTTCCCCCTTGCCTGCTTGTACACCCTTGAAAGTGGGCAAATACTTTTATAGAAAAACATTAGTGAAAAGTGCGTCCAAAAAAGCACGCAAGGCGGCAGAGGAAATAAGGGAAGGCAACATAAGTAGTGGTAGTGACAATGACGCTGACCCTGCTCTAGTCACCACTCGCATTCCTTTGTCTCGACGCCTTGACCCGGGACGCCGCGCGGGTCACCCACAGCCCTCAACTTTATTGGGAGGTTTGACGTACCTCCCAACCTATCAAATAGGAAAACCTACTATTTGGTAGTAGTCTTGGAAAATCCAACGTCAAGGCTATTAACCTAATTGCAATGACGACTTGTCTATTTTGACTGCTATGTCGTCATTCCAACCGCGGTTAAAAAGAAAACGTCTAGAGTCTACTCCTTATCTTGCTCTAGGAGACGTTGTACATTAACCAAAACTACCACCGAAGGTGAAAAAAGTATAGAAGAGAAGAAAAAGGGGTTTACCTTAGTTACCGCTCAAGGCCCATCCTGTGTTCCGTCATGCGCCGATCCCTGTCGAACGTGCGCATGAGCGACCCTCTCTTGTTATCACATCCCACGTCAGCAGAAGAACGCGGATGGGCAGGGGTCCGGCGTGAGGGAGGGTATTATGTACGTTGGATTTTCCAAGACTACTACCAAATAGTAGGTTTTCCTATTTGGTAGGTTGGGAGGTACGTCAAACCTCCCAATTTGTTAGTAGTCTTGGCAAATCCAACGTCAAGGCTGCATAACAAATAGGAGGAGGACATCCAAGCCCAACATACCAAAAAAAACAATGCATAAGACAAAATTATGAATGACAAAGAAACACAATTTAAACAAGAGAGTTTAATAAAAGAGTGAAAAACTGAGGAGTAGCTAAAAAGAGCAGTTTTAACACGTGCCCGTCATTCATAGTAATGCAAAATCATAGACTTGTCTTAAACCAAAAAGTACTGTACACAAAATCCCTTTTCTTCCAAAACGAACAAAAACATGGATCACATAAACAAAACACAATTTTCAATGAGGCAAAAACACTTATGTACTGTATACATATAACATAATCCCAAACTTGCAATCCAGTGTTGCAAACCCGTAATTCCCTCCCCCCCCTTTTCTAAAGAAAACAAAGTAAAAGAAAGAGTGACTAGGGGGGAAGACCAGGCAACTTCGCGAGAGCCCTAGGAAACACGACTCCCGAGAGCTATCACAGGCCGAGGGGGTCTAACAATGGACATGGAGAGGTAGGAGGAGACGAAGGTATGGACAGAAGACCACAAACCCGCCGAGGCGACGTCAGGCAACGAACGAGTCTGCAGGAACCGTAAGGAGGCAGCAAAGGATCGCACATCGTGCGCAGAACCCTGACAAGCAGGGTTACTGGCACGAATGACCCGACAAATGTGGCGTCCTATCTGTACCTTCGAGAGCCTCCTACCAGTCCGAGGAGACACCCACACAGCAGTACCCGAAGTCGGAGCCACAGACTCAACATAGGAGTGCAAGGCCTGCACCGGGCACAACACATGGTGAGTATGCCCACGCTTTAAAGCCTGGATGGTGAAAGGCTTGAAAACGTGGGTCTCTCTCTCATTCTTGGCAACAAAATGAGGGGAGGGGGCTAACGTGACGACATTCAAGGACGGGGAGAAGCGCATGCATTCCTGGGACCGCGACATGGCAGCGAGTTCAGACACCCTATCCCCAGTGGCCAGAGCGACAAGGAAGAGTGTACGCTCCAGCAACTGAACCGGTGTAGTATCCCGTGTATATGTGTGTGAAGCCAGAAGGTCCAGAGCACGCCCCAGATCCCACTGAGGAGGGATCTGGCGCGGAGGCGGTCGCTCCCTGAAGGCAGCCTTCATGAAGGAATCCAGCTCCTTCGGAGGAACGACCAGCCCAGTGACGGACTCAAAGACCTCCCGGATGGCAGACAAGTGGTTACGTATAGTGTTGACTTGAAAGCGACGTGTACGGAAGAGGTGAAACAAGTAGTGTAGGACGAGGGAAGGAGAGCTAACAGTCTGGCGAGTGTCCTGTATCCACCTAGTAAAAGACCTCCAGTGGGACTCGTAAGTCCCCCAAGTCGAAGACGTCCATGAACGCTTCAGGAAGTCAGTCAGGTCCCGTCCGTGGACTGGGAGCCACCGTGCCTCACGAACATCCACGATGCGAAGGCCAACGAGGTCCGCAGGTCGCCAACCTGGCTCAAGTGGAAGTTTGAGAGAGGGAGAGGGACCGGACTCGGGCACCACCGCTTCAACTGGGAGTACCAAGCCTGGGCTGGCCACAGAGGCGCTATTAGCCAGACTCTGCCGCGGTACAGCCGCAGCCGCGCGAGGACTTTGCACATCAACAGTGCGTCTGGTGGCGGAAATATGTATATCGACTGCCACCTGTTCCAGTCTTCCATGAAAGCGTCCGGACCCCCCTCCGGAGTGCGAGTCCGGAGGGATAGGTACTGAGGCAACTTGCGCGTCTCCTTCGATGCGAACAAGTCGACCTCCGGAACACCCCAGGAAGCTGCGAGGTCGTCGAATACAGTCTGTTTCATCGCCCATTCTACAAGAACGCCCTGTCCTCGCGACAGGGCGTCCGCCCACAGGTTGGCAGTCCCGGGCAGGTAGGAGGCGTGCAGGGAGATGTTGTGTCGGTTCGCGAGGAAGAACAACTTCTCTGAGATCCCCAACAGAGTCAAAGACCTGGAGGACCCCTGCTTTTGGATACAGTGGACAGCTGTCTGATTGTCCATCCTGAAGGCCACCGACATTCCCCGAAGGGCCAGCGTGTGGTCCCTCAGGAAGAACAAGGGAACCAACAGTTCGAGGGCATTGATGTGTAGGTGTGTGTGTCCCACCCATCTGCCGTGATGTTGATGTCCCAGGTTGGATTGGTAACCCCACCCTACCTCGCTCGACGCATCTGTATCTACCCAGATCGTCGGCGGGGGGGCGGTCCAGGGCACAGCCGCAGAGAGCGTGCCCCGAGCAACCCAGTGTCCTAAGTGTCTGTGAATGGTACGCGGGATCGGCATGAGCCGATCCATAGGGGCCAACGGAAACACCTTGTTGCCCATGAGTATTAGGCGGCGCAGCCTGAGCCTCCCTAAGGGAATGGTCAGAGCGGCCCAATTCAGCGAACCCACTAACGAGTCCCAGATCCTCCTCGTGAGGGAGACCGAGTGCAACACGGCGAAGACCTTCCTGCGAAGTTTCACCGCGTTTGGCTGACTCTGGGTCACTGTAGCATTGGTCAGATCCCATTCGAGACCTACCCACGTCACGACACGCGACGGGGTCAGGCGTGACCTGGGAATATTGATTTTGAACCCTAACTGTGTGATGTGCTGGAAACGAGGATGGATAGGAACGTGCCAATACGCATCCTTGAGGTCCAGCGACACTACCCACGACAGAGGTCGCAGGGCCAGTCGTACCTGGTGCACCGTCAGCATCCGAAACCGTGTGTTCACGATGTGCCCGTTGAGGGCCGACAGATCCACCACCGGTCGCATCGCGTCGCAGTCCTTCTTCGGTACCAGAAAAACACGGGAGAGGAAAACCGGGTGACCGGCTTTCACCTCCTTGACGATTCCCTGCCCGTGCATGGACGTAATCACGTCGGCCACCTCCGAAGAGACAGGCCGGCTTCGTTGACAAGAGCTGAGTGGGGGTCTGGACTTCCATCTCCAGGTTAGACCCCTCCGTGCAATCTTCCGCCCCCACGTCCCTCGTGGCCACCGAAGGGCGCAAGGGCGAAAATAACCTGTGGGAGCCCCCGAGATGAGGAGAGCGACCCTTTCTGCGAGGCGAGAAGGAGAACAAGGAGGAGACCGACCTGGAGAACCTACACATTTTTTGACGTGGAGGGTCCCCCGGGACGGTCCCTACGGTCATAAGAGCCACGTTGACCACCCCTACCCCCCCCACCTCGCCGAAAAGGGCGGGTCACCCCATCCCCTGTCCGTCGTGCGTCGGACCCTGTCGAAGTGCGGCCGGAAGTGGAAGGCTGGCCAGCCCCTTCTCGGCGGGGATGAAAGGGAGCAGGAGCAGAAGTGCGAGGCGGAACCGACGCTCTGGCCGGCAACTTCCCTTTCCTGCGCCCTTTCTTGGCGGCAGCAGTGGCGGCAGCACCCCGAAGGGGACCGGCAGAAGGACGGGACTGCGAAGACCCTGGTCGCGACACAGCGCGTCTTTGCGTGTCGTAAGCAGGGTCCGCTGACAGAGAAGCGTAGCGTTCCCAAGCATCCTGCGCAAAAAGCCCCGATGTATATAGTTCAGAGTATAACAGACCCTGACGAATATCCAAAGGGGCCTTCCGGCAGAACGAGGACCTTACCGTCTGGCGTTGTCGAGTTGCCTCGCACAAAACCGCCTTCAGCTCGGGAACCAAAGACACCGCGAGCTGAAGGTGGATCCGCCGAACGTGGTCCAAGCCCTCGCGAAGATCGCCAGGTGCAGTCGCCTCGATAAGTCGCAGGTGGTGAACAGACGTCTGGAGGGAACCTAGAAGACAAGACAATAAGTTCGCCACCCTCTGCCGCAAGGTAAAATCCCTGTCGACAGAGGACTTATCTGGGTGGGAGAAGAACGGGTTAGCAATAGCACAAATTTCAAGTTTGGGAGCGCTAATCCAGGACCAGAACTTGCCATCCAATCCGCCGACAGATACCAGAGGAGGCAAAAGCAGTGACGACTCTGGGGGAGGGACTGAAATAGATCTGTCGACGGAACGGTTGGCAAAGTCTAAGGCCTCAGCAAACCAGGCCTCCAATGGGAGAGGGTTATCGAGCACGACGGCTAAGCCAGGCTTACCGTCGTCGCACAAACCCGTCCCATAGGAGGACAGTCCCGTTAACACAGCCAGGGACTGAACATCCTGAAGGATGTCCTGGCGGCTGAAGTCTGACCAGAGCTTAGTTCGAGGAGCAGACGGGGGCTTTGGCTTCACCGAAAAGTACTGAAGGTCAGTCCTTGTCGGGTACGCCCGCACCTCCACGTCGGCCACCTGACCATCCACCCTGATCGCCCTGAACTGCATTTTATCATTTATTTGGACCGACCAGTCCAAAGGTAGGGCCCTCTCACCTGACGGGAAGTCGGTAGCACGCTCCGGGTGGGAGGCCTGCACCCCCTTCCAAACAGCCAAGGAGCCATAGAGGAGCGGCATAGTCCGCGACGGGACCTTGGCCTTTTGGATGGGGGGCAAGCGCGGACCCTGCCCCAGCAGACGGAGGACCCCCGCATGTGAGACAGCAGGGGCAACCACCTGAGCCAGGGCAGGAGCAGTACTAGCCGACGACCGGGCAGGCGGAGAAGCAGGGCGAGAAGGAATGTGGTCCACCGCAGAGGGGAGGGGGACCAAAGCAGGGGTAGGTTGGGTGAGGCGCTGAGGTTGTGTCACCGCCAAGAAGCGTGATAAGAGGGATTCTTGCATCGCCTCCAAGCGCACGTCGAAGTGTGACACAACCCACCCCTGCATAGCCGAAAATCGATCCGAGAGAGGCGACCCCCCCGAAGATAGTTCGGCCCGCAGGGGCGAGCGTGAGCGAGAGCGAGACCCATGACACGAAACAGCAGCGTCGCGGCCCAAAGAAGGCGAGCGACGACGGCCGTGGCGGTCCTGAGGGTCTCGTTCCCGATCACTAACGCCCGAGGGGGAAACATCACCATCCCCCTCTTCCAGCGACACGTCAGCCCCCGAGAAAGGGGACCCCGAAACCTCGCTATACTCTACCGAGTCAAGCGGCGGGGTACCCTCACGGGGAGCCGGCAAGCGAAGATCAGGAATAGAAGAAGGAAGAGGAGCAGGATGACGGGAGGGGGAAGGCTGGCCGGGTGAAAGGAGGTCAGAAGGAGCCGCGGGGGGAAACAGAGCAAGGATCCCCGGGGCTGAGAGAACAGGGCGGCCCGACACCGAGGCGGAGGAGGGAGGAACCTCCACCTTGAGACGAGACCTAGAAGGAAGAAGAGGCACCGAAGCAGGAGAAGTAGGAGGAGAAGCAACTACATCCTGGCGGACCCTCCTGGACAGAGTAGAAGGAGGGAGCAGAGGGCCAGCTACAGCATGAACATCCGCGCGCGTAGAGGACAAATGAAGAGGACGTCTTTTGTGCAGGGGAAGCGGGCGGAAGGTAGTAGAGCCCCTATCCGGAGAGGCCAGGGGAGGGCGTACAGGGGCAGAGACGCTAACCCCGGCCTCAGGGCGAGAACCATGACGAGGGTGAACGGCGGAGTCAAGGTGAGCAGGAGGACGAGGAGGGGCAGTAGAGGACGAGCGACGAGGAGAGCGAGAGCGTGGACGGAGCTGGGGATCCACCCGACGATGTGACGACCGACCATGGGACTCAGGGAGGAGGGCCCGAGCAGGGAGAGGGCCAGGTAAACGGCCCCCAGACGGGTCAGGGATGCCCAGGGCGACGCGGATCCGGTCGTCAACAAAGGCCGGGGAACGGTGGCTCACAGTCCTGATGTGGTGGGAGACCACCGCCCACACAGACTGAAGGGATGCAGAGGCCACTGCCGCGTCAGAGGAACCAGGGTGATGGTCCACCACATCCACCAGGTCCATACACGGGCCACACAAAGCAGGGAGGTAGGCCGTAGAGGACACACATTGAGAATGGCGTAAGCAGGACCTGTGGCAGTCCAAGCACGGGGAGCCACAGCCCTGGCGAAAGCAAGGCATCCCACCTGCAACGGAAGAACACACACCATAAGCAGCACGTTGACGGAGTAAGTGAAGATAATGTCCAATAAAAACCAGGGAATGAGCATGGGTAAACAGGAACACACATGCAAACTGGAAGTCGTACTCACTCTAAACCGGGAGCACCGATGGAGGTGAGGAGGGCGGGTGAGGCGGAAGAGCACAAGCAGAACCTGCAAAGATGGAGAAAGTGTTAACCACCACTCAACACCTCACATGCAGGGTCCATAACACCAGGAAAGTGCATACACCAATATAGTACCAGGCAACAAGATGACACAAAAAAGGGTCACCGGGAAAGCCAACTATAACCGCAAATTTGCGGGCCAATGGAGGCATAACCGTACCGACACAACCCACCCGCCTCACCGCGAGACCCCCCCAGCGATCTCCGCAAATTTGCGGGGAGCCGAAACGTCCGTGGACCGAATCGAGCACTCCGCAAATTTGCGGGACCGGCCGAGATGGTCCGGCGCCGAAAAAGCGAGAGGAGCGTCTAGGGAATACCAACACAGGCCCAGAAAAAAGCGTCAACTCCTTATGACTCCAAGCGACGATGGCCATCAAGCTGAGCAGTGTCTTCCTTGATAATATCCTGACTCAACCGGTCAAGGGAGAGGCAAGGAAGACACACCAGGGGAGAGGAGGCACATCCCCCAGGAACCACCCCACCCACAGAGATAGAGCAAAGCCCATTAGGAGAAGTGGCAGGAAGGGTGGTTTGGCACAAACAGGGGCCCCCGTAGGGTACCCCAGGAATGGGCAAAAGGGAATGAAAGGATGGAGGTGAAAACAGTAAGGGAACACAAAAACCAGTAAATGAAACTGGCGAGAAAAAGGGTGGCCTAGCCGTGAGGAGAGAATGTGTCAGGGGCGAAAAACCCTGTGGTGTGAGGGAGAGGCCCCCGTGGGGTACCCCTGGATATCACGAACCACCAAGCGCCCAGGCCCTTGAGACACAATGAAGGCTCGAAAGGGGGGACTCGGGAATAACGCTAATAATGCGGCCGACACAAACCCTACAAACAGCACCGCCACCACGAAATCTCAGATTGTGAACCAACTGTACACCTAGGCTATGAAAATATGAAAACTCATAGGGCATAGCAATTCCTGAATGAGAAACAAGCTAGGCTAAAATAAGCTAAACTATGCCCAGACTAACAGGAAAAAAGAATATGAAAAGAGAAAGGAATGAAAAACACATACGAGGAACGCCAGGCACCCCCGTACCTTCGGTAGCTATTTCCACACGCGTCTCCATTAAACACACTGAGGAGCCCATTTACGTGTGTCCTAGATCACGTAACATCTGTCTAACAAAAAGAAGGCCAGAAAAGCCGAAACGAACCTAAAACAGGGTGAATTGAAGGAGCACAACAAAAGCGGACTCAATAATGGCGACGCGTGAAAAAATGATAACAAGAGAGGGTCGCTCATGCGCACGTTCGACAGGGATCGGCGCATGACGGAACACAGGATGGGCCTTGAGCGGTAACTAAGGTAAACCCCTTTTTCTTCTCTTCTATACTTTTTTCACCTTCGGTGGTAGTTTTGGTTAATGTACAACGTCTCCTAGAGCAAGATAAGGAGTAGACTAGACGTTTTCTTTTTAACCGCGGTTGGAATGACGACATAGCAGTCAAAATAGACAAGTCGTCATTGCAATTAGGTTAATAGCCTTGACGTTGGATTTGCCAAGACTACTAACAAATCTCTCCCTCAGGATGAGCAAAGGGCCTCTACAAGTGGTACTAGTGGTGCGGCATTGTCCTCTCACAGTGTACCACAGGCCTCATCGCATCGGCAAGCTTTATTTGGAGGGGAGAAGCCCTCAGCTCGCCGCAAAAGGAGTCCAACTCCCGAGGCTGAGCATCCCATTGTTCCACCCCCCGCAGCTTCCGGCCCCCCACGCCGCCAACGCCCGGTCCCTTCTTCGCCGGAAGTAACCCCCGATGACGATGTCGACGACCCTGACGTTGCCCCAGATGACCTGATATCACCTGAGGAGCAGGAGGACGTGGAAGAAGAGGAGGAGATACCGATGCGGTGAGTTCGTGGGCGAGGCCGTGGCGGTCGTGGGCGTGCGGCTCAGCCTGCCGACGCCGCTGCCGTTGCCCATGGGCGTGGGCGTGGGCGTGACCCTTCATCAGAGTTATTTGTCTGGACTGATGGGGCAGATTTTTAGCCAGATGTGCCTGCTTTTGACGAGAAGCAGTTTGGCTCAGGGGTGTCAGCAGCATATCCCTGTGGCCCAGATGCAACCCCTAGTGAACTTTTTTGTGGGTTTTATGACGAGGTCATGGAATACCTGGTGGAGGAAACCAACAACCATCACAGCATCTGTGCAAACTTTCTTGGCAGGAAACAAGTGCCAAGATGGGGGCATGGCGACCTGTCACTGTGCCAGAAATGTATGTTTTTCTGGCACTTACTATGCTAATGACACACATCAGAAAACATGCACTGGCAGATTACTGGATAACCGCCGATCTCATCACAACACCAGCCTTCGGTAAATATATTTCCAGGGACAGATATTTTGACATTCTGTCCTATTTGCACCTGACCAACAACATGGCAGTCCACCTTCAAGATCGGCTTTGGAAAATCAGGAAGTTGTACAACATGATACGCCATCGGTTTACCACCTACCTGATTCCTTTCCAAAAGATGTGCCTCGACGAGTCTCTGGTCCTGTTCCGGGGGAGGCTGCATTTCCGGCAATATATCCCGTCGAAGAGACACCGTTTCGGCATCAAGCTCTTTGTCCTCTGCAACTGCAAGACGGGATATGTTCTGAACTTTGTGGTCTACAGCGGCAGTGGTGGCGAGATAGTTACTGACCTCGACATATGATTTGGCGGCGCTGTCGTGCAGAAGATGATGGAGAAACACTTCCACAAGAACCACATCCTGTACACAGACAATTACTATACGTCGCCCATCCTCACCAAGTACAGTAGGGTCCCGCATAAAACGTGTTCACATAAAACGAGCGACCTAAAATATTAATATTTAATTTTCGATCAGAACGAATGTGATCACATAAAACGAGTCCGCCGCCAAAGTGGGGCAAATCCGAGGAGTTTTCATATAGAGCGCCGAAATATCGTACAAAACGTACAAAATATCGTACGCTTTCATATAGAACGCCGAAATATCGTACAAAACGTACAAAATATCGTACGCTCCTGACGGAAATTTACGCTTCCAGTGAACATTGACGATATTGGGCCACCAAAATGCCGTGTTCACATAAAACGAAATCGCATAGAACGCCCTCGTTTATCGACCAATTACTCGTTTTATGTGAGACCCTACTGTACCTCCATGACCGCAAGACCGGAACTGTCGGCACAGTCAAGGCCAAGTGTACCCGACCAAGACCAAGAAGACTGAGGTGTTCCACAAGAAGAGTGGCCCCATCCTCTCTATCCACTGGCATGACCAGCGGAAAGTAAACCTCCTCACCACATGCCACAAAGCAGAGATGGTCGCCACCGGGAAAGTGGACCGGAAGACCAAAAATCCCGTCCTAAAACCAGCTGCTGTCCTGGATTACAACCTCAACATGCGTCTCATCGATAAGTCCGACATGCAGATGGGCTTCATCAACTGCCTGCGAACATCCTGCAGGTGGTACAAGAAGTTTGTTCTGCACATGGTCGACATGTCAGCCCTCAACGCCTACAATATATACCGACTGAGGACTCCCGGAGCCAAGAAGTACAAGTCACTGCGGAAGTTCCACAAGCAGGTGATACTAGAGCTCCTGGAAAAACATGCTGTAGCCGGGAGACCTTTACAAGGACCAGGCAGGCTGGACCGCACGGCATGTGCTGACTACTTCAGGAAGCACCAGCTCACCTCCCTTCCTCCCAAAGTACCAGGTGGTAAAGCCAAGAGTCAGAAGAGGTGCCATGTGTGTAGCCACACAACTCGCAGACCCCATAAAGCGAGGAAAACCACATGGGAATGCCTCGAGTGTGAAGTGGCACTGTGTGCTGGACATTGCTTCAACGATTTTCACACTCTAGTACAATATTGAAGTGCCCGTGACAATGACAGTGAAAGTGACACTAAAATGTAGGCTAATAATAATATAAAATAATTATTTAAAGTGAAAGAGACACAAATAACAGCAATAATAAGTGCCTGTGACAATGACAATGAAAGTGACACTAAAATGTAGGCTATAATAATATAAAATAATGAGTAAAAGTGAAAGACACACAAATAACTAATAATAAGTGCCTTCATAACAATATGAACAAGTGAAAGTGACGCTAAAATCTATATTATAGCTTACCTAACAATAAATACAAGTGAAAATGACACTATCAATTATCATAGTCCAGTGACACTAAGAATATAATAACAATAAAAGTACAAGTGAGACACAAAAATATCTTTATAAAAGTAACTTTATCGAGTGAAAATGACATAATAATAATAAATGGCAAAATAAACAATAAAAACACTCAAATCGTTTCCCGGCATAATTGCGGGTAGAGCGACGAGTGCAGTAGTGCGTCGTAGCCGGGGCCGCAGTTGAACGTTCGTACGCGTCTAGGTAAATATGCGGCAAAAGTTACCTCCACTAAAATTGCCATCACTCCTGAACTAGTTGAGAGCTCTACTCATCGCCAGTCTACAGATCAAAGTAAGGGCTACATTTTGATGTTTGTTTGAATGTTGTAGCTACATTAAAATTCTTTTAATCCGGAAGGCAGGGGACCGTGGGACTTCCGAATTAGCAGATTTTCCGAGGTATCAGATTTATACATAAAAATGGCCCTAAAACACATAGGCTACAAATACATGAGAGAGGTACGCACTCGGCCGCCGGCGACGCTAGACTGAGCGTTACGACGGTTGCGGGCGTTTAAAAATGACGTGAGTAACGGTTGCCGTTTTTTTTTTTTTTTTTTTTTTTTTTTTTATTTATATTTTGGGAAAAAATTACATATATTTTGGGGAAAAAAACCTTCCGAGGTATCGGGCATTCCGAGGTTTCAGCCTCCGGATTAGCGGAATTTCACTGTATTGTATTAACAGAGATAGGCCAATGTTTACACGTGTTGTTTTTTAGCCAGATCACCCGGAGATGAGCGGTGTCATTTAGAAAGTCAGCCCGGGCAAGAAGGGTTAATACTAAGAAGGCGTACGGTCTGGACGGTGTTCTTCCTGTTGTACTCAAAAACTGTGCTTCCGTGCTGGCCCGCTGCCTAGGCAAACTCTTTTGTCTCTGTCTCTCCTCTAACGTCTTCCCTTCTTGATGTCTCTCCTCTAACGTCTTCCCTTCTTGCTGGAAGTATTGCTCTCATTCAACCTGTCCCAAAGAAGGGTGACCGCTCTCAACCCTCCAACTATCGTCCAATTGCTCTCATCTCTTGTATCTCTAAAGTTTTTGAAACTATTCTTGCTTCCAAATTTCTTAAGCATTTCTCTTCTCATAATCTGCTCTCAGATCGCCAGTATGGCTTCCTTAAGGGTCGCTCTACTGGTGATTTTCTTTCATATCTTACTAACTCTTGGTCATCCTCCTTTCGGGATTTCGGTGAAACTTTTTCTATTACACTAAACATATCGAAGGCCTTCGATAGAGTGGCACAAATCTATAATTTCTAAACTACCCTCCTTCGATTTCTATCCCTCCATCTGTGCCTTTGTCTCTAATTTCCTTTCCGGCCGTTCCATAGCTGCGGTTGTGGACGGCCATCGCTCACTTCCTCATCCTATCAACTCCGGTGTTCCTCAGGGTTCTGTCCTGTCTCCTATTCTCTTTCTAATTTTCATAAATGATCTTCTCAACTGTACATACAGTCCCATCCATTCATACACAGACGACTCTACCTTACACTACTCAATTAGTTTTCCAGAATGCCCCAGCCAGCAGTCCCTCAAAAAAAAACGTAATAAAGCCATAGAACACTTATCTTCTGATGTAGGTAGGCTACTATGTCCAATTGGGGTAGAGAAAACCTTGTTGCATTTAATGCTTCCAAGACCCAATTTCACCATCTTACTACCCGTCCGGAACCTCCAGAGGACTATCCCTTATTCTTCAAAAATTGAAATTGAAATTGAAATTGTTTATTTTGACAAAAGTAGTATACAATAATATATACATATGCAGAATATAATATATGGCTGTGCCCTTTGAAAGAAATTCTCTCTTTAAAAGGCACCTCAATATCAGTCTTACTCACATGCTTCGACAACACAATTGTGAACATATATACACATATACATATATATACACACATGCACACATTTACACATACGCAAACATATACATACACTTACATATACGGTAGGCCTATAATACAATAGAACCTTTTGCATGATATTATTTTCCACCTACATTAACCCTCCAGCCCCGGCTACGCATTACATAAATATTCCCCGAAATCCGGGGGTTTTGGCCGAAAAACGTCTACGCCTAGGCTACCGTATCTTTGTTATTCTGACTGCTTCCACATTCCCACGCATCCCCAAGCGTAGATGTGTTTCGTACCTGTAGAATGGCATTAAGTAGAGCTCTCTAAGTCAACTGGTTCAGTTGTGATGATGATTTCATTGGAGATAACTTTATGGCAAAAACAGCCACTTTACACTACTTTTCGATACTTAACAATAACATACGGGCACACACGAACAAGCGACGCACTCCTTCTTGTGGCCGGAGATGCGGGGCGTCGGTCCAGCCGGCTGTTGTTTACATGCATCGGACGTACACCTCGCACACCAAACTCACAGGCTTTAAGCTCACGGGCGTTTAAGAGACCTTCCGGGTAGCTAGGGGTGTGTTTTTTATGGGCGTTCAAGAGCTCTTCTGGGTCTGGAGGGTTAATTTGGCAATACACGCCCACACAAACACACTATAGCAGCAGTACACCCCTTCACAACCATGACAAAAACATACACACATTTACTCAAATTTAACCTATTATACTTGTGTATAAAATCAAACACATTAATTTATAGACACAAATATAGTCCTCATTAATACTCACTAAAGAGTTTGTAGTTATATACACAATTTATTTCCTACGTGCGAGTAACTCACTTCACATTAAGACTTTCACATTCTATGTTTAAAGATATCCATCCACTAATCTCATTCAAATGCACATATAGTACAATACATAAACACAATAACAATTCTCCTAATAGAAGCACAATTTTATATCCTCAGCGATTAATATTGTTCCAAGAGATATTTTTTTATACTACGTTTGAACCCTATCAGTGTTGGTTGTTGCCTAATTTCGAGAGGTAAATTGTTCCACAACTTTACACCTTGATACTGAACAGACATCTGGGATTGGACTGAATTCATTAGTGGTAATTCCAAAGACAAATTATTCCTGAAACTGTACCTGGCATTTACTCGATATTTAAAGAAGTTATTCTGGGTATATCCATTCAGTGACTTGTAAATATATAAGGTGCATGCATATGTAGAAAGTTCCTTAATCTTCAAGATATTTAGGGTTTTGAAAAGTTCATTTGTATGATAATATCTAGTTTTAAACGTTATTGTTCTCACAACTCGCTTTTGTGGAATACTAAGGGATTGGATTTTTGATGTTGTTATGGTTCCCCAAACTGTATGACAATAATACAGATGTGAATATATTAGAGAGTAATAGATGTTCATAAGTGCTGATTGGTTGAAGGAATTTCTAGTTAGAAATAGAATACCACCCTGTTAATGTTTATTTACTTTGCTTGTTACATGTTGAATATGAGATTTCCATGATAATTTTTCATCAACAATTACACAGAGGAATTTCACTTTGTCCACTTTACGTAATTTGGATCCACCAATTCTTATTGGTTGAATCTGATTTACAGCTTTTTATTTCTGTTTAAGTACATATAGCTTGTTTAAGTACATATAGCTTGTTTAAGTACATATAGCTTGTTTAAGTACATATAGCTTGTTTAAGTACATATAGCTTGTTTAAGTACATATAGCTTGTTTAAGTACATATAGCTTGTTTAAGTACATATAGCTTGTTTAAGTACATATAGCTTGACATATAGCTTGTTTAAGTACATATAGCTTGTTTAAGTACATATAGCTTGTTTAAGTACATATAGCTTGTTTAAGTACATATAGCTTCTTTAAGTACATATAGCTTGTTTAAGTACATATAGCTTGTTTAAGTACATATAGCTTGTTTTATTGATAGTAATTGTAAGTTTGTTGTTAATAATCCAAAAAATGCAAAAATCAATCCTTCATCTTCTCTCAATATTCTTGGTGTCTCTTTTTCTTCTGCTCTCACTTGGAAGGACCATATTACCAGTCTTGCTAAGGCAGCCTCACAGAAGCTGGGTGTGCTCAACCGCCTCAAGGGGTTCTTTACCCCTGCGCAGCTTCTTGCTCTGTACAGGGGCACAGTGCGTCCTTGTATTGAGTATTGTTCACATGTGTGGGGAGGATCCTCTCACACCGCACTCCTAGACAAAGTAGAAAGGAAAGCCTTTCGTATCATTAACTCCCGTCCACTCATCAACTCTCTGCAATCTCTCTCTCTTCGCCGCAATGTTGCATCTCTCGCTATTCTATCGCTACTACAATAATCAGTGTTCCTCGGAGCTTTCCCAGTGTAGGCCTATACCACCTCTACGTAGAGTATGTAGTACCCGTCTTGCAACACAATCCCACCCCTACTCTGTGCAACTCTCCAACCCAAGAGTGAAATGCTATTCTCAGACTTTCTTCTATTCAACTGCTGAGCTCTGGAACTCTCTCCCAGAATCAGTCTTTCCCTCTTCCTATGACTTAAATTGCTTCAAACTCCGTGTGCCCAGGCATTTTGGCTCGAACGTCCCTTGAATTTGGCCCTGTCACTCTTTCAACTCTGGGGGAGGCACTCGCTACAGGCAGTTTTGCCTTTTGTCTCCCTCATTCACATAGAAAAACAAAAATGTTGGATTAAAGAGAGAGCAAAAAGAGGCCTTTTGGTACGATATTATTAGTGTCGTTTCGGGCCTCTCGGAGTATAATATAATAATATAATAATAATAATACTTTATTTCAGACTCACACAGTACAGAGGGGACCATACTGGGGTCCATATATACCTTACAGTAGCATAAATATATATAAGCTACTGTACATAGGCTACATAAAATAAAAAGAAATTAAATAATACCCAGCTTGCTATCATGTAGTTCACAGCACTGCCTCAACCAAAAACAGTGGTCATCAAACTACTGTGTTACCAATATGTATGATATGTATCATACCAGTATGATATTACAGTCGTAGATGGTGACCTAAATGGGCATGTGGCGGCATGTACTGATGGGTACGAGGGTGTGCATGGTGGGAAAGGGTATGGAAGAAGAAATTGGAAGGCAAATTTATACTGGAGTCCCGTGTTGCACTCAACAGGGTTAATAATAATAATAGGGCGGGTGCCCAACCCCGAAAGGAGTTGAAATAGGGGAGCTATCCCCCCGCCAAAGGCGGTTTTCTAGGGCCTTTCCTAGCTGATGCTGAGAGGATTGGGTTCTAGTCATGTGGTGATGGGCTGGTCTATCCGAGTGAGAACTGAGCGATCTCTGCCATACCCATAGCTTACTCTGACTGTTCCTTTTACTTATATATCTTCTAGATCTCAAGTGGCGGCGTCTTTTCCATGGATTGACCTCCCTACTGCCAACCTAGAAGTTGGCAGATTGGGAGCCAAAGCGTCACATTTTTCCCTTGCCCCTCAACTTTCCCTTCATAATTGCTGAGGGGCACAGGGCCTTGGGTGGGGCTTTGGTTTCCCGGGCGTTTCCGCACCTTCCTCAGCTCCCTGCCTTGGAGTGGCTTCGGTCACCCGGGCTTTGTTAGTGGTAAGCAGTGAGGATTTTGTGGGGGCGCTCGTTTATGGCCATGGCCTTGCTCGAGACCTTGGGGCTGTTCGGCCAGACAGCCTGGGGAACAACAACAACAACAACAACAATAATAATAATAATAATAATAATATTTATTCAGTTAGCAATTTACAGAGTTGGTACCACATAGTATGTTACAAATATGACATGTACCAGCTTTGCATATTTCCAACTAAGGATAGCCCAATAAGGCCAATAAGGTTGTGTGTACAGTAATACTAAGTTCAAGAAAAGGTTGAGTCATCTGATCACATATAGTTCTGGGAGCACCAGTAGCCACATAGATTACTTCTTACTGAACATGAAAGGCTGGAAGTTTGTTCGGGATGTAAAGGTCATCCTGAGCGAGAATGTATCTCCCAACATAAGCTCCTAGTCTGTGACTTGAGCTTAACCCTTCCCGTCCGGGCAGCATTTTAAAATTACACCGCGGCAGATGGGCAGGAGCCCGGGTGTCATTTTAAAATCCGTAAGCTTGAAGCCTATTAAGCGTGTTTTGAAAGCCGTGCGTCGGACATATGTAAACAAAGCCTGTCTTTGCGTCACCGCACCTCTGAAAACAAGAAGAAGAGTCGGAGTTTGTTATTGTGTTGTCTGCTAAAACAGAGTTAGTGTTGAAAAGTGTCTGATATTGCTAGCATTACATCAAAACTCTCTCCACGGAAATCGTCATCACAACTAAACCAGTTGACCTAGAAAGCTCTACTCAACGCCAGTCTACAGATACGAAACACACCTACGTTTAGAGATGCGTGGGAATTCTCTAGCAGTTAAAATAACAAAGATACGGGTAGCCTATTAAAGACGTTCTTCGGCCAGATCGCCCTGATCTCAATGCTGTCATTAGGAAGGCGAGCCCGGGCGGGAAGGGTTAAGGCGAGATCCTGTGCGAAAGAAAGTATACATGCCCAAAAGGAAAGTATGGCTGCTGAATAAATCTGAATGCAAGGATAGGTTTTGCAGCAAACTGGAGGAAATGGATAGGAATATGGGTGCTAAGCCAAATGATGTAAATAGGCAGTGGAACTTCCTTGAACGTAGCCTCCTTTTCGCCACTGACAAAGTCTGTGGCAAAACTAAGGGTCCCCCCAGGCATAAGACTTCCTGGTGGTGGAATGACAAGGTTGAAAATGCAATACTCTGGACCATGGCCTTTCACTCTTAATATAAACTTTTGCAATATTCGCGGCCTTTCCTCTAATTTCCACTCTATCGAACACCATCTCTCCTCCTCCAAACCTGATCTTCTTTTTCTCACCGAAACGCAGGTGTCTGAAGCAACTGCCAGCAGCCCCTTCTCTGTATCCTCCTACTTTCTCTATCCTATATTCAATGCCAGAGGCGGATGTTGTGCATACGTGCACAACAAACTCACTTGCTCTCGTGTTCCCGATTTCGACTCCTCTGAATTCTCAACTTTATGGCTCAAACTATCCTGTCATTCTCATACTAAATATTTCTGTGCTGTCTATCTTTCCCCTAACTACCTACTTTCCCAAATTCTTCGACTATCTAAACTCTAAAGTGGAACACATTCTATCTATCTCTCCCTTTTCTGAAATCTCCATCTTAGAAGATTTCAACGTTCACCACCGCCAATGGTTCTCTTCTCACTCTACTGACAAACCTGGTGAACAAGCCTACGTCTTTTCTATCATAAATGACCTAGAGCAGCTGGTCCAGCAACCCACCCGTATCCCGGATCGCTTCGGAGATCGGCCCAACATTCTTGACTTATTTCTGACTTCTAACCCTTCTTCTTATACTGTCAATCTTTTCTCTCCTTTGGGCTCCTCCGACCATAAACTTATCTCCGTCACCTGTCCTATCTCTTCAGTATGGCCATCTGATCCTCCCAGCCGGCGGCGCTTGTGGCACTTTGGCGCTGCCGACTGGGAGGCTCTCCGGCAGTACTTCTTTGACTTCTGCTTCCGTGGCCGAGGACCCTCGGAGAGTGCTGAACGCATTACCGAGGTAATCCTCTCGGGCATAGAAGCGTACATTCCATTTTCTTTCTCTCAGTCTAATGCAAATAAATCTTGGTATACTCACGCTTGTTCTACTGCTGTCCACAACAAGGAGGAAGCATTCAAACGGTACCGACGCCTTAAAACTCAAGAATCTCATTCTTCCTATGTTTCTGCCCGGAATCAAGCCAAATCTATTCTTCGACTTGCCAAACACTCTTTCATCAATAATAAATGCACTGAACTATCCAACTCTAGCTCTTCCCAAGCTTTCTGGCATCCTCGTCTTTCCCTCCCCTTTTCCACTCTGATGGCACAACCATCACTTCTTCCTCTGACAAAGCTGAACTCTTTGATCAAACTTTTTGCCAGAAACTCTACCTTGGATGATTCCGGTGCTATTCCTCCCTCTCCACCCCCATCTCTCCTACTTATGCCTAATATCCTAATCTCTTCTAAAGATGTACTTTCTACCCTCTCTGGGCTTAACACTAAGAAGGCGTACGGTCCGGACGGTGTTCCTCCTGTTGTACTTGAAAACTGTGCTTCCGTGCTGACCCCCTGCCTAGGCAAACTCTTTCGTCTCTGTCTCCCCTCTAACGTCTTTCCTTCTTGCTGGAAGTTTGCTCTCATCGACCTGTCCCAAAGAAGGGTGACCGCTCTCAACCCTCCAACTATCGTCCAATTGCTCTCATCTCTTGTATCTCTAAAGTTTTTGAAACTATTCTTGCTTCCAAATTCCTTAAGCATTTCTCTTCTCATAATCTGCTCTCAGATCGCCAGTATGGTTTCCTTAAGGGTCGCTCTACGGGTGATCTCTCATATCTTACTAACTCTTGGTCATCCAACTTTCGGGACTTCGGTGAGACTTTTTCTGTTGCACTAGACATATCGAAGGCCTTCGATAGAGTCTGGCACAAATCTTTAATTTCCAAACTGCTCTCCATCTGTGCCTTTGTCTCTAATTTCCTTTCTGGCCGTGCCATAGCTGCGGTTGTGGACGGTCATCGCTCAATTCCTCATCCTATCAACTCCGGTGTTCCTCAGGGTTTTGTCCTATCTCCTATTCTCTTTCTAATTTTCATAAATGATCTTCTCAACTGTACATCTAGTCCCATCCATTCATATGCAGACGACTCTACTTTACACCACTCAATTAGTTTTCCAGAACGCCCCAGCCAGCAGTCCCTCAAAAGTAAACGTAATGAAGCCATAAAATGCTTATCTTCTGATCTAGCTACTATTTCCAACTGGGGTAGAGAAAACCTTGTTACATCTAATGCTTCCAAAACTCAATTTATCCATCTTACTACCCGTCAGGAACCTCCAGAGGACTATCCCGTATTCTTCAACAATACAAAAATCAACCCTTCATCTTTCCTCAATGTTCTCGGTGTCTCTTTTTCTTCTGCTCTCACTTGGAAAGACCATATTACCAGTCTCGCTAAGGCAGCCTCCCAGAAGCTGGGTGTGCTCAACCGCCTCAAGGGGTTCTTTACCCCTGCACAGCTACTTGCTCTGTACAGGGGCACAGTGCGTCCTTGTATTGAGTATTACTTTACTTACTTGAGTTGCTTCGGCCTCCTCAGCGGCCTCGGCGAGAGTTGCTCCCCCGAGTATGTTTGCTGCCAGTGTTTGATGCAGCAGGCTATTCGAGAGGGCAGTTCTCCCCCCCGCGAAGTATGGCTGATCAAGCACCGACTTGAGATGGTTGTCCAAGGCTTTTTTTAATACTTCCGTTGGCACGTCCATCAGGTTTCTCACGTTCTCTGGCATTTTGTTGAAGAGGCTCGGTCCCCTGTTTGTCAACCAGGAGTCCCTCGGTGTGCCCAGAGCTCCCCTACACTTTTGGGGTGGTACAATACCTACCCCCTCTGTCACTCCAGTTCCATGATATTGTGGTGTAAAGGTTTGGCACTAGACCCTCGATAACTTTCCATGTGTAAATTATCAAGTATCTCTCTCTTCTTCGCTCCAGTGAATATAAGTTAAGAGCCTTCAGCCTATCCCAGTAATGAAGATGTTTTACCGAACTGATGTGGGACGTGAAATTTCTTTGAACACTCTCTATTTCGTATATTTCCCCGGCTTTGTGTGGAGATGTTAACACACTGCAATACTCCAGTTGTGGGACGATTTGAAAAGTGTTATTATTGGCCGTTCTTCTCGTGTCTTGAAAGTGTGCAGTATCCAACCTACAAGTTTCCTCGCCGCTACTGACTTGGCCTGATTATGTTCTTTGAAAGACATGTTTTCTGACATTATTACCCCAAGATCTTTAACCTCTGATTTTCATGGGATTGGCAGGAGTGACTCTGTTAAGTAGGTTGTGGTTCTTTTAATTTCTCCATTTCCTCCATACCTTATCAGCTGAAATTTCTCTTCGTTAAATTGCATGTTATCATCTTTGGTCCACCGAAATACAGCGTTCATGTCTGCTTGCAAGATTTCTTTGTCTTCTATTGTGGTTATTCCTAGACTTAGTTTTGTGTCGTCTACAAATGATGAGACGCTGCTGTGTTGTACATTTACATCGATATCACTTATTAGTATTAGGAAGAGTAAGGGTGCCAACACTGTACCCTGGGGAACAGAGCTTTTAACCTCTGAACCTTCCGGTACCGGTACCGCTTGATATACTGCTACTGATTGTCTTCTGTTAATGAGAAAATTATAGATCCACCTCCCCACCTTTCCGGTGATACCTTTTTCTTTCAGCTTATGTGCTATAATTCCATGATCACACTTGTCAAATGCTTTGGCAAAGTCTGTGTATATGACATCCACATTTCTTTTCTTTTCCAGGTCATCTAGAACTTTGTCATAGTGTTCTAGTAGCTGCGAGAGACATGATCTTCCTGCTCTGAACCCGTGTTGTCCTGAGTTGTGGAGCCCGTCTTCTTCCATGTATTCCGAGACTTTTCCTCGTAGTACTCTTTCAAAGATTTTGATGATGTGAGATGTTAGTGCTACTGGGCGGTAGTTTTTTGGCTGAGCTTTACTTCCTCCTTTGTGTAGTGGTGCAATTGTTGTGTTTTTCAGACTTTCTGGGATTTCTCCTGTATCTAGGCTCTTTCTCCACATTATGGCTAGAGGTCTTGCTAGCGATGTTTTGCAGTTCTTGAGCAGGACTGAGCTCCATGAATCTGGTCCTGGTGCTGAGTGGAGCGGCATGCTGTTTATTGCCCTTTCTATATCTATTGGCCCAAATTCTATATCCGATATATGGAGGGGGGCTCTGTTCTCGCCCATAAAGAAACTGTTTGGATTGTCAATAGCTTTACATGGATCGGGTTGACTGAACACGGTTTCATACTGTTTTCGTAGAAGTTCACTGATATCTTTGTCATCTGTTGTATATGATCCGTCGAGTTTGATGAGTGGGCCTGCTTGATGATGTTTGTGATTTTTTCTTTGCACATGAGAAGTACTTTGAATTTTCACTTATTTCTTGAACCGCCTTGTTTTCTTCTTCTATCTGCTGTATTTGATTCGATATTCTCAGCTTGTGTTCAATATCCTCAATCTCCCTTTTCATTTTGTTAATTTGCCTTTCCCGTAATCCCGCTTGGGAGAGCCGATGTGACAGTAGTTTTCTTTGTTTGTAGAGCCTTCTCCGTTCTCTGTCTTGCTTACTTCTGCGCTTCATTTTTCTCTCTGGAATGTGATTCGAGCATACGTTCTTAACTAATTCATTTACTAGGCTAAGGCATTCCGGGGTTGTTTTTTCTGTCATTTGGACTTCCCAGTCTATTTCCTCTATCTTCTGGTTTATGCTTGGCCAATTTATATGTTTATTATTAAAGTTGTACTTACTGAATGGGCCTGTATACGATCTCCTTGTTTTGTTTGATTGTAGGTACTCGATGTTGGTTAGTACCTCGATTATCCTATGATCAGAATAAGTAGTATCTGATATGCTGGTATTGTGCACAATGTTCTCATTGTTTGAAAAGATCAGGTCTAGGATGTTTTGACCTCTAGTTGGTTCTGTGATGTGTTGGTTTAAGTTGAACATAGAACATAAATTAAGTAGTGCTTTTGAGTGTGCATCACCATCTGCATTTAAGGTGTTTGGCAATATTTGGTGTTCTATTTGCCTCCATTTGATATTAGGTAAATTGAAGTCTCCCAACCATAGGATGTTAGGGGTTGGTGCCCCCAGTCCTTCTATAGCCGTTTTGATCTTATCCAGCTGGGGTTTGAACTCATGAAATGAGGCATCTGGAGGTCTGTATGTGAGGATAATTGCCAGGTTTAGACTCTCTATGTTTACCCCCAGTACCTCTACTACCTCATGGGAGTGGTTCAAAAACTCTGTACTTACTAGAGAGTCTTTAATGTACAAAGCTACTCCTCCACAAGTTCTATGTTTTCTGTCTGACCTATGTAGATTATAACCAGGGATCCATACTTCACTATCTTCGTGATTTTTAATGTGAGTTTCAGTAAGGGCTGCAAGCATTGCATTCCCCTCTTCTAGCAGTCCTTGGATGAAAGGGACCTTATTTGTTCTACTGTTTTTTAGACCTTGTATGTTTGCATATATGAGAGGGGAGAGGCTGGGTGTGGTGGCTTGTGAGTTTACCACCTCAGGTGGTATTGGTGACCCTTGTGGTGGTGGTGGTGGTGGTCTCCCATTACTCCTCGTTGGTGGTACATCAGGTACTCCAGTTGATGTATATGTGCTTCTAGTTCTTTTACTCTGCTCCTCCATATTTTGTCTTTCTCTGGCCCTTTTTCTTTCCCTCGTTCTTGTGTGGCTAAAAAATGGTGTGAGGCCGCATCTTCGTTCTGTCTTATCACCCTATGTGTACCTTTCACATGGTAGTTTTTACAGTACCAATCATAGCAGGTTCTGGTGGCCAGAGAGGATTTACACAGAGGTGGGTGATAGTTAGTACATGATTTCCCTAATTGACATGCTCCATGCTTAATTCCATTGTAGCATATTTTAGGGTGACTGAACTTGCACTTCTTCTCATTTATAATCCCCAATTGGCCAAAGGGGCAGCTTTTCCTGAGATAGCGGCGGCACACAGGCATCTCTCTCTCTGCTTGGGCTGAGCGTCTCTCTGTCTGGCTTGTAGGTGTAGGGGAAGGGGAAGGGGCATGATTGGGTAGTGCCGTAGGGAATGGTGTGGGGGATATTGGAGTGAGTTGTGTAGCAGCTCTATTGTTCACATGTGTGGGGAGGATCCTCTCACACCGCACTCCTAGATAAAGTAGAAAGGAAAGCCTTTCGTATCATTAACTCCCGTCCACTCACCAATTCTCTGCAATCTCTCTCTCTTTGCCGCAATGTTGCATCTCTCTCACTATTCTATCGCTACTACAATAATCAGTGTTCCTCAGAGCTTTCCCAGTGTAAACCACCTCCTCTACGTAGGGTACGTAGTACCCGCCTTGCAACACAATCCCACCCCTACTCTGTTCAACTCTCCAACCCAAGAGTGAAACGCTATTCTCAGACTTTCTTCTATTGAGCTCTGGAACTCTCTCCCAGAATCAGTCTTTCCCTCTTCCTATGATTTAAATTGCTTCAAACTCTCTGTGTCCAGGCATTTTAGCTCGAACGTCCCTTGATTTCGGCCCTGTCACTCTTTGAAATCGGGGGGAGGCACTCGCTGCAGGCAGTTGTGCCTTTTGTCTCCCTCATTCACATTAAAAAAAAAAAAGAAAAAAAAAAGAGTAAAGAAGATGTTTCAAAGCATGGAAGAAAGGAGGCAGCACGGAGGAACATCTGGCAGCTAAGCGAATTGCAAAAACAGAGATATACAAGGCAAAGAAAATCATACAGGACCTGGTCATAGACAAAGTGAATAATGCAGAAAATCCCAATGGGATTGTTGTTGTTGTTGCTGTTCCCCAGGCTGTTTGGCCGAACAGCCCCAAGGTCTCGAGCAAGGCCAAGGCCACAAACGAGCGCCCCCACAAAACCCTCCCTGCCTACCACTAACAAAGCCCGGGTGACCGAAGCCACTCCATGGCAGGGAGCTGAGGAGGGTGCGGAAACACCCGGGAAACCAAAGCCCCACCCAAGGCCCTGTGCCCCTCAGCAATTTTGAAGGGAAAGTTGAGGGGCAAGGGAAAAATGTGATGCTTTGGCTCCCAATCTGCCAACTTCTAGGTTGGCAGTAGGGAGGTCAATCCACGGAAAAGACGCCGTCAACTGAGATCCAGAAGACATACAAGCAAAAGGAACAGTCAGAGCAAGCCAGGGGTATGGCAGAGATCGCTCGGCTCTCGCTCTGATAGACCAGCCCATCACCACATCACTAGAACCCAATCCTCTCAGCATCAGCTAGGAAAGGCCCTAGAAAGCCACCTTTGGCAGGGGGATAGCTCCCCTATTTCAACTCCTTTCGGTGTTGGGCACCTGCCCAATTTAGCTAGGCAAGTAAAGGATGACAGTAAAGATGTAGGAGAACAGGGTGTCAGGAATGATATGGGAAAATTGTTTACGCTGACAAAGAAATTAGAGATGCTTGGAAGGTACACTACGAAAGATTACTCAACGTGGAATTTGAATGGAATAGAGAGCAGCTTAGTAATAAAAAGCTAATACTCCCCCCTCCCCTTTGAAGCGCCAGCTGTTGTAAGCAGTGCAATAAATAAAATTAGAGACGGAAAAGCTGCAGGATGCTCTGGTATTGTAGCCGAGATGATTATAGCCTCAGGTGATATAGGAGTGAGTTTGGTCACAGAGCTAGTCAGCTCCATCATTAACACCTTATTGGCGGCCTAGGCGGTCTATTTGACCGTACCGCACAGCGTTTTTTTTTTAACCCTAAATAGGGTTGTTTACGTGATCATTTTCATGCCTAAATAAGACCCAGAGCGTAAAACAAGTTTCTATCCATGAAAGGGCGTAAACAGAGCTTTCCAATGACACCCGAACCATTCTTGTACAACCACTGGTTCTCTTGCAACGATCGTGCAACACGAGTGCAAAAACCCTATAATTAGGTAATTTCCTTACATAATTCCCTGTATAGCGAGTGAGAGAGGGGGAAGAAGGTGGGATACAGTTCAGTTGGTCCACGGTGGTCGTGCGAAGCGGTCATAGGGTTACTACGCTCGTCCCACCGCTCAGCTCTCTCTCTCAGCAACATTACGTGCTGAAAATGGCGGTCGACAGATGTCGTGCACCGCCACATAGTCCAAATTTATTTCACTCGACATATGTCGTGCGCCGCCAATAAGGGGTTAAAGAGGAAGTAATCCCTGATGAATGGCACAAAAGTGTAATAGTAAACTATAAGAGCAAATGGGGACACATTGGACAGGGGAAATGATAGGGGCCTGAAAATGCTTGACCAAGTCATGAAGGTCCGTTTGAGAGTCTTTGAAGGTATGATAAGGGAAAGCATTTCTATCGACGATATGCAGTTCGATTTCATGCCAGGACTTGTCACAATCAACGCTATATTCATAATCAGGCAGCTGCAGGAAAGATATCTACTTAATGATAGGGATCTGTATCTTGTGTTTGTAGACCTGGAGAAGACCTTTGATAGGGTGCCCAGAAAAGTTGTGCAGTGGGCTATGAGAAAACTTGGCATAGAGGAGTGGCTGGTGCGTGTGATTATGAAGATGTACGAGGACTCACGAATGGCAGTGAGGGTGAAAGGTGTACTGAGTGAGGAGTTTACAGTTCGTGTTCGAGTCCACCATGGCTCTGTGTTAAGCCCTCTCCTCTTTGTTATGGTTCTGGAGGCACTATCTGGTGATTTCAGAGTTGGGCTCCCCTGGGAACTACTAAACGCAGATGACCTAGTACTTATCGCAGATAGTGTGTGGGATGCCGAGGTCTAAGTTCAAAAGATGGAGAGAGGGCATGATAAGTAAAGGGTAAAGAGTTAATATAAATAAAACCAAGGTTTTACACAGTAGATTAGGGCTAGGAAAGGTAGAAAAAAGTGGTGCATACCCATGCGCAGTATGCAGAAAATGGGTGGGCGCGAACTCAATACAGTGTAGTGCCTGCCGCAGCTGGGTACATCACAGGAAGAAACGCTGCACTAGAATAAAGGGACCTCTACCAAAGAAGAAGTCCAAAATTGAGAAATTTGTATGCATAGTATGCAAAGGGGAGCTTGTATTCCATGTCTAGCTCGAGAGTGTTAACTTAGGCAATGAGGCACTGGAGATGGTGGACAAGTTTTGCTACTTGGGTGATACCATCTCTGACGGTGGTGGGCTGAGGCCGCCATTATTGCCAGAATAAGATGCGGCTGGGGAAAGTTTAGAGAACTTTTGAAACATGATTCCAGATATCAAACTTAAACAACCAGACTTAGGTTTCAGCCATCCAGACAAATCCGGATGGCTGAAATACAAGTCTGGATATCTAACGCTGGATGTAAACAATACGTGCGGTAACTTGTATTCGTCTTGTTCGTTTCCGGATTGACTTTTATTTTTCCAAAGCCATCCAGACTAGTTTTGTAGGCTGAAACATGTAGTAGAGTCATTTTCAGAGCTTCCGTGACCGTGTTTAGGATACCAAAGTTTCTCAGTGAATTTAACAAGGGCAACTGATACTAAAAAAAATAAGCCCCCATACACCTCACCAAAATGACGGGAAAGTTGTTATTTTAGACGTTTTTCAAAATGGCCGCCGCCGTCATTTTAAAAAATTGATAAAGTTCTATTTCTTGAAGTGAATGGCCAAAAATTACAATTTTGGTGTCTATTCCCACTAATTTTGGTGTCAGAAGATCAATGGCATGGCACAATTAAAAAAATAATAATAAATAATTACCAAATAATTAAGTAAATAAGAAAATAATTAAGAAAATCAATGGGATGGCATAATTCATGATTTAGAGTCCCATTAACCTCAACATCTAAGACAAATATGATGTTGTTAAATCCACTGAGAAACTTTGGTATCCTAAATTAATAAAACATGAGACCTACTGCATTAAGATGCACTATCACTGCAGGACAAATATGATGCACAACTGTCAGAATCACTTCCGCTGTCATCATCGCTGCTCTCCATTTGTGGATGACTTGGAGTTTTAGAAGATCCAGGAATGATGGAAGTGCAGGTTGGGTATAGCGTACTGGGAGGCATAAGCCATTTACAAGGTGCCATCCATGGCCAATTGGTGATGGATGATTCTGAAGCTGGAAATTCTTCTGCAGATATGTGAGGTAATTGGTGCGCTCTAAGTGTGGTCGTAGACTGTCAGAATCAGGTACCAGTCTGATGATCTTCTTTTTCTTGAGTACTGACCACTTTGCTGCTCTCACCTCTGCTAGAGTCTTGTGTTTGGTGTCACAATAGATGTACCGGATAACAAATTTCTGTAAGTCATTGATGATTTCCTGTGTGACTGGGATGATTGTGCCACAACTGTTAAGGAGGTTGCGAGCTTCTGATGATTTTTCTACACGGTCAACAATAGTTTTCTTGCCTATTCCATAAAAGCCGGAGTTATGGTCGCATCCGGTAAGAACATAAAGTGGGATCAAAGACTCCGCCATTGCCTCACTACACAAACACCGAGCATTTATCAGCTGAGATTTGCGTTTCAAGCACACGAGTCCTAATATTTGCCGAGCCACATAGGCTGCCTGAACGTAGTTATCAGTATCTTCAGTGTCTATGACAACTGCTTCTGTATACCCTTCTGACCGCAGCTTACCATAAAGAGTGAACAGAGCTGTGTCTGCTTCTGCATGGGCGTATGTGAGATTCTGCAAATCTTCATCTGTGGTGAGATTCCTTGCTGGTTTGCCAACAACACAGTGTATGAGCTGAATAGTGGTTGTAGATGCCTTTCTTTTGAAAGCAGCCTTGATAAATGCTTGAAGGCGAACTTTATTCTCTGGCTTACCAAGAAGAGCATGAAAGTCTCTATTAGAAGGAAATTTGTCCTCTGACTTCATAAACACATTGCAAATGGACTGATTTTTTTGACGGTGTTGTCGTTCACTATCTTTGATGGAGAAGTCTTGCTCGTACGAGTCATTAACCAAGATAACACATTCTGCATTCGAATGTCTATTCAGGACAAAATTCACAAGTTTCTCACCATAGTCTCCCCACGTTAACTTGGTTCCATCTGCTTTTTCTCTGTCTTCAGTAGTAGGCGTTGTTAGACGCCAGATTAGTCCCATGTCTACTATTGATGTGTAAATATCAGGGTACGGTATGGATGTCATTGTCAGTTTTTCCTGTAGCTTACTCTTCTGCGTTTTGCGCATAGTACCATTTGCATTGAAAATTGAAAGGCACTCATCTGTTACTCGATGCTGCATTAAGTCTTCCATCTTTAAGCCGTCACTTGCCTCAACAAGTTTGATGACCGAGGTAAATGCCTTACTCTCCATTTCTTCAGTTGTCTGTTTCAGGTTTTCACTTGCTGTCTTCTCGATTTCTTGAGTTGCAAAATTGCCTCTTTTACTACGTGGTATTCGAGCATTGAGGGACTTTGTTTTGGAATAGACTCTTTCATTTACAAATTCCTCCACTTTTCTTTCTCCATCGGCCTTTGCAGACTTCAGATCAGCAAAGAGAGCTGGAGAGGCTTGAATTCCAGATTGTAGGGATCTTAGTGTCAGATCTGATTGGTCAAATGGATCACAATGGAACTCGGTGAGACATGCACTGATATCCTGCACAGATTGTTCATCTATCTTCATCTTACTTGGGGCACAATCTGCATGCTTTCTTGAACCTCGTCTCTTGTGATTTGCGTGACAATGAACACAGCCTCTTATCCGGTTGACGTTGTTAACATTCCGCGTGTTTGACAGGAGTTGCTTCTCATTCTTTAGAATAGCCAACCATCCACACTTAAGCTTGGATCCTTTATTCATCGTTGACTCTATCCATATGTCAAGGGCAACACATGAGTAGGGTTTACCGGTCATTGACTGTGCAAACATGCCACTCTCCATGAATTGTGCTTGGATATGGGGAAGACTTTCTAGGACTGCTATGAAATCTGGAAGATGGTGCCCATATCTATCGTTGTCATAAATATGCATCCAAGGAAGCATCAACTTCAGTGAAGACTTGAACTCGATCCAGTTTCTTGTCCTTATAGCATGTATATTTTGAGTCAGTATCTCTACCATCTCCAAGAATGAAATCCAGAATTCTGCTAGTGGAGCACCATCTAAGTTCCATGCGTCTACTGTTGACAGCAGCAAAAGTTTGGACTTGCCAGGATTACTGGTTTTTTGTGGTCCTTTCATACACCACACACAGAGATTCTTATCATGAACCACTCCAGTACTAGAACGAAGCTTTTTAGGCACATTTCCTGGGAGTTGTTGGCTTGAAGTTGATGCTTGAACTTCTTCCTGTTCAGATTTCCGTTTACGATGCTGTGCTTGCTGAATATAGCGATTACTACTGATCTGGGTGTAACATTTACTATGCATGTACAGGCCTTTAGGCCCCTTGTCCCACTCCACTGCTGCATAGGCATGCTGAAATTTATCAAGTTCCTTCCACCGAAAACACTTGCTCCTTAGATTCTCCCACTTTGTATCAGATGTCTTGTCCGTACTATCATCAGCTATACAGGGATGTTGACATAATATGCATTTTAATCCAGGTCCTGGGTCAGGCACATCACTAACTCCTCTACGTTCCATGCTTATGATTCTTCACGCCAAATTCGATGCAACAAACCTGAAAAAGAAGGAATTGATCAGTCAACATTCTTGGTTTACATTTTAAATTATATATTATTATTTGAGTAAGTTTCAGAGGATCCGTGACCGTGTTTAGGATACCAAAGTTTCTCAGTGGATTTAACAACATCATATTTGTCTTAGATGTTGAGGTTAATGGGACTCTAAATCATGAATTATGCCATCCCATTGATTTTCTTAATTATTTTCTTATTTTCTTAATTATTTGGTAATTAGTTATTAATTTTTTTTAATTATGCCATCCCATTGGTTTTCTGACACCAAAATTAGTGGGAATAGACACCAAAATTGTCATTTTTGGCCATTCACTTCAAGAAATAGAACTTTATAAATTTTTTAAGATGACGGCGGCGGCCATTTTGAAAAACGTCTAAAATAACAACTTTCCCGTCATTTTGGTGAGGTGTATGGGGGCTTATTTCTTTTAGCATCAGTTGCCCTTGTTAAATTCACTGAGAAACTTTGGTATCCTAAACACGGTCACGGAAGCTCTGAAAATGACTACTAATGTGTCTGGATCGAAATGCCTGTCCGGATCTCTTGAGTTTCCGAATCTGAGTGCACCGGATGGGCGGGGTTCTACTGTAGGGTAAGACGGGGTAATTTCGCCGAAAATCGCGTATTTTGACAAATAGAAACTGCCACAAATGGAATTTTTTAATTTATAATTTTTTATCTATACATTCAGCGTTTCTGCTATAGATGCCCCAAAAACGAAAACAAAATATAATGTTTTGGTCATGCTGCCGAATTTTTGATAAAAGTCACTCTCGCGGCAAAATTACCTGCCCGGCGGGGTAATTTCGCCGCGACCTATTTTACGCAACATCTAGCTAGTAAACTAGATAACATTATATGATTAATGGCCAGACAAAACACTAGCACGCAGGTAAAAGCAATGAAAACATTCACAAACCCAAACTGACACTAAACATGCCAATAGAAAAACGTTGCATGCACACACACACAACTGAACAGGGCGGGCAGAGATGCAGGTGTGTCACACATGTAGGCCTATGCGCCACTGTGTCTATTGCGGGTGTGGACGTGTCTAGTGCGGGTGTGGAGTTGTGGACATGTAGTGCGGGTGTGGACGTGTCTAATGCGGTTGTGGATGTATTTATTAGGCCTACGGGTGTGGAAGTATTTAGTGCGGGTGTGGACGTGTCTCGTGTGGGTGCGGCGTGTAGGTTGCTAGTACAAAGTACCAGGCAGCAGCTGACAGCTACTGCCAACACTGTGTCACACGCAAACATACAAACAAACATACACACATACAAACCACCCACAAACACCCCCACACACACCCGACCATACCGTCAGACGCGCCGCTAGCCCCGGCTCCAGGCCCCGGCTCCAGGCCCCGCGAAACTACAACAAAACCTAAGCCAAACTAGATCTACAACCTAAGCCAAACTAGCTATACAACCTAAACCAAAACTGCTCTACAACCTAAGCCAAACTGCAGCCGAATCCATGCAATAGTTTCGGAGATATCGGCGTTTGAATGCAAATTATTAGCGCCGCGGCGAAATTACCCCGCGGCGAAATTACCCCGTCTTACCCTATAATAAAACAAGTAAACTCGTGCAGTAATAGGTGCAATGTACTTAATTATTGTTTTATTATAATCAATGGTGTTTTAGAGTTACAGATTATAGTTACAAGTATAGCCCATTATATGAGAACGAGAATGAAAACAAAATTAAGTCCCTATTTTGAATACTGTACTGTAGTTGATTTTCTACAAATATTTATATACTGTATACAGATTAATCAGACATGATTTGTAGCTCTCGTAACTGTTTGAAAATCAAACAAGTTATATGGTACACTGGTATTAGCTTACACTATACTGTATATATATATTATAGGTTTGATTCCCGGAGGGAAGAAAGAAAACCTAATATTTAGTAATGGTTCTCTCCGTCAATGACGTGAGAGCCTTATATATATAAGGGCTCCCCGGAGACCCCCGTGAGGGTCTCGGAGAAAGCATAACGCGACCC
Organism: Paralithodes platypus; assembly: GCA_032716605.1. Lineage (NCBI taxonomy): Eukaryota > Metazoa > Arthropoda > Malacostraca > Decapoda > Lithodidae > Paralithodes > Paralithodes platypus. The sequence goes on from CM064582.1 coordinate 12,927,754, forward strand.
AAATATATAAAAAGTACATCCTAGGGTGAAACCCTTTACTTAGTTCCTAGGGAATGTCATTGAAAAAGGTAACCATTAGAAAAATATTTTTTATTTTATGAGTAAAGATTAGAAACTATGAATGTTGTCTTACTAAATCAACTAGCGCGCCGTTATACAGTCCTTCCCTTCCACGCGTCCCCCAGCTGGTCACGCTGGGTTTATACGTCCTTGTGGTCGCGTCCCGTGCGACAGGTTGGACTAATTTTGTGCTCTCGGGATGTGCTACTTTTCATCTTTGGACGTTTCCTGCTGACTCTTCTGGGAAGTATATGTTACTTTATAGTAAGGAGGCGTCATAGATATGTATGTGTATTGAGCATTTCCAGAGAGCTGACGACATCCACGGGACGCGCCACATGCTACGACCATTATTATTATATGAATATTATATGAATATTATTTTTATTTTCTGTACAGTATTTCTATCTTTTTCCTCTTTATATTATTACATTATGTTATGTAAGCCAGGTTAGTTAGAATGCCTCTATTTCAGTTTTTAGGCTTCGTTAGTTTTGGCTAAGCGGACGCCAGTTTTAGGGATAGGCTAGGCCTTTGCCTATTTTCCTTCAATGCTTTTATAAGCTCCGAAATTCAATATTCTTAATTCTAACTATCCATTCTTATCATTTTTCAATTAATCGTTGATTCTATTCATCTCAACTTTTCTTGCTGATAGCCTAACTTTTTCTCTGAACGTCGTGCTTCGATAAACAAAATTTAATGGCGGACTAGAGGCTATCACATTTTCTTTTATTTCTTATCGAAAATTCCAGATGCTTCGAATTTTATCCTTTTGATGTTTTCGTGACATTGAACGTTTCTCTTTACATTTTAACCCTCCAGCCCCGGCTATGTATTATATATATATTCCTCGAAACCCGGGTGTTTTGGCCGAAAAACGTCTAGGCTAGGCTACCGTATATTCGTTAATCAGACTGCTTCCCGCATTCTCGCGCACCCCAAGCGTAGCTGTGTTATTTACCTGTAGAATGGCATTAAGTAGAGCTCTCTAAGTCAACTGGTTGAGCTGTGATGATGATTTCATTGGAGATAACTTTATGGCCAAAACAGCCACTTTACACCACTTTTCGATACTTAACAACAACATACAGGCACACACGAACAAGCGACGCTCTCCTTCTTGTGGCCGGAGATGCGGGGCGTCGGTCCAGCCGGCTGTTGTTTACATGCGTCGGACCGACGCCTCGCACACGAAGCTCACAGGCTTTCAACCACTGGGCGTTCAAGAGGCCTTCCGGGAACCTGTTATATGCTTTTTTATGGGCGTTCAAGAGGCCTTCCGTGGTGAGAGGGTTAATAAAGTTTTACGAAATATTTTCCTTTTGCACTGTATATAAACAATTTATTAGACTTTTATGTCATAGGTCTTCATAATCTCTGTATCTTCCAGGTTTTCTGTCTTGTTGCAGAGCGGATAAATGTTATTCTTTTATGATACTTTTGCCTGTAATTATTTTGATACATGCCACCGTAGCCTCCCTTTTCAAAAATATGATTTTAAGCTACGAACCAACCTTCAGTTGGGCCCCTTTTTAGAGTCTCACTCCGGTCCTTTTTAGGTTGGCTAGTGTTAGACTGGGCTTAATTATATCTCCGGTCACTAGGAGATCCCCGTGTACTATTTGAAGTCCGGGGGGTAGCAGAGTATAGGCGGAGGTTGGGGGCCTGATTTGTATATCTTTTATTTGTGCCTACTCTGCCGGAGTTCTCTAGTTTATATCTACGAGGCTCCGGGTAATTTTACCTACCATTTTGCTTTTACTACAAGGTGCTTTTGCCATACACCTCACCCCTTTCTTCCACTCGGAGTTGTTTCCGGTGGTACACTGTCATAGCCTTATCTCCGGGGCTCCAGAGTTAAGAACCTGTTCCATCACCAGTTTTTATTAACTCCGGTTCTCAAACACCGAGTGCTACTATAGCTCCGAGTGCAATTATGTCAAAATTCATATTTTACTCCGGTTCACTACAGTCAGTATCTCCGAGTACTCTAACCCTTAACCCCTACACCCCGGAAGGGCTCTTTAACGCCCATAAAAACCTCGGCCCGCGCAACCCGGAAGGGCTCTTGAACGCCCATTGCTTGCGTGAGTGCTTTCGAATGCCGCGCGTAAATTTTTGGTATCGTGGGAGGGTAGGTGGCGCCACCAGACGTAAACTACGCCACAGCATCAGTATCTACCCCGACGCCATCATGGATAGTACGCCAAATAGTGATTCTGCTGTGTCCGATACCGTGCTTCCTACGACGCCCGTGCTAGTTCGTCGCGCCTTACCCCGACGCCATCGCCTAAATGTGTTATCTCCCGGAGGTATTGAGACGACATTGAGACTTTATGAGCGTGCTGATGCCAAGTATATTGTTGATGATGAAGGCAGTGACGACTCCAGTAATTATAAGTCGAGTGATTATGGCCATGAGAGTGACAAAGAAGAGCAATTCCTGGGATTTGTGAGAGAACATGAGAGTGATGAGAGTGATGAAGGTGATGTACCAGTTTTTGAGGAAGCTGGCTTACCTACAGGCGGTGAACTTGAGAGAGTGAGTGAGTGGGAGAGTTCAAGGTCACTCTCCAAGTTTCGCATGAGTGACACGACCCTAAGCCCTTCGCCAGCTAAATCGCCTTTCAAGCTACACTTATATAAGAAGAAAATACTTGAAAAGGCGGCCGCGGCAGCTAGGGAACAAGCCAAAATACTTGGTGAGGATGAGGCTGTGAGTGAGGGTGAGCGTGGTGACCCTTCTCGCCCGCCATTGTCTCCCTTATCTACCCACGCCACCCAAGATGACCCGGATGACCCGGGTGCCCCGCATTCTTCCCCACAACCCCCACCACTGCCAAGGGTTAAGGACCCCCCACTTTCGGCCTATTTGTCTCCTAGGTCCCCCGACAGGAGACATACTGCTGCCGAAAAGGGGAAAGGCAGCAAATATGCCAAAAAAAGGAAAGACAAGTAAGCGAGTTTTGTTCGAGGCTCCCGCGGCGTCCACCCCTGCCGGCCCCAGCCATACGCCCCCGCAACTTTCCCCACGGTCCTCCCCACCTCACCAGCCGTCAACATATGTTCCTGACAAAGTCTTTGAGCTCGCATCACCAATACCTGGGCCTAGTGACAGTGAAGCATTGCTTTCTGTCACTCGTCGCAAGCCAAGGAGCCCAGGACCTCGGGGGGACACAGCCTCACCTGCCACTCCTTCCCCACCTCGCCCACACATCACTCGTTCCCCGCCAGATTATGTGGGGGCCACTGATGATGAAGGGTACCTCTCTGAAGACTCTGGCCATGATTACATAGGTCCACCGTCAGGGCAAGATGACCACTCTGACGATGACTATATGGACATCGACGACCCTCGACCCATCCGCTTGGCCCGGCGTCGTGCTGCCCGTCGTGCTGGCCGCCGCCCTAGGGCGCGCGCCTCCCGAGTTGGCCGTGGGCGTGCTGGGCCACCAGCTGGAGCTCCTCGTCAGCGTAGACAAGACCCATTCTACGTTTTTCAGTGGCAAGACGTAGTTGATGGGGATGGATACAACCCTTATGTGCCAGCTTTTGATGAGGTACTGGAGGGTTCAGGCATTACCCCCAATTTTCCTGCAGGCCCCAATGCTCCACCACACGAACTATTTGAGGCCTTCTTTGATGAGGAGGTGGTAGGCTATGTTGTCAAAGAGACAAATAAGCAGCACCAATTCCAGGTCCACTTTTTGGGCAAGGTGACCAAGGGTCACATGAGGCAGTGGACCCCAGTGACTCATAAAGAGTTCATGGTGTTCCTGGCACTCACCATGCTAATGCCTCATGTCAAGAAGCATAGGTTGCCTGACTATGGGATCACCAATGATCTCATATCCACCCCTGCCTTCGGGAAATATATGTCTCGCGACCGGTACCTTGATATCCTCGCAGCGCTCCATCTTGTCACCAACCTTGACGTCCACCTCCCAGACAAGCTGTGGAAGATTAGGACGTTGTACGAGATGATGCGAGAACGCTTCACCTCCTACTTCAAGCCCTTCCGCAAGGTCGTCATTGATGAGTCTCTTGTGCTGTTCCGGGGAAAACTCAGCTTCCGGCAGTACATCCCCTCAAAAAGACATCGCTTTGGCATAAAATTCTTTGTGCTGTGCGACTGCCAAACTGGCTATGTCCTGGACTTCCTGGTCTACAGCGGGAAGGAAGGGGACGTGCTTGTGGACCCCCTCATTGGCTTTGGCGGAGCAGTGGTGCAAGCCATGATGGACCGCTACTTTCACAAGAATCACGTCCTCTACACGGACAATTACTACACGTCCCCCACTCTCTCAAAGTACCTGCATGAGCGCAAGGCGGGGACTGTAGGCACAGTACGAGGGAAAAGGAAGGGCATGCCACCTTTCCCTCCAAAGACCAAAAAAGGTGATATGTTCAGGAAGAAGTCGGGGCCCATTCTGGCTATCCACTGGCACGACCAGCGGAAGGTCAACCTCCTGAGCACCATCCACAAGGGTGAAATGGTGGAGACTGGCAAGGTGGATCGCCGCACCCAGGCCAGGGTGACCAAGCCCGATGCTGTCCTGGACTACAACATCAACATGAGGCTGGTGGACAAGTCCGACATGCAGATAGGCTTCTTTGACTGCCTGCGTACCTTGTGCAGATAGTACAAAAAGTTCTTTCTGCATATGATGGACATGTCAGTTCTGAATGCCTACAATATATACAAGCTTCGGAATGTGAACACACCCATGAAGTTCAATAGCCTGCGGAGGTTCCAAAAGCAGGTGTTGACGGAGCTCCTGGAGAAGTATGGTACGCCACAGAGGGCAGTGGCACATCCTGGGCCCGCCGTTACTGACCGCTTGCAGTGTGCATATTACATGAATAGGCACAGGCTTGGTTCCCTGCCTCAGAATGAATCAGGAAGAACGCAGCAGAAGCGGTGCCATGTCTGCTACAACAGCAGGCTGAGGGCGAGGTCAGGTAAAAAGTCCACCATGGAGTGTGTGGAGTGCAAGGTGGCACTCTGTGCTATAGGGTGCTTCTTTGATTACCACTCCAAGCAGGAGTTCTAATAATCATAGTGAAAGTGACAAAGAAAAGGACAATATGTACAGTATATATATATATAGGCAAAAAGTGGAAGTAAACCAATTTATTGTTATACAAAAGTCATGTATTATGAGAAAATTGATAAAAATACAATTACACCATAATGATATGTGAAAGTGACACATATGTATATAATAAGAGACATTCATATGATTAGAACCGATAGAAATATATAAATCAGTGAAAAAAGACACAATAAATTTTATATAAAATGTTTACAAAGCATATAACTAAGTGAAAGTGACACAAGACCTAATATTTGATGGCCAAAGTATAATAAACACCTGTGATAACGAATAATCAGTGCCTAATATAACAATAACCTACCTCAATTACTAATAAAATGTACGGTATCGAGTGAAAATGAGCATTATCAGTGACAGTGACACTAAAGCATATTTATCAAACTGAAAGTGACACAAGACATAATACTTGATGGCCAAAGTATAATAAACACCTGTAATAACTAATAATCAGTGCCCTAATATAACAATAACCTACCTCAATTACTAATAAAATGTACGGTATCGAGTGAAAATGAGCAATATTAGTGACAGTGATACCCTAATAAACATACTTTATATAATTGGCCTCAAAATAACTATAAAAATATCAAATAAACATCACATTCTCAATATCAAACACTAAAATCGTCTAAGAGAGATAAACACTGGCGCGACGAGCGGCTAGGTGCGTCGTAGCCGTGGCCGGGGCGACGCATCCGAACGCGGGAAGAATTTTCCGCCGAAAAGCACTCGTCTTCCCGTGCTCACCATTATGCAAAACACCCGGTACCGCAGCACAGTCGCGAGCTATAGTCCCCGGGGCTGGAGGGTTAAAGAGAATACATACTCCGGTTTCCATATACCGAGTTATATACCACTCTAACTCCGGGTATTCAACAAAAGCGTCTTAACTCCGGTTCTCAAACACCGAGTTCTACCAACATAACTCCGAGTATCCCTTAGCGAGAACATATCTCCGGTTCCTATATAACTTCTAACTCCGGCTATACAACAATAGTGACTTCACTCCGAGTCCCAGAAAACTCCGAGTAGTCTAATATTGTCAATTAACTCCGGTTCCCAGACACCGAGTTCTGTCAACCACCTCCGGGTATTCAAACAATATTAACTTATTTCCGGTTCCAGACACCGAGTTATACCAATAGGCCTACCGAGTCCTACTAGCACACTCCAGGTAGGCCTATTCAATTATTATTCAAGTTGGCAGTCCTAGATGACGAAGTTCAAATTGGTAATTAATAGAATCACCTTCAAGAACTTTTTACACTACTTGTATATGCTTAGCATAGTACTAAAGATAACTCAATTTTAACAAAGTCCCGAGTAAAACTTCATTCACTCAGTATTACTGATAATGTTTATACTCATTCAGAGTGGGACAAAAGGTGCACTACACTTTCTAATCCTAAATTATGGTACAAGGTTGTAGGATTATTCCTACCTTTTATTAAGAACAGTATTTCAATACCATAGTTACCCTGTTCATTCATGCATAGCCATATAGGTTAGGAGGATTAATAATTTAGCCGTCCGGCTGGCTTAGTTGATAGCGTGCCTGATAACCATCTGGCAGGTCTCGCGTTTCAATCCCCTCTCAGATTGAAAAGTTTTCAGGGATATAGCCGGCGGTTACCATCTCCCCACGAGCAAGGGGGATGGGTAATAGTCAATGGTAGACTAAAGAAAGCCAAGCGCTGGTGAATGCTCGAAGGAGGAGAATGGGCGCTATATAAGTAACCTGACGATTATTATTGTTATTATTATTATTAACTTTTATTCCCAAACAAAGGCGGTACAAAATTAAGAGATATTATCTATCTTTCCTTAGACCAAGTATATACATGGACACGATTAACCGGTTGGTTCTCATCCATTCGTTTTACACAGAGTTTACTATTTTACCTACTATTAGTAGATTAAAAAAAAAAAAAAAAAAAAAAAAAAAAAAAAAAAAATTGATTTACAAAGAATCCCACATTATCACTCCTTCAATAAAGGATACTATGATATTGTCCTTCACGTATAACTATCTATCTATCTATCTATATGCTCAGGCCCAATCCCCATTTTGGGGGTAGCCGACTCAAGACAGAGCAAGAACAGGGAAAACACAAAAACAACATAAAACAAAAAAAATAAACACAGATAAAAAACACAAACTCTCACACATCCAGGTCACCCAGGAGAAGACCCAGAGACCAGGGTTACCAAGGTCGCTCCAGCACTCCCCCGGCCCCTGACCACCCGGAGAGGTTCCGATCTCGGCAGGCAGACATGCAGCGGAGCCAAAGCCACAAGCCCTCCCACCACACTTCCAGGCACACCCTTCATATTAATCGTCTCCCCGGGCCAGGCGCCTGATGGACTATTATCTAGTCCAACTTGCGCCCGACCCCTTACTCCAAATGACCACGTGTTCACTCAACTATTCACAAGCATTCTCCATTCACTCCTGTCCACCACCACTTCCCCTGCCTGATCTATAGTCATTCCTCTATCATCCAAAGCCTTTCTTACACAGTCTCTCCATCTCAATGGGGGTCTTCCTGCCCTTCTATCTTCCCTTGTATCTGACTCACATATTCTCTTTGTAAGCCTTTCATCTCCCATTCGTTCAACATGACCATACCAGCTCAGCACCCTTCTGTCCACTCTGGCTGACAAATGTTCCTGCTGCCCCACTCTCCTACGTATCTCTTCATTCCTCAATCTGTCTCTACGAGTAACTCCACACATACTCCTCAAGCAGCTCATCTCCATCACATCCAGCCCTCTTTTCTCCTTTTTCTTCAGAGCCCATGTCTCAGCCCCATACATCACTGTTGGCACAACAATTCCTTGATACAGTGCACTTTTTACTTTCACTCCGAGATTTCTCGTCTTCCACATACTTCCCATTGCTCCGAAAACCTTCCTTCCTTCACACACTCTCTGTTTTATCTCCACTTCCATACCTCCACTCCTGCTTATTGTTCCTCCTAGATATTTAAAACACTCTACTTGTTCCAATATTTCCCCATCCAGCCTCACATCTAGATTCACCCTATGCTCTCCCCTATTACACACCATTACTTTACTTTTATTGACGTTCACCTTCAGTTTCCTCCTTCCACAAACCACACCAAACTCTCTGACTACCCGCTGCAGTTTCTCATCAGAATCCGCCACCAATGCTGTGTCATCAGCGAACAGCAACTGATTCAACTCCCAATCTCTACCATTCTTTCCTACTAAACCCAATCCTCTTCCCATAGTTCTCTTTTTCACCTCCCTCACCACACCATCCATAAACATATTAAACAGCCATGGTGACATTACACAACCCTGTCGCAAACCTACCTTTACCTCAAACCATTCACTCAACTCACCATTTCCTACTCTCACACATGCTCTGCTCCCTTCATAAAAACTCTTAACTGCTTCTAACAAATTTCCTCCTATTTCATAAATCCTTAACACCTTCCACATTGCTTCACGGTCCACACGATCATACGCTTTTTCCAAGTCCATAAAAGCCCAAAATATCTCCTTATGCTTCTCTAAATACTTCTCGCATAACTGTCTTACTGCAAACATCTGATCCACGCACCCTCTTCCCCTCCTAAAACCGCACTGTTCTTCTCCTATTGCAACTTCCGTACACTTTATTATCCTCTCTATCAACACCCTGCCATACAGCTTTCCAACCACTGACAATAAACTAATACCTTGAATACTCCTGCCGATCTCCCTTCCCCTTGTACAACGGCACAATACATGCACTCTTCCAGTCTATTGGTACCATTGACACAGCAAAGCACAGGAAAATACAAGAATGAGGGGTAATAACGAACCTTCTAAACTCGATCTGATTTTTACAAAGGATCCTCACAAAATTAGTGATATAAACTATCTATGTCCTGTAGGTAAAAGTGATCACCTATTACTAAAATGGAAGTTGACCTCGAGTAATGCCAATAGATTAGACAATAGCTACATAAATGACAGATTAAATTATAGTAAAGCTGATTATGTATCCTTGAAAAGATATTTAGAGGGAGTAGATTGGGATCTTGTTTTGAAGGAACAGGACGTACAAGGTAAATATAGTAGATTCCTCGAAATTTATAGAGTAGGAACCAATCTGTTTGTCCCAAGATATAAAACTGGAAATTTTACTAAGCAGAAAGATTGGTTTAATTTGAAATGCAAAAGAGCTTTGGGTAGGCGTGATGCAGCTTGGGCTAGATTAAGAAGAAGGAACACTGAGAGTAATCGGAATAAATATAAACAGGAGAGGAATAGATATGTTAACATAATTAGGCAAGTTAAAATGAATTATGAGAAGAACATAGTAAATAAATGTGAAAGTGATCCTAGATTATTTTATAAATATATAAACAGTAAGTTGAAGGTAAAGAAACAAATTACTAAATTAAGAGTTGATGCTAGGACGTATGAAAATGTATCGGACATGTGCGAGGTAATGAATAACAAATTGGGGTCAGTTTTTACTAGAGAGGAAGGTTTTGACGAACCACAGGCGGGAGTACTGGAGAGTGGTCTTAGTAAGATTGAAATAACTAGAGATGAGCTGTTATCTGCGATGAGAGGACTTGAAGTAAGGAAAGCTATGGGACCGGATGAAGTGTCTGCCTGGGTTTTAAAGGAGTGTGCAGAGCAATTAGTGGAGCCAGTGAGGGACATAATTCAAGCTTCCTTAGATAAAGGACGGGTTCCTGTTGAATGGAAAAGAGCTAATATCATTCCGATATACAAGAATGGAAACCCTGAGGACCCTCTAAACTATAGACCAGTTTCACTTACTAGTATTGTATGCAAGATTTGTGAAAAGCTAATTAGGAAGAGATGGATGAAAATGTTGGAGAGAAGAAGATAATAACCCCAAAGCAATTTGGATTCAGAGAAGGGACATCTTGTGTTACCAGTTTGCTATGTTATTACAGTAGGGTGATAGATGTACTCCAAGAAAGAGGCGGATGGGTGGACTGCGTCTACTTAGACCTTTCCAAAGCATTCGATAAGGTACCACATAAGAGATTGTTATCTAAGCTTGAGACGCTAGGATGTGTCAGGGGGAGTTTGCTGAAATGGATGGAGAGCTATTTAACAGATAGGGAAATGAGGACCAACATTAGAGGAACTTACTCATCGTGGCAGAAAGTTGAGAGTGGTGTGCCACAGGGATCTGTGTTGGCACCTCTCATGTTCCTTATGTACGTGAATGACCTGCCGATAGGCATAAACTCCTACATGTCAATGTTTGCAGATGACGTAAAAATGATGAGACAAATAACAAATAAAAGTAGTTGTGAGGAGCTGCAAGGGGATTTAGATAAAATATACGAATGGAGCACCAAGTGGAAAATTAAATTTAATATAAGTAAATGCCATGTGTTAAATATGGGAAGAAGTGTGAATAGACCAAATTGGGAGTACAGGATGGGAGATAATATAATTAGCAAGGCCGAAAAAGAAAAGGATTTAGGGTTGATTATACAAGATAATTTGTCGCCAGAGAAACATATTAACAAGCTCTTTAGCGGAATGTATGCAATGGCCGGGAATATGAAAGTTGCTCTGAACTACTTGGATGAGACCATGGTAGCGAAAATTATGAAGAGTATGATTAGACCAAGATTGGAGTATGCAGCAGTGGTGTGGTCCCCGCATCTAAAGAAGCATATTCACAAGTTAGAAAGAATCCAGAGAGCAGTTACTAGATTGGTTCCAAGTCTCAGAGAGCTGCCATATGAAGGGAGGCTAGACAAATTAAATCTACCGAGTCTAAAAGAGAGGAGAGAGAGGGGAGACATGATAATGATGTACAAATGCACCCGGGGGCTGGAGAGGCTGGATAGGGAGGATATATTAATTATGGATACAGGAATAACTAGAGGCCACAGCTACAAAGTAAAAAGACCTACCTGCAAGAACGATATCAGGAAGTTTAGCTTCCCCTATAGATGTATTGACAAATGGAATGGGCTGGAGGAGGAGGTGGTAGGGGCAAGGAATATCCATATTTTCAAGAAAAAATTGGATAAAAAGTAGACTGAGAGACGGGACAACACGAGCTTGGCTCAACTCCTGTAAACTACAATTAGGTAAATACAATTAGGTAAATACACATTGAAAAGTCTCACCAACCAATCTATTATCACATCTCCACCCTTCTTTATACACTCCACAGCAATACCATCCAAACCTTCTGCTTTTCCCGCTCTCATTTGTTTCACTGCTTCTTTCACCTCATTTTCCTCAATCCTTTCATTCATTCCCTGCCACCTGGGTGGCCTGGGTAACCTATCTCCATCCACCTCTGCTTCAATCACTGCTTCTCTTCCATCTCTTGTATTTAACAAAGATTCAAAATACTCGGCATATCTTTTCCTCACTTCAACTGGTTCCACTAGTAATTCTCCATTTTCATCTTTCACTGACTCTTCCCTCTTTTGTCCTCCTTTCCTTACTTTATTTACCTCCTTCCAGAACATCTTCTTTCGTTCTTCAAAATTCTCACTCAGCCTTTGGCCCCACCTTTCGTTTGCATCTTTTTTCGCTTCTCTAATTTTCCGTTTTGCCTCTCTCCTTTTCTCCTTGTACCTCTCCCATACCTCAACACTACCATCCTGTAAAACCCTCTCAAAACACTGTCTCTTCTCCTCAACTGCCTTTCTCACCGTATCATTCCACCACTCGCTTCCCTTCCTGATACCTCTGCCTCCTACTTTCCTTTTGCCGCATACTACCTCTGCACTTGCTTTCACTCCTTCCTTAAACTGTTGCCATTCAACCTCTACTTCTCTCTCTTCCATCTCTCTCACTTCCATCCACTTTTCATTTAGTCTTTCCTTGTACTCCCTCTCTTTTTCACTCTTCTCTAACTCACTAACTTTTATTACCTCTCTTACTTCACGCTTGTCTCTTATTCTCCTGTAACTCTTAACTCTTAGCTTTCCCTCCACCAGGTAATGATCTGACATACCCTCCGCCTCACCTCTCATCACATTCACATCCAGCAGTCTACATAATCTTTTCCTTGTCACCAGCACATAATCCATCAATGCCCTCTCTACAATCTCTCCCCTCACAAGTCTATGCCAGGTGTACTTGTGTATACGCCTTTTTTTGAAGAACGTATTACCTACACTCAATCTACACTCTTCACATACATTTTTCAGTCTTTCTCCACTCTCGTTTACACCATCCACACCAAAACTACCGATGACTCCCTCAACAGGCTCATTTCCTACCCTAGCATTTAGGTCCCCTAAAACTATAACATTTTCATTTTCATCAAACCCTTGTAGACAATCTCTCAAATCCTCCCAGAAACCCTCTACCTCGTCTAACTCTCTTTCACTTCCTGGTCCATACGCACTTACAAAAACCCACCTTTCACCCTTAAACTGCATTCTCACCCACATTAGCCTTGATGACACCTCTTTCCACTCTTTTATAAACTCTCTCAACTCCTCCTTCACAATAATAGCCACTCCTTCTTTCCCCCTGACTCCCTCGTCTACTCCAGACTTTCTACCTATCACGTTTCCAAAATCCACTTCTCCCTCTCCTTTCATCTTTGTTTCATTTAGTGCAAGGACATCATACATCCTTCTTTCAAATAACCTTCCAATATCCTCTCGCTTCTCATTCGTACTACATCCACGCACATTCAAAGCTCCTATTCTTAGGGTCCGGGACCACGAACGCGTTCCCTCGCCCCTATCTCTGTCTCGTTTTTTTGGTAGATTTATTTAAGGGGAGAAGGATACCAGGCCCCCCGCCCCCGATCCCCTTTAGCCGACTTCTACGTCTCACCGGAGAAAAGCGGTGGTGGAAATTTCTCACCCCTCCACCACAGAGGAGGCTACCTGCACCAGAAAGTGGCGGGCGTTGGGGTCGCCGCATCCCTACGCCATTTGAACAAATTAGAGATGCAGAAGGAGAAAAAGATAGAAGGGGCTATGGGAAGTAGAGGACACCAACCCTCACTCTGACAAAGGGTCAGCCCACCACTATATATTATGGGTCATTATAAATAAAAGAACACAATCCACCACATAGGGTACCACATGAGCAAGTTAATATGGTTGATGATGATAAAAATGACAGCTTAGGGAACAACAACAACAAAGAACAAAATAAAGACTTGTGCCTATATTTTGTGTTTTGAGGAAGAGATGACCCTGATGACTTTGTACTTGTGGTTCATTGGTCTATTTTTTTTTTTCAATTAACTTATACCTTGTAAAATTTGTTCTTATAAGTGTCTGAGTTATATTTATCATCGTTCTTATTTCTTAATAACAATAATATAATATTTTCATTTACTTGGTATATTTTTCTTATTGTTTTGTGCCAACGCTTAATTAATAAACGGCAAACATATATAAAAATAGATATATACTGTATTTGCAAGATTATATACCATACTTAGTAACTTGTAGCCTTTGAGTTTTGCCCAGTTAATGAGTTGTGAATCACATAATTTTGTACAATTTTTTTAGAATACTATTACTTTTGATTTATAGCCATGATACAGTTTCATCTCACATTTTGGTTTGTCTGGTTACTATTGTCATACTGTACAGTAACTATCTTTCCTATGGTAGAATTTTACCAGATTACACCATTCTACTATATACTATCTACTAGTATAACTACTAGTAGTAATTCAATAATTTTGATTCACAAAGATTCCCAGGTTACCACTCCTCCAATAAGGATACTATGGTATAATCAGTATCATTCAAGGCTAACGCTTGACTACTCAACTCAACAATAAACATTTCATATTTTAGGCTCCGGACCAACTCTCGAGTTGGTCAAGGACCCCAATGGAAATACGCCTAACGGCCTTATTGGGCTATCCTTAGTTGGAATTATGCAAAGCTGGTACATGTCATATTTGTAACATACTATGTGGTACCAACTCGGTAAATTGCTAACTGAATAAATAATATTATTATTGTTATTATTATTAATGATTCATTGAACCTCCCTCCGGTCCCACTTTGGGTCGGCGAGTATCTGGGTCTGGGGCTCTTTTACATATCTCCGATCACTAGAAGACCACCACATTCTCTCTGAGTCAGGGTTTTAGCAGAGTAGGCTGAGAGAGGGGCCCTCTTAGATATTTATAACATTGCCTTCTCTGCTGGAGTTCCACAAGTCTCATACTAGAGTTCTCCAATTAGATATTTTTCTCTATCATTTATTACGGAATAGGTTTTGTTCACTCTATTTCCGTCCGAATCTTGAGTCCTCCATACCAGTCCGAGAAGACTATTAGGTACTTAGTAAATTTTACCCCCGCACCTATTAAACAACACAGAGTTATTCCGTCAGTCATTACCGAGTAATTTCTTTACCCCGAGTCCTCATACTACAAAGGACAACACTGGGAATTAATTTTCCGTCTGGCAATTCCCAAGTAATATTTTCCCCAAGTCCCCACTATAACAGAGGTCACTTCTTTAGGGTCTACTTAACCAGTATAGTAATGATTCATTAGCTTGTTTTCCTTACGCCTCAGCACAACATGCTAGAGTTCTGGGTATCCCTAGCACCAGCCATTCCTTTTAATAAATTGTTCGACTAGGGTCTGTTTTAAAAAACCTGACAGAACCGATACAGTCAATTGCTATCTTACCTTTACACAACTGGTTGTTCCGGTCCCACTTTGGGTCAGCTAGCACTTAGTCCGGAGCTCTAATAATGACATCTCCAGTCAGTAGGAGTTCCCCGCGTCCTCTATGAGTCCGGGTTACAGAGGAAGTAGGCTGAGGAAGGGGGTCTCTTAGATAACTATTCATTGCCTACTTCGCCGGAGTTCCACATTCACATACCAGAATTCTCCAGGTAGATAATTTTATCTATCCTTTATTACAGAATAACTTTCACGGGGCTCAATCAACCATTTCCCCATACACCTCTTAATCACACAGGGTTATTCTGGCAATTTGGCCGAGTCAGATCCTTGACTCCGTGTCCCCATAATTGACGAGGATATTTCTTAGGAACAAAAGGTTGGGGAAGGACTTTACACTCTCAGATAAACAACCCATAGGCGATTATCCAACCTTTTGGTTTTATTATGTTCTCTCCACCAACATACAGGTACTTTACTCCTAAACTCGGTTAATGAAATCAACAAACACATGTGGCAGTCCGGGGATTCGAACCTAGGCTGCTCACACTGAAAATCACCACACTTATGCATTGCACCACAAAGACAGTTTTACAGACAACTCACTCACACTATTGAGGAGTAGCAGATCCTATTCATGACACATACTCTAGGGCAACATTATCACACATAAGAGAAGTATGTCTTTGCAAAACCCTTCGGACAGTAGGAGAGGTCAGAACAGCCCTTTTCATGATATCCAAAGCACGTCAAGACCTCCGTATCTTTCTATCTAAAAAAACTGCCCAAAGACATCAAGACTAGAATCTTGATCTCTCCATCTATTCTAACGGATTAACAACCACAGATACTTGGTCTGAAGTATCAGCACTACTTTTTATAACCGTCTCTAAGGTTCTCTCGTGTTAACTTTATTAGATTCAGATCTCAACGACACTCAACAGGTCACAGTAGTCGGGACAGACTGGTTAATTCATCCCCAGACAACCTGTTAGACAGACTCAGACACACCAACAGCAACAGTGACCTTTCAAGAGCACATACCGGTTCAAGGACCTAACTTAGTTCATCTTAGCCTTGCATCACATTATATCTCAAGGCACAACCGGTTCTTTCTAGGCCAGTTACACAGCATGACCGAAAGGACCTTGGTCCAGACATTTAATAAAGCATAGTCTGTTTTGGGACTGGGAGAGACGACCGTTCTTTCGTAAGTACGTATACAACGTCTCATACCAGTAAAGGTGCCAACACTCGTAAAAGCGATGCTTCAGTGAGGAATTCAAGTGAACATTCCTCCCACATCAAAAGTTTTCTGTCTCACTTAAGTCTACAGTAGTACCAAAATGAGATAGCCTACAGTTCAGACCAGTCATAGAATTATTAATCCTCAACAAGTTTATTGTAAACCACTTTTTCGAGATGATAACAATACAACAAATATCACAGCCCTACGTCTGAATAGTAAAGTGGGAACCCTGGGTTTACCTCCGTTGGGAACCCTATCACACAACATACAACATCAAATACTTGACTACTACAAGTTTGCAAGACAGTACATACAAAAACAATTCCAAACGGCTGGGGGAGTCGTTAACCCTCTCACGACCATATGATGCAGAGGTTGCCAGATTAGCAATAAGAAATAGAGTTCTCTCACTCTTATAATTACCTCTCCAAAATGAGTTTTCTGCCCACAGCTAACTCAAAGACAACTGCAGAGGTTAAAGTAACTTAACTAAAGGTTTCTAAATACCCCTGATGGTAACAAGGCTTTAAAGTACCCCCAATAGGCTCAAAATTGCGTCAAGGACGTGAGAGGGTTAATAGGGTCAAAATATTGGGTTCAGCTACCTGTTCCGTTGGACAAACTTCGCCTGAATCCTTACATCAGGCTGGACAACAGAGCTTTTCCGAGTCAATCAACCTCATACCTTAATTACATTCTCTCAGCATTTCATCAGACTTCTAGGCTTCTGGATAAGACCTGAGACCCCTTCCCCGACAGCCCTCTAGTCAGAACCGCCACCATCAGTGGGGGTCGTCTTGGACAAAGCGGGAGCCCCGAGCTGGAGTTACCAATCGTTCGACGGTCGCCAGACACAAGTCGCTAGACCTCTCTCAATCTCTATCACTTAAATACAAAGGAACTAGTTGTCCCTCAATTTTCCTGAAAAATCATGCCCTTGCACTCCAACTCAGAGTACAATAATAGCCTTTCACATGGACAACACATCAGCCGTGTCCTGTATCAACAGGCAGGGCCCAACGAAATCTCACACGCCCCTGAGATTGTCGGAGTTAATATTTTTCCTTACTCTTCATTACCATATCACAATTCAAGCAGTTTACCTACCAAGCAAGGCGAACTGTAGGCGGACACCTTATCTCAGGAGAAGGGTACCCTAGTCGAATAGACAATCACTCAGACGGTATTCCACAACTTGATAAGGCTGTTCCATCCACAGGTAAATCTCGTTAATTCACACCAATCGACAAAATTCCTCCTGCTTCTGACCTCGCACGAGATCCAAGCGAGCGGAACAGATGCGTTCTCAGAGGTTTGGAACAAGTGGTTATCGATATACCTCTTTCCTCCTCCGGACACACACGAATATCCAAAGTTTTGCAACATATCCACTTAATTCCGGGTCAAGGGTGCCTTATAACACCAGTCTGGTCAACACATGTGTAGTTCATTCATCTGTCTCTCGAATGTCCCATTCCAATACCATTTCCAACGTCTTGTTTCCACTTAGAGCAGATTAGCAAGCTACAGACTGGTCTACATTTAGCTTTATGGATATTTTCAAAGTCAAATGGCGGAGCTCTTATGATTAAGCTGTTCACGACAAATTAACCAAACAGTTTACGCCTTCCACTATTAAACAGTAGGAATTACATCGGAAACAATTTACCACGTAGATTGTAGAGTCTGTCCAACACATAGCTTCAGTCAGTTTATTTTTAAAGTACTTCAATTACTCTTTTGAAGACAAACAACTGTCAAATTTACACACTATACAATCAATTCTCAGCCATTAAAGAATCGTTCTTTGATTCCACTGGCTTCCGACTTACCCCTCAACAAGTTCAAAGGAGTTTTTCTTACAACTTGGTTTTAGTTACGAAATATTTTCAAAACCAAATGGCTAAATTCTTATGACCAAGCCGTTCACGACAAATTAACCAAACAATTTACACCTTCCACAATTAGACAGTATGAGTCACATTGGAAACATTTACAACGTGGATTGTAGAATCCAACCAACAAAGTGCCTCAGTAAGTTTAATTATAAAGTACTTAAATTACCTTTTCGAAGACAAACACCTATCAGTTAACACACTTCGTAAAAATCACCTCTCAGCCATTAAAGAACCATTCTATGACCTTACTGGCCTTAGACTTCCACCTAAGTATGATGGAGGTTTTATTACAGCTTGTTTTAAATTACGAGCTCCAGCGAGACAGATTCTACCTCAGTGGTTTCTGGGCAAAGTGTTAAATCTATTAAGTACTAGACCTTACACGGTCAACCCCTCTTATGACAAGTTATTATCTAAATGTGTTTTCTTAATTTCGTTAGCAACAACACATACTGTACTGTAGAGTGTCCGAACTTGCAGCCATGGCTAGAGCTGCAAACTGCTTACAATTTAAAGATCTGAGTGCTGTTACCCTCACACCAACTCCTGATTTCATAGCCAAGAATGAAAGAAAAGATTATATGTTCTCACCTTTTGATATAATGGCCCTCAAACAAAAGAATAAACATCTGGCACTAGGCCCAGTGTTGGCTTTGTATAAGTATGTACAACCAACTACACCCTTACACCCTTCTCATTTATGAATCTCTTCACATGGCAAATCAAGGTTATGTAAACGACAGCTTGCTTCAATTCTAGTGGACGTTATCAAAACAGCCGTACTGTCAACAGTAACAAGGGCCCATGATGTGAGAAAGTGGGCCACGACAGTCAGATTTCTTAACAATTACTCTATCCAAGACATTAAGCAAACAAGAGTCTGGTCATCTCACCACACATTTTTATCCAAATATCTTTCAGTTCATTTGAAGAGACCCACTGTGCCATGCATAGCCATGAGAATTAGGCATAAGCATAACTGATCTCTGTTTATTGCAATAATGACATGTTTTATGTTACAAGTACGTGTGAGGTTCACCAAGTACTGACATACTTTTAGGAGTTTTGGACAAAACAGAGGGGGGGGGGGAGTGTGTTCCGAACTGGAGAACCTCTCACAAGTGTTGTTCAATGTTAATATTAGTAAGATTGATAATCTCTAAGGGTTAATTTCTAATACAGGATATTAGATTAATAAATACACAAATTTTATTTATTTTTTATTTTTGGTGAGTTAATAAGTATGAATAGATTTTCCTTTTTACCAATCATTCTAGTACTATAGTATGTACAATTCTTATGTGTTACAATATTTAGTGGCTCTTTTATTAAGTTTTACTGCATCCTTATCTTTATCTACCTTTCTATCGCTTCCTAAGGCTAACTTAGAAACCCTGCCTTTATACTTTACACTTTTTCTTAATTCTAGTTATTTAATTACCAGCGCAAGCCGTTAGTTTTGGTTCTCTTCAGTCTTTGACGTTGAGCATGAGATGTCCCAACCACCGATCTTGGTATTCTTAGGCTCTCACGTCATTGACGGAGAGAACCATTACTAAATTACGGGTTTGACAACCCGAAGGGAAGGAAGGAAAACTAACTATTTAGTAATGGTTCCGTAGTCAATGACGTAAAGCGGCCCTCCCTCCTCCCTCTTCCCATGCACATGCGCAAATTTGTACTATGAAGGACGTATAAACCCAGCGTGACCAGCTGGGGGACGTGTGCAAGGGAAGGACTGTATAACGGCGCACTAGTTGATTTAGTAAGACAACATTCATAGTTTTAATCTTTACTCATAACAAATTTCTTTCTTTTTCTAATGGTTACCTTTTTTAATGACGTTCCCTAGGAACTAAGTAAAGGGTTTCACCCTAGGATGTACTTTTTATATATTTGGGTCGCGTTATGCTTTCTCCGGGACCCTCACGGGGGTCTCCGGGGAGCCCTTATATATATAAGGCTCTCACGTCATTGACTACGGAACCATTACTAAATAGTTAGTTTTCCTTCCTTCCCTTCGGGTTGTCAAACCCGTAATAATGTTATTGCATTTATTAACATAACAATCCCAAGCGGCAGTATTTTTCGTTAATAGCCTAGGCCTATTCGTTTGGCTTGAATGAACATGTGTTCAGCTATGCCAGAAATGTGCTTTCGGACAACAACAAGAAGAAAGAATGCCACTTGGACCAAAATCGGCAAAATGGCGACATATATATATAAACTATTCCAGCTTTGAAGGCTTCGTAGGGCAAGCCATGAGAACTGAGGAGCTTAGATACCCGACTGGGGAGGAAATAAGGGCCCAAAGTAGCTATAATAATAATAATAATAATAATAATAATAGTTCTTAAAGCTAGCGCATGCTAAGCTAGCTAAGGATAGCTCAATAAGGCCGATTAGGCGTATTTCCATTGGGGTCCTGTACTACTACCCCATCCCTTTGCTCATGAGGGATGGTAACGACTCAGTGCTTGTGAAAAATCTTTAATGCGCCGAGCGTGGGCGCGAACCCGGGCCTTCTGGGTGGAAGTCCGAGACGCTAGTCACTACACCAAGCGAGCTGCTTGGTATCATGGTAATGAGTAGAAGAATAACGATGCGGACAATGACGAGAGGGACAGCAATGAGGCAGACACCTAGTAGCATGATGAAACATCAAAAACGAACGAATAGGCCTAGCCCTAATTCAAAAATACACTCTTAAAATGTTACTGGTAAGTCTTATTATCCTTTACATATTTTAATTGTTGTTGTTGTTGTTGTTCCTCAGGCTGTCTGGCCGAGCAGCCCCAAGGTCCCGAGCAAGGCCAAGGCCATAACTGAGCGCCCCCACAGAACCCTCCCAGCTTACCACTAATAATGCCCAGGTGACCGAAGCCACTCAAAGGCGGGGAGCTGAGGAGGGTGCGGAAACGCCCGGGAAACAAAAGCCCCACCCAAGGCCCTGTGCCCCTCAGCAATTATAAAGGGAAAGTTGAGGGGCAAAGGAAAAATGTGACGCTTTGGCTCCCAATCTGCCAGGGTTGGCAGTAGGGAGGTCAATCCACGGAAAATATGCCGTCACTTGAGATCTAGAAAATATATAAGTAAAAGGAACAGTCGGAGTAAGCTATGGGTATGGCAGAGAACGCTCAACTCTCATTCTGATAGACCAGCCCATCACCAATTTTAATTGTCATGTACTATAGTAGTATATTCAGAAATTTGTGATTAAAATGCGAAAAAGGGTAAAACTAGGCTTACTTAAGGGTGATTATAGGCTGGCAATGTTTATGCGGCACGGACTGTTAGGGTTCCCGGACTTTTGCGGTCCCTGGACTGGGTGCCCCCTCATATAGTCCGCCAAATGGAGGGTTGAGTGTAGCTCTATATATATAGAGGGACTCCTTTATCCGTAAAAATAGTTTATCCAAAATTTCAAAAGACTCATGATTTTTGGATAAAAGGGAGTTTACTGTATACAGTATATATATATATATATATATATATATATATATATATATATAGAGTATATATATACAGTATATATATATATATATATATAGTTATGAGAACCTCAGCAGGTGATCTTGGACACCGCAACTTCCAAATTAGTAGGGCAATGAGAGGAAATACGTTGTGGAACATCATGATTTATTCTAATTTTCGGCGACGTCACGCAGCCATCCTCAGGAAAGGGTTACCAACAGATCCTAAAAATTGAGTATAACTCTGTATACAGTATATTGCTAAAACTGGATCACTAAAATGTAATGCATTGTTGAACACGTGGCAATTTGCCTATCTAAACAACAATTAAACAACATAATTTTGGCCAACTAGGCAAGGTTTGAATATAAAATAAATCTACGGCTAGACACCATCAAATTCAAAATAGCTAAATCTCAATGCAACAAAAGAAATCAAAACGCATAAGATATCAAATTTATGTTATCATTTCTTTTTTCAATTCAAATATTATTCTGAACTGTAAAGGCTAAAATCTATTAAACAAAATTTAACCTACCGCTAAACAGCGTCCAAAGTATTATGCTAATATCCAACCATGTGAGGACAAGACTTAACAAAAGCAATCATAATAAACAAGAATATTAAAATGAAGGACTTTACAAAACATTTCAAATTATCTAGTAATACAAATTAAAAGCAAATCATAGTAATCCTAATCACATCGAACCGCAACATAAAGCAAAAAAGTACATTTCAATTACTTTACTCTAAGAATCAAAAGATAAGTGTTGAAAATTCACATAAAGGAAAATTGTCACAAACAAATCGGAACTCACCATGATACCACCAGTCTCCAATGAAAGACGATGAGGGACTGATTAACTGAACACATTTGAACTCTATGTCAAAATGCCTTTCTATGGGAGAGTGAGCTATGATTTTCGCAAGTTACTTAGTAACGTACTCCGGGAAAGTTTTCCTGCAATAAATTTTAGAATTGTTTTCACCAATGATTTCAGCATAGGAACCTTTTTCAACTTCAAAGATCGGGTGCCGGACTCTTTATGCTCAAATAACGTGTATAAATTCACTTGTCCCAGTTGTCAGGCTTGGTACATTGAATGTTTGAGTAGATCATTCAAAATGAGAATATATGAGCATTTGGGGAAAAGCTTCAGGTCTGGAATATTTTTGAGGAGTATGTCTTTTTCTGCAGTAAGGGAACACTCCCGTAATGAAGATCACCCTTTTTCGGAGAGGGATTTTGAAATCATCAGCAGGTTTAGAAGCACGTATGAGGCTTTAATAGGCGAAAAAATGCTGATAAATAAGCACAAACCAGAAATAAATCTTGTCAATAATAGTTGAAGGTTCATTATTAGGTACAATTGGTTGCTTTTTGGGTGTTCATGTAGTTTGGTTTTTCATTTTATTTTGTTTAATTTTCACCATACAGTGGAATCTCGCATCTAACGCATTTTGATCTAACGAATTTGCATCTAACGACCCTATTGGAGCTCTACCCGATCTCAATCTAACGAACCAAAATCCATATCTAACGGCAATTATTCTGGGTGCCCGGTATCGAATTTACAAATTTCCCGCCAAATAGGCCTACCGTACTGAGCTAAGTGGCGTCCCTCCCTCCTCCCTCCCTCCCCGTCACTGTCGTCAGTCCAGTCCGCGCCGCGCCTTAGGCCTACATTACTCAACCCAACTCAATCTTTTGTTGTGTTACTCGCCCCAACCTTAAGCTTTTGTTGTGTTACGCCTTTTGTGATGTCGACCCAATCCTCAGGTACTGGAGAGGGGAGTGGAGAGAATGGAAATATGCATGAAAGAAAGACAAAAGTACCAGTGAAGAGGGTTACGCGTGTTGGGAAAAAAAATGAATAAATATACGGCAGAGGATAAAGCGAAAGTGATTGAACTAATTGAAAAAGGCCTCAAGAACTGCGAGATAGTGAAAATAACTGGGTTTCCCGAGGGGACGGTGCGTAACTTTAAGAGTCAGAAAACTAAAATTAAAGCCAGCCTATCTGTTGCAAAGACGTGCTTTTGTGGCAATGTTAAGAGAGGGAGGCGGTGGTGGAGGTGAGGAGGTGCGTGGCGCATCCCAGTTAGCCTAGCCTCCCTGCTCGGATATCTTCGACATCGTCTAACCTACACACTTCATTATTCACTCACAGGTTGGTTTATTATTAATTCTTCTTATAATTAATATATTACATGATTTTAATATATTTGATGTCACAAAATAGCACTCGGAAGGGCAAAAATAGGTAAAAATGGGGACTCTGTCTAAATTTTGGCACCAATTACCATTTTTCCCATTAGTTTATGTATTCATATCTAACGAATCTGGATCTAACGCGATTTTTTCGGCACCTATTATTCGTTAGATACGAGATTCCACTGTATATTGAGTTTACATATAGAGTTCAAATGTGTTCAGTTAATCAGTCCCTCATCGTCTTTCATTGGAGACTGGTGGTATCATGGTGAGTTCCTATTTGTTTGTGACAATTTTCCTTTATCTGAATTTTCAACACTTATCTTTTGATTCTTAGAGTAAAGTAATTGAAATGTACTTTTTTGCTTTATGTTGCGGTTCGATGTGATTAGGATTACTATGATTTGCTTTTAATTTGTATTACTAGATAATTTGAAATGTTTTGTAAAGTCCTTCATTTTAATATTCTTGTTTATTATGATTGCTTTTGTTAAGTCTTGTCCTCACATGGTTGGATATTAGCATAATACTTTGGACGCTGTTTAGCGGTAGGTTAAATTTTGTTTAATAGATTTTAGCCTTTACAGTTCAGAATAATATTTGAATTGAAAAAAGAAATGATAACATAAATTTGATATCTTATGCGTTTTGATTTCTTTTGTTGTATTGAGATTTAGCTATTTTGAATTTGATGGTGTCTAGCCGTAGATTTATTTTATATTCAAACCTTGCCTAGTTGGCCAAAATTATGTTGTTTAATTGTTGTTTAGATAGGCAAATTGCCACGTGTTCAACAATGCATTACATTTTAGTGATCCTGTTTTAGCAATATACTGTATACAGAGTTATACTCAATTTTTAGGATCTGTTGGTAACCCTTTCCTGAGGATGGCTGCGTGACGTCGCCGAAAATTAGAATAAATCATGATGTTCCACAACGTATTTCTTCTCATTGCCCTATTAATATATATATATATATATATATATATATATATATACAGTATATAAACAGATGAATAAATGATGAGAGCATTAGAGAACAGCATGGTGGGCAAGATCACAGAAAGAAGAAAAATTTGGTTGGTTACCGATCTCGTTTCCCATATTATAAGATCAGTTATGATGTATTAGTGTCAGTTCTGTATCATGGAGTGTCTTTAATTTTGTGTATTTGAGGGTTCATTACGCTATTTGTACGTCCTTTTCGTGAAATGGTATTAAATATATCCATAACTTTACTTGTAAACTAATGACAGTTATTGTTTCAGGTTGGCAACTGACTTGAGTCGTTATGAAGAAGCACCAAGTTTATGGATGTTAAATACTACCAAACTGATTGTTTGCTAGTGGTGTCCTATAATATATTCATTATATACAGTATAGCCATGCCTCAGTAAGAGCTCCTGGGGATGAATACATCTTGAATACATATAGACAAGTACTGTATAAAAGTGTTAATAATATACTTTAATTGGCTAGGAAGTAATAGAGTCACAAGAGTTATGATGGAGATGTTGGAGAAAGGATCAGTGGAGAAATTAGAGAGTGAAGAGCCAACCCAGTATGAAAAGAAAGTGTTAGATTATGAAGGAACTGAAGATCTTATTAAGTGTGAAGAAATGTTGGACTATGAAGAAACAGAGATAGTTACTAAACGAGAAGAGAAAGTGTCAGAGAGTGGAGAAGTGATATTTGATAAGATGGAAATAGGACAGAGTGATCATGAAACTTTTAGAAATGTAGAAAATTATCCTAGTGATGGATCTGATAGCAACGGTGAAAAAAAGATCCCTCCCACAGGCACTCCAAAGCAAAAAGTTAGAAAACATAAATGTGAGGTTTGTGGTAAAATGTTTGGTCAAAGGCGAGACCTTGTCCGTCACTCTGTTGTTCATTCTGGAGTGAAGGAGCATAAGTGTGAGGTCTGTGGTAAGATGTTTTCCCATACTAGTACCCTCATCAGACATTCACTAGTTCATACTGGAGTGAAGGATCATAAGTGTGAGGTGTGTGGCAAAATGTTTGGTCATAAGAGTACGCTCACCAAACATTTAGTGGTTCATACAGGAATCAAGGAGTATGAATGTGAGGAGTGTGGTAAAATGTTTGGTCAGAGGAGTCACCTCACCAAACATTTATCAACTCATACAGGAGTCAAGGACTATGAGTGTGACGTGTGTGGTAAAATGTTTGGTTACGAGAGTAACCTCACTGCACATTTATTAGTTCATAAAGGGGCAAAGGACTTTCAGTGTGAGGTGTGCGGTAAAACATTTGGTTATAAGAGTTCCCTCGCTAAACATTTAGTAGTTCATACAGGGGTAAAGAAGTATGACTGTGAGGAATGTGGTAAAATGTTTGGTGATAAAAGCAACCTGACCACACATTTATTGGTTCATAGAGGTGTGAAGAAGTTTGAATGTCATGATTGTGGTAAAATGTTTGTTCAGAAGGGTCACCT
The DNA here is from genome assembly GCA_032716605.1 of Paralithodes platypus. Lineage (NCBI taxonomy): Eukaryota > Metazoa > Arthropoda > Malacostraca > Decapoda > Lithodidae > Paralithodes > Paralithodes platypus. Next base: position 12,953,886 of record CM064582.1, read on the forward strand.
TGCTAGACATATATTACTTCATTCAAGGGCAAAAACATTTAAGTGTGATATTTGTGATAAATGTTTCTCACAGAGCAGTACCCTTGCCACACACATATTAATTCACTCCGGAGAACAAAAGTTTAAATGTGATTTCTGTTTAAAATGTTTCAACCATAAAGTAAGCCTTACCAGACATATATCAAGGCTTCATAAAGAATCTACCATACATGTTGACAAGTAAATTTGCTTGGTCAGTAAGTTTGATAGGGTGCCCAGGGATGTCATGCAGTGGGCTATGAGAAAATTTAGTGCAGAACAGTGATTGGTCTGTGTGATAATGAAGATGTAAGAGGACTCACGAATGGCAGTGATGGTGAAAGGTTTACTAGGTGAGGAGGTTGGAGTCCACCAAGGCTCTGTGTTAAATCCAATTATCGGAACCGCACTTTGTGTGGAGCGCTCGGTCTTTAAATTTGTGTAGGCCTATGTACATATGTATTTGTATTTGTAATGGGTTTAGGAGATGCTGTCTAGGTATTTTTAGAACTTGGTTCCCCTAGGTACTGCTATATGCAGAAGACAAAAATTTTTGCTAATAATGTACAGAATGCTGAGGCCATATTCAATACCTGGAAGGAGGGCATGACAAATTAAAGATTGAAAATAGATAAAATTAAAACCAAGGTCATGTATAGCTGAGTAGGATGAGGAAATACATACAAGTTTAAAGACCGTTTTGTCCACAGAGAATGTGGTTACAGTCTCACGTCCTAAATGACGGCTTTCCAGGCGGCCCTGTCAAGGGCTGCCTCTGTTGTCAAGTTCTTTATTTTGAGATTGGACTGGAGTACCTGATCCCACATCATACTAGCTCTACCCCTATGCGCAGCTCCCCCCCCCCCCCCCACATTAACAGTCCGGTATTTCTTAACCCAGTTCTGACCATTCTACGTGTCCAATCCAACCATATCGGCTTGTGCGCATCACTTCAGTGACACTCCTAATGCCCAGATGCCTTCATAATTCCTCGCTCGATACCCCGTCCCTGAGGTTAACCTCACATATCCATCTCGCCATTCTCTTCTCATTCCGTTCCATTCTATTGATATCCTCCGCTTTAACCAGCCACGTCTCCGAGGCATAGGTCAATGCACTCCTAACACACGAGGTATACACCTTCCCTTTAAGGTGAAGTGCGAGTCCTCTCATGGTTATCAGCGGCAACAGTTCTCCAAACTTCCCCCAGCCACTTCTGACTCTATCAATGGAGCCAGCGTCGGCGCCGCACCGTATCGCCCAAATAGCTGAATTTATTCACACACTCCAGCATTACACTTTCGAAATCAACACTAACAGGCGGGTCATTTAACACAAGTTTTCCCTTGCACACTGCACATTCAAAGTCTATGATTCTCGTCAAAGGTCCTCTAGCCCCACTACATCTTTTGTGTACCCAGTCACTACAGACGCAACATTGAATTGAGTTACTTCCCACCCCCTTCCCACATACTGCGCATGGATAGTCGCCGCTTCTCTCCATAGTTCCGAGCCCTACTCCACTAATCATGACCTTTGTTTTATCTATGTTAACTCTTAGACCCTTGTTTGCCATACCCTCCCTCCATCTTTTGAACTTTGCCTCTGCTCCCTGCACACTATCTGCAATAAGAACTAGGTCATTGCATATAAGAACTCCCATTTTAGTCCTGTCCTAAAGTCCCTTGACAGAGCCTCCAGGACCAAAACAAACGGAAACATAATATAGAAAAAAGTGGTGCAGATTCATGTGCAGTATTTAGGAAAGAGGTAGCTGTGAATTAATATCAATTTAGCATCTGTCATCACTGCGAATGACAGAAGAAGCGATTTATTAAGATAAATAGAACTTCAGCCGAGGAAGAAGTCCAAATTTTGAAAATTTGTGTGTGGAGGAGGAGTTTTTGTTAATGTGGGGCCGAAGCTGCCACTATCATTCACCAGAGTTTGATGTGGCTGTGGAAAGATTAGAGAACTGCTGCTAATTCTAGCCATGGGAAGACTTCCACTCCACTAGAAGGGAGAGAGGTGTACAGTATGCTTCATGTATTAGGAGCGCAGTGGCCTGTGCTTCAGAAACATGTTAAAGTGGATGATATCAACAGAATGGAACATAACACAATGAGAATGGCAAGATGGATGTGAGAGACCAAACTGCAAGATAGGATATCTAACAAGGAGTTGAGGCGGTTAGGCATCTAGGGTATGGGTGCCAATCGGACGCTGTGCAGGTGTTCAACAGCATCGGAATCTTGAGGGATACAAAAATATGCTTGGTCCCATTGCAGAGGATGCTTTATTGGTGTTAAGTTGTCACATTACAGCCACATCGTGCGGCCAGCCCAGACCTTAGACTGCTGACATTGCAAACTCATCATGTTGCCTCCCTTCTCCTCTTAGCCTCGGCCTCGTACGAATAACAATACAACAGATGTAACTCTTAAGCAGCTGAAATATATACTCATAGATCATGGAAATCCTTAAAATCCCCAAGCAATCCAGATAACAAGGCACAAAGATGCCAGTCTGCCATCTCTAAACTCCGTCGTTTACACTCACAACACACAGATCTGAGCTGGCTGGCACCTTACAGTACAGTACATACATAAAATTTTAAGACGGAGTGCTCCACACATACGTGCAGTTTCAGTCTCTTGTCCTAATGGCGGTGTTCCAGGCAACCCTGTTAAGGGCTGCTTCACTTGTCAAGTTTTTGGATTCGAGATCGGCACGTATAGTTCGATCCCAGGTCTTCCTCAGTCCACCCCTTGATGCAGCTCCCTCCACAATCACAGACCTGCATTTTTTCACCAACTTAGTTCATCCATTCTCTCCACATGCCCATACCATCCCAGTCTACTTGTACGCATCTCCTCGCTAATACTCTTTATACCTAAGCGTCTCCTCAGCTCATCATTTGTTATTCTATCCTGCAGTTTGGCCCCACACATCTATCTCACCATTCTCATCTCATTACGTTCCATTATGTTGACATCCTCTACTTTAACGGCCCATGTTTCTGAGGCATACGTCATTGCACCTCCAACACATGAGGCATACACCTTTCCCTTCAAGGGGAGAGGCATTCTTTTCATGGTCAGAATTGGCAGCAGTTCTCTGAACTTCCCCCAGCCACATCTAATTCTAGCGACAGTGGCAGCCTCAGCCCCACCACCGGTATATATATAGAGATGGTATCTCCTAGATAACAAAACTTGTCCACCAGCTCCAATGACTCATTTTCAAAATTCACAGCCACAGGATCATCATTTAACACAAGCTCGCCCTTGCACAGTACTGTATGCACTCAAATTTCTCGATTTCTGACTCATCCTTCGGCAGGGGTCCTTTTATTCTACTACAGCGCTTACTCCCATGGTGCACCCAACATCGACAGACGCAACACCGAATCGAATTAGCGCCCACACCCTTTCCACACACTGCACATGGGTATTCACCGCTCTTTTCCAAATTGCCTCGTATCAATCTACAATGCATAACCTTGGTTTTATTACTATTGACTCTTAACCCATTAAACGCGAAAGTACCCTAGGGGCAAGGGTACTTATTTGTGAATTTCTAGCCTTGGATTCTGACAGAATTTGTTATAGTTGTGATATAGAGCATTATTTGTTTTCAATATGCTTTTATTTTATCATATATAATGTATATATGAACCTTCAAGAGTGCTAAAATAAGTTGGAAAAGCATTTGGGTGGTGAAAAACGTAAAATTTACGTTTTTCACCACCCAAATGCTTTTCCAACTATAAGAATATGACCGGGTAGCGAATATTTAATATTCGCTACCCGGTCATATTCTCAGGCGAGAGTGAGCCAGGCGCACCCCACCCCTATCGCTGTCTGTGAGGTAACTGAGGCGAGCGGGGCGGTGTCTCGGGTGTTATATAACGATCTTTTATGCAACCCACTTGTGCTACATTACCGCAGGAGAGAAAAATAACCGATAAATGATGAAAATAAGAGGACAAATTTGGTGATAATTATGGAGGGGGGAGGGGGGAATAAGGTGGGGAAGGAGGGGAAGAGGGGGGCGGTGAGAAACATATAAGAATTCGACAGTAACCAAAGTGCAAATTACCTATAAACTTATAAGAGTTAATTTACTTTACTTGTTGATAGTGATGGATAGCTCAAGGATAGAATTAGGAATAGATAGAAGGTATAGTGGCCACTAGGAGTTAAGAATTAGAGTGACTTAGCATGAAACAGGTGGTTGTATTTGGAGCGGCTAGAAGGAGTTGTTGATGATATCGTAGCTAAAGCGAGTCTGTCTGTTCCCGGCAAGCAACCCGCTTGTCGCAAATGACGCATGCGCAGTTCATATCCACCAATGCGTCATTTAACTACACTCAACCCTCAGCTATCACTCCTAATTGGTGCAGCTATAGCCACGCGGTAGCCGTAACCGCGATAGCCATACTGATGAACTAATGGGAATAATTCTAATTGGTGCCTGGGTGCCGAATTTGACAACTATTTTTCGTATTTTGCGATTTTTACCTAATAATTTCCACTGAACACTAACATAACATAATAATAATTATAAGAAACATTATAAAAGTAAATATAAGAACATATTACACCATCACATTTACCTTTTTAGGTGTGTTGAGGGATTTAGGTGGGTTGGGTTCCGAGGCTAGGGGTGGCGAATTATTGGCCACTCCTACGTTGCTCTATCTCGTTCAGTATCCCTTCAACATCAAATCCTTCAAATTCTGAAGTGTCATCATCCACTGTATCCAATTCAAGTGCCGTAAGTAAAGGCTGTTCATCGATTTGTTGCCGTGGTCGAGGCTCACCGGAGGGGCCCGGTTGAGGGTGGTCGGAGGGGCCTGGCCGACCACGAAAGAAGTCTGTGATCTGGCGTTGCTGGAGAGAGTTGATATGGGCATGGTACCTATCCTCATAACCTGCCAAGACCTGATTAAGTAAGGATGTCCTTGTTTCACTGTTCACGTTTGAATCTTGCTCAATAATATGCCGCATCTGTCCACCTAACTCTATGAGGAGTTTTATGTCGCTCATGGGAATGCCGTCCATTTGTGTTTCAACATTCTCTTCATCTTCTGCACTATCCTCCTGTCCTTCTTCGTCCTCCTGGAGTAGGTCTTCTGCTGTAACATTTGCTGGCCTCAACATTTCCCTGATATCCTCGCCAGTTGTCTCTGCAAAACCACGGCCAGCGATCCCTCTTGCCTCCTCTGCTGCTGCCTCTAACTCTGCATCCACTGACTGCAGCTCACCTGCCACTATTACCTGCCTGTCCTCTGGTAGACCCTCCAAAATGTTGCGCCATGCTTGGTTGATTGTAGCCGGGGTTACATTCTTCCAGCAATCTACCACCAAGTCTATTGCCTTTTTGACATTGTAATTCTTCCAATACCGAATCACTTTTTTTTCAGATTCGGTATTTGCTTCAGCTTCCTCGTCCTCTCCTTCATCCTCACTATCCACCAACTGCTGAATAAGTTGATTGTCTTGTGTTGCCTGCCGCATCTGACGAAACTGCCGTCGAGAATATGCAGCCTTCACTACCGCAATCACCTCCTGGTCGAGGGGCTGGATTAGGGAGGTTGTGTTGGGAGGCAAGAATTCCACTTTCACGTTAGGGTTCTCCGTCCTCATAAGGGGTGAATGGCCAGGGGCATTATCCAGCAGGAGTAGAATGTTAAATCTAACGTTCTTGGCCTTGCAGTACTCCTTAACTTCCGCGACGAATGCTTCCTTAACCCTCCAGCCCCGGGGGCTATAGCTTGCGACTTTGCTCCAGTACCGGGTGTTTTGACGATCTTTGGCCTATGTTAACTATTCTGTAAGTCAATGAATATGGCATGTAATGTTGTGAATAAAAAAGAATAATGTTCCACAAACCTTCCTCTGTCGAATAGCGTTGAGTAGAGGTCTCTAGCCCCTCTGGTTGCATAATGGTGAGCACGGGAAGACGAGTGCTTTTCGGCGGCAAATTCTTCCCGCGTTCGGACGCGTCGCCCCGGCCATGGCTACGACGCACCTAGCCGCTCGTCGCGCCAAAGTATTTATCTCCCTTAGACGATTTTAGTGTTTGATATTGAGAATGTGATGTTTATTTGATATTTTCTAGTTATTTTGAGGCCAATTATATAAAATATGTTTATTAGGGTATCACTGTCACTGATATTGCTAATTTTCACTCGATACCGTACATTTTATTAGTAATTGAGGTAGCTTATTGTTGTATTAGGCACTGATTATTCGTTATCACAGGTGTTTATTATACTTTGGCCATCATATATTAGGTCTTGTGTCACTTTCACTTTGACAAATATGCTTTAGAGAGTGTCACTGTCACTGATAATGCTCATTTTCACTCGATACCGTACATTTTATTAGTAATTGAGGTAGCTTATTGTTGTATTAGGCACTGATTATTCGTTATCACAGGTGTTTATTATACTTTGGCCATCAAATATTAGGTCTTGTGTGACTTTCACTTTGACAAATATGCTTTAGAGAGTGTCACTGTCACTGATAATGCTCATTTTCACTCGATACCGTACATTTATTAGTAATTGAGGTAGGTTATTGTTGTATTAGGCACTGATTATTCGTTATCACAGGTGTTTATTATACTTTGGCCATCAAATATTAGGTCTTGTGTGACTTTCACTTTGACAAATATGCTTTAGAGAGTGTCACTGTCACTGATAATGCTCATTTTCACTCGATACCGTACATTTTATTAGTAATTGAGGTAGGTTATTGTTGTATTAGGCACTGATTATTCGTTATCACAGGTATTTATTATACTTTGGCCATCAAATATTAGGTCTTGTGTCACTTTCACTTAGTTATATGATTTGTAAACGTTTTATATACAATTTATTGTGTCTTTTTTCACTGATTTATATATTTCTATAGGTTCTAATCATATGAATGTCACTTGGTATATACATATGTGTCACTTTCACATATTATTATGGTGTAATTGTATTTGTATCAATGTTCTCATAATACATGACTTTTGTATTACAATAAATTGGTTTTCTTCCACTTTTTGCCTATATATAATTATAGTGTACATATTGTCATTTTATTTGGCAATTTCAGTATGATTATTAGAACTCCAGCTTGGAGTGGTAATCAAAGAAGCACTCTAAAGCGCAGAGTGGCACCTTGCACTCCACACACTCCATGGTTGACTTTTTACCTGACCTCGGCCTCACCCTGCTGTTGTAGCAGACATGGCACCGCTTCTGCTGTGTTCTTCCTGATTCATTCTGAGGCAGGGAACCAAGCCTGTGCCTAATCAAGTATTGAGCACACTGCAAGCGGTCAATAACGGCGGGCCCAGGATGTGCCACTGCCCTCTGTGGCGTAGCATACTTCTCCAGGAGCTCCGTCAACACCTGCTTTTGGAACCTCCGCAGGCTATTGAACTTCATGGGTGTGTTCACATTCCGAAGCTTGTATATGTTGTAGGCATTCAGAACTGACATGTCCACCATATGCAGAAAGAACTTTTTGTACCATCTGCACGAGGTACGCAGGCAGTCAATGAAGCCTATCTGCATGTCGGACTTGTCCACCAGCCTCATGTTGATGTTGTAGTCCAGGACAGCATCGGGCTTGGTCACCCTGGCCTGGGTGCGGCGATCCACCTTGCCAGTCTCCACCATTTCCCCCTTGTGGATGGTGGTCAGGAGGTTGACCTTCCGCTGGTCGTGCCAGTGGATAGCCAGAATGGGCCCCGACTTCTTCTTGAACACATCACCTTTTTTGGTCTTTGGAGGGAAAGGTGGCATGCCCTTCCTTTTCCCTCGTACTGTGCCTACAGTCCCCGTCTTGCGCTCATGCAGGTACTGTGAGAGAGTGGGGGACGTGTAATAATTGTCCGTGTAGAGGACGTGATTCTTGTGAAAGTAGCGGTCCATCATGGCTTGCACCACTGCTCCGCCAAAGCCAATGAGGGGGTCCACAAGCAAGTCCCCTTCCTTCCCGCTGTAGACCAGGAAGTCCAGGACATAGCCAGTTTGGCAGTCGCACAGCACAAAGAATTTTATGCCAAAGCGATGTCTTTTTGAGGGGATGTACTGCCGGAAGCTGAGTTTTCCCCGGAACAGCACAAGAGACTCGTCAATGACGACCTTGCGGAAGGGCTTGAAGTAGGAGGTGAAGCGTTCTCGCATCATCTCGTACAACGTCCTAATCTTCCACAGCTTGTCTGGGAGGTGGACGTCAAGGTTGGTGACAAGATGGAGCGCTGCGAGGATATCAAGGTACCGGTCGCGAGACATATATTTCCCGAAGGCAGGGGTGGATATGAGATCATTGGTGATCCAATAGTCAGGCAACCTATGCTTCTTGACATGAGGCATTAGCATGGTGAGTGCCAGGAACACCATGAACTCTTTATGAGTCACTGGGGTCCACTGCCTCATGTGGCCCTTGGTCACCTTTCCCAAAAAGTGGACCTGGAATTGGTGCTGCTTATTTGTCTCTTTGACAACATAGCCTACCACCTCCTCATCAAAGAAGGCCTCAAATAGTTTGTGTGGTGGAGCATTGGGGCCTGCAGGAAAATTGGGGGTAATGCCTGAACCCTCCAGTACCTCATCAAAAGCTGGCACATCAGGGTTGTATCCATCCTCATCAACTACGTCTTGCCACTGAAAAACGTAGAATGGGTCTTGTCTACGCTGACGAGGAGCTCCAGCTGGTGGCCCAGCACGCCCACGGCCAACTCGGGAGGCGCGCGCCCTAGGGCGGCGAGGGCGGCGGCCAGGGCGGTGGGCAGCACGACGGGCAGCACGACGCCGGGCCAAGCGGATGGGTCGAGGGTCGTCGATGTCCATATAGTCATCGTCAGAGTGGTCATCTTGCCCTGACGGTGGACCTATGTAATCATGGCCAGAGTCTTCAGAGAGGTGCCCTTCATCATCAGTGGCCCCCACATAATCTGGCGGGGAACCAGTGATGCGTGGGCGGCGTGCGGGTGGGCGAGGTGGGGAAGGAGTGGCAGGTGAGGCTGTGTCCCCCCGAGGTCCTGGGCTCCTTGGCCTGCGACGAGTGACAGAAAGCAATGTTTCACTGTCACTAGGCCCAGGTATTGGTGATGCGAGCTCAAAGACTTCTTCAGGAAGACATGTTGAAGGCGGGAGAGGTGGGGAGGACCGTGGGGAAAGTTGCGGGGACGTATGGCTGGGGCCGGCCGGGGTGGACGCCGCGGGAGCCTCGAACAAAACTCTCTTACTTTTCTTAATTTTTTTGGTATATTTCCTACCTTTCCCCTTTTCGGCAGCAGTATGTCTCCTGTCGGGGGACCTAGGAGGCAAATAGGCCGAAAGTGTGGGGTCCTCAACCCTTGGCAATGGTGGGTGTGGTGGGGAAGAATGCGGGGCATCCGGGTCATCTTGGGTGGCGTGGGTAGATAAGGGAGACAATGGCGGGCGAGAAGGGTCACCACGCTGACCCTCACTCACAGCCTCATCCTCACCAAGTAGTTTTGCTTGTTCCCTAGCTGCCGCGGCCGCCTTCTCAAGTATTTTCTGCTTATACAAATGTAGCTTGAAAGGCGATTTACCTGGGGAAGGGCTTGACGTCGTGTCACTTATGCAAAATTTGGTGAGTGACCTTGAACTCTCCCACTCACTCACTCTCATGTTCACTGTCTTTAGGTAAACCAGCTTCCTCAACAACTGGTACATCACCTTCATCACTCTCATCACTGTCATGTTCTCTCGCAAATCCCAGGAATTGCTCTTCTTTGTCACTCTCATGGCCATAATCACTCGACTTATAATTACTGGAGTCGTCACTGACTTCATCATCAACATTATGCTTGGCATCAGCTCGCTCATAAAGTCTCAATGTCGTCTCAATACCTCCGGGAGATAACACATTTAGGCGATGGCGTCGGGGTAAGGCGCGACGAACTAGCAAGGGCGTCGTAGGAAGCACGGTATCGGACACAGCGGAATCACTATTTGGCGTACTGTCCATGATGGCGTCGGGGTAGATACTGTTGCTGTGGCGTAGTTTACGCCTGGTGGTGCCACCTACCGTCCCACGATACCGAAAATGTACGCGCGGCATTCGAAAGCACGCACGCAAGCAATGGGCGTTCAAGAGCCCTTCCGGGTTGCGCGGGCCGAGGTTGTTATGGGCGTTCAAGAGCCCTTCCGGGTTGGAGGGGTTAAACCAGTCCAGGGAGAGCTTGGCAGACATGTATCCTTTCTTGGAAGATAGCCAATGGACATTTAGGTTGTTCATATCATGCCCCTTGTAAGCCCTAGGCCTCTTGGCACGATGAATGATGGTAGGTTTCAAGCAGCAGCTACCTGAAGCATTCATGGCGAAGAGCAGGGTGAAGCGTTCTTTTATCGCCTTTCTACCCCTAATTTTGGCTGACTTGTTGGTGATAAATGTACGTTTGGGCATTGTCTTCCAATAGAAGTTTGTTTCGTCCATGTTAAATATTTGGTCTGGAGTGTATTGTCCCGCTTCTATGATGTTTTTCAGGGCCTCTGGATATGCACGAGCGGCAGGCCTGTCCCCACTAGCCGCCTCACCCGATACTTTAACACTCTTAATTGTATGGCGGCTCATGAACTTGCTAACCCACCCTTTGGAAGCCTGAAATGCTTGGGGGTTATCCACACCCAGCTTACGAGCCACACTTTGATAAATTTCCTTGGCTGTGACCGTAATCTCACGTGTGTCCACGGGCAAGTTCCGCTTTGCCTGCTTATTCAAGTATCGCCCCAACACTTGTTCCGTCTTAAGTAGCACTTTATTAGAACTTCGAAAGGCATTCGATGCAGCAATTGATGGGGCAAGTTTCATGTGACTCTTAATGTTTTTGCGCTTTTGATAAATCCCCCTCACTGTCGATTCATTCACTCCAAACTTCTTTGCCACACTCCTTTTTGTTTCACCTTTGCCTATTAAGTCCACAATTTCCTGTTTCTGAGCATACGTAAGGTAGCCCCAACACTTGTTCCGTCTTAAGTAGCACTTTATTAGAACTTCGAAAGGCATTCGATGCAGCAATTGATGGGGCAAGTTTCATGTGACTCTTTATGTTTTCGCGCTTTTGATAAATCCCCCTCACTGTCGATTCATTCACTCCAAACTTCTTTGCCACACTCCTTTTTGTTTCACCTTTGCCTATTAAGTCCACAATTTCCTGTTTCTGAGCATACGTAAGGTTCTTTCTCTTCTTAATGTCTCGATTTGGTGCGGTCACATTACGCTGAGCGAAGGTAGGGGGATTCGGTGGCCGTTGGAGTGGGTTAGTAGCCATTGTTCACAGGTATAAAAACACTTCACAGCTTTCACCAGACAACGATGGGGGTACAAGTAAGACTGAGAAATTGTAAGTATGGCGGGAGGGTAGGAGGATGGGTGGCGGCCAATCACAGCGCTTGCTTCCCATGAGTCACGCCCAATCAGGGAGCGAGTATCGTAAACGTATGCTTGCCGCCCGCCTGGGAATTCCCAAGCCCGGGAATTTCCAATTTTGTTGTATTTTTGGCCACATTTGGTGCGTGATAGCCAGCTCATAGGCGTGAAAGCCATGGTCTGACACCTTTTGGGGAGCAGGCGATAGCTGTGGAACGCGATAGCTAAGTGCGTGATAGCTGAGGGTTGAGTGTATCTACAAGATATACCGGATTAATTGTAATGATAACCCGATATAATTATGGATGATGAACCCATAGAAACTTAATACTAAATAGTACATATCTTTTATAAAGATATATAACTTAGCCTAATACTGGCGCCTAATTTGAACTTCCAGTATGTTTACTTAACCTAAACTGTTGAGTTACTTACGAGTCGACACATTCCCACCACCAATATATACATTACAATAATCCCACAGCGATGTTAGATCTCCAAAGCTGTGAAGAACTAACAGCGGCTCGGCGAAGAGGTAATCTTCCAACAGGATCGTTACTGGCAGATGGTCCAGCGACCGCTGGTGACATAGGGGTGGAGTCGTGAGAGCTAACACCATCACCAGCGACTGCCGGTTGAGGGATCGTAAAGCTTTTGATTTCCTGTTCCAATGGATACAACTTGACGATGGGTCGAGTGGTCAGGCCAGTTTTTGTCTTAATCTGGACCACTCTAACCAGATCATATCTTCCTGGAAAGAGTCTAACTACCCTACCAAGTTTCCAAAGGACACGAGGTCCCTCGTCATGTATAAGAACGATGTAATTTACCTTTGGCCATACACTGCTTGATGAGCCTCTTTTATTTTTATAGGCTTCTCGTAGTGATGCCAAGTATTCACTAGACCAACGCCTCCATAGGTCCCCGATCAATTTATTGATGTAATTGTACCTGCTGTGTATCGCTGCTTTACTATCGTAACTAGGGTCCTGCAGCTCATCTAGCTGAATTATGTCCTTTGGAAAGTCACAAAGTCTACAACCTTTAACCAGCATGGATGGAGTAATAGGACAAGGGTCATCCAGATCACCCGAGACATACGTTAAGGGGCGATCATTCACGGTAGCCTCCAGCTCCAATAGGACAGTACAGTATGTACTCCAATTTTGCGAGAAATTGGTCGACATTGCAGGCCGCAAAAGTGGAATTCGCAAAATTGGATTAACTAACCTTATGGGGAAAAATGAATATGGTCGACATTTCATCAGTGACGGCCCAATTTTTCGTGATTTCCGTCATTTATTTGCTTTGTTTGTACACACATACATGTAATTATACATTCCACAATAAAGAAAAATACAGAAAAACATAAGACATTATCATTATCTTTGAGAAAATCAAATTAAATGAGCAATTGAGCATTTACCTAGACTCGAAAGATGGCTGGGCTTGCGGGGATGGAGGGAGGGTGTCCGAGGCTTGGGTGGCCCGGCCCCCCCTCCACCCCGAAAACTAGTGCGGAGAGCCCCACTTTCTTATGGCGCCACCCGCAAAAGTAGAGTTACCTCGCAAAATTAGGTTTTCATAAAAAATTGGTTAGTGGGGTCTCGGTCGCAAAATTGGTGTTTCGCAAAATTGGAGTAAGTATATACTGTAGTTAGTTCCTCAAAGGAGACTAGAGTGCGACCTAGTACCTTTTTAAGCCCAGCCTTCACACAATACCTATGGCTCTCTCCCAAATAGCTCCGAACCAAGGCGCACGTCTATCTATCTATCTATTGCCTGACGCCGTGATCCCCGAAGGGGTGGCCACGAACGAACCGCCCCCATGCACCTCTGTCCCCAGTCAGTCGACGCCCCTCCCCCCAACCAGCACCGCCTTCGTTCATGTACTTCCTCACTCCATCCTTCCACCTCATATTCGGTCTACCTCTCCCCCTCTGTCCCTCCACCTCGCTCTCGTACACCCTCTTAGTCATTCTCTCGCTTTCCATACGTTCCATATGGCCGAACCATCTCAAGTTGTTCCTTTTCACACTTTCCAGCACATCTACCTCCACACCACACCTCCTTCTTACTTCCTCATTAGTCTGTCTATCCCTCCATGTAACTCCGCACGCACTCCTTAAGTAATTCATTTCCACTGCTCTCACTCTTGGTCTGAGTCTCTCAACCAACGTCCATGCTTCGCTTCCGTAAGTCAGTGTCGGGATTACCACACTGTCATGCAAGGACTTCTTCACTTCCATACTGACCACCCTATTTCTTGTTACTGCTTTTAGCGTTCCTACAACCCTCTTCCCCTGTTGTACCCTCTCCCGCACCTCTTCATCCATACTTTATCTTTACTCAACACACTGCCCAGATACTTAAAAGAGTTGACGATCTCCATAGCCTGACCGTTCAGCTTCACCTCACACTCTGTGACTTCACCCCTTTCGAAGACCATAACCTTGCTCTTCCCCGTATTTACCTTCAAATTCCGTTTTTCGCACACTGTTCCAAACTCATTTACGTGCACGTGCTGGTATTAAACGCCATTCACATCGGATTTCGGTAAGATGAGCCTGAAGACTGGGATCGCTTTGGATGTCTTCCAAGTGTCTGGAAGCTCCTACAAATGTAGCAGCATTGTCGCTTAACATTATCTGTGGAAATCCCTGCCTACTACAAAATCTCCGGAATGCATGGATAAAGCTGTCACAGGTCATATTGCTAACTACTGTACTTCAATGTGAATAGCTCTTGTAGTAGCGCACGTAAATCTATATAATATTTTTGATTGTCTGTGTGTGTGTGTGTGTCTTTTTTTAATAGGCGGCCGCATTTTTGGACCTGGGGACCTGAAACTTTGCAGGTGGGTGTCAATTGACCTGGGTCAGGTCATAGAGGGGGCGAGGCCACGATCGGAGGTCGTTTCGAGGCCGAAATTGAAAAATCATGAAAAAAAAAAAAAAAATGGCCGTTTGGGGCAGAAGGAGGCCTCCGATCGAAAAGGTGTATGGAACGAAAGTTGTTTGCAGCTCCCCAAAATAGGGGTACGGATGAGGTCAGATCCAAAATCGGAGGTCATTTAGCGGCCGAAATCGAGGTCACCGTTAATGAGGCACAGGGAGGTCGAGGCCGGTGATTATGGTAGTAGTAGTAGTATTGTGATGATTGTGGTAGTAGTGATTGATGATGGTGATTATGGTAGTAGTAGTGGTGGTAGTAGTGATGGTGATTATGGTGGTACAGTATCTATATTACTAAATCAAGAATTTAAACCCGGGCAACGCCGGGTACCCCTGCTAGTAATAGCATATAAGATTTGTTGTTGTGTGAGTCCCGGACAGGAATTACTCCTGTATAATTGACCCCCGTGACCTCGAAGGGATCTCTAGGAATAGTCCTGATGTCTGGCAGGGGAGGTACTCTAGCTGTCGCGTAGGTATTACCCTGCATTTTACGACAGGTTATACACTTACTGGTCACTTGTTTTACAGCTTGTCTTATCTTAGGAATCCACCACCTTTGCCGTATATATGCGACCACGTGATTAACTCCATAGTGACAACAGACATGATGGCACATATTGATGAGCATGGTTGTGAAAGGATGTTTGGAAGGCAGTAATATCGGATATTTCATTGAATCCGGAAGAGCCGCTAACTTCAATCTACCTTCACATACAATTAAACCTCCTTTCATGACAAGTTCTAATTGGTTTACCAAATTATTGCGAGTACCCTTGTCACCAGACAGCATCTCGTACTCCTTTGGGAAGCATTCCTGCTGGCATCTTTGAGCTATAATCTTTTCTGCTACTTTTAGTTCCTTTTTGCTGAGGAGGGCACAGTCTGTGGGAGACGTCCCTCTAATTTTTGCCTTCAAATTATTCTTGTATCGAATAGTCCATGCAACTACCCGAATTAATTTCTCATAACTGCCATATTTTTCCCAGTTCCATAACTGTGTGTCCTGTTCATCATTGGTCCCAATGACTTGGCTAGTTACTTTTGGCATTGGGTCATCTGGTAATATGTCTTCTGGCCACTCGTCTTTGTTTCGGAGCCACATGGGCCCCTCCCACCAAAACGCAGTCTAAGATTTCAGATGTTTTGCCAAAACACCTCTAGACAGTAAGTCACTAGGGTTTTCTTTAGAGGACACTCTTACTTATTGCCCTACCCCGACATCACACGTTTAATTAATTATTACGTTTTAAGTCGGGGTTCCCTATATCTTGCCTTTATTGATGTCGGCTAACTTTTTGAGTGCGCTTTGCGTCCATATAGGTAAGATATATTAATTTTCTGTTTGCTGTGTATTGCCATCATGTCATTGACTTTATCCCAGTACAAACGACGCAAGGGGGGTATCAAGAGTGGTTTGACTAGGATCACCAAAGATATAGTTACATTTTTGGTTGATGCAGATAATGATGCGATTGAGGCTAAATTGGCTTCGGTATTAAGACAGCTCGAAGATTTAAATTTATGTCGCCGCGAAATGGAAACACTCTATGAAGACGACGACGTGTATTTCGCGGACATAGAAGCAGACATGGATTATATAGAGCGTCTTGATCAAATTATCGTCCACCTTAAAGTTAAGCTAAAACAAAAGGAGCCAAATCGTGCTGCAGTTAACAGAAATGCCGGTATAAGATTGCCGAAAATCACCCTTCCTGTGTTTGACAGTGATCCCACTCTGTGGATGGGATTCTGGGATATGTTCCACTGTAGTGTCCACAGCAATGCGGAGCTCAGTGACATCCAAAAATTCACCTACCTAAGAGGTCAACTGAATGGAGAGGCAAAACAACTAATTGAGGGTTTCGCAATTGAGGGAGCCAGCTACCAAACAGCGGTTGCCCTTCTACAGAAAACCTATGGGCACAGGGATAGAATTAAGGCGGCACATATAACTAACCTTACTACTTTGAGTCCTTCTTACAGTGTCGAGGAACTAAAAGGATTCTATGCTAGTTTTGAAAGTACACTGAGGTCAATAGAGACCCTGCAAATTACCCTTCATGAAGCTAGTGTTGTAATTCTCATGAATAAATTGCCATCCCCACTAAAGGAAACATTAAAGAGAACTTTAGGTGAAGGAGGTCTGGACCTAGAAAGGTTTGTCCAGGCTTACCAGACAGAAGTGTTTAACATGGAAAGTGTATGGTGATGGGCTGGTCTATCAGAGTGAGATCTGAGCGATCTCTGCCATACCCATAGCTTACTCTGACTGTTCCTTTTACTTATATATTTTCTAGGTCTCAAGTGACGGTGTCTCTTCCGTGGATTGACCTCCCAATCTACCAAGATTGGAAGCTAAAGCGTCACATTATTCCTTTGCCCCTCAACTTTCTCTTCATAATTGCTGAGGGGAACAGGTCCCTGGGTGGGGCTTTGGTTTCCCGGGCGTTTGCGCACCCTCTCAGCTCCCCGCCATGGAGTGGCTTCGGTCACCCAGGCTTTATTGTGGTCGGCGGGGAGGGTTCTGTGGGGGTGCTCGTTTATGGCCTTGGCCTTACTCAGGGCCTTGGGGCTGTTCGGCCAGGCAGCTTGGGGAACAACAACAACAACAACATGGAAAGTGTAGCAGAATGGACTACACCACACATACCAGTTGCTTCAGCATCCTTTGCGGTGCAGGAGGCCTCGGTGCGAAGGAAGGGTTGCAAGTTGTGCGAAGGGGCACATGCATGGTTTAAGTGTCTAAAGTACAAAACCAGTGCTCTAAAGGTAAAACGCGCAAAGCAACTCAACCTTTGCACCGGGTGCTTATCTTCAACCCACGGGAGCAATGGTTGTGTGAACCCTGACATCCGTAACTGCAAGTTCTGTCATAACAGATCACACTAGGACGGGCGAAGGACCATATCTATTATATGGATATTCGTATTTAGGATTATATAGTGGACTTTATAATAATATCATATAATAGTTTATATCACCTGAAGACTGGAACTAGTGCTGTAGAACTTAGTTGACCTGTTGAGCCGTGATGATGTTACAAGATGGTATGTGAAACGGGTGTGTTAGCTAATAGGATAGAGTTGATGAATAAAGAAGGGGGCCACTATACTTAATGATTGATGGGAATGATGATTAATGATCTATGGATTAGTATGGATAGATGGAGAATTGATGAGCTAAGTACTATCACTAATGGGGTGAAATATGAGGTGAAACACGAGAGCGTAGGCAGACGGTCTGGTAGTGGTGGCGGCTAGGTAGAGAGTGCAGGACCCTCACAATATTCGCGAGAGGTCCACCAATATCACGCATGCGCAAATGGGTAGGTATATATTTTCCCACCCAATTATAATTACCTAAGTTCATAGGAATGATAGACTACCCAATATCCAATATAGAACATAATTATTAACTTCATAATTATTCTATATAACCATTGATCCCACAAACTTAATACTAAATACTTAATGTAATACTTAAAGTAAGACCGTCCATATCAGAGTTTGGACACATTCCCGCCACCAGGTTTATATAATACAGTATCTACAAAAGCCCGGAGGCTATTTTATTCCGCCATGATTGGGAGGAGGCTTGAGCCGCCTGTCGACTAGGACGTCCACTGGGTACTTTGACCGGTTGATTGGTCGAGGTAGCCCCTGTGGGAATGTCTCCAGGCGTCTCCGAGGAGTCCTCTTTGCACTCAATGTCCCCCTCAAGAGGGTACAGTCGGACAGTCGGCCGCGTATATGTTCCCTTCTTCGTCCGGACTCTAGCCACTCTGACTTCTCCGTCCTGACCGGGTAATAACTCGACAATACGGCCTAACTTCCAAAAAGCGCGCGGACCCTCATCATGGATGATGACGACATCACCGATACCCGGCCACCGACCATTTATTGGTCTCAGCTTACACTTATGCACCTCTCTGAGGGTCACCAGATACTCGTTAGACCAGCGTCGCCAGATATCTTTCGACAGTTTGCGAATATATTGATATCTGGCTGAAATTACATCTTTATTTATGTAGTCTGGATCTTCCAACCCATCCTCTACTTCATTATCATCAGGAAAATCCCGCAACCGATGATCCCGCACCAACACAGAGGGTGTTATTGGGGTAAGATCCCCTAGGTCGCCGGAAGCATAATATAAGGGACGATCATTGATAGTGGCCTCAATTTCCAATAGTAGAGTAGTCAATTCCTCCAAGGAAATTAAGGCACGTCCCAACACCTTCTTCAACCCCGCCTTGACAATGCCGATGGCCCTTTCCCATATAGCGCCGAACCACGGCGCCCTAGCCGGGATAAACCGCCACTCACATTGAACACTGCCAAGGTGGGACTGAACTTTAGGGTGATTACAAATGTCCGATAAGTACCCAGAGGCCCCAACAAAAGTGCTGGCATTGTCACTTAAAATGATCCGGGGAAATCCCTGTCGACTACAGAACCTCCTGAATGCGTGGAGGAAACTGTCACAAGTGAGGTTGGTGACTATTTCGATGTGAATCGCTCTGGTGACCGCGCAAGTAAATAAAAGCATGTAAGCCTTTATGGTCGGCGAGTCCTTGACCGGTATTGCTCCGCTATAGTCCACCCCAGTGACCTTATACGGGTCTCCAGGGCTGGTTCGCAGGGCTGGTAAAGGTGGCAGTCCTGCATAGTCGTAGGGCTTACCTTTTACCCGACGACATTTCAGACATTTACCCAGTACGCTTTTCACCACCTGCCTGAGTTTAGGCACCCACCATCTTTGACGAACGTAGGTAACCACGTGACCGACCCCGTAATGGCAACAGAGCCGATGGCACCGATCAATTATCAGGTGGGTCAAGGGATGTTTGGAGGGCAGAAGTTTAGGATACTTGCATGATTCTGAGATAGCCGCTAACCTCAATCTGTCTCCACAATGAATTATACCTCCCTTCAGGTGTAGTCCTAACTGGTTGATCAAGTTATTTCTGGACTGTTTACCCTTCACCATTATTTCAAGTTCCTGCAATTTTTTTTTTTTTTTTTTAAAGAGACAATGAACGGAGGAAGGAAAAACACAGATAAAACAAAAAGGTCCATGTGCCTAAAGGCATCCTCCATTCATAAAATGTTTGTAACAACTGGATTTAAACTTTTGTAGATTGTAAGTTTGTGGAAAGCAACTCGAGGGAAGTGAATTCCAAAGAGTAGTAGTTCTAGGGATAAATGAATTTTGATAAGCAGAAGTTCTGCATTGTGGAGGAGAAAGTGTAAATTCATGGGCGCTCTCAGCTGCCCTAGTTCTACGGGGAAAGATGTGGAGAGGCGGCACAATTGAAGCAAGTTCCTCGGAACAATTACTGTGAAAATATCTGTAGAATAATGCAAGGGATGCAACGTTTCTTCGTATGGATAATGTAGGAAGGTCCTGTGTGATTGCAGGGTTATTGATTAATCTAATAGCTTTATTTTGAATTTTGTCCAACTGCCTCAATGCAACCACTCCACTTCCACTCCACAGAGGTGAACAGTAATCCATCTGAGAACGCACATGACTTTTATATATTACGGCCAACTGCTCGTCAGTGAAGAATTCTCGAACTCTGTACAGGAGTCCCAGTTTTTTAAAGGCATTCTTAGCAATGCTTCTAACATAATGTGTCCAGCTCAAGTTAGTAGTTAATGTTACACCGAGAATGTCAATACTAGGGGAAGTGGGAATATTTACATCATTAAAAAATATATGGGAGTCAGTGAGATTCTGTCGGTTAGAAAATTGAATGTACAGTAGGGTCTCACATAAAACGAGTTTATGGTCGATAAACGAGGGCGTTTTATGCGATTTCGTTTTATGTGAACACAGCATTTTGGTGGCGCAATATCGTCAATGTTCACTGTAAGCGAAAATTTTCGTACAAACCGAACGATATTTCGTACAAAGCGAACTATATTTCGTACAAAGCGAACGACATTTCATACAAAGCGACGATATTTCGTACAAAGCGAACGACATTTCATACAAAGCGACGATATTTCGTACAAAGCGAATTTTAGGTCGGTCGTTTTAATCGAGACTCGTTTTATGCGAACACGTTTTATGCGGGACCCTACTGTACTGTACTTGGTTTATGTACTCGTTTTATGCGAACACGTTTTATGCGGGACCCTACTGTACTGTACTTGGTTTTATGCGGGACCCTACTGTACTGTACTTGGTTTTATGCGGGACCCTACTGTACTGTACTTGGTTTTATGCGGGACCCTGCTGTACTGTACTTGGTTTATGTACTCGTTTTATGCGAACACGTTTTATGCGGGACCCTACTGTACTGTACTTGGTTTTATGCGGGACCCTACTGTACTGTACTTGGTTTTATGCGGGACCCTACTGTACTGTACTTGGTTTTCTGTGCATTAAAGGAAACTAGATTCTTTTGTCCCCATTCTTCAATTCTAGAAAGGTCCTGGTTCAGAGAAATTGCAGTGTTTATTTTTGAATTTATAAGATCGGGTTGGGTGAAAGAATTGGTAAATGTGAAGGAACTGTGGAGTGTTGAGTCATCTGCGTAGGAATGTATTGGATTATGAGTGGTAGATATGAGATCATTGATATGAATGAGGAACAGAGTTGGGGCCAAAACTGATCCCTGGTGAACACCAGCATTTATTGAGTGAAATTGAGAATAAAGGCCATCTACCATTACACATATTTTTCTGTTATGAAGATAAGAAGAAATTGGTGGAACTAATGATGCAAGGCCGTAGTGTGACATCTTCGACAATAAGGATTGATGCCAGACTCTATCAAATGCCTTTGATATATCCAGTGCTATTGTATGTGTTTCACCATGTTGGTCTGTAGCTTGGTTGATTTGATGCGTAAGAAGGCAAAGAATGTCTGCAGTTGATCGACATCGTCTAAAACCATATTGCCTATCACTGATTAATTTATTATTCTCAAGATGCTTAATTATGTGATTATTTAATATAATTTCAAAGACTTTACCAAGAGTGGAAGTTATAGCTATTGGTCTGTAGTTTGATGGATCTGAAGAGGCACCTTTTTTAGGAACTGGATGGATGTTTGGTTCTTTCCAAGGTACTGGGAAGCATGAGGTATGAGTACACAGACAGAATGTTTTTGCCAATACAGGAGCGAGCACCAAGGAGCAATTCTTAAGTACTATTGGAGGAATTTCATCTGGACCAGGAGCCTTATCTACTGAGAGATTCTGCAAAATAGTTTTGACATGTCTGGTGTGGATCTTAAGTGAGGGAATTTCAGGCGAATTAAAATTAAGTACAGGGACATCTTGATTTATTTCATCTAAGGTTGAGTTGGTGGAGAAAATATCCGCAAGAAGGTTAGCTTTACCTCGTGGGTCACTTACAAGATTGCCAGTCGGAGATTTTAATGGTGGAATGGATGAAGCAGTAGTGAAGTTGGATTTGAATGAGTTAAGAGTAGACCAAAATATTTTGTTATCATTTGGATTATTTAGAAGTTTATTTGCCTGCTTGTGGAGAAAGTTTGATTTAGTTAGGTTTAATACAGTTTTGGCATGATTTCTGATGTTTCTAAAGTAATTAAAGGCTTCATGTGTTTTTGATCTTGTGTATGCATTGTAGGCTATTGCTTTTTGTTCAGTTACTCTAGCACAATTATGGTCAAACCATTTAGGTGAATTAGATCTTTTACTGTACTTTTGATGAGGAATAAAAGTTTTCATTCCAATTTTTACAAAATCTTGTATGTGGCTCAAGGTGGAGTGTGCATCATTAGAAAAAAAAGAGGTCCAGGGAATATCAATAAAGAAACCTTGAAGACCCTCCCAGTCTGCCCTATCGTAATGTCATTTAGTCACCAAAACAGGTTCAGAGTGGGAAGGTGTGGTAGGTGATAGATAGGTGGCCTGTATCAGACAGTGATCAGAAGATCCAAGCGGGGACCTCACTGTAACATCATAATTTTCTGAATTGGTTGTTAAAAATAAGTCCAGTACAGGTGGGAATTATGATTAGGATTATCTGGCACACGGGTGGGTTGGTTGACTAGTTGAGTGAAATTAAATGAGTCTGCAAATAGCTCACATTCAAGACTATCATCATCAGTCCTGGCTGAATGAGTGAGCCATTCAACATTATGGACATTAAAATCACCCAACACAGTGATTTCAGAAGAAGCATTTAAGTTGAGGACACTGAGTTGTGAGGACAGAGAATCAAAAAGACTGCTCTGGAGGTCTCTTTTTGGCATAATTTGAATAAAACATTATCTGCAGCTCTAATTTCATGTACGTTGAGATGAGCACTACCTGTGTGGGGGGCAGGCTATTTCCTTTTGCCTTCAAATTATTTACGAAACGTATCACCCATGCTGTGACACGCTGCAATCTTTCATAGCTGCTATATTTGTGCCAGTCCCATAACTGTGTGTCATCTTGGGGCACCGTGCCTACAATTTGGGTCACGATACCAGCGGGCTGCTGTTGGAGATCTATATTCTCTGGCCATCCATCGGGTTTCGGGAGCCAAGGAGGCCCATTCCACCACAACGCAGAAGAACTCAAACATTTAGCAGACACGCCTCGAGATACCATATCACTTGGGTTCTCTTTAGTCCACACATACCGGAAATAAGCAGTCGGGACTAGGGCATGTATCTCGTCGATGCGGTTAGTGACATACACTGGCGTTTCTTTTGACTGTGAATCCAGTGTAGCGTAATTTGACTGTCACTCCACACATAGGTTTCAGAGATATGAAGTTTATCTTTATAGGCATTCTTAACGAAGTTAATCATTCTGGCGGCTAGCAGAACTGCAGTCAATTCCAATTTAGGGATGGAAAGGGACTTGATGGGGGCCACCTTAGCCTTTGCCATGACCAAGTGGCTACCCTCTGGACTGACTAGATATATAGCAATCCCGTAAGCGACACTGCTTGCGTCAGCAAATGCATGCAGGGAAACAGTTTTTCTGAAACAGATCCTCCTAGAGAACTCAATACAACTACAGAGAACCATGTCATCCACTATCCCCCGCCATTTCGCTTGCAGGTCCACAGAGAGAATATCGTCCCAACCCAATTTCAGTCTCCACAATTGTTGGAGAAAGATTCGAGACCTTATTGATACTGGCAACACAACACCCAAAGGATCAAAGAGTTTGGCAGCAAACCTTAAACGCTCACACTTTGTAACCTGTTCAAAAGGAGCATTCTGAACTCCAAAGGAAAGAGAATCAGAGACGAGGGAACTTTCATTATCCCCCGTACCTTGGAGGTTATCGATATATAGCCCGGCCCTAATTTCCTGTACGATCTTTGGGTCTACTTTAACAAGGGAAAGATGTTTGAGGATGGTTGCGTTCAGCAGAAACTGGGAGCAGGTAGCGCCAAACAATACAACCTGGAACCGATAACATTGTAGAGGCGAATCTAGTCGAAGAGGATCCTTTGGCCACATGAACCTGGTGTAATCTCTGTCGTCCTCATGTAGTTTTAACATCAAGAAGGCTTTCTCAATGTCACTGACCCACGCATACTGATGCAAACGGAATCTCAACAAGACTTGAGCTAACTCCGGTACTAAAGATGGTCCCGTGTACAGACAGTCGTTCAGACTAGGCATGTACTGGTTAACCTTAGCGGAACAATCAAATACAATACGAACCGGAGTAGTCCTGCTTTCCTTTAAGATCCCATGATGTGCCAGATAGTGACATGACCCAGGGTCATCGAATGGAACCTCCTCAATGAAACCACGCGACAACCGATCAGAAATTACCTGCGAATATTGTTGACAAAAACCAGGGTCAGCAATGAACCTCTGCTGGAGTCCTCGTAACCTACCCACAGCCAAACCTTTGTTGGTGGGCAACCGTCCCTTTTCTTTGGTCCAGGGAAGACGTACCTGATACTGTAGACTTTCTGGATCATACGTGACTGTTTCCTCGTATGTGGTCAAAGCTTGCCGTTCGGCTTGCGAATGTTCTTTGGGTGATATGCCAATGTGGTCTAAATCCCACAAAGCATTCAGTTCTTCTTTGCACGGGAACTGTCCAGTAGACATATATTGGTCCACTGGAGTTACTGCCACTTTTAGAATTGTTACAACCTCAGTATTGGAACTGGATGTGGATGCCGCATAAGAACCACTCAGTGCATATCCGAATTTGGTTGGAAGTAAAACCAAATTACCTACCCGTTTATAACCAGGTCGCACTATGTTGTAGTAATAGTCGGCACCAATTAGTACCTCCAGCTGTGCTGTCTCTGTGACGCATGAATTGGCCAATTTAATGCCATGGTGCTTTAACCCTCTCACCACGGAAGGCCTCTTGAACGCCCATAAAAAAGCATATAACAGGTTCCCGGAAGGCCTCTTGAACGCCCAGTGGTTGAAAGCCTGTGAGCTTCGTGTGCGAGGCGTCGGTCCGACGCATGTAAACAACAGCCGGCTGGACCGACGCCCCGCATCTCCGGCCACAAGAAGGAGAGCGTCGCTTGTTCGTGTGTGCCTGTATGTTGTTGTTAAGTATCGAAAAGTGGTGTAAAGTGGCTGTTTTGGCCATAAAGTTATCTCCAATGAAATCATCATCACAGCTCAACCAGTTGACTTAGAGAGCTCTACTTAATGCCATTCTACAGGTAAATAACACAGCTACGCTTGGGGATGCGCAGGAATGCGGGAAGCAGTCTGATTAACGAATATACGGTAGCCTAGCCTAGACGTTTTTCGGCCAAAACATCCGGGTTTCGAGAAATATATATATAATACATAGCCGGGGCTGGAGGGTTAAACTAGTCATTTCAGCACTAAGACTAGACTCACCTTTATGTTCAGGAAGATCCTCGACCACAATTGCTTCGAGACGATGGAACCTACCCCGATGTAAATATTTCAGTGCTACAATAGTATACTCACGAGGGGTTTGAGTTCCGGTGAAACCATGAAGCCGTAATTCTTCCGTTCCCACGGTTTCGTATGAAAGGGACGGTAGTATGGATTTCTTCACGAAGGTCCTCTGTGAGCATTGGTCTAATAGCGATCTGACTTTTATACTTTTCCTGTGTCTACCCTTTACAGGCAGCCGAACTGTGGGTAGGATCACAGTTTGCTTATTCATACTTACAGACATTGTTGTTGAGGTTGTAGGTGTTGACTCTTCCCTAATAGTACCTCCACTTACCGGTCTTGCCTCTCTCTGTTTTGGGCACAGGGAGTGAAAGTGCTTACCCTGGCAATACCTACAATGTTTGATGTTAGGGTTAGTGCACCCATTACTACCATGATCACTGGAGAGACATCCCGCACAGACTCGTAGTTGCCGAGCTCTTTTAATTTTGAGCGGTTCCGTTTTATGTTTAAAGCATTTATACCAGGGATGGTTATTCCCACCGCACAGTTTACATGGGAACCGGCTACTACCACTCTGTGTTGCGAATGCAGCCGTAGCCACAGGCATATTCTTTCCTGGGGAGTCCTGACCAACCATGTTATATAATTCTGCCTGAAAACACCGTGTGAAAGTCTTGTAATCTAGGCTTTGCTCTCCCATCTCCCTTCTAATGGTCTCCTAAACTGGTGATGGCAATTTATTCAGCAATGTAACCACACAGAACTCTTTTAGACTCACCTGTTGACTAGTCATAGATCTCATGGCACTTTCCATGGTGGCATAGAAAGCCTTTAGTTCTACGGCCTGACATTTAGGAGCGACAAGGTTATGGAAATGCATGATATGTGCCGCTTTTACCCTGTCGGGATGCCCGAAGGTTTCTTGAAGCAAGTCTAAGGCAGGGGCGTAACTTGCACCCTCAACCGTGAAACCTTCTATCAATTTATAGGCATCCCCCTTTAACTGACCCTTTAAGTATGTTAACTTTTGAATTCTTACAGTTTCTTACAGTAGATCCTCTGGAAAAAGGCAAACTATGCCTGTGTATCCAGCTCAGTACCAGTACTTGCACTGCTGCGGTCGTTCACGGTGTTGGCGGCGGCGGTAGCAGACGCAACATTTTTACTATTCTGTATTTTTGTTTTATAATCAAACTTCAAATCTTGTCTTCCCCATGCTTTATCAAGATTACTTTCAAACTCCCTTATTGATTCGGAATCGACTACATACTGAGGCAGTGCGTTCCACTCATTTACCACTCTATCACAAAATGAGTTCTTCGCCTTCTCAAGCCTATTTCTTTCTTTGTAAATTTTCTTAGAGTGTCCTCTCGTTCTTGTTCCCTCCCGCATCAAGAAGATACCTTCACACACATCCTCATCGTACTTTCCTGACACTATCTTAAAAGTCTCTATCATATCCCCTCTCTTTCTCCTATATGCCAGTGTCGGAAGCCCCAGTGTCCTCAACCTCTGCTCATAGCCCGCGTTCTTCAACGTTGGTACCAGCTTGCTAGCTCTCCTCTGCACTTTCTCCACTGCTTCTATATCCTTTACCATATATGGAGCCCACACCTGGTTTGCATATTCCAGGTGCGGCCTAACCAGCGCTGTATATAGATTCCTGAAGATTTCTTCGTCAAGTGACACAAATGTCCTCCTTATCAGCCCTACAATTCTATTGGCTTTGTTTATCTTTTCCGCTAAATGTTCTGAGAAATTTAACTTATTGTCTATCACTACTCCTATATCCTTTTCTGCACTCACTTCCTCCATCGCTTCATACATACTGTATCCTACCTTGTCTATCTTGCTGGTCCCAATCCGCATGTACTTGCATTTTTTTGGATGAAAAGGCATTAACCAATGCTCAGACCATCCCTTCATGCCCTCCACATCTCCTTGAAGCAAACCCATATCTTCCTTACTCCTCACTCTTCTATACAGTTTAGTGTCATCCGCATACAGGTATACCTCACTTCCATTAGTTATAACTTCAGGCAAGTCGTTGATAAATATAACGAACAGCAGTGGTCCCAACACAGATCCCTGAGGTACCCCACTTGTAATTTCCCTCCACCCCGAGCCTATTCCATTCACCAATACCCTCTGTCTCCGATCTTTCAGGAAGGCTTCTATCCATTTCACACATTTCTCCCCTATATTATAGCTTCTAACTTTCTCTATTAACCTTTTATGTGGGACCTTATCGAAGGCCTTCATAAAATCGCAATATACCACGTCTATTACATCACCATCTTCTAGAATTTGCATCCAATCATCTACCACCTTAATTAGCTGTAGTACCGTCGACCTCCCCGGCAAGAATCCGAACTGTCTCCCACTGAAAAGTTGGTTTGACTTCATATGATCCATTATTCCTTCTCTAATTACCGTTTCCATTAGTTTACACACAACACTTGTCAAACTGACTGGTCTATAATTCCCTGGGTCATTTCTCTTTCCCTTCTTAAATATAGCTGTTATGTTCGCCTCTCCAGTCCATCGGGATTTGTCCTGTATTAAACGATACCTCAAATAACATTTTGAATTGCACTTAAGTCAGTCTTTTCATTCACCACACATCGAAACGTGTCCCAAAACCCAGTCCATAATGTCGGATCGCCAGCGAAGGTGGGCAGGATCAGGTGCGGTAATTTTACACCCGATCCCTTCCTGATGTCGGCACAAGTTTGCCCTTCTTGACTACCCAATTCCGCCTTTAGGCAGTCGACTATCCCATAGATGTCAAATAAGTAGATGGTATCCGCTTGGTTCTCTTTAAAATATTCATCGTCTGAGGTGTATAGCGGCAACAAGACTTCTTGATTGGCCTCAAATTTGGCCACCTGGGTTTGCACGCTATAAAGCTTTGCCTCGATTTCTACCCGAGTTGCGGACTCCAAGAACTCATCCAAACCTGCTGCCAGGACAGTCAAGGAACCTTTAATACCTGCCCTACGGCGTTTGCCTTGGGCTAGAGCTTCCATATTGTCACCTTTAGTCCAAAACAAATGAAAAATGCAAAGCCCAGACCTTTATGACAGTTTATTCGAAACAGGAAAAACTTCCGCCGATCAAACTCGGGTTCTAAAGCTAAACGCGAGCGACCAATGACAGATAATCAAAGAGCGAGAACAAATGCGAGTAACATCAAATGCGAGAGGGAAAACAAAATGCAATACTTATCATGCCGATCAAACTCGGGTTCTAACACAAATCGCGAGCAACGACAAGAAATAAAAAGGGAAAAACAAAGGATATACTAACAAGACATGGTGATAAATAGCCGATCAAACTCGGGTTCGGACCTAACACTAAACGCGAGCGACGGGATAAATGGCAAACTATCAGAACATGAGTGGCATTAGAACTTGTAGAATTAAATGTACGCGCCTGCCGAGTGCCGAAATCATTAAAGTTAAAACCCAAAATACAACCCTTCAAAATTTAGAATTTAGATGCCGCAATGTTAATTAAAAAATTAGGTTATCACAGAAATTTTGAAAAACAGGGTTAAATTAGATACATCAAGATTTACTAATAATTTAGAAAAAACAATAGATACCTTTAAATTTAGATTTAGTTAGGCTTAATCAGAAAGACAAGACTCATTGAACTTTCAAATTAGTCAATCAGAAAAATGCATTTTACTGTATGGGTTAGTTAAAGTTAGTGCATATTCAATTATCCGGCTCAAAACCTTCCCATACACCACCTCCCGCTGCCCCGTGCTTAAAAAAGCCATGTGCCATGTTGGCAAATCAGGGAAACCCTCGCGGCCGAAAAGGAAGCAAAAACTCGCGGGAGAGCAGCCATCAAATGCACCGACAAGCAAACAAGTGGGCCCGGCCAACGATCACACTAGGACGGGCAAAGGACCATATATTATATGGATATTCGTATTTAGGATTATATAGTGGACTGTATAATAATATCATATAATAGTTTATATCACCTGAAGACTGGAACTAGTGCTGTAGAACTTAGTTGACCTGTTGAGCCGTGATGATGTTACAAGATGGTATGTGAAACAGGTGTGTTAGCTAATAGGATAGAGTTGATGAATAAAGAAGGGGGCCACTATACTTAATGATTGATGGGAATGATAATTAATGATCTATGGATTAGTATGGATAGATGGAGAATTGATGAGCTAAGTTCTATCACTAATGGGGCGAAATATGAGGTGAAACACGAGAGCGTAGGCAGATGGTCTGGTAGTGGTGGCAGCTAGGTAGAGAGTGCAGGACCTTCACAATATTCGCGAGAGGTCCGCCAATATCACGCATGCGCAAATGGGTAGGTAATATATTTTCCCACCCAATTATAATTACCTAAGTTCATAGGAATGATAGACTACCCAATATCCAATATAGAACATAATTATTAACTTCATAATTATTCTATATAACCATTGATCCCACAAACTTAATACTAAATACTTAATGTAATACTTAAAATAAGACTGTCCATATCAGAGTTTGGACAATATCCTCTGTCAGTCCAGATCTCAATGGGACGGTGCAAAG
Source organism: Paralithodes platypus (assembly GCA_032716605.1). Classification (NCBI taxonomy): domain Eukaryota; kingdom Metazoa; phylum Arthropoda; class Malacostraca; order Decapoda; family Lithodidae; genus Paralithodes; species Paralithodes platypus. The sequence goes on from CM064582.1 coordinate 12,983,676, forward strand.
AAGGAGCAAAAACCTCAACAGGTAACAAAGACCAAAATGCAAATTACCACGATGTCTGTATCATCAAAGAAGACTAGTAGCCTATTATCCTCCCAACTGTTATGCTGCCAACAGTAAAGGAATCAAGAGGAACAGTCAAGATGCGTACGCTGCTGGATCAGTGCTCACAGCGCACCTTCATTCTAAATTCCGCTCTAGACTCTATCCATTATGAAAAATTGGGTGTTGAAGAGCTAGAGTTGCGAGGGTTTACCGGAGCATGTGAGAGTAAATGGTATCCAGTAGTGTCCTTCAAGTACAAGTTCCGGGGCAGAAACTATCCTCTACAAGCAGTTGTCGTAGAAACTCTCCCGGATCACAAAGGATCAGAATGCCTTGAAGCAGACATGAAAGTGTTGCGAAACAAGGGCTACAAATTAGCTGATCCTCTAATGACACAGACATCTCGACTGGACGTATTGGTTGGTGCCGATTATTATTATGACTTAGTGCGGCCAGGGTACAAAAAAGAGGGTGACATAATTCTCTTACCCACTAAATTTGGTTATGCGCTAAGTGGCTCCTGCCATAATGACAAGTCTAGCACCCAAGTAGAGGTAGTTACAATATTGAAAGTTGCGGTCACCCCGATGGATCAATACATATCCACGGAATCATATAATCCATGTCATAATTAATTAAAATGTATATGGGAACTGGATCATCTAGGAATTTCTCCGACCGTAGATTCAAAGGAAAACAAGACTGCTTTGGACATCTACAAGGAGATAGTAACATACTCTGCACAGAATCAGCAATATGAAGTCAGACTGCCATGGAACCAACAAAAAGAGAAGCTGCCTTCTAATTATGGTTTAGCAGCGGGTCGCCTAAAGGGTCTGCAGAAGCGATTCAAACAAGAACCTGTCTATTGTAGTCACTACACCAACGTTATCCAAGATCAACTTCATCGTGATTTTATTGAAGAGGTTCCTTTCGGTGTTACTGAAAACAGTCATTATTTGGCACATCACGTGGTCACCAAGAATAGCACAACGACGCCCGTTCGTATTGTGTACGACTGTTCCGCTAGTATTGGCAAAGGCAGACCAAGTCTTAATGACTGCCTTTACACAGGGCCATCACTAGTGCCAGATCTAGCAAAATTTAGCTGAGATTCAGGGTACACAAATATGCCTGGATAAGTGGCATCGAGAAGGCCTTTCTCATGTTGAGACTTCATGAAGAAGATCGTGACTACACCCGATTTCTGTGGCCAAAGGATCCCTTGGACTTATCTTCACCCTTACTTTGCTACCGATTTAAGGTAGTGTTGTTCGGGACGACTTGCTCACAGTTTCTTCTTAATGCCACGATCTTAAAGCATCTTTCCATTATCAAAGAGGATTCCGAAGTTGTGGAGGCTATTAACCCACCAGACCCGGTTGGGCTCTGAGAAACCCATAACAAATACCCCCCGCGGAACCCGGTAGGGCTCTGAGGCTCCGGCAGCTTGAAAGCCTGTAAGCTTGGTGTGCGAGGCGTCCGTCCGACGCATGTAAACAACAGCCGGTTGGACCGACGCCGTGCATCTCTGACCACAAGAAGGAGAGGCATCCTTGTTCGTGTGTGGCTGTGTGTTATTGTTAAGTAGTGAAAAGTAGTGATAAGTGGCTGATATCGCCACAAAGTTCTCTCCATGGAAATCGTCATCACAACTGAACCAGTTGACTTAGAGAGCTTTACTCAACGCCATTCTACAGGTACGAAACACATCTACGCTTGGGGATGTGCGGGAATGCGGAAGCAGTCATAATAACAAAGATACGGTAGCCTAGGCGTAGACGTTTTTCGGCCAAAACCCCCGGGTTTCAGGGAAATTATAGAATACAATAGCCGGGGCTGGAGGGAGGTTAAGGGAGGTTTGTACATTGACAACCTCCAGGAAACAGGCAATGATGAAGAGTGTCATTAAGCGTTACTGGGATGCCCAAAGAATAATGTCTCGAGCACATTTATATCTCAGAGAATGGGCTACCAATAGTCCTCAACTATGTGACCTCCTGCATTTGGATGGTGTTGCTGCCAAGAATCAAGAGCGAGTGATGACATTAGGACTCTTATGGTTACCTGACTCTGATCTGTTGACGTTCAACGCTAGTCTCCCAGAGACCAAAAAGGCTACAAAGAGAGAGTGCTTAAGAGTGGCGGCACAAATGTTCGATCCACTCGGTGTACTACTGCCTGTTACAATAAGGTCCAGAATTTTCTTACAGCAATTATGGAGACTGAAACTAGATTGGGACGATCCGTTACCGGAATGGTCTACAATTACCAAGGACCTGCACCTCTGCTGTGACTTTACTTATCCTCGGAGGACGGTATAATTATGCTGACTCAGTGGAACTAAATGCGGTTGGCGATGCAAGTGGTGTCGCCTATGGCACTGCAATATATTTTGTGAGCCCGGAACATAGCTGTCTGGTCATCGCTAAAGCAAAGGTCGCTCCCATAAGGGCCATAACTATACCAAGATAAGAGCTAACTGCTGCTTTGCTAGCCGCCAGATTAATCAAATTTGTGGAGGAAGCCTATCATAGTATTGTAAAAGTCAACAAAATTGTTTTATGGTGCAACAGCCAGGTTACATTGCATTGGTTGCGCAGTATGAAGAAGCTTCCAGTGTATGTCGCAAACAGAGTTGACGAAATAAAATCCTTTTTTCCAACTGTAGAATTCCGGTACGTGTCCTCTAAAGAAAACCCTAGTGACTTACTGTCTAGCCCTCCGGATCCGGGGGCCTTCATATGAGGTGATCGTCGTGTCCGGGGGTATTCCTGAAAAATGGCTATCTTCATAATTCGATATCTACTGATTGAGACCACCTAGAGCAGTCAACTAAATTGCATAGTGTAGAACCAACCTTCGTCTGTAGAATGGCGTTGAGTTGACATCGCTACGACAAGTGGTTGCCGAGATATGATGATGGGAATGGAGGTAATTTTCCGCGTATTTTCGCATGTGTCCGAATGCTTCGCCGCGGCCCTGGCTAGCACGCACTAAGTCACTCGTCGCTCCCGTGGCTTTTGTTCCGGTACACCATATTATGTTTTTATGGAGATACTGTAATGTGATATTATTGTGTCATTTATTACTTGTTCAACCATTATTTGAGTTATATGAACCTTTATATAACATATTTTCGGCGCTTTCACTGTTATTGTAAGATTATTGTGTCACTTTCACTTTTATTGTAATAATATTGTGTCACTTTCACTTTTATTACTCTTCTTGTTATGAATTATTGTCACTCTCACTGTTATTATTGAGTTATTATTACTTGTTATACATTTTGTGTCACTTTCACTTACTAGGTTAGAGGCTAGGCTACGCAAGCGAACAGTACCGTACAGTATCGTATTTGACACTTGTAATTATTACATTTGGTTGTTTCTTTCACTTAGACATATTGTTATATTGTTTTTAGTGTCACTTTCACTTATTACAGGTTTCACTTATAAATACTTATTGAATAGTTACTCTAATATATAGTTGTTGTGTCTCTTTCACTTGCACATATTGTTATATTGTTTTTAGTGTCACTTTCACTTATTACAGGTTTCACTTATAAATACAGTACTTATTGAATAGTTACTCTAATATATAGTTGTTGTCTCTTTCACTTGCACATAGTGTTTTATTGTTTTAGTGTCACTTTCACTAGTGTTCTCAGGGTCAGTGCCACTTAGAAGTTTACCAGGATGTGGAAATCATCGTGGCAAGGCATGATGCACAGTGCTACCTGACATTCCTGGCACTGATACAAGGTTTTGGTGTTTGTCTGGGGTCTTCGGGTGGTGTGGGTGCAGACATGGCACCGTTTCTGGGTCTTGCGACCAGCAGCTACTGGAAGGCCGACGATCCTGTGCTTCTTGTGGTGTTTGGAAGCGTATGTGCGGTCAGTGGCGAATTAAGGGTGTATTGGGCCCAGGGCTGTGAGATGGACTGGGCCCCCCTGACCCTCACCCTGCCTTCACTGATCCCCTTGGATCAGTGGAGGCACAAACATTAAAAAAACAGATTCATTTGATCCTTTACAATCAGGAAACTTGACAATAATTCAGCCTGTTATATTTATTAGCATGGATGATTTTATCAAAAGATAACATAAAAGAAAATATTAATTTAGCCTTCAACAAAGTGTTCATTCATTGGAATAATGCTACAGCCTACAATGCTCTACATGATGGACAGGCTGCAGGGAAAAAAGTAGGCTAAATATACACTGGATGACGGCCATTGGAACTGTGCAGACAAAAAAGAATCAGGCTACATTTTTAAATTGTAGATACTAAACTTAACCTGCTCTTTATAGAGTTGTCTAGGCTGTTACCTAGCCTGCCTCAAGTCCAACTCAAACGATCTGAATTATGAAAAGGTCATGCAGCAGGCTGCCAAGCAGCAGCAGCCTAGCGCTACCTAGGCTAGGCTAGGCCTGCATCCCCTAAATATGCTACATGATCCCAAGATTATTATAAGAATCAATATGAATATAAAATGTACATATTTGTCAATTTTGTCTTCATTTTTGCCAGACTTCATACACTCAATAATCTCAATTTATATTTCCGATCTGCTTATATTTGTTGTTGTTGTTGTTCCCCAAGCTGCCTGGCCGAACAGCCCCATAGGCCCCGAGCAATTCCAAGGCCATAACCGAGCGCCCCCACAGAACCCTCCTTGCCGACCACAATAAAGCCTGGGTAACCGAAGCCACTCCATGGCAGGGAGTTGAGGAGGGTGCGGAAACGCCCGGGAAACCAAAGTCCCACCCAGGGCCCTGTGCCCCTCAGCAATTATGAAGAGAAAGTTGAGGGGCAAGGGAAAAATGTGACGCTTTGGCTTCCAATCTTGGTAGATTGGGAGGTCAATCCACGGAAAAGACGCCGTCACTTGAGATCTAGAAAATATATAAGTTAAAGGAACAGTCAGAGTAAGCTATGGGTATGGCAGAGATCGCTCAGTTCTCACTCTGATAGACCAGCCCATCACCACATGACTAGAACCCAATCCTCTCAGCATCAGCTAGGAAAGGCCCTAGAAATCCGCCTTTGGCGGGGGGATAGCTCCCCTATTTCAACCCCTTTCGGGGTCGGGCACCCGCCCGTCTGATGTTTAGCCTACTTTTGATCACGATAGGTTTCAATGCATCACAGATATATCCTATATTTCACAAACATATATTGTCTCAACCTACATTAATAAATATCATGAAGGCAGGAGAACTTAATAGTTGAACAAAATTCAATATAGCTCTGGCCAAAAACAATAAGAGGTGGTACTGGCACGAAGCACTAGCCTGTTAGCTGATCTGATCACCAACGTTGACGGTGGCGACGTGACTAAAAAATATTTAGCTTAAAGTTGATGAGAAAATACAGATTTAACTGAATAAAGATTGTGTTCGTTTTGGTATAAACGTATAACTGCATAAATATTTGGTATAAACGTATAACTGCATAAATATTTTGGTATAAACGTATAACTGCATAAATATTTTGGTATAAACGTATAACTGCATAAATATTTTGGTATAAACGTATAACTGCATAATATTTGGTATAAACGTATAACTGCATAAATATTTTGGTATAAACGTATAACTGCATAAATATTTTGGTATAAACGTATAACTGCATAAATATTTTTATAGACATTAACATAATAACATTGACAAAAGACTAAGAGGGTAATGTCAAAACGTTTGCTGACCATTCTCAGATTTTGACGATATAATAGAAAACCACTTTCAAGGGGCAACTTGCCCTGAGGTTAAACAAAAATCTCAATATTCCTGGGCCCCTCCTGAGGATTGGGCCCAGGGCTACCGCCCCTAAAGCCCCCCCCCCTTAATCCGCCACTGTGTGCGGTCCATGGTGCCAGCTCCTGGCATATGTTCAGCTCGTGGGGAATCCTCAGGCAGGGCATATTCCCCAATGAGATCCAGAATGAGCTGTTTCTGGAATCTCCGAAGGTTGGTGTACTTCCTGGGCATTGTGGGGTTCATCAGCTTGTACAGGTTGTACGAGTTCAGCACAAACACATCCATCATGTGCAGGAAGAACTTCTTATACCACCTGCAGGAGGTCCGCAGGCAGTCGATGAAGCCGACCTGCATGTCTGACTTGTCAACCAGACGCATGTTTATGTTGTAGTCCATAACTGCGTCTGGCTTCATTTTTTTTTTTTTTTTTTTTCTATGTGATTGAGAGAGGCAAAAGGCATAACTGCCTATAGCGAGTGCCTCTCCCATAGTTGAAAGAGTGACAGGGCCAAAATCAAGGGACGTTTGAGCCAAAATGCCTGGACACACAGAGTTTGAAGCAATTTAAGTCATAGGAAGAGGGAAAGACTGATTCTGGGAGAGAGTTCCAGAGCTCAGCTGTTGAGTAGAAAAAAGTTTGAGAGTAACGTTTCACTCTTGGGTTGGAGAGTTGCACAGAGTAGGGGTGGGATTGAGTTGCAAGACGGGTACCACGTGCTCTACGTAAAGGAGGTGGTATGCACTGGGATAGCTCTGAGGAACACTGATTATTATAGTAGCGATAGAATAGCGAGAGAGATGCAACATTGCGGCGGAGAGAGAGATTGCAGAGAGTTGGTGAGTGGACGGGAGTTAATGATACGAAAGGCCTTCCTTTCAACTTTGTCTAGGAGAGCGGTGTGAGAGGAACCTCCCCACACATGTGAACAATACTCAATACAAGGGTGCACTGTGCCCCTGTACAGAGCAAGAAGCTGTGCAGGGGAAAAGAACCCCCTAAGGCGGTTGAGCACACCCAGCTTCTGGGAGGCTGCCTTAGCAAGACTGGTAATATGGTCCTTCCAAATGAGAGCAGAAGAAAAAGAGACACCAAGAATATTGAGAGAAGATGAAGGGTTGATTTTTGTATTGTTGAAGAATAAGGGATAGTCCGCTGGGAGATCCTGACGGATAGATAGATGGAGAAATTGGGTTTTGGAAGCATTAAAGTTAACAAGGTTTTCTCTGCCCCAATTGGAAATAGTATTTAGATCAGAATTTAAGAGTTCTATGGCTTCATTACGTTTGTCGTTGAGGGATTGCTGGCTGGGGCATTCTGAAAAAGTAATGGAGTAGTGTAAGGTTGAGTCGTCTGCGCATGAATGGATGGGAATTAAGGTACAGTTAAGGAGATCATTTATAAAAATTAGAAAGAGAATAGGAGATAGGACAGAGCCCTGAGGAACACCGGAGTTTATAGGGTGAGGAAGTGAACAATGGCCGTCCACAACCGCAGCTATGGAACGGCCGGAAAGGAAATTAGAGACAAAGGCACAGATGGAGGGATAGAAACTGAAGGAGGGTAGTTTAGAAATTAAAGATTTATGACAGACTCTATCGAAGGCTTTCGATATGTCTAGTGCAATAGAAAAAGTCTCACTGAAGTCCCGAAAGGAGGATGACCAAGAGTTAGTAAGATATGAAAGAAGATCACCAGTAGAGCGACCCTTAACCCTCTCACCACGGAAGGGCTCTTGAACGCCCATAAAAAAGCATATAACAGGTACCCGGAAGGTCTCTTGAACGCCCAGTGGTTGAAAGCCTGTGAGCTTCGTGTGCGAGGCGTCGGTTCGACGCATGTAAACAACAGCCGGCTGGACCGTCGCCCCGCATCTCCGGCCACAAGAAGGAGAGCGTCGCTTGTTCGTGTGTGCCTGTATGTTGTTGTTAAGTATCGAAAAGTGGTGTAAAGTGGCTGTTTTGGCCATAAAATTATCTCCAATGAAATCATCATCACAGCTCAACCAGTTGACTTAGAGAGCTCTACTTAATGCCATTCTACAGGTAAATAACACAGCTACGCTTGGGGATGCGCGGGAATGCGGGAAGCAGTCTGATTAACGAATATACGGTAGCCTAGCCTAGACGTTTTTCGGCCAAAACACCCGGGTTTCGAGGAATATATATATAATACATAGCCGGGGCTGGAGGGTTAAGGAAGCCATACTGGCGATCTGAGAGCAGATTATGAGAAGAGAAATGCTTAAGAAATTTGGAAGCAAGAATAGTTTCAAAAACTTTAGAAAGACAAGAGATAAGAGCAATTGGACGATAGTTGGAGGGTTGAGAGCAGTCACCCTTCTTTGGGACAAGTTGAATGTGAGCAAACTTCCAGCATGAAGGGAAGACGTTAGAGGATAGACAGAGACGAAAGAGTTTGCCTAGGCAGGGAGTCAGCACGGAAGCACAGTTTTTGAGAACAACAGGAGGAACACCGTCCGGACCGTACGCCTTATTAGTGTTAAGCCCAGAGAGGGTAGAAAGTACATCTTTAGAAGAGATTAGGATATTAGGCATAAGTAAGAGAGAGGAGGGCGGACAGGGAGGAATAGCACCGGAATCATCCAAGGTGGAGTTTCTAGCAAAAGTTTGAGCGAAGAGTTTAGCTTTGTCAGAGAAAGAAGTGATGGTTGTGCCATCAGAGTGGGAAAGGGGAGGGAAAGACGAGGAAGAGAAATTGTTGGAGAGGTTTTTGGCTAGATGCCAGAAAGCTTGGGAAGAGCTAGAGTTGGATAGTTCAGTGCATTTATTATTAGGCGTGAGTAAACCAAATTTTTTTAGCATTAGTCTGAGAGAAAGAAAATGGAATGTATGCTTCCATGCCCGATAGGATTACCTCGGTAATGCGTTCAGCACTCTCCGAGGGTCCTCGGCCATGGAAGCAGAAATCATTCCATGGGAAATCAAAGAAGTACTGCCGAAGAGCCTCCCAGTCGGCAGCGCCAAAGTGCCACAAGCGCCGCCGGCTAGGAGGATCGGGTGGCTGTACTGGAGAGATAGGACAGGTGACAGAGATAAGTTTATGGTCGGAGGAGCCCAAAGGAGAGAAAAGATCGACAGTATAAGAAGAAGGGTTAGAAGTTAGAAACAGGTCAAGAATGTTGGGCCGATCTCCGATGCGATCCGGGATACGGGTGGGTTGCTGAACTAACTGCTCTAGGTCATTTAGGATAGAAAAGACGTAGGCTTGTTCACCAGGTGGATCAGTAGTGTGAGAGGAGAGCCATTGGCGGTGGTGAACGTTGAAATCTCCTAAGATGGAGATTTCTGAGAAAGGAGAAATGGATAGAATGTGTTCCACTGTAGAGTTTAGATAGTCAAAGAATTTGGGAAAGTTGGTAGAGTTAGGGGAAAGATAGACAGCACAGAAATATTTAGTAAGAGAATGACAGGAAAGTTTGAGCCATAAAGTTGAGAATTCAGAGGAGTCGAAATCGGGAACACGAGAGCAAGTGAGTTTGTTGTGCACATATACACAACATCCGCCTTTGGCTTTGAAACTAGGATAGAGAAAGTAGGAGGATACAGAGAAGGGGTTGCTGGATGTTGCTACAGACACCTGAGTTTCGGTGAGGAAGAGAAGATCAGGGCCGGTATTTATAAAATAATTTTAAAAATTTCCTAAAAGTAATTTTAACTAAAAGAAAATCCTTAAAAGTTATTCATAAAACATTTAAAAGCAGCTTTTAGTGGAAGCGTTAAGAAGGCTGCCACAACCGCTAGTTCGCTACATCTAGGAAGATTACAATCGATGAATAAAGTTTAATAGGTAAGTATAGGCTTCTAATTGCATATACTAATTACTATAAAACATTAGGGTAATTATGCAATATTTTGTTATTGTGAAATCTATTATATATTGCTAAATTGAAAGGGTAATATATTTACCATACGAAAACAATTGCATACTCCGGTGTGGCAGCATCAGAGATAGTTGCCAAATTCGCGAGTTTTCACAATTCGTAAAGTGGGGTAATTTCGGAAATTTTTCGAGTTTGTTTTTTACAATTTCTCATGACTGTAAACACATTGTAGAGATTTAACTAGGTCAAGTGATGTGTAGTGATAATGCGCCGTGCGCCGTAATCCAGGAAGCCTCCTAAAATTATCCCCCATAATATCCTTATCCTTATCTTATCCGAAATCACCCCAGTTTACGGTAATTTGCGAAAAAATAGGGTGCAAATAGGCTACTTGTTCTCGGATGTTATGAAATAGGCCTATCTTGTGACAATCCAATATTATATCTTAGTCCTACACTCCTTTAATTTGGTCTATTTGTTAGTGTTCTTCCAACAAGTACAGTATAGGCATTTGTCAACGAGGACGCTGGAACTGTCAAGGTTGTGGGCGGAGGAGGAGGAGGAGGATTTATACCCATCTAAAAATAGAGACCGACCGCGGCAAAAAATGTAGTCGGACATATATACAGTATAAATCGAAATGTTTAAAGTAGGTTGATACATAAGGTGGTAGGTTACTTTCTAATATAGCTTATTCGTTGGAGAACACACAGTGGATCACCTTTGGGTAGTATGATGTACGGGGTGGTATATGGAATTTATGGATAAAATCAAGAGTTACCTAACATACTGCACTTGATAATATATCTAACCTACAATCATACCACCATGAGTTACTCATTCAGTTACATTTTGACCGTTGCCAAATAACGTAGGGTACTAGGCCTACATACTTTCATCTCTGGGTTAAGAGCTTTGTTCTTCTGTCTCCTTCATGGTTTAAATGGTGTACTTCGATTAACTCGCTATAGGCCTATTAATCCAATTAATCTTTCTAACATGAACATTCCTTGGCAGGGGGTGGCGGATTTGTTATTCAATCATCTTCATCGTCCTCTAAAAGTAACTTTTAAGCGCTAACAGTCCCAAGGGGAGCTTTTAGTTTTCGCTGGGTTTAAAAGCTACTTTTAGCCGCTAAAAGTTTTTTTGCCCAACTTTTAAGTTTTAAAAGTTGGCGCCATCTTTAAAAGCTACTTTTAGGCCTAAAAGTGCTTTATAAATACCGGCCCAGGTTTGTAGGAGGAGAGATGGTGCTCAACAGAGTGAAAGTTAGAGGAAAGTCCACGAATGTTGCAGAAATTAATAGAAAGAGTAACAGGCCGAGGTCCAGGTAATTGTGTGGGGTCGTCAGGGGATGGTCGGTCGGGTGAGGGGGCATTTATGGTCCCCCCCCCCTGGGGACTCTGAGGCTGGGCTACAATTCATCATTTTGTTTTTTTAATTTTGGTGTGGAGGAATGAAGTGTGGTGTGCATGTTTAGTGTAGTGAAGTGGATAGGAGGAGGAGGTGTTTGTGAGAGCTAGCTGGATTGCTCTCAGTGTAAATGAGGCACAAAGAAAATCAGTAAGAGAGGCCAAGCAAATGAAACAGGAGTTCCAGCGACTCTTTATCACATGCCTATAACCTCACCTGGGTCTAGCCCTGATCGATTGGTGCCTACAATCTCCCCACACAAGATGGGCTCCCTGGTCCTGTGGTTGACTTTGCCAGAGTCAACCAGGTTGCCCTTGTGGATGGTGCTGATCATGTTGACCTTCCTTTGGTCATGCCAATGGATTGCCAGCATCGGACCATGTTGCTTGAGGAAGATGTCCTTCTTCTTGGTCTTTTGGGGGAATTCTGGCATGTTCTTCCTCGTCCCCCGTACTGTGCCCACAGTCTGGGTTTGCTGCCTGTTCAGGTACTTGGTGAGGATGGGGGACGTATAATAGTTGTCCGTGTAGGGTATGTGGTTCTTGTTGAAGTAGCGATCCATCATCGCCTTCACCACTGCTCCACCGAACCCTATTTCTTGATCTGTAAGAACCTCACCCTCCTTCCCACTGTAGACAATGAAGTCCAGCACATAACCCGTCTTACAGTCACAGAGGACGAAGAGCTTGATGCCGATTCGATGTCTCTTGGATGGTATGTACTGCCGGAAGTGAAGGTTCCCCCGGAACAGCACAAGAGACTCGTCGATCACGACCTTTTGAAAAGGCTTCAAGAATGTGGAAAACTTGGCCTTCATCATGTCGTAGAATCCCCTTATCTTCCACAGGCGGTCTGTTTTGTGTACATTGGTGTTGGTAACGAAGTGCAGGTTACCAAGTATGGCGAAGTAGCGGTCCCGGCACATAAGTTTGCCAAAAGCAGGTGTGGCAATTATGTCGCCTGTGATCCAGTAGTCTGCCAGCCGATGCTTCTTCACATGTGCCATGAGCATGGTCAGTTCTATGAACACATACATTTGGGCAATGGTGACAGGCTTCCAGGCCTTCATGTGGGAACTATGGGTCTTGCCGCTGAGGTGGTCACTGAGGGCCTTCTGCTTATTGGTCTCATCGACAACATATGACATGACATCATTGTCGAAAAAGGCCTTGAATAGCTCGGCAGGTGTTGAGTTGGGTCCCCCTGGGAAAGATGGATCAATCCCTGCGGAATTTTGGGCGTCATCGAATGTGGCATCTTGTGGCTGAAAGGTGGCCCCATCCTCCCACGTCCAGACATCAGCATGCCTGGCACGGGGACGGGGACGGGCAGCAGGGGCAGCCTGGCCACGCCCACGCTGACCAGCAGGGCCCCTGGCACGGCCACGTCCACGTCCACGTCCAAGGGCACGGCCACCCCGAGCACGGGGACATCCATGGCCACGCCGGGGTGCTGGGTCGTCCACCAACTCAGCAACAGGGTCGTCTGGCAGGTCATAATTATCATCCCCAGAATCTGCACCGTGGTCGTCCTTATATCTTGAAGGGCGGCCATATTCGTGGGTGTCTTCAGGGTCATAGGTGGGATCCTGGTCTTCAGTTGGTGGTGATACATCAGGTGGCGACTGCTGGCGTGGGCGGCTAGTGGGTGGTGAAGGTGAGCTAGTTGGCTCTGAAGTTTTTAGGCGACGACGAGAGCGTTTTTGGGGCAGCTTAGGGCCTGAGGTGCTGCTTTGCCCTGCCCCTGTGGCCATGAACAAGACCCTTCTGAAGGTGCGTTGACCACTTGCACCACTTGTTGATGGCTGTGGGTCATGCTGGGACAAGACCGCACCACTTGTTGATGGCTGTGGGTCATGCGGGTACAATACCGCACCACTTGCACCACTTGTTGATGGCTGTGGGTCATGCGAGGACAATTCCGCACCACTTGTTGAGGGCTGTGGGTCATGCGGGGTCAATGACGCACCAGCCGCGGGTGACGAGGGCCCGGGAGACAAAGGAATAGGCCTACCTACGCTCAACTCTTCACTCTCATCCTTACTATCAGCATCTTCACCTCTTTCCCTTTCGGCCTCCTCCCGTGCCTGCTTCCTTGCACTATCCAGCACAGCTCTCCTATAAAAATAACTGGCTATTTTTGCCGGGGAAGGAGTCCCCACAGCCGACGCCGGGGTCGCAAGCGTGCGCGCCGGGTCACGTTCACGTAATGCGAGTAGGACACTTCCCATTTCACTATGATGATGTTCATCGCATCCAACATTGTCATCATTATCATCATCACCATCAGTGCTATGAAAGCCCTGGAATTCTTCGCCATCTTCCACTTCATCAACATCTTCACTAACCACATGCTCTTCGTCAAAATCACTCTCAATCTCACTAAGGTCATGATCACTTAACTCTTTTAGCACACGTGCAACACCACCGGGACTTAGCAATGTTTTCTTGGTCCTTTTAGCCTTGCCTTTCTTAGGCTTACGGGTCGCGGCGGCGGGCGGCGATTCGAACCCAGCGATTTTTTTGGGGGTTAACTCCAGCCATCTTGGGTGTGAGATAAGAACTGATGCTGCCTGGTAGTTTGTGCTTGGTGGCGCTGCGGTCGCCCACGCACAAAAAAAAATCCGCCCGCGCAATTTGAACACTATGATTTTGCCTCCCGGACTCCTAACCAAAATACGTTTTCCCTCATATGAGGCCTCCCGGATTCCAAGGGCTAGAGATGTTTCGGCAAAACATCTGATCCGGTTCAAAGGACCAATTTATAAGATTTCGACAGTAACCAAAGTGCAAATTACCTATAAACTTATAAGAGTTAATTTACTTTACTTGTTGATAGTGATGGATAGCTCAAGGATAGAATTAGGAATAGATAGAAGGTATAGTGGCCACTAGGAGTTAAGAATTAGAGTGACTTAGCATGAAACAGGTGGTTGTATTTGGAGCGGCTGGAAGGAGTTGTTGATGAGATCGTAGCTAAAGCGAGTCTGTCTGTTCCCGGCAAGCAACCCACTTGTCCCAAAAATGACGCATGCGCAGTTCATATCCACCAATGCGTCATTTAATTATCTACAAGATATACCGGATTAATTGTAATGATAACCCGATATAATTATGGATGATAAACCCATAGAAACTTAATACAAAATAGTACATATCTTTTATAAAGATATATAACTTAGCCTAATACTGGCACCTAATTTGAACTTCCAGTATGTTTACTTAACCTATACTGTCGAGTTACTTACGAGTCTCGACAAAACATATGGATGAGTACTAGAGGGGAATTATCTCACCTAGCGACAAATTCCTTTGTTTTGAGAGCCCCTGGGGTGTTTTGGAAGTTTTTTTTTATGGTCTTGCTTCCGTGAGGCCTATCGCGTTCGCTATGGTTACCCTTCCGTGAGGCCTATCGCGCTTCATGGGTTAAACCCTTGCTCGTCATGCTCTCTCTCCATCTTCTGAATTTGGCCTCAGCATCTTGCACATTGTCAGCTATTAGGACTAAATCGTCTGCATAAAGCAGTTCCCACAGGAGTCTGCCTCTAAAATCTCTAGACAGTGCCTCCAGGACCATAATAAAGAGGAGGGGGCTTAACACTAAACCCTGATGAACTACAACACGGACTGTGAACTCCTCACTCAGTACACCTTTCACCCTCACCGCAGTTTGCGAATCCTCATGCATCTTCATTATCACACGCACCAGCCACTCTTCCACACCAAGTTTCCTCATTGCCCACTGCACAACATCTCTAGGCACCCTGTCAAAGGCCTTCTCCAGGTCTATAAACACAGTAAAGATCCCTGCCTTTTAGTAAGTATATTTCCTGTACTGTATCTGCCTGACAATGAAATGCCTGACAAATGCCATCAATTGAACTACGTCCTGGCATAAAACCAAACTGCATATCATCAATGGAGATGCTTTGCCTGATCAAACCCACAGACTCTCTCACAGACCTTCATGATTTGGTCAAGCATTTTCAGGCCCCTATACAGTAATTACCTCTATCTAGCGCATCGCCTTTTCCTTTGTATATATTTACTATTACACTTTTGTGCCAATCCTCAGGGATTTTCTCCTGTTTAATAATGGTGTTTATCATCTCAGTGACTAAGCTGACACCAGTCTCCCCAGAGGCTTTTATCATCTCGCCGACAATGTCGGAGCACCTTGGAGCTATACCGTTCTTCATTTTATTGATTGCGCCGCTCATTGCAGCTGGTGCAATCAAAGGATATTGGTTTTTCGATACTAAGCTGTTGAATAGGATACATATAATCCTATTCAAAGTTCATAATTCATATAAACGATTGTGGAAATTCTTATCTATCTATCTATTGCCTGACACCGTGATCCCCGAAGGGGTGGCCATGAATGAACCGCCCCCATGCACCTCTGTCCCCAGTCAGTCAACGCCCCTCCTCCCAACCAGCACCGCCTCTATCTATTGCCGGACGCCTTACTCCCCTTAATGAGGGTGGCCATACACAGAATTATTAATACTCATATTATTATAACTATTAACCCCTTCAGCACCATGATGTAATTCTCCCTACCAGAAATTCTTGGAGTTGCCGTGCCAGACACGTTGTTTTGTACAGTAAGCGACCTGGGCCCTTAAAATGGCGATATCCCGCAGTTCTTCACCCTCCCTCTCCATCAATCATTCTTAATTATAAGCTACTGTATATGTCGTACTTTCTATAACTGACACATTACTCCCACAACTACCATACTATATAAGCACTTAGTGTAGCCATCTAGTATATAGTAAAAACATGCAGAATCGTAAGAAATCGTGATAAACTTTGCATAGCCTAGGTGTTGAGTATTGTTTATGTCGACAGACGTAGCTCTGGCACTACTTCGGAAGCGTCCACCAGAGGTCTCCGGTGAATTCCTGGTAGGGAGAATTTGCATTACATTCTATTTATCAATAGATGATTTTCTTTAGTCTATGATCTACTTCTAGGATATAATACTTAACTTTAGGGGTTAAGCTTATTGATTTTGTTCTACTGTCTATGCCTATCTAAGTTTTCTAACTCGATAAAAAAAAAATCTATTCGACAGAAGTGTCGTTACATAGCTCATGAGTTATGACTCATGAGTAATAAGTCATAATCATAAATAATTAATCATAATTACTATATTTTTGTTACCGTATTATTTACTATCTACTAATATCTTATCGTTCTTATGATATTGCATACAGACACTTGTACATAACTCACGAGAGAAACATATTTTAATTTTAGGTACCGGTACTCGCTAATATATTGAATTTAATTTTGATTAACAGTGTCCGTAAATATTGTGATACAGTAGTAATACGGAACAGTCTTGTATTAATGTATGCAAATAAATTTGATTGTAAGCTACTGTTTATTTCATTTGTTCATTTAATGATTTATGTACAAAAGGATGCACATGCACATTCATTAATCATCTGATCTTGGCATTCTATGATTCTTCTAGCCTATGTTTTGGAAAGCTGTGTCTAAGCAATAAACTACAACTACAACCTAATGCATATCATAGTTTTAGTTTTCTAGGTTTGTGTTTAAGGGTTTAAGAGGGAAAAATCAAACCAATGCTAAATTCATATGATAAAAGTTAGCTGTTAACTGTTATCGTTAGCTTCCACTAATTTCTTTAGCAATTTAGCGATTCAGCGTTAACGAAGCTAACGTTCTAAGTTAGCTGATTATCGGTTATCTCAGCTAACTTTTCGGTTAGCTGTGCCCACCACTGCTCTCATACACCCTCTTAGTCATTCTCTCGCTTCCCATACGTTCCATATGGCCGAACCATCTCAAGGAGTTCCTTTTCTCACTTTCCAGCACATCTACCTCCACACCACACCTCCTTCTTACTTCCTCATTCGTCTGTCTATCCCTCCATTTAACTCCGCACGCACTTCTCAAGTAACTCATTTCCACCCCTCTCACTCTTGGTCTGAGTCTCTTCTCGAACGTCCATGCTTCGCTTCCGTCAGTCTTATACTGTAAATTATAAAAAAGCACTTAGATATATCAGATAAAATAAAGACTATTTCTATATACAGTACTGGTAACCTAGATTGTTTGGACTGAGGTAATACTGGTACTGTATTATTCTACAAAAGTGGTTATATAAGAATTGATACTAGTATCAAATGAAAGTTCCTTTTGTGCCATAACAAAGAGTATCAGCATAAAGATGAGTACAGTCAGCTCTCCTAATTCGAGCCTATATGGGCGGCACAGGACGGCGTGTATTAGGAATCCGCGTAATAGGAACAACATACCTTATGGGAAAAATAGCTCATGGTGGACACCTCGAAAAAAATTGCCTAAATTTTACAATTTTTGCCCTAAATACCAACCAAAAGTGGATTGAATGATGAACAATAAGAAAATACACCAAAAACGAGAGCAAAAATAATTAAAGGCAAAATCTGAGTGAATCCAGTTAATCCAAAATCCGAGCGTCACTTGCGCTAGTTTTGGCCGCCATCTTTAACGCTTTAAGTCCACCCTCCTTTTACTTGTTTATTTGTGCCTGAACCTTGTATCTCTCACGTTTATTATGGCCTCTAGTGTATTCAGTGGTAGCGACGGTGTGCCTTGTGTTAATGATGAAGGAATTGAATCCCCAGGACTATCAAAACAGAGTCAAGTCAAGTGCCAGGTCTGACAAAAGCCGCAGAAACACGACGATGAGTTAGGCTATGCTAAATATGACTATGGTTTCAAATAAAGTCTATGTGGTAAGTAATATCATCATAATAATGATGATAGCCTTTTTGGTGCCACGCGAAATGATGGGTGTCCTCGCGTATTAGGTAAAAATGGCGGATTTGGCCACTTTTGGGCTCCCGAAATGCTTATTAACCCACTGAGCCCCAGGCAATATAATATAAATGTACACTCCAGGCCCAGCAGGTTGTCAAAAAAAAAAAAAAAATCAGAAAACACCTGGAATGGGTTAGAAATGAAGGAAAAACAACAAAAAACCGAACCCCTAGGTCATTAAGGGGTCGGGCCCCGCCCGAAAGTCGGAATTAACATGGGGAAATGGGTAGGCAAAAACATGCAAAAACACGTTATTGCGCGCTCACGCGCACGCAGTTGGACTTTGAGGGTTTTCAACCATCGGCATTGTTGTGTGGGATACTTACGCAGTTCCCATACAAATCTGAGCCCTCTAGGTGCCATAGGACCGGAGTAATTAACCGGGACGCACCCTATGCGTTGCTGGGGTTTAGCGTTACATACACTGCCGACGCATATGCTGCGGTGCTGGGGTCCTGTGGGTTAACCCGGCAAGTGCTGGAAGACTCTTAAGAGTTTCCCCGGGCGACTGCGGGAAGACTCTTAAGATCCTGGGCATAAAAAAAATCCATTTAACCCATGGAGCCCCGGCTAGTTTTGTATTGTTTGTTCACCAGAACCCGGCCGGTTTTCAATTTTTTTTTTTATTCCAGAAACAATAGCGAATGGGTTAGGAATGAAGGAAAAAACCATGAAAAACCGCTCAAAAAGCTTAAAGAATGGTCCTACAGAGCCCCCGAAAACGTATTTTACAAGAGTAAAAAATTGAAGGCAATTACCCCAAAAAAACAGGTTATTGCGCGCTCACGCGCACGCACGTGGACTTTGAGAGTTTTCAACCATCGTCACGGTTGCGTGGGATACGTATACAGTTCCCATACAAATCTGAGCCCTCTCGAGTGGCTACACCTGAGGTTACGGTCGGAGCAATTAGGGTGACTCGTCAGACGCGTCGCTGGGGCTGTGCGTTACATACATGGCCGACGCGTCAGACGCGTCGCTGGGGCTGTACGGGTTAAAACACCCCAAAAAAAACTTTAACCCTTTTTTTTTATTTTATATATTTTTTTGCCCCTGGGCCATGCCAAATATCACTCCTCCACATCTCCTCCTTCACCACCTCCCCACCCCTCCTTCAATTATCACCTATTTTCCCTGTTATTCCCTGATTCTGTGGTCTATTTTCGTGCTAACATTAGCGAGTTGCAAGCAGGGCATTGTCATCACTGTTACCAAGCGAGTGCAAGAGAGAGAGAGAGAGTATCGATCGACAGTCTCTCTCCAGAGGTGGGGAAGTGTGGAGGGGAGGGAGGTTGCCTCAGCCATACATTATGTAACTCCCGGCCTGTATCGCCGATTTTGACCATCCAAATGCTGTTTCCACTTGTTTTATTGCTGTAACATGTTAATACCTTTATAATCAACGTAAAATAGGCGCATATGGATAAGTATTAATGCTATTTATAGTAAAATAACGATGTTAGTGATGGGAACAGCTCAAATACGTGCGCACAGGCGTGTGGTGTCTCATACCCCTCATGCGCACGTCTTAGGTTAAGAACCGTAGACGCTTATTGAGATTTTTTTTTCTTTTCCCGACCACCAGGCGCGTATTAGGGTTTTCGCGAATTAGGAAGGTGCGTATTAGGCGAGCTGACTACAAGTAGGCTTGGATGATATTTACATGTGGAGAGGATAGATGATCTAAATTAGGTGAAAAGATGCAAGTTCTTACATGTTGAGGGAGCTGCACTTAGGGGTAGGCCTACAAAGATTTAGGATCTTGTCATACAATCTTATGTCAAAGCCTTAATAGGGCTGCTTGGAATGCTGCCATTAACCCGGGAATTGCGGGGAGACTCTTAAGAGTTCCCCCGGCGGACTGCGGGGAGACTCTTAAGAGCTAGAAAAGAAAAAAAAACGTGGATGTCATTTACACTGATTTTGCTAAGGCATTTGATAAATGTGACCATGGTATAATAGCCCACAAACTGAAAGCAAAAGGTATAACTGGGAAAATCGGACGGTGGATATACAATTTCCTCGTAAACCGAAAACAATCGGTAGCAGTAAACCAAGTCACTTCTGAGCCTTCGGATGTCAAAAGCTCAGTGCCCCAAGGAACAGTGCTAGCGCCCCTTCTGTTCCTCATACTAATTTGCGACATAGATACCAACACCAGACACAGTACGGTGTCGTCTTTTGCTGATGACACAAAATTAAGTAAGATAGTAAACACACAAGAGGACACGGGCCGACTGCAGGAAGACATGAATGTAGTGTTCCAGTGGACCAGGGAAAACAACATGCAATTCAATGAGGACAAATTCCAATTAATACGGTACGGAGATAATAATGGTGTTATAAGAAATTACAAATTACTTAACAGAATCTAACCACATAATAGAACGGAAAGACAGTGTGAAAGACCTTGGGGTATTAATGTCTGAAAATATCGGTTTCAAAGTACATAACCAGGTCAAAGTGGCGGCTGCGAAACGTCTAACGGGTTGGATTCTGTATACTTTTAAAACACGCGGTGAATTGCCTATGATAACGCTCTTCAAATCTCTAGTGCTACCGCGGCTTGAATACTGTAGCGTATTAACATCTCCATACAAAGCAGGTGAAATAAATGACGTAGAGAGTGTACAAAGAAATTTCACTTCACATATAAGTTCGATAAAACATCTACACTATTGGGAGCGTTTAAGAGCACTGAATCTGTACTCACTGGAACGTAGAAGAGAACGTTACCTAATAATATACACATGGAAAATCGCAGAGGGTTTAGTACCAAACCTACATACTCCGATAGTCATGAAATTCAGTGATAGGAGAGGCTGGGAATGCGAAATCCCCCGGATGAATAACAGGGGTGCTATGGGCTCTGCGAGAGGGCTGGTTATCACACAGAGGCCCACGTCTCTTCAACAAACTCCCACGGCGAGTAAGAGACATGAGGGACATCTCGTTAGACAACTTCAAGAGAGCCCTAGATGTCGAACTGCAAAAAGTGCCAGACGAGCCCATCCTCGCAAGGGAGCGAGCTGTCGCTTCAAACAGTCTACTGCACCAAATCACCACCCATAACGAGGGGCGTCGCACTCCTTGGTGCCGCTAGAGGAGCGGCGAACACATCCAAAGGTATCCAAAGGTAAGTCAGAGAAAAAAAAAAAATCAACTTTTGACATCAAATTTTTTTTTTTTTTTTTTTTTTTGCCCCTGGGCCATGCAAAATCTCAGTCCTCTACCTCCCCTCCTTCCCCACTTTCCTCCTCTCCTTCAGTTATCACCTATTTTCCCTGTTATTCCCTTATTCTGAGGTATATTTTCGTGCTAACATTAGAAATCCGGTTGCAGGGTGTGGTCATCACTGATAGCAAGCGAATGCAAGAGAGAGAGAGAGAGTATCGATCGACTGTGTCTCAGTGGCCTTGGGGGAAATTGGCGGGAAAGCAGCTTGCCTCACCCATACATTATACAACTCGCGGGCTATATCTCCGATTTTGACCATCCAAACGCTGTTTTCACTCGTTTTATTGTTGTTTCAGGTTAATACCTTTATAATCAACCCATAATAGGCGCATATGGATAAGTATTAATGCTATTAATGGTACAATGAATATTTTAGTGACGGAAACACCTCAAATACATGCGCACAGGGAGAGGTGTCTAATTACCCCCATGCGCACTTGTTAGGTTAATTAGGATGTGAGAGACTGCACTTTGTGTGGACCAGTCTGTAAAATTATGTATGTCGATCTTACCTATTCATGAAAATTTATTATACAAAACTTCATTAACCCTCCTCTAGCAGGTGCTCTGAGGCCGTTTTGAGCCTTTCTGGGCCGTTCTGACTGCTATATCAACCATCAGTATGAAAGGAACTGTATTGCGCCGAAAACTAGGTGGAAATCGCTACACAATGACGCCACATACAGCTACGTAGCACTCGTGGAGCACTGACAGTGTTACCTCGAAGATGGAAGTTTAGCTGATTTTGCTACCTTGCTCACTTTTAGCGAACTATTGGTTACACTGTCATCCTCACGCGCGGTGGGGGAACTGGAGTTAGTGTGGGCCGGGAGGCCACAGATGTCGGACGTATGGATCATTACTATCCCACCCATTTTCACTCGATTTCCACCCTTTTTTCACCCTTTTTTTGCCAGTTTTTTCAACTCGACTTATGTGGTGAGCCGCTTTTTAAGGGTTAATCATGATCAATATCCCACTAACTTAATATCAGCTGTGACTCCCAAACCATTGTCACAACACGAAGGTAATTTCTCTAAATCATATTATTTATCCCTTATGTTAATTTAATTTACTGCTAGTTTGTGGTTTGCTAAATAAAGTTTTTTTTATATGAAATTATCATCATATATGATATTTGTTTTATTGATACCAATAATGTAATTGGAGAGAGTGAGAGAGAGGAGTGAGTGAGAATGCATACATAGTCAGACAGGAAGGGCTTATCTAGAGGTGTGATGACTGTGCAAAAGTACAAGGCACCCGTACCAGCTCCTTAGCATACGGTAATTGATGTACAGTAATTACGTTATTTAATGTATGTTCAAAACCTTCTACATTACCGCAACATATAATTAATCTCAAATCATATAAATTGTTTATTTTTTAACAAATGTTTCGGCGCTGATGTTACTAAGTCATATACTTACATATTTATTGGAAAGCAATTAATATGCAATTAATATGTAGAATGATACACAAGTACAAAATGGAAAGTGGAGTGGAGGAGGGAGGGAGGGACTGGTATGAAAGGCACTGATTGATTATGTATGTATGGATGAACGAATGAGGAATTTAGTGTTAGATGCTAGGGTGTATTGGGGGAGTAGTCTGACCATTATGTAGTACAGTAGTAGCTAAAATTAGAATACAGAAGAATTGGGTGAAGCGAGCTAAAGTAGGGCGGGAGGGAGGTGGAGTGGGGAAGAGGCTGGTAAGGATACAGGAGGATTTCGAGGAAGAGTTCAAGAGAGCAGTAGAAAGACGATTAGGTAGTGTATGTATATGATTTACCTTGTACAGTATCACTTTCATATCTAGTACAGTCACTTATGCATATGTAATATCTCTCTATGAGTAAGATTCATGTTAGCATCCAGGCAGTCATATTAGTTATGTCATATAGCCACTCTGGCAACTCAAGCTTGGGGCTCCTCTCACAAGAGGGCCAATACATGTTTGTGTACCACGAGACAGAGCTATCACCCTGTAGGCTCTGCTTCGTGCCTGTATCCCATATCCTTCTCAATAAGAACCTATATATCTACAGCGTGTCTACTTACTCCCCAACCCAAGATAGGCCTGTTGTGCATCTATGGAGTTAGCTGGGACACACATAACATGGCGCAGTGTGTATTAAGAGAAGTTTATGTGGATTTCGCCAGACGCCGCCAGCCGCCATTGTCCACACACCCTGCATCCCAGCCACCGTCTCACTGCTGGGATTACAGTGTTATAGTGCTCAACAGTGCGGTGCCGACGTTCCCAGTGCAGTGCCAGTGATATTATATGTGCCAGTGCTATATTGTGTGCTTTATTTTATATGTATTGTGTGTGGCATAAGCATAACGCCCGCACAAGTCCGAGCCACGACAGAGCGGGGCGTGAGATCCTCCCCCTCTGACTGCCAGCAAGATACTGAGGTGAGGGAGGCCGCGCACCACCGGCACCGCTCCACCGCTCGGTACATACGCACGCAAACACACTGGGCACACACACAACTGGCAAACTTTTATTTCATCACCCAAGCATTCCCTTCAGTGCTAATTGTAATTGGGTTTTATACATTGGTGAGGATACAGCTGGTGTGTATTCTAAATATTCTGCTGTTTTTGCCAGTCATTTTGATACCCCACTTGTATATGTGAGAGGCTAATAACTGTGTGTTTGTTATCTCCCTGTCTGTCTGTCACCCACACAAGATGTCAGACTCTGGTGATGTACAGGACGAAGGGGCAGGAACAAACTTGCCTTATGATGGGGAGGAATACACACCTTATTATCAGCACCCTCAGTCCCCAACCACACCTTCAGCCCCTTCTTCAGCTGATTTCCTGCAATTTTTCAAATACCTGGAGGAGTCTCGCAGGTATGATGAGCAGAGGAGACAAGAGGAGGAGGCCCGCCGAGATCGTGTCCTGGAGGAGTCTCGCAGGCATGATGGGGCTATAAGGAGACAGGAGTTCCAGAGCTTATTTCAGCTGTTGGCTCCCACCAGGACCCCTCCCGTCTCCTCCACACCTGCTGGTCACCTTGGCGGACAGCAGCCACATTCTTCTCCACATCCCTCACACAATCCTCCACCACAGAAGGCTACGGCCCAGACACCACCACCATTGAAGCCTGACGCTACATTTCAGATGTTCCAGGAGTGGAGGAGACGCTGGGACGACTATGCTGTCATGGTGGACCTGTCCAACCTGCCTGCGGCCAAACAGATGATACAACTACGCATGTGCCTGACTCTCGAGACACAGCGTGTCTTAGAACACACCCTCCAGATCGCTCCCTCCACAGACAAGACTGTTGAAGAGGTGTTGGACGCCCTGCAGCTTCATATCAAGAGTCTAAGGAATGAGGCACTCCGGCGTCGTGAATTGTTGAGCTGCAGACAGCATGAAGGGGAAACTTTTGCAGAGTTCTACGTCCGCCTCAAACGTCTCGCAGAAGAAGTGGATGTGTGCCCTGGTAACTCACCCATCTGTGTGGAGACACAACTCAAGACTATCATCCTCATGGGCCTCAGGGACAAGGAGTTAGTCCAGAAACTCATCGCCCTGGACTCCAAGTCAAATACTACAGGATGTCGTCACTACGTGCCGCTCGTATGAGGCTGCCAAATCTGCGACCACGGCCATTAGTGCGCCCCATGAACAAGTAAGGGCCGTCTCTTCATACAAGAAAAACAAGAAACAGGGCAGTGACAGGACCCAACCCCCCAAGCCTCCATCGAATGCAGCTGATGCCTGCCAGAGTTGCGCTCGCCGACACGGGCCTGACAAGTGTCCCGCTGCTGGCAGCACCTGTAACAACTGTGGGCGCCATGGTCACTGGGCTCGGACAGCTAAGTGCCCTGCTCACAAGGTTCAGTGCCGCATCTGTTGTCTTCTGGGGCATTATGACAAGTGTTGTCCGTCGACTAAGAAGAAGGAAAGACGCCAAGGTGGCCCCCCAGGCAATACGGGTGCCCCCTCCAACTCTGGCAAGACCCCGACGCTAGGAGTAATAGCTGTCGTCAGGTGGGATCGACTCCTTCTACAGCTTCGACGCCGCAACCCATCTGTTTTACCCTCTCCTTTGGCGACGCTACATCCCGCCTACGGATGTTACCGGACACGGGCGCCGACGTCACCGTGATTGGCCGGCGTCACCTTGAGGATTTGGCTATCCCCATGAGCAGCCTGCGAGCCCCTTCGCCCACGACAACGTTCACGGCGGACGGCTCCCCGATGGCACCTGCTCTGGGGGTATTTCAGGCTACCCTCACCCTGGGACAGAGAGTGTGTACTGCCCTGATCCATGTGCACGAGGGTGTCCAGACTCCTCTGCTTTCATACAGCCACTGCAGGGAGTTAGCCATCATACCTCTGGCATTCCCAACGCCCATACAAGAGGTCAAGCACGTCAACAGGTGTAAGGCTACACCACTTCCAGTCTCCACGTCGCCCGCTGAAGCCAAGAATTACTTCCTGCGGGAGTTTAGCGACGTGTTGATGTCCAAAGACGACCTAAAGACTGTGGCCCTCAAGCCTATGGTGGGTCAACCCATGAGGATCCATCTTAAAGAGGGAGCTGAGCCCTTTGCCATCCATACTCCCCGACAGATTCCCTTTGCCTTTAGGGACCAAGTCAAGCGAGAGTTGGAGTCCATGGTGGCCCAGGGCATCATCAAGCCTGCTGGAGACAACCCCTCGTCGTTGTTGGTAAGGACAGCGGAGGAGTGCGCATCACCGTCGACCTCTCCAAACTCAACAAACATGTGTCCCGACCAGCTCACCCTTCGCCTACTCCCTCCGCAGCAGTTCGTGGTGTCGACCGAGGAGCTCGCTACTTCACCACTGCGGACGCCCTCTGTGGTTACTGGCAGATGGAGTTGGCTGAAGAGGACCAGCACCTGACCACCTTCATCACACCGTATGGACGCTTCAAGCATTGCAGAGGACCCATGGGATTCACAGCTACGGGCGACGCCTTCTGCTACAGGGGTGATATGGCTCTACAAGGTGTGCAGAGGTGCGCTAAGGTCGTGGATGACATACTGCTGTACGATGAGGACTACAAGTCTCACCTCGACCGCATCCATGAAGTGCTGACTAGGTGCCGCAGGTTCGGGATTACCCTCAACAAGAGCAAGTTTGTGGTTGCCGCACCTTCAGTGGACTTCTGTGGATACACCCTCTCAGGGGATGGTATTGTGGCTGACACGAGCAAAGTGGCTGCAATCGGGGACTTTCCGGCACCAACCAACTTGACCGACCTCAGGTCATTCCTGGGTCTGGTCAACCAGCTGGCAGAGTTTACCCCTGACATCGCCGCCGCTGCTCAGCCCCTCCGCCCTTTGATGAGCCCCAAGAGGACATTTGTGTGGACTCCTGACCACGATGAGGCCTTCAGGCGAGTCAAGTTAGCCCTTGTCAATCCTCCTGTTCTCGCACACTTCGACCCAGACCTACCCACCATTCTTCAGACTGATGCATCGCGACTCAACGGCATTGGGTATGCCCTCTTGCAGGACCACGGCAGTGGCCACCTGCGGCTCATCCAGTGTGGCTCTCGGTTCCTGGCGGACGCTGAGACCCGCTATGCTACTATCGAGTTGGAGATGTTGGCTGCTGTTTGGGCCATGTCCAAGTGTCGACTGTATTTACAGGGTCTACAGGATTTCACACTGATGACTGACCACCGCCCCCTCATCCCTATCATCAATCACTACACGTTGGACGCTGTGGAGAATCCCCGCCTCCAACGCCTGAAGGAGAAGACCTCACCCTATATCTTCAAGGCCGTGTGGCGTGCCGGCAAGTTGCTCTGCATCCCTGATGCCCTGTCTCGAGCCCCAGTCAGCCGCCCCACGCCAGAGGATGAGATCGCTTGTGCCGACGCCGCCACCTACCTCAGGACTATAGTGACAACCAAGGACGTTATCAACTCAGGACGATCTTCGGCACGATCTTCGGCACCAGACGCAGACAGGACGCTACAGGATCTCCGGGTCGCGGCAAGAGCGGACCCTGCGTATGTTCGTCTACTCGACTGTGTGACCTCAGGATTCCCTGCCAACCGATACGACCTTCACAATTCCTTGCTCCCATACTGGAAGATACGGGACGAACTCTACGCTGATGATGACCTCGTCCTGTATGGAGCTCGGATCATGGTTCCTGCAGCCCTCCGCCGACGCACCCTACAGCATCTTCATGACGGCCACCGTGGTGTGGAGGCCACTAAACGCAGGGCGAGGCAGGCTGTCTTCTGGCCGGGGATAGATTCCGACATCACCAACACTGTTCAAGCGTGTGAGTCGTGCCAGATCCTTCAGCCTAGCCTCCAGAAGGAACCACTCATGAATGATGACAACCCTACAAGGCCCTTTGAGTCTGTGTCGGCCGACTTTTTCATGGTCGCCGGGAAGTCTTTCCTGGTAGTCGTCGACCGTCTCTCGGGGTGGCCTGTTGTTGTCCCCTGCACAGGCGACACAACCGCCTCTGCGACCATCAGGATGTTCTGTCGCTACTTCCGGGAAGTTGGTGTGCCCCTTCGTCTGAGGACCGACGGGGGCCCACAATTCACCAGCCACGAGTTCCGGGACTTTATGAAGCGATGGGGAGTTCGTCATGTGGTAACATCACCGCATTACCCACAGGCGAACGGCCATGCCGAGGCTGCGGTGAAGTCTCTCAAGCACCTCACCTTAAAGACTGCACCCTCTGGCAACATTGACTGTGAGGACTTCGACCGGGGTCTCTTGTCACTCCGGAATACTCCAAACTTCACAGGCCGCTCCCCAGCCCAGTTCCTGTATGGTCATCCTCTTAGGACATGTCTCCCGGCCCATCCCAAGTCCTTTGCTGCGGAATGGCAAGCCAAGGCCGAGGACTGTGATAGACGTGCAGCCGACCGTGCCGAGCAGGTTAAGACCCGGTACGATGAGCACACACAACCCCTTCCCAGGTTACGTGTCGGTCAGCAAGTGCGGATTCAAGACCCGACCACGAAACGCTGGGACAAGGTGGGGGTTGTGATGAGCCTTGGCAGGTCACGGGCCTATGAGGTACGTCTCCCTAGTGGCCGTGTGTGGTGGCGGAACCGTCGATTCCTCCGCCCCGTGCCCCAAACTGGTGACTCCCTCAACCCTGTGGCCCCTTTCAATGACGCTGAACAGTCCTTAGCTTCTGACCCCCAAGTTACCCCACGTCGATCAGAACGGCTCAGTAGGAAAGAGTCCGCTCGAGAATGAACTGCGAGCGTGAGGGGGGAGGGAGGTGTATGTATATGATTTACCTTGTACAGTATCACTTTCATATCTAGTACAGTCACTTATGCATATGTAATATCTCTCAATGAGTAAGATTCATGTTAGCATCCAGGCAGTCATATTAGTTATGTCATATAGCCACTCTGGCAACTCAAGCCTGGGGCTCCTCTCACCAGAGCCAATACATGTTTGTGTACCACGAGACAGAGCTATCACCCTGTAGGCTCTGCTTCGTGCCTGTATCCCATATCCTTCTCAATAAGAACCTATATATCTACAGCGTGTCTACTTACTCCCCAACCCAAGATAGGCCTGTTGTGCATCTATGGAGTTAGCTGGGACACACATAACAGGTAGGTTTGACTTGGAGGGAATGGAGGAAGTGGAAGAGGGAGCAAAGTGTTAAAGAAAGAGATGTGTGCAGCATGTGAGGAGGTATGTGGAGTTAGGAGAAGAGGGAGAGGAGTGAAAGGAACAGCCTGGTAGACTGAAGAGGTGAAACTAGCACTTGAATAGAAGATGAAAGTATATAGAGAGTGGTTAGGTAGTAGAGGGAATGAAGATTTGGAGAGACAAAAGGAAAAGGTACTTGGAGAAAAAGAGAGTGGTGAAGAGAATAGTGAAGGAAAGTAAAAGAGGAGTAGATGAGGAACTTGGAAGGAATTTTTGTGTAAATTGGAGGGAGTGCAAGAAACTAATGGAAAGACGTCAAGAAAGTTAGGGAGGGTAGCAAGGGAAGTAGTAAGAGTGTGAAAAATAAGAATGGGCGAGTGCTAGCCGAGAAGCAAGAGAGATGAAGGGAGCACTTCAATGAATTGCTGAATGTAGAGAACAGCAAACATAGTTGGATGGGGTATGGGAGGGAGAAGAAAAGTAGTGGAGGAGGAGGTGGGGATCAGGAGGTCAGAAGTGTGTGAGGCCTTGAAAAGAGTGAAGATGGGGAAAGCATCTGGGATTGATGGAGTGTGTGTTGAAATGCTGAGGTATGGTGGTGAGATAGTGATTGAATGGGTATGGAATATGTGTAAACTAGCATGGGAGAAAGGAAGTGTTCCTTAAGACTTGAAGACAGGCATAAATAAGGTAAAGGGGAGAAAGGAGTGTGTGATAATCACTGGGGAGATATGTCTTAAGCATAGTAGGGAAGATGTACAGTCGGGTAGTGATTGAGAGAGTGAGAGCGAGAATGGAGAAATAGGTAGGTGAGAAGCAGGGTGGGTTTAGGAACGGAAGAGGCTGTGTAGATCATACTTTTGCCTCAAAATATGTTGAGAAATATCTGGAGAAGGGACAAAAGTTGTTTGCTGCCTTTATGGACTTAGAGAAAGCCTAGGACAGAGTTGAATTAGAAGGTCTGTGGAAAGTACTGTACTGTATTGAGAATATAAAGAGTAGCTGGCAATTTGCTGAAAGCAGTGAAGAGTATGTAAGAGGGTGCAAAGACTGCAGTGCATGTGGAGAATGAGCAAAGCGAGTTCTTGGATCTAAATGTTGGGTTAAAGCAAGGGTGTGTATGTCCCAATGGTTGTTCAATATATGGATGAAGTCATGAAAGAAATACAAGGAAGAGCAGTGGATTTTGGTGTGCCGCTGATAAGGGAAGGAAATGAGTGGAAGTTGCCTGTACTGCTGTTTGCCAATGTTAAAGTTCTGATGAGTGACAATGAGTCTGGTAAATATGTTTGGAACAGTGTGTGAAAAATGGAACCTGAAGTTTACCTTCAAATTATGACCTTTGAAAATGGTGCATTCCTAGAGTGTGAGGTGAAGTTGAATGTTCAGGTTATGGAGAATGTCAGCTCATGTAAGTATTTGGACAGTGTTTTGAGTAAAGATAGGAATATGGAGGGTGAAGTGCGGTAGAGGGCGCAACAGGGGAAGAGGGTTGTAGGAACGATGAAAGCAGTAACAAGGAATAGGGTGGACAACATGGAAGTAAAGAAGTCCTTACATGATAGTATGGTAATCCCGACATTGACGTACAGAAGTGAAGCATGGGCGTTGTTGGAGAGACACAAAGCAAGAGTGAGAGAGGTGGAAATTAGTTACTTGAGAAGTTCATTTGGAGTTACATAGAGGGATAGACAGAAAAATGAGGAAGTACGAGAGTGGTGTGGTGTGGATGTGCTGGAAAGTGTGAAAAGGAACACCTTGAGATGGTTTGGCCATGTGGAATGTATGAGAAGCAAGAGAATGAGTAAGAGAGTGTACGAGAGTGAGGTGGAATGACAGAGAGGGAGAGGCAGACTGACAGTGAGGTGGAAGGATGGGGTTCAGAGGTATATGCGTGAAAGCAGTTTTGGATGGTAAGATGGGCATCGGCTGACGGGGGACAGAGGTGCATGGGGGCGATTCAATCTTGGCCACCCCTTCAGGGATCGTGGTGTCTGGTACTAGATAGATGGTAAAATATGAGAGAAAGGACATGACCATATAAAGGAAGACTCGAGGACAACAGTAACGATGAAAGGAAGAAAACCGAAGGGTCACCGATAATGGGAAGAAGCCAGCAGGAAAGAAGGAAGGAGAAAGGAGCAGAAAATGGGAAGTAAAAAAGAACAGGAAGGAACACCAGAACCCTGTGAAATATGAACGAACACCACCACCCGTAGAAAGACGAAGCAAACACCGCAAGACATCCAAGAGATGCCGCAGCCCAGAAGAACCCTGGAGAAGAAGTGAGCCAAACACAACACCAGCCCAGGTGCCCGCCAAATTCAAAGGAGAGCGCTCGGACCCTTCTCGCTCTCAGCGCAGCCACCCATGCTGTGCCCACGCTGCGGGGGTCGACCCCGAGAACTTTAGATTGACACCTTAACCCCATGCCCCTCTTACCCTCAGATATCTCGTCCCTGACTACGATGCTGAACGTATGACTAGGTGGGCGAAACCCGCAGAGGGTAGACAGGGTGGAGTCGGAGAAGCTGCCGATTCCAAGGTGCAAAATGATCTGCCCGTACACTGGTCAGAGCAATCTAACATCATCCAATCTCCTGGTCTAAATCCATTTGTCCGAACACTGGTCAGTGCGAAGAGGTACACAGACTTGGAGCTTCCTGAACTGTCCTTCTTGCCTAAGGATAGTGAAGGAGGAATTGTACAACAACAACAAGTTGACTGAAAACTGGTCCATGCAGCTCTAGTTACTGTAGCCTACAGATCCTGGGTATTAACTTACTGCCAGAACACTAATCGCGAGTATTCTGTTGATCCCGATTCCTGACCCTTAGCTTGCTACCAGAACACTGGTCTGTGTAGCCTGTTATAACTCGGCTACAACCTGGGTATTGACCCTCTGCCTGAACACTGGTCCGTGCAATTGGTTAGTTTTTGAGACTTGGGTAAAGGTTGGTCCTAAGTACACTGATCAGTGCATCCCCCGAACTCGAGCAGAGAAATTGTTAGGTGGACAGAACACTGGTCTGAGCTGCCTAATAGATTCTCTGGCCCTCCCCAACTTGGGTAGTGGTATTTGTCCAAACGGTTAGGACATCTCCCTTACCTCAAGTAAAGGAATTGCTAGGTGGACATAACACTAGTCTGTGCTGCCTACTAAGTTCTCTAACCCTCCAGGCTTGGGTAAAGGCTTATCTCCAGAACACTGGTCCGTGTGGCGTCTGAACTTAAGTATAGGAGTTGCTAGATTGCCAGAACACAGGTCCGTGCTCCCTAGTAATTTCTCTGAGCCATCCCCCCTTTCCCTCAACATCTACAGTAGATGGTAAGGGGCCAGCTTGCCACCGTGCCGAGACCCGCTGGAGGACGTTGCTGGAGGACTCCCACTACCGACCCTGACGTTGAAGCCACTACAAAGACGAGCCAGAGGAAATCCGTAGATGTTGGACCACGACGCAAGAACGAAGACTTAGCTTTGTTGAAGGTTGTATAACAGACCTCCCTTTTAACTTGATAGGCCTCTATAGTTGGGAATACAAACCACACTTGTCTATTGTTATAAAGTGGAATATTTTGTACATAAACTCCTCGCAGTCCTACTCACACACTTAGGAAAAGCCCAACCTGAACTAACGTGGAACCCTTTCAGGCAACTTGTGATCAACGCGGTGCAGCGCCCCCTCGGCACATTAGTTGTCAAACCTTGACAACGTGAATATCAAGGGAAACCTCGATGAGACCCTGGCATCCATTAACCAACACATCAGGGCAGCTTACCCACTCGTTACAGAAGCCCAACGAAGTTTACATGTGTTTAACGTTTTACAGTGGAGCCCCCATTTTCGCTACACCGGTCTTCGTTGATTCAATTCTCGCACCACACACCAAATATTCCCCATTTCAATTCTCGCGCAAAAAGCCTCAATTCTCGCATCAAAATCCCAGCCGAAACCCGAAAAAATAGCAAAAATAACGAAAAACTCGACATAAAACTAGAAAACAAACAAAAACAATAATTTTGTTTTAACATAAAAGAATCTGTCAGGCGCTTGCCGTTTAGAGACGAAATCCGAGTGAATCCGAGATCCGATCGTCAAATGCACAAGATGCCGCCATCTTTGTATGACGTCATTACTAAGCAGACGCTTGCAGATTAGCTAGTATCTGTGTTGACAAAACAACCGTTTGCAAGCCTTTTTGTGCCTGAACCCCTTATCTCTCGCGTTTATTATAACCTCTAGTACATCTAGTGATAGGGATGGTTGGCCTGGTGGTAGCAATGAAGGAATTTCATGCTCAAAACACAGAGCATAGACCCATCCATGTCGGACAAAAGCGATTGAAATGCCTTGTCTAGGCTAAATATGACAATGATTTATAATAAAATCTGTGTGGTAAGTAATCTTCTCATAATACGTATTTATACGTCTTTTCCTCATAATATGTATTTATTGGATGTATTTGGGGCGAAATGGGTACTTGAGGGGTGGCTGGACGAATTTAGAACCTAGGCCTAGGCTAGGCCTAAAACATTTCGCATGATAGAAACAATGCCCCAATCTACAGTATTTATGGTTAGGACTGTCATTTAGCCATGTCTATATTATTATTTACAATGCATAAGATTTAGGCCTAGGCTACTTGATATAGCCTAGACAAAAAACATGTTTTCATAGCCTAACACTGGGAAAAAGTGCGGTAATTGTTTAGATATTGGGCCTTTTTTTTCTAGTTATTAAAAACTTATTCTATGGTGTATTATATGATACAGTATAATGCATAAAATTTAATTTGTGTACAATAAAACATGTTTTCATAGGCAAAAAATTGAAAAAGACGCAAATTTTGGCATGAGCACGGAACCGATTGAATTTTCCCCATAAGAACAGTGCCCCGATCTTGGCTGTTTCACTCCTAGCTCTATTTCTGCGGAACCGATTAGCAGCTAGGATGGGGGCTCCACTGTACTCAGATTGCTCCCCAATAACATCCGAGAGCCCTTCGCCATTCACGATCCTGTGGGGTTTGAGCGGAATATAATCACCATCCGCAAACTCCTAGCCACCAAATCCATTCAACAGCAGCTGGGAGTGATAAAACGGATTCCGACGCAGCCCCAACGCCAACAATACCCCCCTTGGCAAAGAAATCAAGAATCTCATGCCATGGCCATGGAATGAAAACCCCCAGAAGGAGACCACACATAGAGTACCACCCCATTATCAGTCCCTCCCTAAACCCAGAGACAACTCTCTCATCCTAGTCAACCCACTCGACTTTGTGGCCTGTAGTCCACAGCATGAGAGACCAGCTGCGCCAGAAGCAGCAACAAACATCAAGAGGTCTATACGCAACCGCAGAAGAGGACCAAGAAGAAACCGACGACGACATGAGGGAGGTTACCCCCGAGGAATGAGAGGCATACATTGATGTAGAGTCTGTTAACGAGGACCCCGAGACCTCGGATTTTTAGGGCCTCCCCCGTCCATATCAGTCGTGACGGGGGGACATAAATTGACACGTGCCCCTCCAGTATACTGTACACTCAAATTACCCTTCAAAGTGTAGGAGTGCGACTACTAGTCTATACAGGAGCAGCTCGCTCCTGCTTATTCACACACTTCTTTCTAAAACACAAGAAGTTTGGGACACAATCAAGTCTAATTAGAGCAGGGGATACTTTACTACCCCTGCGAGAAGCAACAGCACCCCTCCATGTTGCCACACCCAACCCACAAGCCTCATGCCACCATCCATTCATTGTTTTTTTACTCCAAATGCCAGCAGTATGATGGATATTTGGGTCTAGACATGATGGAAAAACTCCAGGCACAAATTGTCTGTGGTAAATGTCGCTTGCAATTCTTAACCTCACCAAAGAAAACAAAACTTCTGATCGCTGCAAACTGAACCTGAAGAAGAAGAAAAGGACAGCTGGAAACAACACCACTAAGAAGTAGAAAAGCAAGACCATCCAAGACCTCTTGTGTTCAAGCGGTCTAACCCCTAACCATGCCACCACATTTAATCCTGTCATCATGTCACCAACAGTCACAGCGCAACACCTCAGCATTCCACCTAATCATAAAATGTGGGTGCCCATCACCAAACCGACCAATATGACCTTAGTGTTAGCCCCTCACATCAAGCAACCACTAGCACCCAGATGCCTGCAGTCTTACCACCCCACATTAACGCTGTCCAGATCCCCAATATAACGGATGAGCCCCACACATTACCAAAAGGCCTCTTCATAGGGGATTTGGAGACATTCGATGATGCCACCCCTGACTGTAAGGGGGGGGGGGGGGTTTTCGTAGTCTTTACTTTTCTTTTCTAATGTTCCTGGAACTTTGCTTTTACCCCCGCCTTATTTATTATTTCCCTGTTCATTCCAGTATTGTGTTTCTTCCTTACTTGATGATTGGTCCAACTTATTACTCTGGTAGCATAATGGCCGTTGCATGCAAGGAAATACAGGTGAATGAATGCAAATGGTCTAAATGACACAGGATAAATAAAAACACAATATACCGTTTGGTATTCTTAACTATAATAAAACACTGTAAAGAGAAATACACTTTTCACTGTGATACACAAATCAATACGATTATTACTTTAGTCAACCAACCACGGAATATACCGGTAATATTGGCGCAATGAACTACTTATCACCACATCAAAGTTAACTAAAACCCTTCAACAGGTGACCCCAAGGCCACTACCCTAGTAAACACACACTCGGTCACTAGGTTCATAAGGCGTACAACAGCTCACAATGGGGGTGAAGGTTAGCTCAAGGCTCAATAACACCAACAGCATCCTGTCTCAGTACAGCCACTAGGTCATGCCCACTGGGGTGGACACAGGACTCTCTGCACCTGGTACTTCTCCTGGGACTTCGCTCCTGACCTGGGACCTGGTATTAACATTACCATTAATAAAACTGACAAAATTCTATATCTTAATTCATATCAACATTACAAAAGTGGTCAAATGTATCAATTAAGAGACAACAAAGGGAGGATGTACATTATTGGGTTACAGATAAAATTTACTTAGTTGACCCTCAAAAATATATAAAGAAAAATGGTCCAAATAGAAAACGGAGGGTTGGAGATAGATGTAATTTACTTAGTTGACCCTCAAAAATAAAATGGTTTAAAATAGAAAACTGAGTGTATACACACACACACACGACTCAGGAATGTGGGCTTACATTAAGTTACATACATGATATTGAACTCGACATACGGGATCTTATAGCTGTGATAATACTACACTAACATAATACAATTAACATTATTATCTTATACATAATTAATAAGGTTGGCAGGACAAATAATATGGAATTTGAAATCTAAATGATTAATTATCAGACGGAATGAATAATTTCACCTTCGACCAAGACAAAGGATGTCGTATAATTTCGTAGTTACATATAAGAAACTGGGCATAACAAATGGTCTCAAACTTATCTTAAGTACTTCACAATTCATTTCAACTCACCTTCAACTGAAGGTTTTATCTAAACACAACACAAAGGAAATTTATACTGAGTTAAGCCAAATATTTCCCCTTAGTCCGCCCGAGGCTGGCGACTGGGAGGGAATGACGCTGGCACTCTCGGCTCTAGGCTCTGTAGGACTCGGGGTTAGCGTCCTTTGTCACAACAATAACCATACCTTGATTAAATGAGCTCCTCAACTTACTTAGAGTCTAATAAAACTTTCAAAGGATAATTGAATTACTTTTATATGATGCAACGAATTTCAGGCACAAACATGTTAACTATTACTTACGATATCCTAGGTAAGACTATAGTTTTTAAGTTGGAAGTAGGACTCATAAATTTTCACCTGTCAAACCCCCTTGAGGTGGGCACTTGTCGCTAAGGCCTCAGAATCAGGGTGTCACACTAGAAACCCGGTACAAGCAATTATTAGGCCAAATATCAGCATTATACTAGATTCACAAAGTTAAAATTATGCTTTGCAATTAACTTTATACACCTGGAAGTGATTAAATGGCCAAAGCAAGTAAATTTCATTCTAACTCCAAAACAACATTGCTCCGATTGTGACACCCCTTTTCTAAACTTAATATAACAATACCAAACAATTATATTTAAATGTAAAGTTAGAATAATGACCCTCGTACCTATGAGACACCATTGAGCCTTTTTAATGATTTCTTTTTTTAGTCATTGCAATTTAATATATGTCAACTGATATCTTAATCAAGATAATAACATAATACCGAACATTTCACCTAATCTCAACACTGACTGGGTCATTATTGGGCTTAAAGTGAGTGAACAGAAAAAGTCTTGGTGTAAATATTGCCAAAATCAAGCCTAGTCAATTTAGACCCCTTACATGACAAACAAACCTCCGAAGATGCCGCCCTACCACCTATCCCAGAACACCTCTCACCCAAACAGAAACATAGGCTGTTGACTGTACTAATAAATTACCAAGATGTGTTTGCCAAGTCCCCCACCGAGATCGGGAAGACCCATGTCCTAGACCACCCCGTCCACACGACCGGCTCCCTCATCCGCCAGTCGTCTCGAAGAAAAAAAAAACTGCAATGCCAAGAAGAAGAGACGCAGGTGCAGGAGATGCTGGACGCAGGGATTGCCCCTGTTGTTCGCCCGTCATTCTTGTGAGAACAAAATTATGAATCAACAAGATTTTGTGTTGATTATAGGTGGCTAAACGATATAACAATCAAGGACGCAACACCTCTCCCCAGAATAGACGACTCTCTAGACTCATTACATGGGTCCAATTGGTTCACTACCCTGGATCTCCAGGCCGGGTATTGGCAGCTACCCAAAAGAACACCAGCAGAAAACCTCTACAAATTTAACGTCTTGCCGTTTGGATTCTGCAATGGTCCTGCCACCTTCCGACTGATGGAGTCCGTACTGAAAGGACTCACATGGGAGATATGTCTGGCTTACTTGGACGACCTGATCATCAATGGCCGAACCTGTTCAGAGCACCT
This sequence comes from Paralithodes platypus, assembly GCA_032716605.1. NCBI lineage: Eukaryota > Metazoa > Arthropoda > Malacostraca > Decapoda > Lithodidae > Paralithodes > Paralithodes platypus. The sequence goes on from CM064582.1 coordinate 13,021,476, forward strand.
TCAACGCCTACAAATCGTACTAGAAAGGATCCGCCAAGCGAGCCTCAAGCTCAAGCCCATCAAGTGCACTCTAGCCCACGAGCCAGTAGGATTCTTAGGCCATGTCATCTCCAGGGACGGCATAGCTCCCGACCCAAAAAAGCTGTCGGCAATATCCGCCCAAACACCACCCAAGGATGTCAAGGGAGTTAGGTAATTTCTAGGCCTAGCGACATACTATCGGCACTTCGTAAAGAACTTCGCAGCCATCGCCAAGCCCCTCAATGAGCTGATGAAAAAGGAGGAACCTTTTCGCTCGACCCCCGAACGCCAACAAGCTTTCCAGACCTTAACCCACTGAGCCCCAGCTAGTTATTAATAAATGTACCACCAGGGCCCAGCAGGTTTTGATTTTTTTTTCCCAGAAACAATAGCGAATGGGTTAGGAATGAAGGAAAAACCACAAAAAAACGATCAAAAAGGGGTCCTATGGAGCCCCCGAAAGTCGATTTTATAAGAGTAAAAAATTGAAGGCAAAAACACCCAAAAACCAAGTTTTTGTGCGCTCACACGCACGCGGTTGGACTTTGAGAGTTTTCAACCATCGGCATGGTTGCGTGGGATACTTACACAGTTCCCATACAAATCTGAGCCCTCTAGGTGCCATAGGACCGAAGTAATTGGGACCGACGCAACTGTTGCGTCGCTGGGTTCTGGTGATCGAACATTGCCGACGCAACACGTGCGTCGCTGGGATCCAGCGGGTTAAAGGCAAAATTAGTGCAAGCCCCAACAGTTGCCTTCCGCGACTACATACAACCATTCTGTATTTGCACTGACGTCTCACTCATAGCCATCGGGGCCGTCCTCGCCCAAGTTCAAGACGGACGGGAACACACCATCGCCGGTGCCAGCTCAACCCTCAACGATGCCCAGAAGAACTATGCCGCCACCAAGTGTGAATGTTTGGAAGTGGTATGGGCCCTCAACCATTTCCGTTCGTATTTACTAGGCAGCCGAGTGACCACTGTGACAGATCACCAGTCTCTACAGTGGCTAAGAAAATCTGAGACCACCAACGCACTCATAGTAAGATGGCGAGAAATACTAGAGGATTTCGAATTCGACATTCCTCTACCGGCCAGGCAAGCTGCACACAAATGCAGATGCCTTGTCGAGAGTACTCCTCACTGACCAAGAACTATACAGTTTAGTCTCCCCCGAACACACCGCGAAACTAAAGAAAACGCCTGCAGCTCAAACCACAGAAAACAGCCAGAAGACCCTCATTCAGGCATGGATAACCAAAACAAAACCACCCTGGATACCCAAGCAAGTCTTTCACAATCTACATCGTGCCGGAGACCAACTATACACGGAATCCAGACACTTGGCAGTGGATCCTGACACCGCCCAAGACTTATTCATCATCATCCCCGAAGGCAACAGTATCCATCTAGGCCAAACGAAGATGTTGCAAGTGTTCAATCCAGTATAGTGGACAACAAACCCCTCAGTCATCGCCAAAAGAGTGGCTGAAGCCTGCCGGGGCGGAAGGCTTCAGCCACTCTTTTGGCGATGACTGAGGGGTTTGTCGTCCAGCTGTCAAGGGAAGGACAGGGCCAAGACCCCAGGACCAGCCGGAAAGATTGTCGCCATAAAACCCTGGCAACTACTGTCAGTGGATGTAATGGGCCCAATTAACATCAAGTCCAACAAAAAGTTCATCACCTTTGTCGATACTTAATCAAATTTCGTGATTGCATGTCCCGCCAAAGACCACGCTGCTCTGGTGGTAGCTGAGGTCCTCAACACAAATGTGTTTCCAAATTTCGGCCTTCCACAAGCTCTACATTCCGACAACGCCCCTGAATTTTCCGGCCACATCTGGACGGAGTTATCCAACATCTTTGGGTATCAGATATCACACTCCTCAGTCCTCAGCATATTGGCCCCAAGGAAACGCCATATGCGAGCGTAGTCACAAAAGCATCACAAATCAGCTACGTACCAAACTCCTCACCTTAAACTTTGACTACTGGCCTGCCCAGGTCAAGATCATCCAGTGGGGGATGAACACATGCCCAAGAGAAGATCGCATTACCCGACACAAGAGTATTTGGAGAGGCCCCTCCGTCACCTTGCATAACCTCCAACGACTATGCATCTATCGTCATACCCTCTCACACACTTCTAGAATCATCTACAGTGTTCTACACCATGCCCAGACTTGCAAAGACCTTCAGAAGGACGTCTCACCACCGCAATACCCCTTCGCCATCGGAGACCAAGTCATGGTTGCAAAGCTACCCATCACCAACAAGCTAGGGCCACACTACATTGGCCCTTACACCATCACGAAAGTCCCGAATCCGTTCCAGTTCAAAATTAATTACCACAGCGAGTTCAGAATTTACAAAAATTGTTACGAACGCATATGTATATATACCATTTTCCCCTGACACTACTAATAGTTTTAATTTACCAAAGCACATTCTATATTCTCAAACTAATGACCACAATGTTCGAACCGACCTAGTCACGAAAGCACCTCCAATGCCTAGACTAAAACTGTTCCCACCACCATCTGAAATGTCACCCCCTTCCCCCAGGCTATCACCTTGAATCACTTCAGAAACAAACCCCCCCCCCCCCCCCCCCCCTTCCAGCCCCGAGCCAACCCCACCCTCATATCATTCTCTACCTCTACCAAATCCAAACTCAGCCATTCTCCTTCACTCCCCAAACGTTTGAGATCCTCACTTAAGCCTTCAACCTCTGCCAGACCACCCTCATACAAAACCAAAGAAAAAATAACTCTGCCACGTAGATCACACAGATTCAAACCCCTATCAAAGTCAGTCAGGCAACAAACCTCACCACCACCCCCTGATCCCTCCACAGCTCAACCAAACCCCCCCCCCCCCTCCACCTCCTCTTCTGCAACTTCTTCACCTAACCGTCCCTCTCTTAATCATACTATTCCTCTATGTTAACCCCCTCTAACTACTCGCCTTACCCCAACTCGATGTCCCTACATCCAGTCAACCTAGCCCCCCTACCTTCCGCAAATCTTCTACCTCGATTCCCATAACTATCTGCCCTTTCACCTCACTCATTCCTTCTCATGCTCCTACTCCACCTCCTCCTTCTCAAGCATTAACAGCCCCTCCCCCCCCCTCCCGCATCACCTCGCTCACCCACCTCATCAAATTCAATCTAAACAAGCCCTAAAAATCATCACAGGCTGCACAGCTACTACACCTACAGATCACCTACATCATAAAACCAAAGTCCTCAAAGTCAAAGACCACCTGCAGCCTCCACAAACCAACACCCACTACACTACATGGCAGCATACCCCCTTATACCAAGGAACATCAAAACAACACCCAGCACACGATATCACACACAAATATTGTCATCTCTCCCTCCCTGCCCACCCCAAACCAGCTACCAGAAGCACATCCATACTCATATCACTCGCCATTCCAACCAGTCACTCAAAGACAACACGCAGCTGCATGCACGACCCCCTTTCTACTTTATCTAGGAGTGTGGTGTGAGAGGATCCTCCCCACACATGTGAACAATACTCAATACAAGGACGCACTGTGCCCCTGTACAGAGCAAGAAGCTGCGCAGGGGTAGAGACGAAAGGTCTTGAAATTTACAACAAAATGGGGCGAAAGGTGTTAAAATCGCCAAACTAATGGGCCGAACGCCTTAAAATCTGAAAACTAATGGGGCTAAACATGAGGGAGAAAGGTTTCCAGAAAACCGACCCATCCCCCCTTAACCCGGCAGCCGCGGAAAGACTCTTAAGAGGTCCTACTGGGCAGCTGCGGGAAGACTTAAGATCCTAGGCCTAAACAAAAAAACATTTAAAACACCCCAGTGGCACTCAAAAAATATCAATTTGTGTTTAGGTAAGATTATATGGTAAAAAAAAAAGAAAAAAAAAATCTGGCATGGAAACTTAGAGCAGTTTTAGACTAATTTTGGGGTGCTGAATCCAAATCTGATTTCAGATTTTCTCTATCACATCACATTTTTGTGCCATTGGTATACCCCATTTTCATGGATTTTACCAAAAATTAACTTTTCGTCACTCATTGCGGATGGTCAGTGATTGTTTTTTTGTTAGAATATGGTGTTTTATTTTTAGGATAGTGTGTTTATAATAGTGAGGGTTCAATCCCAATAGGACACTAAAAATGAAAGAAGAGTATGCCAACATCAAGATTGTTCTGGAGAGGTTGCAATACCATGTTCATGGATGGGTAATTTGTGTGGATTTCAAAATGGTGAACTTTCTCTGGGAGACCACTGGGTGAAAAAGAAATGGCCACCAAGAAACAGTTTGACGCCTGGTGACAAGAACATCATTAATGACCCTCTGGTTGATAGGAAAAACATTGTCTTTCCCCCACTGCACATAAAACTTGGTTTGATGAAGCAATTTGTCAAAGCTCTTGATCACAGTGGAGACTGCTTCAGCTATATATGTTCAACCTTTCCAAGTCTCAGTGACGAGAAGAAAAAGGCAGGAATATTTGATGCGGCAGAGGCTAGAGCTTGGAATGCATTCTCTGATGTGGTGCAGAATTTCCTTGGGAACAGGAAAGCTGACAGCTATCAAGAAATTGTGGAGGAGCTGCTCTTGAGTTTGCAAGCACTTGGATGTAGAATGAGCATCAAGGTGCACTACTTACATAGTCATGTTTGGGTGATGTGAGCGAAGAGCAAGGTGAACGCTTTCATCAAAACATTAAAGTAATGGAAGAACGTTACCAAGGCCGATGGGACTCAAACATGATGGCAGATTACTGCTGGAGCTTGATGAGAGACATTCCAGAAGCTGTACATCAGAGATCGTCAAAGAAGAGGAATGTTATGCAGTTGTAACATGACCACAATGAATAGACTTTTTGTACATAGTTTTGTTATCTTCACACTTAATTCTTACATGCTAATTTGCATTCACTCTCACAACTTTGTGCTACGACTCATTAACCCTTCATGCTCATATGACGCAGAGGTTGCCAGATTAGCAATAAGAAATAGAGTTCTCTCACTCTTATAATTACCTCTCCAAAATTAGTTTTCTGCCCACAGTTAACTTAAAGACAACTGCAGAGGTTGAAGTAACTAAACTAAAGGTTTCTAAATACCCTTGATGGTAACAAAGGCTTTAAAGTATCCCTAATAGGCTCAAAATTGCTCATATGTCGGAGAGGGTTAAATTTTTGTATCTATGTTTGTTTAATATTCTTCCATTATGAGCATAAATTGCTGTTTCTTGCGAAAATGCAAGATTTTATATCTCGAAAACCTGATGTGATGCACAAAAACTGATGACAGATTTGGATTCAGCACAACCAAAATTAGCTAAAATCCATTGGAATACCTTGTGCCAGAAAAATCATGTTGACCGGTGAATTTCCCTCCATTATTGCTACCACTCCTACACATGTGTCCCAACCCCCCTTTTCCCCTCCTCCTCAATTATCAGTTATTTTCTCTATTATTCCCGATATTTATCCAGTATTTTCGTGTGAGGACGGGTGGGAGAGAGGGAGGAGGGTGGAGGAGTGTAACTCCGACCCTCTAAGCCAGTCTGAAAGCTCCCCTGGTCTCTCAGTGCCACACGAGAGAGTGAGGGAGTTAGTCTCTCACTGTTCAAGGCCATATTACGACCGCGGGGCTAAAATATACAATTTTCACCAGCCAATTGCTGTTACTACTTGTTTTATTGGTTTCCCATGTCCATATGTTCATATTAAAAGTAAAATAGGCGCATATGGATAAGTATTAGTTATATATATGGTAAATTAACGATTTTAGTGAGGAATGAATCAGAATACCTTCGCACCGCGGGCACATTCAAATACCATAGCCTAGCTGCGCAGTTAAGAGGTTAAAGGTCAATTTGGACAATAGAAAGTATATCTACTATATAAAGCAATATTACTGACCACAACAAAAATGGAAATTGGAAGAAGAATTGGTGCTAGGCCAGATGATGTTGATAGCAAATGGAACTTTATAGAACGCAGCCTCCTTGATACCACCCAGACATATGTTCTGGTGGTGGAACAACGATGCCGAAGCTGCAGTCAGAGAGAAGAAATGTTTCAAAGTATGGAAAAAAGGTGGCAGCAAGGAAGAATACCTGTAAGCCAAACATAATGGCATAGCAGAGATCTACAGAGCAAAGAAAACCATACAGGATAGCATGATGGAACAAGTTTGTAGCATTAAAAATACCAATGGGATATATATATATATTAGCTAAGAATGTGAGGGACTGTAGCCAGGATGGCGTGAGTGTAAGATGCATAAATAATGACAGTGGCATGACTGTTTACTCAGAAAACTAAATTAGAGAGGCTTGGAAGGAGCATTATGAAAGACTGCTTAAAGTGGAGTTTGAATGGAACAGAGAACAGTTCAGCACTGCAGTCCCAGTACAAGGCCCTCCTCCTTTGATAGAGTACGACGCTGTAAGTGCTATAGATAAAATTAAGTCCGGGAAAGCCGCTGGGAGCTCCGGCATTGTTGCTGAGATGCTAAAAGCAGCTGGAGATATTGGGGTAAAATTGGTCACAGAACTGATTAATGCTATCATAAAGGAGGAAACAATTCCCGATGCATGGCAGAAAAGTGTTATAGTAAGTATATACAAAGGCAAGGGCGACTCAGACAGGGGAAATAATAGGGGTTTGAAAATGCTCAATCAAGTCGTGAAAGTCAGCGAAAGGGTCTTTGAATGCATGATCAGGAAAAGTGTTGCCATCAGCGACATGCAGTTTGGATTTATGCCGGGACGTGGCACAACTGATGCTATCTTCATTCTTAGGCAATTGCAAGATAATTTCTTGTAGAAAATCAGGGAGTTATACAGTACCTAGTTTTTGTAGATCTGGAGAAGGCCTTTGATCGGTTGCCAAGGGAAGTACTGTAATGCAGTGGACTATGAGAAAACTCAAGTGTAGAAGAGTGGCTTGTGCATGTGATAATGAGAATGTATGTGGGGTAATGGGCAGCACTTAGAGTGAATGGTGTTCTGAGCGAAGAGTTCCCAATGAAAGTTAGAGTTCACCAAGGTTCAGTGCTAAGCCCATTACTGTTTGTTTTGGTCCTGGAGGCTCTGCCAAGGGACTTTAAGACAGGACACCTGTTGATATAGGTTAAGTGCACACATAACATGTATACAGAGTGTACACATGCCTCAATCATATTGCAACATACACACATGTACTTTCAGTGCAAGACTACTATTGTTTCATGTGCCATGATAATGTACCGTATTCTTTAGTAGCGGCAACGTTGCACATGCATCCCTCAGTTCACACCGGTCAGCACTCTAGATAACAAGTGCTCCCTGCTCTCTGTATCTCTTTGGCTAATAAGTACCTACAAACTTACCCCTGGACTTTTATTCTACATCCTTGTACAAGTAAGGATTATCAAGGTTGCTGTAACTATACATGGCAACCCTACATGGCGCAGTGTGTTATAAATAGCCAGGAGATACGAGCAAAGACCGGATACCCAGCCAGCCATCTTGCAAGATCCCTCACCTCCTACCCTGGATTTATTATTGTGCAGTGCCTTATAGTGCAGTGCCTTATAGTGCAGTGCCTTTATTATATGTCCCATTTCATTTGTGCCCATTCCCGACTTGCTGTGAGGGTTATAGCCGCCGAAACATAGCTGGACAAGAGCGAGGAGCACCACACCCTCCCCCTCCGACGGCTCTAGCCACACTGAGCTCCCGCCCAGCTCACCCCTCAGGGCCCTCACGCGGGCACGGCACACACACACACACACACAGGCACCCGTGCATCGCTGCCACATCAGCACAGCGTTGCTGGTTGAAATACAAAATGTTAGCACCCTTACCTCACGGTGAGAATATCCTTGTAGAAGTGCACGGCGCTGTACAGTATAGCCTAGGCCTAGGCCAAGCGGTTCCCCATCCAACGCTGTCAAGGCTCCAGAAACTGCGACCACACGAACCACAATCCAACCTGACCTACAGCTACAGTGATGCCCACACGAACCACCGACCTCGGCTGAATCTATTCACCTACCACAGCAACACTACACTCGGTAAATACAACGGGAGCTCCCTACGACCTCTGCACCCCAAATCGTCACACGCGTGTTTTTTTCCCGCTACCCTCGTTCGTTCACCGAATGTGCCTAAAACTAACTAACCTACCCAACGTAAATCAAATCTACCCAACATAAATCGAATTACACCACAAGCCTACCGCACTCACTCACTAGCACAGCTAATTTATTGCACTTTTAAATAAACTATTCCAGTTTTACTGCACATTTTCATCGTTCCTGCAAGACTACAGAGTGTCAACTATCAACCAAGTATGGAGGGAGACAGGCAGCTTCATGGGGAGCCCACAGACACCCCACAAGACCATACTGGGGATGGAGAAACTGGTGGAGATAGTGGTGGAGATAATGATGGAGATACTGTTGGAGATGCTGGTCAGGGGTACCAGTCAGTTCATTTCACTCCACCCCCTCATCCTCCTACCACCCTTAACTTCACTCCACCTCCCCACCTTCCCCCCACTTTACCTCCACTCCACCATAGGGGAATGCCCCCCCTTTCACCACACCCTGCAAGCCCTTCCTTGGCTGATTCCGCCCTCTAAGATTAGACCGTCCCGCCCATTTGTATGGTTCACACAACCTCAGCTGATCTTGACCAAATGTGCGAGGCAAAAGCCTGCAACCTTGTATGAGTGACGATTAGATTAAAACACATAATTAAATTACACACACACATATTATATACCGGTATACTGTATATCAGAGTTGGGTCAGTTAAGTTAATTAACATAAAACTTTTACCGATTAATCAACTAATTAGCTTAGTTAATTAATATTTATATTAATTAGTTAATCTTGGAAATGGGTTAACTTAACTTAATTGAAATATTTTAAAATGTTTTAGTCTGATCGTCATATATATATATATATATATATATATATATATATATATACACACACAAGGTTAGATACAATCACGAATTTCAAGGCTGCAGGCTTTTTCATTACACATTTAGGCAAGAACAGTTTATGGTATACGCGAACCTTCCAAACGGGTGGGACGGTCTAATCTTAGAGGGCGGAATCAGCCAAGGAAGGATGATTGTTTAGCTCTTCCCGCCCACAATATTCGGGTGGGAAGGACCTAGCTAAGCGGGCGGGATCTTTTAGTCGGAATAATCAGTAATCCCCGCCAGACGACTGCCCCGAGAGCAATCAATCAATCAAAAATAGTAGTGAAAGGGGGTTAGAGGGAAGTGGGGATAGGGCAAGAATAGTTGGATGAAAATAATTTTAGTGGGAGAAAAAGGTGTCCAGGCTTGACTGGAACTGCTTGAGGGTTTTACTGATTTAGCTGCTAAAGAGACCGGTCCGGGCAAGGTCGACATCAAGCCGTGCGGACGCAAAAGTACAATTCTTCCCCTCGCATACAGAAGTGGTTAACTTGTGCTTATCGACCCAAACAATTTCATCTATAATTCTACATTACTCACATATCAATGGATGATAAACACATCACTGCGAAGCCTACCAAAATCTACACCGAACCTGACTCAATACAAATTCCTGTGCGATCGCGTCTGTCTATAAACTATCAAAAACATTATAATATTTGAAACAAGTTCAGAGACTTGCAACATATATTCCCTGATCTTGTTTCGATAATAAACTATAAACATAATAAACCTATCCCATTCCATGAGTCATGTACAGGCGCATTAAATAAGTCAATGTCAGAGTATTTTAATAGCCTAACAATTTACGAAAGTGACTGTTATGCCCTGATTTTATTCAGGTTTAACTATTACTCTATTAGTTAGGGTGAGTTCTTTCAAGACTGGGATATCCAAGTTCATACAAATACATATAAAGAAGACAATAGAGGATATGTATAATAGCAACATAAAACTTATAGTACAGCTTTATTTCCCTTATTCACTAGGTACATAATGTTGAATCAGAATCACTAAACACGAGAACATAAGTGGCACAACTTAATTAACTATCTTCTAGCACGATCGCGGATCTAAATGGAGATCAGGTATACTCAATGCAACTTAAAGTGAATCCTTTTCTTGAGAATCAATACACTATTCTCTTATTGAAAGATTTGTATAAACACTTAATCAGGTTACCTTAATGTTCACTATATCCTTTGACTTGGATTTACTTAGCTACTAGTATTTGACGAGGTTAAAGTAAGTTACTATATTTCTTTTCTATGAATATATAATCTTATACACTGATGTAATTTCATAAGATTGCATTCAAGTTTTGTGGACTCTAAAATATTTTCACTGGTTGATATTATTTCATTGAGATGAGAATCCGCCTTATTTGGATTTAATTCCTTATTCAAGTTAGAGAGGTGTGCTAAACGTATTTATCACTGGTAGGCCTACAAAAATATAAGTAATCTGTTTCTATAGATTAGCTTAACTGAACACTTTGATGATTTAATTCAAAATAAGGAGTGTATGGACTCTACTTATTTTCTCACTTGGCAGAAATATGACAAGAGTTATTTTATGCCCAAAATCCATCTTATTTGGATTTAATTCCTTATTTAAGTTAGAGAGGTGTACTAAACGCATTTATCACTGGTACACGAATATAAGTAATCTGTTTCGATAGATTATCTTAAATGAACACTTTGATGATTTTTATTCTGAATAAGAACTCTAACTTATTTTCTGCCTCGTCACTGGCATTGATTTAGGTATTTTCTATAATCTGTCTTTTCTTAGAAATGTAGAACACTAGCTGCTTGATGTCTTCTGATTCTCCGTAGGCCGTCCAGGTTGTGGAGAATAGTTAACCTGTTAAGCGCTAAATAGCCCTAGGAGCTAGGGTAGTTATTTGTGCATTTCTGCCAAAAAATTCGATCTCACAGAATTTAAAAAAAGTACCTCAATGTCTTGGAAATAAGCAGCCACATCCGCCAATATATATATATATCCACCCTAAAAAAATGTGGGTGTGGAGTTACGGTGGCTGCAAGTTGAAAAAAATGGGCTGATAGGCACGACATCCCCGAGCGAGCGAGTGTGTGTGAGTGAGTCAGGCGGGAGGAGAGAGAGAGAGGGTGGAGGCAAGAACGTGCGATTGATGAGAAGCAACGCTCTATATCTCGCCTAAAAAGCACCTTTATGGTTTCACCTGTTCATATTCATGGGTAAGGCAGCCCATGTGAATAATATACACTGATAAATGAAGCGCAGAGAGGCATACGGACGAATAATAGGCGAAATAAGAGTGGTGTATTGAGAAAGGTGGGTGGCGCGGGAGAGAAAAGGGGTCAGATTACAGTAGGTAGATGAGATTAGCGTGGGTGTATGCACAAATTTAGACCTTATAGACACTTTGTGTTGTCGTTGCTATATTGTAAACAACGATAAGGCTTCTTGGATGGCGCAGTATGTTAGAGTAACCCGATATCTCATTACACAATTTTTATGCACTATTTGCTTGCAACTCATGGATGAAAGGTTATTTATTTACTTGTAAATTTCTTTACTGTTTGTTCGTAATGATAGAATATGTTAGGTTATGTAAAAGTATTATACATACTAAATACTTCGATATACACAAGTGTATCGAGGGTATATATATATATTTTTTTGTCAAGCATTCGTCTGCCCGAAAATACGTACGCACTAATCGCTGTCAGTATAGTGTGAACAGTCATGGTCTAGTGGTTAGAATGATGGACTGAGTGAGATGTAGGCCTAGAGACGTGGGTTCGAAACCAGAGAGGTTATGGGGATGTTTTTGGAGTGTTTATATCACTTGAAATTTTTTTTTTTTACATACTTACGCCCTGCTATTCATAAAGTCGAAAACTTTGATGAATAGCAGAGCGTAAGTATGTTTTTTTTTTTTTTTTTTTTTTTTTTTTTTTTTTTTTTACAAAAGGTTGTTACAAAAGGTTAGTACATAATTATAATATTACATAGGTATATATATAAATAAAACAAAATATTGCCTGGCTAATGAATTAAACTGAAATAATAAATGAAAATATTGCTTATATATACAGTATACTGTATACAATAATATACTGTGTATATATATATATATATATATTATATATATATATATATATATATATATATATATATATATATATATATATATATATATATATAATAATAATAATAATAATAATAATAATTCTTTATTCCAGACACATAAGATAGATACAGTATAAATACAGTACGACCTAATGGTCCATATCACATACACTTCTCGTCAGAGCACAGATAATAATTATACACAAAGATATATTAATAAAGACACAATAAAATAAAAAATACAGTAGGCCTATTTACAGAATAGAGCACATATCACATTTTGTCACAATATAACACAGATAGGCTAACTAAGGCTATTGCTCAATGTTGGTTAACACCTATTGCACAGATCATTGCTCATAGTTCAATTAGACCTATATATTACATTACAGTACATACTATGTGTGCAGCAGCTTCTGCCAGTGAGATATAATACGGGATTCATAGATATGATCACTAGACCAAAGAGCTACAATCAGCATGTTACTGGAGGATTGCAGTCGCTGCGAAAAGCTGTACACCAGTCTCCTGATGACAGCCCGACAGCACTGCACATCCAACAGTGTGCACACCATACTAGTGCTTTCATATTTAGAGAGACCAATGAACATCTTGAGTATATTATGATAGGATGTACACAGACCATTTATGGTGGCTCTCTTATACTTCCACCACAAATGGGCCGTGTACATAGAGGAACAATATGTCCGGAACAAAGTGACTTTAGTTTCCCAATTACACATGTGGAATTTTCTCAAGATGGTGTTACCACGTAAATATAGCTGTCTGCGCTGACGGCCGATATCTGCATCATCTGAGCAATCGTTTGAGATAATGTGTCCCAGGTATTTTATTTTGTTTACTTCTTGAATAATTTGATTATTGAGTGAGAAATTTGGCAGTTTACTTTTATACAGTAATTTTGATCTAAATATAAGAACAGCACTTTTCAGTGGGTTGAATTTAACACAATGTTTACTACCAAAAGATTCACATATATCAAGAAGTTTGCTCAGACCCGCAGAAGACGGTGCAATAATGACCAGATCATCAGCATACATGAGATGGTTGATGATTTTATTCCCACCATAACATCCAATCTGCTCTTTATTCAATTTATCACTTAATTCATCCATATATACATTGAATAAGTAAGGTGAGAGAATACTACCCTGTCTCACTCCATTGGTTACTGTAAAGGAATCCGAAATAATGTTACCCCATCTTACATTAAATGTTTGATTGGCGTACCAGTACTTCAAGATTCTCAGTATATAGGATGGCACTCCCCTTGTTGCTAATTTATCAAACAGGATATTGTGGCAGACTCTGTCAAATGCCTTACTAGCATCAAGAAAGCATGCAAAAATAGAGCTGTTCATTTTGATGTACCCATCCACTAGCTCCTTCAGAGTGTAGATGCACTGGTCCGTACCATGATTCTTTTTAAAACCAAATTGATTACTATTAGTTGAGATATACACTGAGATTCTGTCTAAAATGATTAACTCTAGTATCTTACTTACAATACTGGCAAGGGCAATAGGTCTATAGTTGTCTTTTGATGTAATTTTGCCAGCCTTGTCTTTAATTACTGGTATCAAGGTAACGGACATCATAGATTCTGGTAGGAAACCATGGATTAGAAAGCTGGTAAAGCAACTGCTGAGTTTCTCCAAGAGGAGAGTGGAGGAGTACTTCAAATGTTCAGCATATATACCATCAAAACCACAGGATTTGTTAGCATCTAGCCTACTTATTGCAGCCTTGATTTTTTCACTTGTAACTTTAATTGTGTCATATTTTTCTTCTTTGTTACACTCTGTTGTAGCAGCAATGGTATTTCCTTGGTGCCCAACAGAGTTAAACAAAGTTTGGTAATGTGTTTTCCAAAGATTGGCTATGTTATTAGTACCAGAGATCCCATCTACACTAACGGGTAGAGGTGTGCAGCTATTATGCATTTTTTTAATATCCTTCCAGAAGGCCAATGTGTCTTTGCTAGCAAAGTTTTTGGCCAATGCTTCTCTTCTTAATACATTTTCATTGTTTTTTATATATCTGATTGCATACTTGCATCTAGCCTTTAGTCTGGTGAACATGTCAAAAATGGGTCCCTGTCTCGGTTTGTTATGATCCAGCCATACACTACGAGCATCTCGGGATGCCTGGTATAGTTCTGAAACATGGTCATTCCACCCAGGTTTGTTAAAAGAGTAATTTTTGTTATGCTTGTGAAATACTATGTCACTAGCCTTAGTAAGACAAGATATAATATTATTGTACAGCTTGCTGACTTCTTCTCGATGACTAGCATTAACACAATTGGGGTCTTCACAGGTAATGGCATCCTCACTGCCAGGATCAAGCTCAGAAAGGAGAGTGTGTGTTAAAGTGCAAAATTGCTCACACTCCTCCTCGTCAAGCCCGCCCCATGGCAGTTTTGGATTTACACTATTGTTTGACTGGGTTAATTCTGGCGCTCTTTCCAAACTAGCTGTTAAGGTCAATGGGATATGATCTTCATCTGTATATGTATACTGAATTTCCATATTTATACAGTATATACAGTATATACCAAAACATATGAACGTATCCTACAACTATAATTTGTACATGTTATGATAATATTATCACGTTGGTCAGGTACGGGCAAGTAGGTAGGCAGGCAGGTGTTTTGAGATCACGTTGGTCAGGTACGGGCAGGTAGGTAGTGAGGTAGGTGGGCGGGGCAGGAGTTTGGCTGAGGCAGGGCGACACAGGTACCACTCCTAGTAGTTGAAGAAATTAGGTTTACATTCGTTAGAGAGACGCAGAGTTAGAGGGGATATGATAGAGGTGTTCAAGTGGGTTAGTGGGATTAACAAAGGGGACATGACAAATGTACTAAAGCTCAGTGATAGCGAAAGAACTCGTACCAATGGTTTCAAATTAGATAAATTTCGTCTCAGAAAAGATATAGGCAAATATTGGTTTGGTAACAGAGTTGTAGATGGGTGGAATGGACTACCAAGTGCTATAGTGGGATCTAAAACTGTAGGGAGCTTTAAGATAAAATTGGATAAGCATATGGACGAGAAGGGTTGGGTGTGAAGGGGGATCAGCCGGGTTGGGCCAATCAGCACTCTGCAGACCCCCATAATCCTGCGTTAATCTCTAACCGTTTTGGTAAGATGATCCTCAGGGTATTAGAGTGTTGAGCCTATAATTGGGCTTTGTAATTTAAATGGGGTTTGTGTGGGACAGGGATCTGCCTTGCTTAGGCCAATCGGCTTTCTGCAGACTCCCATTTTCTTATGTTCTTATGTTCTTATGTACTTGAGTGAGTGGTAGTCCCTGAAGCACTCGCCCAAACACAACCCAACGTTGCATTCCTTGCACATTGATGTGACTCAGCTTCTTTTTTGTGGCTTTCTGGTGGAGTGGGCACAGACCTGGCACTGTACTTGCAGCCCTCGGGCCAATAGCTCCAGACTATCGGATAGGGTAGTGTTTGTCATACCCATCAATGACTCTGTCTGGGAGGTTGACTGCACGGCGACCCCTGTGACCGGAGACTGGTTGGTGTTTTTCTAGGAGTTGGTAGGCGACGTTGTAAATGAACTCCCTGAACTTGAGTTTTTTGTTCGGGGCCATGTCTTTTTTGACCAGCCACATGTTGTAAGCGTTGAGCATCGTGATGTCAACAAAGTGAAGGAAAAGCTTGTGATGCCACTTCACTGTTTTTCGTAGACACTCAACGCCTGCAAGCTGGCAATCAGACTTGTCCACAAGGCGCATGTACTTGGTATAATCCACCACCATTAGAGCCCCTAAAACTAGGCTAGCTAATACACGAGACGTAGACACTCAACGAGGCTCAAATTCCCCTAAAAAAATAGGCTAGTTAAGATTGACTTGACAAAAATAATATGTTCTCAAAAAACAATCTGAGATTGTACACTAAAGTGAACTGGTCTTGTATGGTGGAGACACAACACGGGATTTAGAGCCCCCTAAAACTAGGCTAGCTAATACACGAGACGTAGACACACAACGGGGCTCAAATCCCCCTAAAAACTAGGCTAGTTAAGATTGACTTGACAAAAATAATATTTTCTCAAAAACAAAATCTGAGATTGTACACTAAAGTGAACTGGTCTTGTATGGTGGAGACACAAAACGGGATTTAGAGCCCCTAAAACTAGGCTAGCTAATACACGAGACGTAGACACACAACGGGGCTCAAATCCTCCTAAAAACTAGGCTAGTTAAGATTGACTTGACAAAAATTATATTTTCTCAAAAAAAAAATCTGAGATTGTACACTAAAGTGAACTGGTCTTATATGGTGGAGACACAAACCCCCTAAAACTAGGCTAGCTAATACACGAAACGTAGACACACAACGGGGCTCAAATCCCCCTAAAAAACTAGGCTAGTTAAGATTGACTTGACAAAAATCATATTTTCTCAAAAAACAATCTGAGATTGTACACTAAAGTGAACTGGTCTTGTATGGTGGAGACACAAAACGGGATTTAGAGCCCTAAAACTAGGCTAGCTAATACACGAGACGTAGACACACAACGGGGCTCAAATCCCCCTAAAAACTAGGCTAGTTAAGATTGACTTGACAAAAATAATATTTTCTCAAAAAAAAAATCTGAGATTGTACACTAAAGTGAACTGGTCTTGTATGGTGGAGACACAAAACGGGATTTAGAGCCCCTAAAACTAGGCTAGCTAATACACGAGACGTAGACACACAACGGGGCTCAAATCCCCCTAAAAACTAGGCTAGTTAAGATTGACTTGACAAAAATCATATTTTCTCAAAAAAATCTGAGATTGTACACTAAAGTGAACTGGTCTTGTATGGTGGAGATACAAAACGGGATTTAGAGCCCCTAAAACTAGGCTAGCTAATACACGAGACGTAGACACACAACGGGGCTCAAATCCCCCTAAAAACTAGGCTAGTTAAGATTGACTTGACAAAAATAATATTTCTCAAAAAAAAAATCTGAGATTGTACACTAAAGTGAACTGGTCTTGTATGGTGGAGACACAAAACGGGATTTAGAGCCCCTAAAACTAGGCTAGCTAATACACGAGACGTAGACACACAACGGGGCTCAAATCCCCCTAAAAACTAGGCTAGTTAAGATTGACTTGACAAAAATAATATTTTCTCAAAAAAAAAATCTGAGATTGTACACTAAAGTGAACTGGTCTTGTATGGTGGAGACACAAAACGGGATTTAAAGCCCCTAAAACTAGGCTAGCTAATACACGAGACGTAGACACAACGGGGCTCAAATCCCCCTAAAAACTAGGCTAGTTAAGATTGACTTGACAAAAATAATATTTTCTCAAAAAAAAATCTGAGATTGTACACTAAAGTGAACTGGTCTTGTATGGTGGAGACACAAAACGGGATTTAGAGCCCCTAAAACTAGGCTAGCTAATACACGAGACGTATACACACAACGGGGCTCAAATCCCCCTAAAAACTAGGCTAGTTAAGATTGACTTGACAAAAATAATATTTTCTCAAAAAAAAAATCTGAGATTGTACACTAAAGTGAACTGGTCTTGTATGGTGGAGACACAAAACGGGATTTAGAGCCCCTAAAACTAGGCTAGCTAATACACGAGACGTAGACACACAACGGGGCTCAAATCCCCCTAAAAACTAGGCTAGTTAAGATTGACTTGACAAAAATAATATTTTCTCAAAAAAAAAAATCTGAGATTGTACACTAAAGTGAACTGGTCTTGTATGGTGGAGACACAAAACGGGATTTAGAGCCCCTAAAACTAGGCTAGCTAATACACGAGACGTAGACACACAACGGGGCTCAAATCCCCCTAAAAACTAGGCTAGTTAAGATTGACTTGACAAAAATAATATTTTCTCAAAAAAAAAATCTGAGATTGTACACTAAAGTGAACTGGTCTTGTATGGTGGAGACACAAAACGGGATTTAGAGCCCCTAAAACTAGGCTAGCTAATACACGAGACGTAGACACACAACGGGGCTCAAATCCCCCTAAAAACTAGGCTAGTTAAGATTGACTTGACAAAAATAATATTTTCTCAAAAAAAAAAATCTGAGATTGTACACTAAAGTGAACTGGTCTTGTATGGTGGAGACACAAAACGGGATTTAGAGCCCCTAAAACTAGGCTAGCTAATACACGAGACGTAGACACACAACGGGGCTCAAATCCCCTAAAAACTAGGCTAGTTAAGATTGACTTGACAAAAATAATATTTTCTCAAAAAAAAATCTGAGATTGTACACTAAAGTGAACTGGTCTTGTATGGTGGAGACACAAAACGGGATTTAGAGCCCCTAAAACTAGGCTAGCTAATACACGAGACGTAGACACACAACGGGGCTCAAATCCCCCTAAAAACTAGGCTAGTTAAGATTGACTTGACAAAAATAATATTTTCTCAAAAAAAAAATCTGAGATTGTACACTAAAGTGAACTGGTCTTGTATGGTGGAGACACAAAACGGGATTTAGAGCCCCTAAAACTAGGCTAGCTAATACACGAGACGTAGACACACAACGGGGCTCAAATCCCCCTAAAAACTAGGCTAGTTAAGATTGACTTGACAAAAATAGTATTTTCTCAAAAAAAAATCTGAGATTGTACACTAAAGTGAACTGGTCTTGTATGGTGGAGACACAAAACGGGATTTAGAGCCCCTAAAACTAGGCTAGCTAATACACGAGACGTAGACACACAACGGGGCTCAAATCCCACTAAAAACTAGGCTAGTTAAGATTGACTTGACAAAAATAGTATTTTCTCAAAAAAAAATCTGAGATTGTACACTAAACCGAACTGGGCTTGTATGGTGGAGACACGAAACGGGATTTAGAGCCCCTAAAACTAGGCTAGCTAATGCACGAGACGTAGACACACAACGGGCCTCAAATCCCCTAAAAACTAGGCTAGTTAAGATTGACTTGACAAAAATAATATTTTCTCAAAAACAAAATCTGAGATTGTACACTAAAGTGAACTGGTCTTGTATGGTGGAGACACAAAACGGGATTTAGAGCCCCTAAAACTAGGCTAGCTAATACACGAGACGTAGACACACAACGGGGCTCAAATCCCCCTAAAAACTAGGCTAGTTAAGATTGACTTGACAAAAACAATATTGTCTAAAAAAAAATCTGAGATTGTACACTAAAGTGAACTGGTCTTGTATGGTGGAGACACAAAACGGGATTTAGAGCCCCTAAAACTAGGCTAGCTAATACACGAGACGTAGACACACAACGGGGCTCAAATCCCCCTAAAAAACTAGGCTAGTTAAGATTGACTTGACAAAAATAATATTTCTCAAAAAAAAAAATCTGAGATTGTACACTAAAGTGAACTGGTCTTGTATGGTGGAGACACAAAACGGGATTTAGAGCCCCTAAAACTAGGCTAGCTAATACACGAGACGTAGACACACAACGGGGCTCAAATCCCCCTAAAAACTAGGCTAGTTAAGATTGACTTGACAAAAATAATATTTTCTCAAAACAAAAATCTGAGATTGTACACTAAAGTGAACTGGTCTTGTATGGTGGAGACACAAAACGGGATTTAGAGCCCCTAAAACTAGGCTAGCTAATACACGAGACGTAGACACACAACGGGGCTCAAATCCCCCTAAAAAACTAGGCTAGTTAAGATTGACTTGACAAAAATAATATTTTCTCAAAAAAAAAATCTGAGATTGTACACTAAAGTGAACTGGTCTTGTATGGTGGAGACACAAAACGGGATTTAGAGCCCCTAAAACTAGGCTAGCTAACACGAGACGTAGACACACAACTGGGCTCAAATCCCCTAAAAACTAGGCTAGTTAAGATTGACTTGACAAAAATAATATTTTCTCAAAAAAAAAATCTGAGATTGTACACTAAAGTGAACTGGTCTTGTATGGTGGAGACACAAAACGGGATTTAGAGCCCCTAAAACTAGGCTAGCTAATACACGAGACGTAGACACACAACGGGGCTCAAATCCCCCTAAAAACTAGGCTAGTTAAGATTGACTTGACAAAAATAATATTTTCTCAAAAAAAAATCTGAGATTGTACACTAAAGTGAACTGGTCTTGTATGGTGGAGACACAAAACGGGATTTAGAGCCCCTAAAACTAGGCTAGCTAATACACGAGACGTAGACACACAACGGGGCTCAAATCCCCCTAAAAACTAGGCTAGTTAAGATTGACTTGACAAAAATAATATTTTCTCAAAAAAAAATCTGAGATTGTACACTAAAGTGAACTGGTCTTGTATGGTGGAGACACAAAACGGGATTTAGAGCCCCTAAAACTAGGCTAGCTAATACACGAGACGTAGACACACAACGGGGCTCAAATCCCCCTAAAAACTAGGCTAGTTAAGATTGACTTGACAAAAATAATATTTTCTCAAAAAAAAAAATCTGAGATTGTACACTAAAGTGAACTGGTCTTGTATGGTGGAGACACAAAACGGGATTTAGAGCCCTTATAAACTAGGCTAGCTTAATACACGAGACGTAGACACACAACGGAGCTCAAATCCCCCTAAAAACTAGGCTAGTTAAGATTGACTTGACAAAAATAATATTTTCTCAAAAAAAAAAAAATCTGAGATTGTACACTAAAGTGAACTGGTCTTGTATGGTGGAGACACAAAACGGGATTTAGAGCCCCTAAAACTAGGCTAGCTAATACACGAGACGTAGACACAACGGGGCTCAAATCCCCCTAAAAACTAGGCTAGTTAAGATTGACTTGACAAAAATTATATTTTCTCAAAAAAAAAAATCTGAGATTGTACACTAAAGTGAACTGGTCTTGTATGGTGGAGACACAAAACGGGATTTAGAGCCCCTAAAACTAGGCTAGCTAATACACGAGACGTAGACACACAACGGGGCTCAAATCCCCCTAAAAACTAGGCTAGTTAAGATTGACTTGACAAAAATAATATTTTCTCAAAAAAAAAATCTGAGATTGTACACTAAAGTGAACTGGTCTTGTATGGTGGAGACACAAAACGGGATTTAGAGCCCCTAAAACTAAGGTAGCTAAACTAAGGTAGCACGAGACGTAGACACACAACGGGGCTCAAATCCTCCTAAAAAACTAGGCTAGTTAAGATTGACTTGACAAAAATAATATTTTCTCAAAAAAAAATCTGAGATTGTACACTAAAGTGAACTGGTCTTGTATGGTGGAGACACAAAACGGGATTTAGAGCCCCTAAAACTAGGCTAGCTAATACACGAGACGTAGACACACAACGGGGCTCAAATCCCCCTAAAAACTAGGCTAGTTAAGATTGACTTGACAAAAATAATATTTTCTCAAAAAAAAAAATCTGAGATTGTACACTAAAGTGAACTGGTCTTGTATGGTGGAGACACAAAACGGGATTTAGAGCCCCTAAAACTAGGCTAGCTAATACACGAGACGTAGACACACAACGGGGCTCAAATCCCCCTAAAAACTAGGCTAGTTAAGATTGACTTGACAAAAATAATATTTTCTCAAAAAAAAATCTGAGATTGTACACTAAAGTGAACTGGTCTTGTATGATGGAGACAAAACGGGATTTAGAGCCCCTAAAACTAGGCTAGCTAATAATACACGAGACGTAGACACACAACGGGGCTCAAATCCCCCTAAAAACTAGGCTAGTTAAGATTGACTTGACAAAAATAATATTTTCTCAAAAAAAAATCTGAGATTGTACACTAAAGTGAACTGGTCTTGTATGGTGGAGACACAAAACGGGATTTAGAGCCCCTAAAACTAGGCTAGCTAATACACGAGACGTAGACACACAACGGGGCTCAAATCCCCTAAAAACTAGGCTAGTTAAGATTGACTTGACTAAAATATTTTCTCAAAAAAAATCTGAGATTGTACACTAAAGTGAACTGGTCTTGTATGGTGGAGACACAAAACGGGATTTAGAGCCCCTAAAACTAGGCTAGCTAATACACGAGACGTAGACACACAACGGGGCTCAAATCCCCCTAAAAACTAGGCTAGTTAAGATTGACTTGACAAAAATAATATTTTCTCAAAAAAAAATCTGAGATTGTACACTAAAGTGAACTGGTCTTGTATGGTGGAGACACAAAACGGGATTTAGAGCCCCTAAAACTAGGCTAGCTAATACACGAGACGTAGACACACAACGGGGCTCAAATCCCCCTAAAAACTAGGCTAGTTAAGATTGACTTGACAAAAATAATATTTTCTCAAAAAAAAATCTGAGATTGTACACTAAAGTGAACTGGTCTTGTATGGTGGAGACACGAAACTGGATTTAGAGCCCCTAAAACTAGGCTAGCTAATACACGAGACGTAGACACACAACGGGGCTCAAATCCCCCTAAAAACTAGGCTAGTTAAGATTGACTTGACAAAAATAATATTTTCTCAAAACAAAAATCTGAGATTGTACACTAAAGTGAACTGGTCTTGTATGGTGGAGACACGAAACTGGATTTAGTGCCCCTAAAACTAGGCTAGCTAATACACGAGACGTAGACACGTAACGGGGCTCAAATTCCCCTAAAAAACTAGGCCAGTTAAGATTGACTTGACAACAATAATATTTTCTAAAAAAAAAAAATCTGAGATTGTACACTAAAGTGAACTGGTCTTGTATGGTGGAGACACGAAACGGGATTTAGAGCCCCTAAAACTAGGCTAGCTAATACACGAGACGTAGACACACAACGGGGCTCAAATCCCCCTAAAAACTAGGCTAGTTAAGATTGACTTGACAAAAATAATATTTTCTCAAAAAAAAAATCTGAGATTGTACACTAAAGTGAACTGGTCTTGTATGGTGGAGACACAAAACGGGATTTAGAGCCCCTAAAACTAGGCTAGCTAATACACGAGACGTAGACACACAACGGGGCTCAAATCCCCCTAAAAACTAGGCTAGTTAAGATTGACTTGACAAAAATAATATTTTCTCAAAAAAAAAATCTGAGATTGTACACTAAAGTGAACTGGTCTTGTATGGTGGAGACACAAAACGGGATTTAGAGCCCCTAAAACTAGGCTAGCTAATACACGAGACGTAGACACACAACGGGGCTCAAATCCCCCTAAAAACTAGGCTAGTTAAGATTGACTTGACAAAAATAATATTTTCTCAAAAAAAAAAATCTGAGATTGTACACTAAAGTGAACTGGTCTTGTATGGTGGAGACACAAAACGGGATTTAGAGCCCCTAAAACTAGGCTAGCTAATACACGAGACGTAGACACACAACGGGGCTCAAATCCCCCTAAAAACTAGGCTAGTTAAGATTGACTTGACAAAAATAATATTTTCTCAAAAAAAAAATCTGAGATTGTACACTAAAGTGAACTGGTCTTGTATGGTGGAGACACAAAACGGGATTTAGAGCCCCTAAAACTAGGCTAGCTAATACACGAGACGTAGACACACAACGGGGCTCAAATCCCCCTAAAAACTAGGCTAGTTAAGATTGACTTGACAAAAATAATATTTTCTCAAAAAAAAATCTGAGATTGTACACTAAAGTGAACTGGTCTTGTATGGTGGAGACACAAAACGGGATTTAGAGCCCCTAAAACTAGGCTAGCTTAATACACGAGACGTAGACACACAACGGGGCTCAAATCCCCCTAAAAACTAGGCTAGTTAAGATTGACTTGACAAAAATAATATTTTCTCAAAAAAAAAATCTGAGATTGTACACTAAAGTGAACTGGTCTTGTATGGTGGAGACACAAAACGGGATTTAGAGCCCCTAAAACTAGGCTAGCTAATACACGAGACGTAGACACACAACGGGGCTCAAATCCCCCTAAAAACTAGGCTAGTTAAGATTGACTTGACAAAAATAATATTTTCTCAAAAAAAAAATCTGAGATTGTACACTAAAGTGAACTGGTCTTGTATGGTGGAGACACAAAACGGGATTTAGAGCCCCTATAACTAGGCTAGCTTAATACACGAGACGTAGACACACAACGGGGCTCAAATCCCCCTAAAAACTAGGCTAGTTAAGATTGACTTGACAAAAATAATATTTTCTACAAAAAAAATCTGAGATTGTACACTAAAGTGAACTGGTCTTGTATGGTGGAGACACAAAACGGGATTTAGAGCCCCTAAAACTAGGCTAGCTAATACACGAGACGTAGACACACAACGGGGCTCAAATCCCCCTAAAAACTAGGCTAGTTAAGATTGACTTGACAAAAATAATATTTTCTCAAAAAAAAAATCTGAGATTGTACACTAAAGTGAACTGGTCTTGTATGGTGGAGACACAAAACGGGATTTAGAGCCCCTAAAACTAGGCTAGCTAATACACGAGACGTAGACACACAACGGGGCTCAAATCCCCCTAAAAACTAGGCTAGTTAAGATTGACTTGACAAAAATAATATTTTCTCAAAAAAAAAATCTGAGATTGTACACTAAAGTGAACTGGTCTTGTATGGTGGAGACACAAAACGGGATTTAGAGCCCCTAAAACTAGGCTAGCTAATACACGAGACGTAGACACACAACGGGGCTCAAATCCCCCTAAAAACTAGGCTAGTTAAGATTGACTTGACAAAAATAATATTTTCTCAAAAAAAAAATCTGAGATTGTACACTAAAGTGAACTGGTGGAGACACAAAACGGGATTTAGAGCCCCTAAAACTAGGCTAGCTAATACACGAGACGTAGACACACAACGGGGCTCAAATCCCCCTAAAAACTAGGCTAGTTAAGATTGACTTGACAAAAATAATATTTTCTCAAAAAAAAAAATGAGATTGTACACTAAAGTGAACTGGTCTTGTATGGTGGAGACACAAAACGGGATTTAGAGCCCCTAAAACTAGGCTAGCTAATACACGAGACGTAGACACACAACGGGCTCAAATCCCCCTAAAAACTAGGCTAGTTAAGATTGACTTGACAAAAATTATATTTTCTCAAAAAAAAATCTGAGATTGTACACTAAAGTGAACTGGTCTTGTATGGTGGAGACACAAACCGGGATTTAGAGCCCCTAAAACTAGGCTAGCTAATACACGAGACGTAGACACACAACGGGGCTCAAATCCCCCTAAAAACTAGGCTAGTTAAGATTGACTTGACAAAAATAATATTTTCTCAAAAAAAAAATCTGAGATTGTACACTAAAGTGAACTGGTCTTGTATGGTGGAGACACAAAACGGGATTTAGAGCCCCTAAAACTAGGCTAGCTAATACACGAGACGTAGACACACAACGGGGCTCAAATCCCCTAAAAACTAGGCTAGTTAAGATTGACTTGACAAAAATAATATTTTCTCAAAAAAAAAATCTGAGATTGTACACTAAAGTGAACTGGTCTTGTATGGTGGAGACACAAAACGGGATTTAGAGCCCCTAAAACTAGGCTAGCTAATACACGAGACGTAGACACACAACGGGGCTCAAATCCCCCTAAAAACTAGGCTAGTTAAGATTGACTTGACAAAAATAATATTTTCTCAAAAAAAATCTGAGATTGTACACTAAAGTGAACTGGTCTTGTATGGTGGAGACACAAAACGGGATTTAGAGCCCCTAAAACTAGGCTAGCTAATACACGAGACGTAGACACACAACGGGGCTCAAATCCCCCTAAAAACTAGGCTAGTTAAGATTGACTTGACAAAAATAATATTTTCTCAAAAAAAAATCTGAGATTGTACACTAAAGTGAACTGGTCTTGTATGGTGGAGACACAAAACGGGATTTAGAGCCCCTAAAACTAGGCTAGCTAATACACGAGACGTAGACACACAACGGGGCTCAAATCCCCCTAAAAACTAGGCTAGTTAAGATTGACTTGACAAAAATAATATTTTCTCAAAAAAAAAATCTGAGATTGTACACTAAAGTGAACTGGTCTTGTATGGTGGAGACACAAAACGGGATTTAGAGCCCCTAAAACTAGGCTAGCTAATACACGAGACGTAGACACACAACGGGGCTCAAATCCCCCTAAAAACTAGGCTAGTTAAGATTGACTTGACAAAAATAATATTTTCTCAAAAAAAAATCTGAGATTGTACACTAAAGTGAACTGGTCTTGTATGGTGGAGACACAAAACGGGATTTAGAGCCCCTAAAACTAGGCTAGCTAATACACGAGACGTAGACACACAACGGGGCTCAAATCCCCCTAAAAACTAGGCTAGTTAAGATTGACTTGACAAAAATAATATTTTCTCAAAAAAAAATCTGAGATTGTACACTAAAGTGAACTGGTCTTGTATGGTGGAGACACAAAACGGGATTTAGAGCCCCTAAAACTAGGCTAGCTAATACACGAGACGTAGACACACAACGGGGCTCAAATCCCCCTAAAAACTAGGCTAGTTAAGATTGACTTGACAAAAATAATATTTTCTCAAAAAAAAAAATCTGAGATTGTACACTAAAGTGAACTGGTCTTGTATGGTGGAGACACAAAACGGGATTTAGAGCCCATATAACTAGGCTAGCTTACTACACGAGACGTAGACACACAACAGAGTTCAAATCCCCCTAAAAAACTAGGCTAGTTTAGATTGACTTGACAAAAACAATATTTTCTCAAAAAAAAAATCTGAGATTGTACACTAAAGTGAACTGGTCTTGTATGGTGGAGACACAAAACGGGATTTAGAGCCCCTATAACTAGGCTAGCTTAATACACGAGACGTAGACACACAACGGAGCTCAAATCCCCCTAAAACTAGGCTAGTTAAGATTGACTTGACAAAAATAATATTTTCTCAAAAAAAAAAAAAAATCTGAGATTGTACACTAAAGTGAACTGGTCTTGTATGGTGGAGACACAAAACGGGATTTAGAGCCCCTAAAACTAGGCTAGCTAATACACGAGACGTAGACACACAACGGGGCTCAAATCCCCCTAAAAACTAGGTAAGTAAAGATTGACTTGACAAAAATAATATTTCTCAAAAAATATTTTCTGAGATTGTACACTAAAGTGAACTGGTCTTGTATGGTGGAGACACAAAACGGGATTTAGAGCCCCTAAAACTAGGCTACCTAATACACGAGACGTAGACATACAACTGGGCTCAAATCCCCCTAAAAACTAGGCTAGTTAAGATTGACTTGACAAAAATAATATTTTCTCAAAAAAAAATCTGAGATTGTACACTAAAGTGAACTGGTCTTGTATGGTGGAGACACAAAACGGGATTTAGAGCCCCTAAAACTAGGCTAGCTAATACACGAGACGTAGACACACAACGGGGCTCAAATCCCCCTAAAAACTAGGCTAGTTAAGATTGACTTGACAAAAATAATATTTTCTCAAAAAAAAAATCTGAGATTGTACACTAAAGTGAACTGGTCTTGTATGGTGGAGACACGAAACAGGATTTAGAGCCCCTAAAACTAGGCTAGCTAATACACGAGACGTAGACACACAACGGGGCTCAAATCCCCCTAAAAACTAGGCTAGTTAAGATTGACTTGACAAAAATAATATTTTCTCAAAAAAAATCTGAGATTGTACACTAAAGTGAACTGGTATTGTATGGTGGAGACACAAAACGGGATTTAGAGCCCCTAAAACTAGGCTAGCTAATACACGAGACGTAGACACACAACGGGGCTCAAATCCCCCTAAAAACTAGGCTAGTTAAGATTGACTTGACAAAAAAATATTTTCTCAAAAAAAAATCTGAGATTGTACACTAAAGTGAACTGGTCTTGTATGGTGGAGACACAAAACGGGATTTAGAGCCCCTAAAACTAGGCTAGCTTAATACACGAGACGTAGACACACAACGGGGCTCAAATCCCCCTAAAAAACTAGGCTAGTTAAGATTGACTTGACAAAAATAATATTTTCTCAAAAAAAAAAATCTGAGATTGTACACTAAAGTGAACTGGTCTTGTATGGTGGAGACACAAAACGGGATTTAGAGCCCCTAAAACTAGGCTAGCTAATACACGAGACGTAGACACACAACGGGGCTCAAATCCCCCTAAAAACTAGGCTAGTTAAGATTGACTTGACAAAAATAATATTTTCTCAAAAAAAAAATCTGAGATTGTACACTAAAGTGAACTGGTCTTGTATGGTGGAGACACAAACGGGATTTAGAGCCCCTAAAACTAGGCTAGCTAATACACGAGACGTAGACACACAACGGGGCTCAAATCCCCCTAAAAACTAGGCTAGTTAAGATTGACTTGACAAAAATAATATTTTCTCAAAAAAAAATCTGAGATTGTACACTAAAGTGAACTGGTCTTGTATGGTGGAGACACAAAACGGGATTTAGAGCCCCTAAAACTAGGCTAGCTAATACACGAGACGTAGACACACAACGGGGCTCAAATCCCCCTAAAAACTAGGCTAGTTAAGATTGACTTGACAAAAATAATATTTTCTCAAAAAAAAAATCTGAGATTGTACACTAAAGTGAACTGGTGGAGACACAAAACGGGATTTAGAGCCCCTAAAACTAGGCTAGCTAATACACGAGACGTAGACACACAACGGGGCTCAAATCCCCCTAAAAACTAGGCTAGTTAAGATTGACTTGACAAAAATAATATTTTCTCAAAAAAAAAAAATCTGAGATTGTACACTAAAGTGAACTGGTCTTGTATGGTGGAGACACAAAACGGGATTTAGAGCCCCTAAAACTAGGCTAGCTAATACACGAGACGTAGACACACAACGGGGCTCAAATCCCCCTAAAAACTAGGCTAGTTAAGATTGACTTGACAAAAATAATATTTTCTCAAAAAAAAAAATCTGAGATTGTACACTAAAGTGAACTGGTCTTGTATGGTGGAGACACAAAACGGGATTTAGAGCCCCTAAAACTAGGCTAGCTAATACACGAGACGTAGACACACAACGGGGCTCAAATCCCCTAAAAACTAGGCTAGTTAAGATTGACTTGACAAAAATAATATTTTCTCAAAAAAAAAAAATCTGAGATTGTACACTAAAGTGAACTGGTCTTGTATGGTGGAGACACAAAACGGGATTTAGAGCCCCTAAAACTAGGCTAGCTAATACACGAGACGTAGACACACAACGGGGCTCAAATCCCCTAAAAACTAGGCTAGTTAAGATT
This sequence comes from Paralithodes platypus, assembly GCA_032716605.1. Taxonomy (NCBI): domain Eukaryota; kingdom Metazoa; phylum Arthropoda; class Malacostraca; order Decapoda; family Lithodidae; genus Paralithodes; species Paralithodes platypus. The sequence continues at coordinate 13,050,751 of CM064582.1, forward strand.
GACTTGACAAAAATAATATTTTCTCAAAAAAAAAATCTGAGATTGTACACTAAAGTGAACTGGTCTTGTATGGTGGAGACACAAAACGGGATTTAGAGCCCCTAAAACTAGGCTAGCTAATACACGAGACGTAGACACACAACGGGGCTCAAATCCCCCTAAAAACTAGGCTAGTTAAGATTGACTTGACAAAAATAATATTTTCTCAAAACAAATCTGAGATTGTACACTAAAGTGAACTGGTGGAGATACAAAACGGGATTTAGAGCCCCTAAAACTAGGCTAGCTAATACACGAGACGTAGACACACAACGGGGCTCAAATCCCCCTAAAAACTAGGCTAGTTAAGATTGACTTGACAAAAATAATATTTTCTCAAAAAAAAATCTGAGATTGTACACTAAAGTGAACTGGTCTTGTATGGTGGAGACACAAAACGGGATTTAGAGCCCCTAAAACTAGGCTAGCTAATACACGAGACGTAGACACACAACGGGGCTCAAATCCCCCTAAAAACTAGGCTAGTTAAGATTGACTTGACAAAAATAGTATTTTCTCAAAAAAAAAATCTGAGATTGTACACTAAAGTGAACTGGGCTTGTATGGTGGAGACACAAAACGGGATTTAGAGCCCCTAAAACTAGGCTAGCTAATACACGAGACGTAGACACACAACGGGGCTCAAATCCCCCTAAAAACTAGGCTAGTTAAGATTGACTTGACAAAAATAATATTTTCTCAAAACAAAAATCTGAGATTGTACACTAAAGTGAACTGGTCTTGTATGGTGGAGACACAAAACGGGATTTAGAGCCCCTAAAACTAGGCTAGCTAATACACGAGACGTAGACACACAACGGGGCTCAAATCCCCCTAAAAAACTAGGCTAGTTAAGATTGACTTGACAAAAATAATATTTTCTCAAAAAAAAAATCTGAGATTGTACACTAAAGTGAACTGGTCTTGTATGGTGGAGACACAAAACGGGATTTAGAGCCCCTAAAACTAGGCTAGCTAATACACGAGACGTAGACACACAACGGGGCTCTAATCCCCCTAAAAACTAGGCCAGTTAAGATTGACTTGACAAAAATAATATTTTCTCAAAAAAAAAAATCTGAGATTGTACACTAAAGTGAACTGGTCTTGTATGGTGGAGACACAAAACGGGATTTAGAGCCCCCTAAAACTAGGCTAGCTAATACACGAGACGTAGACACACAACGGGGCTCAAATCCCCCTAAAAACTAGGCTAGTTAAGATTGACTTGACAAAAATAATATTTTCTCAAAAAAAAAAATCTGAGATTGTACACTAAAGTGAACTGGTCTTGTATGGTGGAGACACAAAACGGGATTTAGAGCCCCTAAAACTAGGCTAGCTAATACACGAGACGTAGACACACAACGGGGCTCAAATCCCCCTAAAAACTAGGCTAGTTAAGATTGACTTGACAAAAATAATATTTTCTCAAAAAACAAAATCTGAGATTGTACACTAAAGTGAACTGGTCTTGTATGGTGGAGACACAAAACGGGATTTAGAGCCCCTAAAACTAGGCTAGCTAATACACGAGACGTAGACACACGGGCTCAAATCCCCCTAAAAACTAGGCTAGTTAAGATTGACTTGACAAAAATAATATTTTCTCAAAAAAAAAATCTGAGATTGTACACTAAAGTGAACTGGTCTTGTATGGTGGAGACACGAAACGGGATTTAGAGCCCCTAAAACTAGGCTAGCTTATTAGCTAGCCTAGTTTTAGGGGCTCTAAATCCCGTGTTGTGTCGCCACCACGAGACGTAGACACACAACGGGGCTCAAATCCCCCTAAAAACTAGGCAAGTTAAGATTGACTTGACAAAAATAATATTTTCTCAAAAACAAAAATCTGAGATTGTACACTAAAGTGAACTGGTCTTGTATGGTGGAGACACGAAACGGGATTTAGAGCCCCTAAAACTAGGCTAGCTAATACACGAGACGTAGACACACAACGGGGCTCAAATCCCCCTAAAAACTAGGCTAGTTAAGATTGACTTGACAAAAATAATATTTTCTTTAAAAAAAAAATCTGAGATTGTACACTAAAGTGAACTGGTCTTGTATGGTGGAGACACGAAACGGGATTTAGAGCCCCTAAAACTAGGCTAGCTAATACACGAGACGTAGACACACAACGGGGCTCAAATCCCCCTAAAAACTAGGCTAGTTAAGATTGACTTGACAAAAATAATATTTTCTCAAAAAAAAAATCTGAGATTGTACACTAAAGTGAACTGGTCTTGTATGGTGGAGACACAAAACGGGATTTAGAGCCCCTAAAACTAGGCTAGCTAATACACGAGACGTAGACACACAACGGGGCTCAAATCCCCCTAAAAACTAGGCTAGTTAAGATTGACTTGACAAAAATAATATTTTCTCAAAAAAAAAAATCTGAGATTGTACACTAAAGTGAACTGGTCTTGTATGGTGGAGACACAAAACGGGATTTAGAGCCCCTAAAACTAGGCTAGCTAATTCACGAAACGTAGACACACAACGGGGCTCAAATCCCCTAATCACACTAATCACACTAATGTGAACTGGTCTTGTATGGTGGAGACACAAAACCGGATTTAGAGCCCCCTAAAACTAGGCTAGCGAGAAACTAGGCTAACTAATTCACGAAACGTAGACACACAACGGGGCTCAAATCCCCTAATCACACTAATCACACTAATGTGAACTGGTCTTGTATGGTGGAGACACAAAACGGGATTTAGAGCCCCTAAAACTAGGCTAGCTAATACACGAGACGTAGACACACAACGGGGCTCAAATCCCCTTAAAAAACTAGGCTAGTTAAGATTGACTTGACAAAAATAATATTTTCTCAAAACAAAAATCTGAGATTGTACACTAAAGTGAACTGGTCTTGTATGGTGGAGACACAAAACGGGATTTAGAGCCCCTAAAACTAGGCTAGCTAATACACGAGACGTAGACACACAACGGGGCTCAAATCCCCCTAAAAAACTAGGCTAGTTAAGATTGACTTGACAAAAATAATATTTTCTCAAAAAAAAAAATCTGAGATTGTACACTAAAGTGAACTGGTCTTGTATGGTGGAGACACAAAACGGGATTTAGAGCCCCTAAAACTAGGCTAGCTAATACACGAGACGTAGACACACAACAGGGCTCAAATAACCCTAAAAACTAGGCTAGTTAAGATTGACTTGACAAAAATAATATTTTCTCAAAAAAAAAATCTGAGATTGTACACTAAAGTGAACTGGTCTTGTATGGTGGAGACACAAAACGGGATTTAGAGCCCCTATAACTAGGCTAGCTTAATACACGAGACGTAGACACACAACGGGGCTCAAATCCCCCTAAAAACTAGGCTAGTTAAGATTGACTTGACAAAAATAATATTTTCTCAAAAAAAAAATCTGAGATTGTACACTAAAGTGAACTGGTCTTGTATGGTGGAGACACAAAACGGGATTTAGAGCCCATATAACTAGGCTAGCTTAATACACGAGACGTAGACACACAACGGGGCTCAAATCCCCCTGAAAACTAGGCTAGTTAAGATTGACTTGACAAAAATAATATTTTCACAAAACAAAAAATCTGAGATTGTACACTAAAGTGTACTGGTCTTGTATGGTGGAGACACAAAACGGGATTTAGAGCCCATATAACTAGGCTAGCTAATACACGAGACGTAGACACACAACGGGGCTCAAATCCCACTAAAAAACTAGGCTAGTTAAGATTGACTTGACAAAAATCATATTTTCTCAAAAAAATCTGAGATTGTACACTAAAGTGAACTGGTCTTGTATGGTGGAGACACAAAACGGGATTTAGAGCCCCTAAAACTAGGCTAGCTAATACACGAGACGTAGACACACAACGGGGCTCAAATCCCCCTAAAAACTAGGCTAGTTAAGATTGACTTGACAAAAATTATATTTTCTCAAAACAAAATCTGAGATTGTACACTAAAGTGAACTGGTGGAGATACAAAACGGGATTTAGAGCCCCTAAAACTAGGCTAGCTAATACACGAGACGTAGACACACAACGGGGCTCAAATCCCCCTAAAAACTAGGCTAGTTAAGATTGACTTGACAAAAATAATATTTTCTCAAAAAAAAATCTGAGATTGTACACTAAAGTGAACTGGTCTTGTATGGTGGAGACACAAAACGGGATTTAGAGCCCCTAAAACTAGGCTAGCTAATACACGAGACGTAGACACACAACGGGGCTCAAATCCTCCTAAAAAACTAGGCTAGTTAAGATTGACTTGACAAAAATAATATTTTCTCAAAAAAAAAATCTGAGATTGTACACTAAAGTGAACTGGTCTTGTATGGTGGAGACACAAAACGGGATTTAGAGCCCCTAAAACTAGGCTAGCTAATACACGAGACGTAGACACACAACGGGGCTCAAATCCCCCTAAAAACTAGGCTAGTTAAGATTGACTTGACAAAAATAATATTTTCTCAAAACAAAAATCTGAGATTGTACACTAAAGTGAACTGGTCTTGTATGGTGGAGACACAAAACGGGATTTAGAGCCCCTAAAACTAGGCTAGCTAATACACGAGACGTAGACACACAACGGGGCTCAAATCCCCCTAAAAAACTAGGCTAGTTAAGATTGACTTGACAAAAATAATATTTTCTCAAAAAAAAAATCTGAGATTGTACACTAAAGTGAACTGGTCTTGTATGGTGGAGACACAAAACGGGATTTAGAGCCCCTAAAACTAGGCTAGCTAATACACGAGACGTAGACACACAACGGGGCTCAAATCCTCCTAAAAAACTAGGCTAGTTAAGATTGACTTGACAAAAATAATATTTTCTCAAAAAACTACTTTCTGAGATTGTACACTAAAGTGAACTGGTCTTGTATGGTGGAGACACAAAACGGGATTTAGAGCCCCTAAAACTAGGCTAGCTAATACACGAGACGTAGACACACAACGGGGCTTAAATTCCCCTAAAAACTAGGCTAGTTAAGATTGACTTGACAAAAATAATATTTTCTCAAAAAAAAAAATCTGAGATTGTACACTAAAGTGAACTGGTCTTGTATGGTGGAGACACAAAACGGGATTTAGAGCCCCTAAAACTAGGCTAGCTAATACACGAGACGTAGACACACAACGGGGCTCAAATCCCCCTAAAAACTAGGCTAGTTAAGATTGACTTGACAAAAATAATATTTTCTCAAAAAAATCTGAGATTGTACACTAAAGTGAACTGGTCTTGTATGGTGGAGACACAAAACGGGATTTAGAGCCCCTAAAACTAGGCTAGCTAATACACGAGACGTAGACACACAACGGGGCTCAAATCCCCCTAAAAACTAGGCTAGTTAAGATTGACTTGACAAAAATAATATTTTCTCAAAAAAAAAAAAAATCTGAGATTGTACACTAAAGTGAACTGGTCTTGTATGGTGGAGACACAAAACGGGATTTAGAGCCCCTAAAACTAGGCTAGCTAATACACGAGACGTAGACACACAACGGGGCTCAAATCCCCCTAAAAACTAGGCTAGTTAAGATTGACTTGACAAAAATAATATTTTCTCAAAAAAAAAATCTGAGATTGTACACTAAAGTGAACTGGTCTTGTATGGTGGAGACACAAAACGGGATTTAGAGCCCCTAAAACTAGGCTAGCTAATACACGAGACGTAGACACACAACGGGGCTCAAATCCCCCTAAAAACTAGGCTAGTTAAGATTGACTTGACAAAAATAATATTTTCTCAAAAAAAAAAATCTGAGATTGTACACTAAAGTGAACTGGTCTTGTATGGTGGAGACACAAAACGGGATTTAGAGCCCCTAAAACTAGGCTAGCTTAATACACGAGACGTAGACACACAACGGGGCTCAAATCCCCCTAAAAACTAGGCTAGTTAAGATTGACTTGACAAAAATAATATTTTCTCAAAAAAAAATCTGAGATTGTACACTAAAGTGAACTGGTCTTGTATGGTGGAGACACGAAACGGGATTTAGAGCCCCTAAAACTAGGCTAGCTAATACACGAGACGTAGACACACAACGGGGCTCAAATCCCCCTAAAAACTAGGCTAGTTAAGATTGACTTGACAAAAATAATATTTTCTCAAAAAAAAATCTGAGATTGTACACTAAAGTGAACTGGTCTTGTATGGTGGAGACACAAAACGGGATTTAGAGCCCCTAAAACTAGGCTAGCTAATACACGAGACGTAGACACACAACGGGGCTCAAATCCCCCTAAAAACTAGGCTAGTTAAGATTGACTTGACAAAAATAATATTTTCTCAAAAACAAAATCTGAGATTGTACACTAAAGTGAACTGGTCTTGTATGGTGGAGACACAAAAAGGGATTTAGAGCCCCTAAAACTAGGCTAGCTAATACACGTGACGTAGTCACACAACGGGGCTCAAATCCACCTAAAAACTAGGCTAGTTAAGATTGACTTGACAAAAACAATATTGTCTCAAAACAAATCTGAGATTGTACACTAAAGTGAACTGGTCTTGTATGGTGGAGACACAAAACGGGATTTAGAGCCCCTAAAACTAGGCTAGCTAATACACGAGACATAGACACACAACGGGGCTCAAATCCCCCTAAAAAACTAGGCTAGTTAAGATTGACTTGACAAAAATAATATTTTCTCAAAACAAAAATCTGAGATTGTACACTAAAGTGAACTGGTCTTGTATGGTGGAGACACAAAACGGGATTTAGAGCCCCTAAAACTAGGCTAGCTAATACACGAGACGTAGACACACAACGGGGCTCAAATCCCCCTAAAAACTAGGCTAGTTAAGATTGACTTGACAAAAATAATATTTTCTCAAAAAATAAATCTGAGATTGTACACTAAAGTGAACTGGTCTTGTATGGTGGAGACACAAAACGGGATTTAGAGCCCCTAAAACTAGGCTAGCTAATACACGAGACGTAGACACACAACGGGGCTCAAATCCCACTAAAAAACTAGGCTAGTTAAGATTGACTTGACAAAAATCATATTTTCTCAAAAAAATCTGAGATTGTACACTAAAGTGAACTGGTCTTGTATGGTGGAGATACAAAACGGGATTTAGAGCCCCTAAAACTAGGCTAGCTAATACACGAGACGTAGACACACAACGGGGCTCAAATCCCCCTAAAAACTAGGCTAGTTAAGATTGACTTGACAAAAATAATATTTTCTCAAAAAAAAAAATCTGAGATTGTACACTAAAGTGAACTGGTCGTACGGTGGAGACACAAAACGGGATTTAGAGCCCCTAAAACTAGGCTAGCTAATACACGAGACGTAGACACACAACGGGGCTCAAATCCCCCTAAAAACTAGGCTAGTTAAGATTGACTTGACAAAAATAATATTTTCTCAAAAAAAATCTGAGATTGTACACTAAAGTGAACTGGTCTTGTATGGTGGAGACACAAAACGGGATTTAGAGCCCCTAAAACTAGGCTAGCTAATACACGAGACGTAGACACACAACGGGGCTCAAATCCCCCTAAAAACTAGGCTAGTTAAGATTGACTTGACAAAAATAATATTTTCTCAAAAAAAAAAATCTGAGATTGTACACTAAAGTGAACTGGTCTTGTATGGTGGAGACACAAAACGGGATTTAGAGCCCCTAAAACTAGGCTAGCTAATACACGAGACGTAGACACACAACGGGGCTCAAATCCCCCTAAAAACTAGGCTAGTTAAGATTGACTTGACAAAAATAATATTTTCTCAAAAAAAAATCTGAGATTGTACACTAAAGTGAACTGGTCTTGTATGGTGGAGACACAAAACGGGATTTAGAGCCCCTAAAACTAGGCTAGCTAATACACGAGACGTAGACACACAACGGGGCTCAAATCCCCCTAAAAACTAGGCTAGTTAAGATTGACTTGACAAAAATAATATTTTCTCAAAAAAAAAAATCTGAGATTGTACACTAAAGTGAACTGGTCTTGTATGGTGGAGACACAAAACGGGATTTAGAGCCCCTAAAACTAGGCTAGCTAATACACGAGACGTAGACACACAACGGGGCTCAAATCCCCCTAAAAACTAGGCTAGTTAAGATTGACTTGACAAAAATAATATTTTCTCAAAAAAAAAAATCTGAGATTGTACACTAAAGTGAACTGGTCTTGTATGGTGGAGACACAAAACGGGATTTAGAGCCCCTAAAACTAGGCTAGCTAATACACGAGACGTAGACACACAACGGGGCTCAAATCCCCCTAAAAACTAGGCTAGTTAAGATTGACTTGACAAAAATAATATTTTCTCAAAAAAAAATCTGAGATTGTACACTAAAGTGAACTGGTCTTGTATGGTGGAGACACAAAACGGGATTTAGAGCCCCTAAAACTAGGCTAGCTAATACACGAGACGTAGACACACAACGGGGCTCAAATCCCCCTAAAAACTAGGCTAGTTAAGATTGACTTGACAAAAATAATATTTTCTCAAAAAAAAAAACTGAGATTGTACACTAAAGTGAACTGGTCTTGTATGGTGGAGACACAAAACGGGATTTAGAGCCCCTAAAACTAGGCTAGCTAATACACGAGACGTAGACACACAACGGGGCTCAAATCCCCCTAAAAACTAGGCTAGTTAAGATTGACTTGACAAAAATAATATTTTCTCAAAAAAAAATCTGAGATTGTACACTAAAGTGAACTGGTCTTGTATGGTGGAGACACAAAACGGGATTTAGAGCCCCTAAAACTAGGCTAGCTAATACACGAGACGTAGACACACAACGGGGCTCAAATCCCCCTAAAAACTAGGCTAGTTAAGATTGACTTGACAAAAATAATATTTTCTCAAAAAAAAATCTGAGATTGTACACTAAAGTGAACTGGTCTTGTATGGTGGAGACACAAAACGGGATTTAGAGCCCCTAAAACTAGGCTAGCTAATACACGAGACGTAGACACACAACGGGGCTCAAATCCCCCTAAAAACTAGGCTAGTTAAGATTGACTTGACAAAAATAATATTTTCTCAAAAAAAAAATCTGAGATTGTACACTAAAGTGAACTGGTCTTGTATGGTGGAGACACAAAACGGGATTTAGAGCCCCTAAAACTAGGCTAGCTAATACACGAGACGTAGACACACAACGGGGCTCAAATCCCCCTAAAAACTAGGCTAGTTAAGATTGACTTGACAAAAATAATATTTTCTCAAAAAAAAATCTGAGATTGTACACTAAAGTGAACTGGTCTTGTATGGTGGAGACACAAAACGGGATTTAGAGCCCCTATAACTAGGCTAGCTTAATATACGAGACGTAGACACACAACGGGGCTCAAATCCCCCTAAAAACTAGGCTAGTTAAGATTGACTTGACAAAAATAATATTTTCTCAAAAAAAAATCTGAGATTGTACACTAAAGTGAACTGGTCTTGTATGGTGGAGACACAAAACGGGATTTAGAGCCCCTAAAACTAGGCTAGCTAATACACGAGACGTAGACACACAACGGGGCTCAAATCCCCCTAAAAACTAGGCTAGTTAAGATTGACTTGACAAAAATAATATTTTCTCAAAAAAAAAATCTGAGATTGTACACTAAAGTGAACTGGTCTTGTATGGTGGAGACACAAAACGGGATTTAGAGCCCCTAAAACTAGGCTAGCTAATACACGAGACGTAGACACACAACGGGGCTCAAATCCCCCTAAAAACTAGGCTAGTTAAGATTGACTTGACAAAAATAATATTTTCTCAAAAAAAAAATCTGAGATTGTACACTAAAGTGAACTGGTCTTGTATGGTGGAGACACAAAACGGGATTTAGAGCCCCTAAAACTAGGCTAGCTAATACACGAGACGTAGACACACAACGGGGCTCAAATCCCCCTAAAAACTAGGCTAGTTAAGATTGACTTGACAAAAATAATATTTTCTCAAAAAAAAAAATCTGAGATTGTACACTAAAGTGAACTGGTCTTGTATGGTGGAGACACAAAACGGGATTTAGAGCCCCTAAAACTAGGCTAGCTAATACACGAGACGTAGACACACAACGGGGCTCAAATCCCCCTAAAAACTAGGCTAGTTAAGATTGACTTGACAAAAATAATATTTTCTCAAAAAATCTGAGATTGTACACTAAAGTGAACTGGTCTTGTATGGTGGAGACACAAAACGGGATTTAGAGCCCCTAAAACTAGGCTAGCTAATACACGAGACGTAGACACACAACGGGGCTCAAATCCCCCTAAAAACTAGGCTAGTTAAGATTGACTTGACAAAAATAATATTTTCTCAAAAAAAAATCTGAGATTGTACACTAAAGTGAACTGGTCTTGTATGGTGGAGACACAAAACGGGATTTAGAGCCCCTAAAACTAGGCTAGCTAATACACGAGACGTAGACACACAACGGGGCTCAAATCCCCCTAAAAACTAGGCTAGTTAAGATTGACTTGACAAAAATAATATTTTCTCCAAAAAAAAATCTGAGATTGTACACTAAAGTGAACTGGTCTTGTATGGTGGAGACACAAAACGGGATTTAGAGCCCCTAAAACTAGGCTAGCTAATACACGAGACGTAGACACACAACGGGGCTCAAATCCCCCTAAAAACTAGGCTAGTTAAGATTGACTTGACAAAAATCATATTTTCTCAAAAAAATCTGAGATTGTACACTAAAGTGAACTGGTCTTGTATGGTGGAGACACAAAACGGGATTTAGAGCCCCTAAAAACTAGGCTAGCTAATGCACGAGACGTAGACACACAACGGGGCTCAAATCCCCCTAAAAAACTAGGCTAGTTAAGATTGACTTGACAAAAATAATATTTTCTCAAAAAAAAAAATCTGAGATTGTACACTAAAGTGAACTGGTCTTGTATGGTGGAGACACAAAACGGGATTTAGAGCCCCTAAAACTAGGCTAGCTAATACACGAGACGTAGACACACAACGGGGCTCAAATCCCCCTAAAAACTAGGCTAGTTAAGATTGACTTGACAAAAATAATATTTTCTCAAAAAAAATCTGAGATTGTACACTAAAGTGAACTGGTCTTGTATGGTGGAGACACAAAACGGGATTTAGAGCCCCTAAAACTAGGCTAGCTAATACACGAGACGTAGACACACAACGGGGCTCAAATCCCCCTAAAAACTAGGCTAGTTAAGATTGACTTGACAAAAATAATATTTTCTCAAAAAAAATCTGAGATTGTACACTAAAGTGAACTGGTCTTGTATGGTGGAGACACAAAACGGGATTTAGAGCCCCTAAAACTAGGCTAGCTAATACACGAGACGTAGACATACAACGGGCTCAAATCCCCCTAAAAACTAGGCTAGTTAAGATTGACTTGACAAAAATAATATTTTCTCAAAAAAAAATCTGAGATTGTACACTAAAGTGAACTGGTCTTGTATGGTGGAGACACAAAACGGGATTTAGAGCCCCTAAAACTAGGCTAGCTAATACACGAGACGTAGACACACAACGGGGCTCAAATCCCCCTAAAAATAGGCTAGTTAAGATTGACTTGACAAAAATAATATTTTCTCAAAAAAAAAATCTGAGATTGTACACTAAAGTGAACTGGTCTTGTATGGTGGAGACACAAAACGGGATTTAGAGCCCCTAAAACTAGGCTAGCTTAATACACGAGGCGTAGACACACAACGGGGCTCAAATCCCCCTAAAAACTAGGCTAGTTAAGATTGACTTGACAAAAATAATATTTTCTCAAAAAAAAAATCTGAGATTGTACACTAAAGTGAACTGGTCTTGTATGGTGGAGACACGAAACGGGATTTAGAGCCCCTAAAACTAGGCTAGCTAATACACGAGACGTAGACACACAACGGGGCTCAAATCCCCCTAAAAACTAGGCTAGTTAAGATTGACTTGACAAAAATAATATTTTCTCAAAAAAAAATCTGAGATTGTACACTAAAGTGAACTGGTCTTGTATGGTGGAGACACAAAACGGGATTTAGAGCCCCTAAAACTAGGCTAGCTAATACACGAGACGTAGACACACAACGGGGCTCAAATCCCCCTAAAAACTAGGCTAGTTAAGATTGACTTGACAAAAATAATATTTTCTCAAAAAAAAATCTGAGATTGTACACTAAAGTGAACTGGTCTTGTATGGTGGAGACACAAAACGGGATTTAGAGCCCCTAAAACTAGGCTAGCTAATACACGAGACGTAGACACACAACGGGGCTCAAATCCCCCTAAAAACTAGGCTAGTTAAGATTGACTTGACAAAAATAATATTTTCTCAAAAAAAAAATCTGAGATTGTACACTAAAGTGAACTGGTCTTGTATGGTGGAGACACAAAACGGGATTTAGAGCCCCTAAAACTAGGCTAGCTAATACACGAGACGTAGACACACAACGGGGCTCAAATCCCCCTAAAAACTAGGCTAGTTAAGATTGACTTGACAAAAATAATATTTTCTCAAAAAAAAAAAATCTCAGATTGTACACTAAAGTGAACTGGTCTTGTATGGTGGAGACACAAAACGGGATTTAGAGCCCCTAAAACTAGGCTAGCTAATACACGAGACGTAGACACGTAACGGGGCTCAAATTCCCCTAAAAAACTAGGCTAGTTAAGATTGACTTGACAAAAATAATATGTTCTCAAAAAACAATCTGAGATTGTACACTAAAGTGAACTGGTCTTGTATGGTGGAGACACAAAACGGGATTTAGAGCCCCTAAAACTAGGCTAGCTAATACACGAGACGTAGACACACAACGGGGCTCAAATCCCCCTAAAAACTAGGCTAGTTAAGATTGACTTGACAAAAATAATATTTTCTCAAAAAAAAAATCTGAGATTGTACACTAAAGTGAACTGGTCTTGTATGGTGGAGACACAAAACGGGATTTAGAGCCCCTAAAACTAGGCTAGCTAATACACGAGACGTAGACACACAACGGGGCTCAAATCCCCCTAAAAACTAGGCTAGTTAAGATTGACTTGACAAAAATAATATTTTCTCAAAAAAAAATCTGAGATTGTACACTAAAGTGAACTGGTATTGTATGGTGGAGACACATACGGGATTTAGAGCCCCTAAAACTAGGCTAGCTTAATACACGAGGCGTAGACACACAACGGGGCTCAAATCCCCCTAAAAACTAGGCTAGTTAAGATTGACTTGACAAAAATAATATTTTCTCAAAAAAAAATCTGAGATTGTACACTAAAGTGAACTGGTCTTGTATGGTGGAGACACAAAACGGGATTTAGAGCCCCTAAAACTAGGCTAGCTAATACACGAGACGTAGACACACAACGGGGCTCAAATCCCCCTAAAAACTAGGCTAGTTAAGATTGACTTGACAAAAATAATATTTTCTAAAAAAAAAAAATCTGAGATTGTACACTAAAGTGAACTGGTCTTGTATGGTGGAGACACAAAACGGGATTTAGAGCCCCTAAAACTAGGCTAGCTAATACACGAGACGTAGACACACAACGGGGCTCAAATCCCCCTAAAAACTAGGCTAGTTAAGATTGACTTGACAAAAATAATATTTTCTCAAAAAAAAAATCTGAGATTGTACACTAAAGTGAACTGGTCTTGTATGGTGGAGACACAAAACGGGATTTAGAGCCCCTAAAACTAGGCTAGCTAATACACGAGACGTAGACACACAACGGGGCTCAAATCCCCCTAAAAACTAGGCTAGTTAAGATTGACTTGACAAAAATAATATTTTCTCAAAAAAAAAAAATCTGAGATTGTACACTAAAGTGAACTGGTCTTGTATGGTGGAGACACAAAACGGGATTTAGAGCCCCTATAACTAGGCTAGCTTAATACACGAGACGTAGACACACAACGGAGCTCAAATCCCCCTAAAAACTAGGCTAGTTAAGATTGACTTGACAAAAATAATATTTTCTCAAAAAAAAATCTGAGATTGTACACTAAAGTGAACTGGTTTTGTATGGTGGAGACACAAAACGGGATTTAGAGCCCCTATAACTAGGCTAGCTTAATACACGAGACGTAGACACACAACGGGGCTCAAATCCCCCTAAAAAACTAGGCTAGTTAAGATTGACTTGACAAAAATAATATTTTCTCAAAAAAAAAAAATCTGAGATTGTACACTAAAGTGAACTGGTCTTGTATGGTGGAGACACAAAACGGGATTTAGAGCCCCTAAAACTAGGCTAGCTAATACACGAGACGTAGACACACAACGGGGCTCAAATCCCCCTAAAAACTAGGCTAGTTAAGATTGACTTGACAAAAATAATATTTTCTCAAAAAAAAAAATCTGAGATTGTACACTAAAGTGAACTGGTCTTGTATGGTGGAGACACAAACGGGATTTAGAGCCCCTAAAACTAGGCTAGCTTAATACACGAGACGTAGACACACAACGGGGCTCAAATCCCCCTAAAAACTAGGCTAGTTAAGATTGACTTGACAAAAATAATATTTTCTCAAAAAAAAAAATCTGAGATTGTACACTAAAGTGAACTGGTCTTGTATGGTGGAGACACAAAACGGGATTTAGAGCCCCTAAAACTAGGCTAGCTAATACACGAGACGTAGACACACAACGGGGCTCAAATCCCCCTAAAAACTAGGCTAGTTAAGATTGACTTGACAAAAATAATATTTTCTCAAAAAAAAATCTGAGATTGTACACTAAAGTGAACTGGTCTTGTATGGTGGAGACACAAAACGGGATTTAGAGCCCCTAAAACTAGGCTAGCTAATACACGAGACGTAGACACACAACGGGGCTCAAATCCCCCTAAAAACTAGGCTAGTTAAGATTGACTTGACAAAAATAATATTTTCTCAAAAAAAAAATCTGAGATTGTACACTAAAGTGAACTGGTCTTGTATGGTGGAGACACAAAACGGGATTTAGAGCCCCTAAAACTAGGCTAGCTAATACACGAGACGTAGACACACAACGGGGCTCAAATCCCCCTAAAAACTAGGCTAGTTAAGATTGACTTGACAAAAATAATATTTTCTCAAAAAAAATCTGAGATTGTACACTAAAGTGAACTGGTCTTGTATGGTGGAGACACAAAACGGGATTTAGAGCCCCTAAAACTAGGCTAGCTAATACACGAGACATAGACACACAACGGGGATCAGATCCCCCTTAAAAACTAGGCTAGTTAAGATTGACTTGACAAAAATAATATTTTCTCAAAAAAAAATCTGAGATTGTACACTAAAGTGAACTGGTCTTGTATGGTGGAGACACAAAACGGGATTTAGAGCCCCTAAAACTAGGCTAGCTAATACACGAGACGTAGACACACAACGGGGCTCAAATCCCCCTAAAAACTAGGCTAGTTAAGATTGACTTGACAAAAATAATATTTTCTCAAAAAAAAATCTGAGATTGTACACTAAAGTGAACTGGTCTTGTATGGTGGAGACACAAAACGGGATTTAGAGCCCCTAAAACTAGGCTAGCTAATACACGAGACGTAGACACACAACGGGGCTCAAATCCCCCTAAAAACTAGGCTAGTTAAGATTGACTTGACAAAAATAATATTTTCTCAAAAAAAAAAATCTGAGATTGTACACTAAAGTGAACTGGTCTTGTATGGTGGAGACAAAACGGGATTTAGAGCCCCTAAAACTAGGCTAGCTAATACACGAGACGTAGACACACAACGGGGCTCAAATCCCCCTAAAAACTAGGCTAGTTAAGATTGACTTGACAAAAATAATATTTTCTCAAAAAAAAATCTGAGATTGTACACTAAAGTGAACTGGTCTTGTATGGTGGAGACACAAAACGGGATTTAGAGCCCCTAAAACTAGGCTAGCTAATACACGAGACGTAGACACACAACGGGGCTCAAATCCCCCTAAAAACTAGGCTAGTTAAGATTGACTTGACAAAAATAATATTTTCTCAAAAAAAAATCTGAGATTGTACACTAAAGTGAACTGGTATTGTATGGTGGAGACACAAAACGGGATTTAGAGCCCCTAAAACTAGGCTAGCTAATACACGAGACGTAGACACACAACGGGGCTCAAATCCCCCTAAAAACTAGGCTAGTTAAGATTGACTTGACAAAAATAATATTTTCTCAAAAAAAAAATCTGAGATTGTACACTAAAGTGAACTGGTCTTGTATGGTGGAGACACGAAACAGGATTTAGAGCCCCTAAAACTAGGCTAGCTAATACACGAGACGTAGACACACAACGGGGCTCAAATCCCCCTAAAAACTAGGCTAGTTAAGATTGACTTGACAAAAATAATATTTTCTCAAAAAAAAATCTGAGATTGTACACTAAAGTGAACTGGTATTGTATGGTGGAGACACAAAACGGGATTTAGAGCCCCTAAAACTAGGCTAGCTAATACACGAGACGTAGACACACAACGGGGCTCAAATCCCCCTAAAAACTAGGCTAGTTAAGATTGACTTGACAAAAATAATATTTTCTCAAAAAAAAAAATCTGAGATTGTACACTAAAGTGAACTGGTCTTGTATGGTGGAGACACAAAACGGGATTTAGAGCCCCTAAAACTAGGCTAGCTAATACACGAGACGTAGACACACAACGGGGCTCAAATCCCCCTAAAAACTAGGCTAGTTAAGATTGACTTGACAAAAATAATATTTTCTCAAAAAAAAAATCTGAGATTGTACACTAAAGTGAACTGGTCTTGTATGGTGGAGACACAAAACGGGATTTAGAGCCCCTAAAACTAGGCTAGCTAATACACGAGACGTAGACACACAACGGGGCTCAAATCCCCCTAAAAACTAGGCTAGTTAAGATTGACTTGACAAAAATAATATTTTCTCAAAAAAAAAATCTGAGATTGTACACTAAAGTGAACTGGTGGAGACACAAAACGGGATTTAGAGCCCCTAAAACTAGGCTAGCTAATACACGAGACGTAGACACACAACGGGGCTCAAATCCCCCTAAAAACTAGGCTAGTTAAGATTGACTTGACAAAAATAATATTTTCTCAAAAAAAATCTGAGATTGTACACTAAAGTGAACTGGTCTTGTATGGTGGAGACACAAAACGGGATTTAGAGCCCCTAAAACTAGGCTAGCTAATACACGAGACGTAGACACACAACGGGGCTCAAATCCCCCTAAAAACTAGGCTAGTTAAGATTGACTTGACAAAAATAATATTTAAAAAAAAAAAAATCTGAGATTGTACACTAAAGTGAACTGGTCTTGTATGGTGGAGACACAAAACGGGATTTAGAGCCCCTAAAACTAGGCTAGCTAATACACGAGACGTAGACACACAACGGGGCTCAAATCCCCCTAAAAACTAGGCTAGTTAAGATTGACTTGACAAAAATAATATTTTCTCAAAAAAAATCTGAGATTGTACACTAAAGTGAACTGGTCTTGTATGGTGGAGACACAAAACGGGATTTAGAGCCCCTAAAACTAGGCTAGCTAATACACGAGACGTAGACACACAACGGGGCTCAAATCCCCCTAAAAACTAGGCTAGTTAAGATTGACTTGACAAAAATAATATTTTCTCAAAAAAAATCTGAGATTGTACACTAAAGTGAACTGGTCTTGTATGGTGGAGACACAAAACGGGATTTAGAGCCCCTAAAACTAGGCTAGCTAATACACGAGACGTAGACACACAACGGGGCTCAAATCCCCCTAAAAACTAGGCTAGTTAAGATTGACTTGACAAAAATAATATTTTCTAAAAAAAAATCTGAGATTGTACACTAAAGTGAACTGGTCTTGTATGGTGGAGACACAAAACGGGATTTAGAGCCCCTAAAACTAGGCTAGCTAATACACGAGACGTAGACACACAACGGGGCTCAAATCCCCCTAAAAACTAGGCTAGTTAAGATTGACTTGACAAAAATAATATTTTCTCAAAAAAAAAATCTGAGATTGTACACTAAAGTGAACTGGTCTTGTATGGTGGAGACACAAAACGGGATTTAGAGCCCCTAAAACTAGGCTAGCTAATACACGAGACGTAGACACACAACGGGGCTCAAATCCCCCTAAAAACTAGGCTAGTTAAGATTGACTTGACAAAAATAATATTTTCTCAAAAAAAAATCTGAGATTGTACACTAAAGTGAACTGGTCTTGTATGGTGGAGACACAAAACGGGATTTAGAGCCCCTAAAACTAGGCTAGCTAATACACGAGACGTAGACACACAACGGGGCTCAAATCCCCCTAAAAACTAGGCTAGTTAAGATTGACTTGACAAAAATAATATTTTCTCAAAAAAAAAAATCTGAGATTGTACACTAAAGTGAACTGGTCTTGTATGGTGGAGACACAAAATGGGATTTAGAGCCCCTAAAACTAGGCTAGCTAATACACGAGACGTAGACACACAACGGGGCTCAAATCCCCCTAAAAACTAGGCTAGTTAAGATTGACTTGACAAAAATAATATTTTCTCAAAAAACAAAAATCTGAGATTGTACACTAAATTGAACTGGTCTTGCATAGTGGAGACACAAAACGGGATTTAGAGCCCCTAAAACTAGGCTAGCTAATACACGAGACGTAGACACACAACGGGGCTCAAATCCCCCTAAAAACTAGGCTAGTTAAGATTGACTTGACAAAAATAATATTTTCTCAAAAAAAAATCTGAGATTGTACACTAAAGTGAACTGGTCTTGTATGGTGGAGACACAAAACGGGATTTAGAGCCCCTAAAACTAGGCTAGCTAATACACGAGACGTAGACACACAACGGGGCTCAAATCCCCCTAAAAACTAGGCTAGTTAAGATTGACTTGACAAAAATCATATTTTCTCAAAAAAATCTGAGATTGTACACTAAAGTGAACTGGTCTTGTATGGTGGAGACACAAAACGGGATTTAGAGCCCCTAAAACTAGGCTAGCTAATACACGAGACGTAGACACACAACGGGGCTCAAATCCCCCTAAAAACTAGGCTAGTTAAGATTGACTTGACAAAAATTATATTTTCTCAAAAAAAAAATCTGAGATTGTACACTAAAGTGAACTGGTCTTGTATGGTGGAGACACAAAACGGGATTTAGAGCCCTAAAACTAGGCTAGCTAATACACGAGACGTAGACACACAACGGGGCTCAAATCCCCCTAAAAACTAGGCTAGTTAAGATTGACTTGACAAAAATAATATTTTCTCAAAAAAAAAATCTGAGATTGTACACTAAAGTGAACTGGTCTTGTATGGTGGAGACACAAAACGGGATTTAGAGCCCCTAAAACTAGGCTAGCTAATACACGAGACGTAGACACACAACGGGGCTCAAATCCCCCTAAAAACTAGGCTAGTTAAGATTGACTTGACAAAAATAATATTTTCTCAAAAAAAAAATCTGAGATTGTACACTAAAGTGAACTGGTCTTGTATGGTGGAGACACAAAACGGGATTTAGAGCCCCTAAAACTAGGCTAGCTAATACACGAGACGTAGACACACAACGGGGCTCAAATCCCCCTAAAAAACTAGGCTAGTTAAGATTGACTTGACAAAAATAATATTTTCTCAAAAAAAAAAATCTGAGATTGTACACTAAAGTGAACTGGTCTTGTATGGTGGAGACACGAAACGGGATTTAGAGCCCCTAAAACTAGGCTAGCTAATACACGAGACGTAGACACACAACGGGGCTCAAATCCCCCTAAAAACTAGGCTAGTTAAGATTGACTTGACAAAAATAATATTTTCTCAAAAAAAAAATCTGAGATTGTACACTAAAGTGAACTGGTCTTGTATGGGGGAGACACGAACGGGATTTAGAGCCCCTAAAACTAGGCTAGCTAATACACGAGACGTAGACACACAACGGGGCTCAAATCCTCCTAAAAACTAGGCTAGTTAAGATTTACTTGACAAAAATAATGTTTTCTCAAAAAAAAAAATCTGAGATTGTACACTAAAGTGAACTGGTCTTGTATGGTGGAGACATGAAAAGGGATTTAGAGCCCCTAAAACTAGGCTAGCTAATACACGAGACGTAGACACACAACGGGGCTCAAATCCCCCTAAAAAACTAGGCTAGTTAAGATTGACTTGACAAAAAATCATATTTTCTCAAAAAAACAAATCTGAGATTGTACACTAAAGTGAACTGGTCTTGTATGGTGGAGACACGAAACAGGATTTAGAGCCCCTAAAACTAGGCTAGCTAATACACGAGACGTAGACACACAACGGGGCTCAAATCCCCCTAAAAAACTAGGCTAGTTAAGATTGACTTGACAAACATAATATTTTCTCAACAAAAAAAATCTGAGATTGTACACTAAAGTGAACTGGTCTTGTATGGTGGAGACACAAAACGGGATTTAGAGCCCCTAAAACTGAGACGTAGACACTCAACGAGGCTCAAATTCCCCTAAAAAACTAGGCTAGTTAAGATTGACTTGACAAAAATAATATTTTCTCAAAAACAAAAATCTGAGATTGTACACTAAAGTGAACTGGTCTTGTATGGTGGAGACACAAAACGGGATTTAGAGCCCCTAAAACTAGGCTAGCTAATACACGAGACGTAGACACACAACGGGGCTCAAATCCCCCTAAAAACTAGGCTAGTTAAGATTGACTTGACAAAAATAATATTTTCTCAAAAAAAAAATCTGAGATTGTACACTAAAGTGAACTGGTCTTGTATGGTGGAGACACGAAACGGGATTTAGAGCCCCTAAAACTAGGCTAGCTAATACATGAGACGTAGACACACAACGGCGCTCAAATCCCCCTAAAAAATAGGCTAGTTAAGATTGACTTAACAAAAATAATATTTTCTCAAAAAATAAAAATCTGAGATTGTACACTAAAGTGAACTGGTCTTGTATGGTGGAGACAAACAACGGGATTTAGAGCCCCTAAAACTAGGCTAGCTAATACACGAGACGTAGACACACAACGGGGCTCAAATCCCCCTAAAAACTAGGCTAGTTAAGATTGACTTGACAAAAATAATATTTTCTCAAAAAAATATCTGAGATTGTACACTAAAGTGAACTGGTCTTGTATGGTGGAGACACAAAACGGGATTTAGAGCCCCTAAAACTAGGCTAGCTAATACACGAGACGTAGACACACAACGGGATCAAATCCCCCTAAAAACTAGGCTAGTTAAGATTGACTTGACAAAAATAATATTTTCTCAAAAAAAAAAATCTGAGATTGTACACTAAAGTGAACTGGTCTTGTATGGTGGAGACACGAAACGGGATTTAGAGCCCCTAAAACTAGGCTAGCTAATACACGAGACGTAGACACACAACGGGGCTCAAATCCCCCTAAAAACTAGGCTAGTTAAGATTGACTTGACAAAAATAATATTTTCTCAAAACAAAAATCTGAGATTGTACACTAAAGTGAACTGGTCTTGTATGGTGGAGACACGAAACGGGATTTAGAGCCCCTAAACTAGGCTAGCTAATACACGAGACGTAGACACACAACGGGGCTCAAATCCCCCTAAAAACTAGGCAAGTTAAGATTGACTTGACAAAAATAATATTTTCTCAAAAACAAAAATCTGAGATTGTACACTAAAGTGAACTGGTCTTGTATGGTGGAGACACGAAAAGGGATTTAGAGCCCCTAAAACTAGGCTAGCTAATACACGAGACGTAGACACACAACGGGGCTCAAATCCCCCTAAAAACTAGGCTAGTTAACCCTTAAATGGCGGCGCGCAACATAAGTCGAGTATAATAAATCTGGACTATGTGGCGGCGCGCTACATAGGTCGAGTTGGTATTTCCCGCCGTAATTTAAGTGGAAAGCAAAATCTAGCGGTCAGGCAGTGCACTAGTAAGTCCCACCCACACATCCCCATCACGTGAGCTTGGCTCAGTACCGCTCTAGCCGCCACAATGGAGAGACAAGATTTGCCCGTGTTCGATTCGGTGCCCGCCCCTAGTACGTCGCGCCAGCCAAGGCGTAGGGTCCCGCTCTCAGCCCAGGAGTTAGTTCTGCTGATGAACTCTTCAGCGGTATCTAGAATATCGTTGAATGAAAGCATGGAAGGGCTTGGTGACAGTGGGGGAAGTGAGGAGGAAGAAGAACTGGAAGATAACCCTGTCATCGGTTTTCACAGACGCCATAACTTGCGGGGCGAAGATGGTGAAGATAGTGACGAGGAGCTTGATGAACACACTGGTGTTGGTGTTGGTAAGTACAATGTACATTTATATTATTTGAGAGATTGATAGAGATTATATATATTATATATATCGGTGTACAGTAGAATACATTCCTTACGCATGTGACTGCAATTGCTCGCAAGTTTGATTGCAAGCGATTGAAGATTGTGGTGTTGGTCTTCATATATTACGTTTCCATTCATTATTATAGGCGTAGGCTATATAATACATATATATATCGGTGTACAGTAGAATACATTCCTTACGCATGTGACTGAAATTGTTTGCAAGTTTGATTGCAAGCGATTGAAGATTGTGGTGTTGGTCTTCATATATTACGTTTCCATTCATTATTTATAGGCGTAGGCTATATAATACATATATATATCGGTGTACAGTAGAATACATTCCTTACGCATGTGACTGAAATTGTTTGCAAGTTTGATTGCAAGCGATTGAAGATTGTGGTGTTGGTCTTCATATATTACGTTTCCATTCATTATTTCCTTACGCATGTGACTGAAATTGTTTGCAAGTTTGATTGCAAGCGATTGAAGATTGTGGTGTTGGTCTTCATATATTACGTTTCCATTCATTATTTATAGGCGTAGGCTATATAATACATATTATATCGGTGTACAGTAGAATACATTCCTTACGCATGTGACTGAAATTGCTTGAAAGTTTTGCAAGCGATTGAAGATTGTGGTGTTGGTCTTCATATATTACGTTTCCATTCATTTGATAGGCGTATATCACGGTGTAGGGTTGATTTCATAGTATGAAATCAACCCTACACCGTGATATAGACGCCTATCAAATGATGGTATTGATATTATTATTTCGTGTTTGCGAGTTTTCAATCATTTGATAGGCGTATATCACGGTGTAGGTTGGATTTCATAGTATGAAATCAACCCTACACCGTGATATAGACGCCTATCAAATGATGGTATTGATATTATTATTTCGTGTTTGCGAGTTTTCAATCATTTGATAGGCGTATATCACGGTGTAGGATTGATTTCATAGTATGAAATCAACCCTACACCGTGATATAGACGCCTATCAAATGATGGTATTGATATTATTATTTCGTGTTTGTGAGTTTTCAATCATTTGATAGGCATATATCACGGTGTAGGGTTGATTTCATAGTATGAAATCAACCCTACACCGTGATATAGACGCCTATCAAATGATGGTATTGATATTATTATTTCGTGTTTGCGAGTTTTCAATCATTTGATAGGCGTATATCACGGTGTAGGATTGATTTCATAGTATGAAATCAACCCTACACCGTGATATAGACGCCTATCAAATGATGGTATTGATATTATTATTTCGTGTTTGCGAGTTTTCAATCATTTGATAGGCGTATATCACGGTGTAGGATTGATTTCATAGTATGAAATCAACCCTACACCGTGATATAGACGCCTATCAAATGATGGTATTGATATTATTATTTCGTGTTTGCGAGTTTTCAATCATTTGATAGGCGTATATCACGGTGTAGGATTGATTTCATAGTATGAAATCAACCCTACACCGTGATATAGACGCCTATCAAATGATGGTATTGATATTATTATTTCGTGTTTGCGAGTTTTCATTCATTTGATAGGCATATATCACGGTGTAGGATTGATTTCATAGTATGAAATCAACCCTACACCGTGATATAGACGCCTATCAAATGATGGTATTGATATTATGATTTCGTGTTTGCGAGTTTTCAATCATTTGATAGGCGTATATCACGGTGTAGGATTGATTTCATAGTATGAAATCAACCCTACACCGTGATATAGACGCCTATCAAATGATGGTATTGATATTATTATTTCGTGTTTGCGAGTTTTCAATCATTTGATAGGCGTATATCACGGTGTAGG
>CM064582.1:13079556-13242056 GCA_032716605.1 Paralithodes platypus
CACATACACCTCAGACACTGGGACCACAAGTGCATACTAGCACTCACTAACATATCAAAACTACAGCTATAGCCACACAACACCAATTACCAGCACCTTTGGAAGCATGGATCATCGGATACACATTCCCCAAACCCAACACCAGAAAGGAACCCCCACGCGTTACCCTCCTCGCAACGCCCCATCACACTCCTTTGACTCCCCCTCCAAAAGTCATTTGAACGCCTAGTATTTACAACCTAATCTACACCTGGACCTACCCCTAGCTCCAAACAAAACCCCCCCATGGCTTTAGGCCATCCTGCACTCCACAAACACATCTTCTCACAAGACCTTACCACAAAGAGCTTTCGACGGCATCAACTGCAGCTACGACCACCACACAGATTCACTATTAGCCACACTCAAAATTAGTAAAGTTTCGATGCCATACACCGCCACCAACCTAACAAACAAAATCTACAACACGAAACATGCACAACAACACAAAACAGGTGGCTGGCCAACTTCCTAGCACGGCAGAATGTGCCAGCACGTATCTTTGACGGTCAAGTCATCTAAAAATCAGAAACTTCCAAACGGAAGTCCCACCAGGATCCGTCCTATCGCCCGCACTCTTCAATCTGTACATGCACAGTATATAACTACATCCAATACGCCCCAAATAAACTTAGCCTCCTATGCAGATGACATACACACTCACATGCCACCCAACACCATGACCAAAAAGAGCAACAACAGATCTCCTTCAACCCTATCTCAACACACTACATGGCTGGGGGTGCAATACAAACAGACTTAAATCTAGCCCCAGCCAAATCCACCCGCAACCCTGCTCACAAGTTGGACAGGAGAACCACGAATACAATCCCTCAACTCACCATTTAAAACAAAACACACCCCTAAACACATACACACACACCAAAAATCCTAGGAGTAACATATAATACTTCATATGACATTCAAAACAGCACACCCACAAAAACATTAAAAAGAAACTGACACCCAGACTTAACGCCCTCAGGTCACTTGCTCACACAAAATTGGGACACAAACAAAGGAAAACTACCACCACAAGTATATAAACAATACAGACAGATCAGTGAAGGACTTCGCAAGCCCAGACTGCGCTTCTAACCT
Organism: Paralithodes platypus; assembly: GCA_032716605.1. Taxonomy (NCBI): domain Eukaryota; kingdom Metazoa; phylum Arthropoda; class Malacostraca; order Decapoda; family Lithodidae; genus Paralithodes; species Paralithodes platypus. The sequence goes on from CM064582.1 coordinate 13,080,697, forward strand.
AGATGAAACACATCTTACGTCATTACAGAATATTCAAAACAAAGACCTGAAGATCATTACAGGCTGCACAGCTACTGCACCCACAGCTCACCTACATCAAGGCACCAAAATCCTCACAAAGTCAAAGGACCATCTGGACCATGAGAGGCACTCAATTCCTGGTCAGCAGGCCTCACGAACCAAGACAACCCCTCTTAAACTACATGGCAACACACCCACAGACACCAAGAAATATCAAAACAACACCCAGCACACGGTATCACACACAATTATTGTCCTCTCTCCCTCCCTGCCCACCCCGAACCAACTTCCAGAAGCACATCCATACTCATATCACTCACCGATCCATTCACTCACTCACAGACAACACACAGCTGCATGCACGACCTCCCGAAATCCATCCTTCCGAATCCTCCCTTCCTCGCGAGGACAGAGTCCACCTGGCCAGGCTGAGATGCGGACACCATCCAACTCTCCTGAGCTATCAGAAGAGACTGGATGACTCCGTTGTCGACGCCTGACCGGGATGTAACACAGCACCCCATACCATTAAACACATCATAGAAGACTGCATTTCACACAACCACTTACGCCAACAACACAATCTACACTCAATGAGAGCTCTGTGGGAAAGCCCGATCGTGGCCATGGCCTTCCTCAGGGACTCGGGGCTGTTCGACCAGGCAGCTTAGGGAACAACAACAACAACCCCTCATTTTCCCTGATCTTCATAGCCCTCCCCATTAGTGGGGGCCATATTTTTAGATTGTTGGATAATGGGTACTGTACTTGGGTAGGCCTAGGCCTATACACTCATTTCCGGTAATAATCATTATTATTAAACACTGATAGCCTAGGCCTAGCCTAAACCTAAATAATAATAACTAGGCTAAACCAACCAAAAATAAACTTTGAAATAGGCCTAGCCTAGCTGTGGTCCGGCTTCTTTAGCCTATATTGACAAAACAAAAATTGTGACATTAAAATTAAGAGTAGGCCTAGGCTATAACTAAATAAGTTGGTCACCAATTATTTTGCAATATTTGAAAACAAATATGGATTTTATATGCGCTAGGCCTAAACATCATATGAAAATGTGTTTTAAGCCTCGGCAAAACCTAATAAAAATATATGGTACTAATTTACTAAAATGGAATTTTTTCGTAACATGGTTGTCAATACCTTCCTATAGCCTAGACGGCACCGATTCGTACACACACCATTTTCACCTGTCTCCCGAGGTCTGTCCACCATCTTTTTAGTCAACACTAACTCCACCTGCCCATCTCTGTCGAAACTACAGGTGTTCATTTCCACAGCTTTGCGCATCACGTCACGAGACACTACTGGGTTCCTATTGGTATTTTTGTGAACACGTCATTATAACGCATATGCTACGTCACGCATACCCTCGGGAGCCAATCACTGAGGTATAATATGTTGATTACGTCATTGCAATCGGCCAATCACAGATACCCACCTTGATTTACCTGAAAATTGCCAGTCGTCATGGCGGTAGAGTGCAAAGGATGTTCACCTCTGCCACACTCTGTTATTGTAGACACTACTCATCCACCCAATGTACTGGGTACCCTACTAGGGGTATACCTACTGAACATGGGTGCTTGCCTACTGATGTGACGTGTAAGAGGTAAGATTTTTTCGCATAGCCTAGGTTTAAACTTCCGGAAATTAATGGGTAATAAATACCACGTACTGAGTACTAATACTATGAATCCGCTGTTGCTGGCATGCAAGGGCTAGTTTAGTATACCACGTACTGAGTACCGGTACTATGAATCCGCTGTTGCTGGCATGCAAGGGCTAGTTTAGTATTCCACGTACTGAGTACTATGAATCCGCTGTTGCTGGCATGCAAGGGCTAGTTTAGTATACCACGTACTGAGTACTATGAATCCGCTGTTGCTGGCATGCAAGGGCTAGTTTAGTATTCCACGTACTGAGTACTATGAATCCGCTGTTGTTGTCATGCAAGGGCTAGTTTAGTGTGCCACGTACTGAGTAGCCTACTATGAATCCGCTGTTGCTGGCATGCAAGGGCTAGTTTAGTATGCCACGTACTGAGTACTATGATTCCGCTGTTGCTGGCATGCAAGGGCTAGTTTAGTATGCCACGTACTGGGTCTAGGTTAGGTTAGGATGGGTTGTTTGGTTAGGTTAATATATTAGGTCTCAGAAACAAGATTCGTAGTTGCGGTAGTATTTACAGATACGCCCGAATACTAAATGGGAGGCGCCCCAACCGCCATGGCACTGGTAAGGGTTCGTGTTGTATGATCCCACGTAGGCCTACTAGGTACCGTACTAGGCCAGGGTGTCAATCCACAAAATATGAATTGTGTTATCATTATGGTTTATTATTTCGTTATCATTATAGCGCGAATGACGGAGAGGCGAGCGCCGGAGGCGCGAGATCTAGGGGGGTCCGGGGGCATGCCCCCCCCAAAAAAAAAATTGAGAATTTAGGTGTCTAAAACAGCATTTCCTGCAATCTGGGGAGATTGTAGGCACCAATCAATCAGGGCTAGACCCAGGTGAGGTTATAGGCATGTGATAAAGAGTCGCTGAAACTCCTGTTTCACTTGCTTGGCCTCTCTTACTGATTTTCTTTGTGCCTCATTTACACTGAGAGCAATCCAGCTAGCTCTCACAAACACCTCCTCCTCCTATCCACTTCACTACACTAAACATGCACACCACACTTCATTCTTCCACACCAAAAAAAAAAAAAAAAAAAAATGATGAATTGTAGCCCAGCCTCGGAGTCCCCAGGGGGGGGGACCATAAATGCCCCCTCACCCGACCGACCATCCCCTGACGACCCCACACAATTACCTGGACCTCGGCCTGTTACTCTTTCTATTAATTTCTGCAACATTCGCGGACTTTCCTCTAACTTTCACTCTGTTGAGCACCATCTCTCCTCCTACAAACCTGATCTTCTCTTCCTCACCGAAACTCAGGTGTCTGTAGCAACATCCAGCAACCCCTTCTCTGTATCCTCCTACTTTCTCTATCCTAGTTTCAAAGCCAAAGGTGGATGTGCATATGTGCACAACAAACTCACTTGCTCTCGTGTTCCCGATTTCGACTCCTCTGAATTCTCAACTTTATGGCTCAAACTTTCCTGTCATTCTCTTACTAAATATTTCTGTGCTGTCTATCTTTCCCCTAACTCTACCAACTTTCCCAAATTCTTTGACTATCTAAACTCTACAGTGGAACACATCTATCCATTTCTCCTTTCTCAGAAATCTCCATCTTAGGAGATTTCAAAGTTCACCACCGCCATTGGCTCTCCTCTCACACTACTGATCCACCTGGTGAACAAGCCTACGTCTTTTCCATCCTAAATGACCTAGAGCAGTTAGTTCAGCAACCCACCCGTATCCCGGATCGCATCGGAGATCGGCCCAACATTCTTGACCGTTTCTAACTTCTAACCCTTCTTCTTATACTGTCGATCTTTTCTCTCCTTTGGGCTCCTCCGACCATAAACTTATCTCTGTCACCTGTCCTATCTCTCCAGTACAGCCACCCGATCCTCCTAGCCGGCGGCGCTTGTGGCACTTTGGCGCTGCCGACTGGGAGGCTCTTTGGCAGTACTTCTTTGATTTCCCATGGAATGATTTCTGCTTCCATGGCCGAGGACCCGAGGAGAGTGCTGAACGCATTACCGAGGTAATCCTATCGGGCATGGAAGCATACATTCCATTCTCTTTCTCTCAGACTAATGCTAAAAAATCTTACTCACTTACTTGGTTTACTCACGCCTGTTCTACTGCTGTCCGCAATAAGGAGGAAGCATTCAAACGGTACCGACGCCTTAAAACTCAAGACTCTCATTCTTCATATGTTTCTGCCCGGAATCAAGCCAAATCTGTTCTTCGACTTGCCAAACACTCTTTCATCAATAATAAATGCACTGAACTATCCAACTCTAGCTCTTCCCAAGCTTTCTGGCATCTAGCCAAAAACCTCTCCAACAATTTCTCTTCCTCGTCTTTCCCTCCCCTTTCCCACTCTGATGGCACAACCATCACTTCTTCCTCTGACAAAGCTAAACTCTTCGCTCAAACTTTTGCTAGAAACTCCACCTTGGATGATTCCGGTGCTATTCCTCCCTCTCCGCCCTCCTCTCTCTTACTTATGCCTAATATCCTAATCTCTTCTAAAGATGTACTTTCTACCCTCTCTGGGCTTAACACTAATAAGGCGTACGGTCCGGACGGTGTTCCTCCTGTTGTTCTCAAAAACTGTGCTTCCGTGCTGACTCCCTGCCTAGGCAAACTCTTTCGTCTCTGTCTATCCTCTAACGTCTTCCCTTCATGCTGGAAGTTTGCTCACATTCAACCTGTCTCAAAGAAGGGTGACCGCTCTCAAACCCTCCAACTATCGTCCAATTGCTCTTATCTCTTGTCTTTCTAAAGTTTTTGAAACTATTCTTGCTTCCAAATTTCTTAAGCATTTCTCTTCTCATAATCTGCTCTCAGATCGCCAGTATGGCTTCCTTAAGGGTCGCTCTACTGGTGATCTTCTTTCATATCTTACTAACTCTTGGTCATCCTCCTTTCGGGACTTCGGTGAGACTTTTTCTATTGCACTAGACATATCGAAAGCCTTCGATAGAGTCTGGCATAAATCTTTAATTTCTAAACTACCCTCCTTCGGTTTCTATCCCTCCATCTGTGCCTTTGTCTCTAATTTCCTTTCCGGCCGTTCCATAGCCGCGGTTGTGGACGGCCATTGTTCACTTCCTCACCCTATAAACTCTGGTGTTCCTCAGGGCTCTGTCCTATCTCCTATTCTCTTTCTAATTTTTATAAATGATCTCCTTAACTGTACCTTAATTCCCATCCATTCATACGCAGACGACTCAACCTTGCACTACTCCATTCGTTTTTCAGAACGCCCCAGCCAGCAATCCCTCAACGACAAACGTAATGAAGCCATAGAACTCTTAAATTCTGATCTAAATACTATTTCCAATTGGGGCAGAGAAAACCTTGTTAACTTTAATGCTTCCAAAACCCAATTTCTCCATCTATCTACCCGTCAGGATCTCCCAGCGGACTATCCCTTATTCTTCAACAATACAAAAATCAACCCTTCATCTTCTCTCAATATTCTTGGTGTCTCTTTTTCTTCTGCTCTCATTTGGAAGGACCATATTACCAGTCTTGCTAAGGCAAGCTCCCAGAAGCTGGGTGTGCTCAACCGCCTTAGAGGGTTCTTTTCCCTGCACAGCTTCTTGCTCTGTACAGGGGCATAGTGCGCCCTTGTATTGAGTATTGTTCACATGTGTGGGGAGGTTCCTCTCACACCGCTCTCCTAGACAAAGTTGAAAGGAAGGCCTTTCGTATCATTAACTCCCGTCCACTCACCAACTCTCTGCAATCTCTCTCTCTCCGCCGCAATGTTGCATCTCTCTCGCTATTCTATCGCTACTATAATAATCAGTGTTCCTCAGAGCTATCCCAGTGCATACCACCTCCTTTACGTAGGGCACGTGGTACCCGTCTTGCAACTCAATCCCACCCCTACTCTGTGCAACTCTCCAACCCAAGAATGAAACGTTACTCTCAAACTTTCTTCTACTCAACAGCTGAGCTCTGGAACTCTCTCCCAGAATCAGTCTTTCCCTCTTCCTATGACTTAAATTGCTTCAAACTCCGTGTGTCCAGGCATTTTGGCTCGAACGTCCCTTGATTTTGGCCCTGTCACTCTTTCAACTATGGGGGAGGCACTCGCTATAGGCAGTTATGCCTTTTGCCTCCCTCAATCACATAGAAAAAAAAAAAAAAAATCTAAAAATCAATCAAGATGGAAAATATGGAGACCAAAATTGTGTCAATTTTTTTTTTTAATTTTTTTTTTTAATTAGACTGTGAAGCGCGGAGGCGCGGAGGCAAGGCGGCTTCAGAGATGGAGTTGCTTCGAGCCGTGAAGCTTCGCATGTCTCACTCCCTAGATTGGAGCAAGACCTCACAGGCCTCACCCCGTGTTCAGCGGTAGAGTGTAAAGGCTATTAGCCTGCCCGAGAGGGAGTAGTTGGACTATAGAAAAAAAAATAAAAAAAATAAATAAAAAATAGCGCGACGGAGCAGCTCGCGCCAAAGGCGCGAGTTATAGGTGGGTCCGGGGATATGCTACCCCGGATTTTTTGTTGAGAATTTAGGTGTCTAAAACAGCATTTCCTGCAATCTAAAAGCAATCAAGATGGAAAATATGGAGACCAAAATTGTGTCAATTTATCTTTTTTGTTTTTTTTTGTTTTTTAATTAGGCCATAGGCTACTGTATATATATATATATATATATATAGCGCAATGGAGCGGCGAGCGCCAAAGGCGCGAGCTTTAAAGAGGTCAGGGGGCATGCCCCCCAGGATTTTTTTTTGAGAATTGAGGTGTCTAAAACAGCATTTCCTGCAATCTAAAAGCAATCAAGATGGAAAATATGGAGACCAAAATTATGACAATTTAGGCCTACTTTTTTTTTTTTTAATTAGGCTTGGCCTAGGCAGCAATAGGCTAAGCCTATTCCAAAACTTAAGAGTAGGCTTAGGCTAGGACCTAGGTTAGCCTAAGCTGACCGTTTGGTGGGGTCAGTACTCAAGGTATTAGTGAGATGGGTCTATAATTGGGCCTTGAAATTGGGGTTGGGTGTGACAGGGATCTGCCTTGTATGGGCCGATCGGCTTTTTGCAGACTCCCATTTTATTATGTTCTTAGGCCTAGGCTATGTAGCCTAGTCTTTAAAAGAAAAAATACAGGTAACAGGAATGTTAGGTTAAATAGGCCTAGGCTTGGCATAGGCTATAGCCTAGGTTAGGCTAGCCTAGACTAAAATCCAAAGGTACCGGTAGGTTACGAAACAAAATTTACGATAAAAATATATTAGGCTATACCTATAGCCTAGGCCTATTCCCACAAGTAGGCTAGGCATCGTCATATCTGTAATCTAACCTCCAAGGCTAGGCCTAAATAACACTTACTTGGCTAGCCACTAGCCTAGGATTAATTTCTTCCACTGTCCACCTACACAATCAGGGTGCCAAAACAGAAAATATCAAGTTCTGGATCATTTTTCTAAGCTTACAAGGATCAACTTGGTGTGGGGGGCACAGCCCCCTGCTACATAACAGGGGGTCCGGGGGGCATAGCCCCCCGGCCGCCGGAGAAATTTTGAGATGTGAAGGTAAATATACGCACAATACATGCTCAAAATGTATTAAAGGGAATGAATAATAGGTAAGATCCTATGTAGCGGTAGTCACCGTATTTTGTTTGCCCATTAACTAAGGATCCTTATTTATATCCTCATATCTCTTAGTTATTTTCTTCACTTACCTCAACAATACTAAACCCCGATAGCTGGGGAGGGTATGAAATGTATCAGGGAAAGAGAGGGGTTGAAACACGGAGATTAACTAGAATATAGCCATCTTGATTAACCAAGCCAAGACGTTGTGTATCCTTGCTTGTGATTGGTTGTTGATTATCGTGACGTCATCAGCCAAGGCGGGCCTCAGCGATGACGTCATTCCAGCCCTCGGCCAACATGTCGTCATTACACCCGCTTAATCTTACACCCGGTTAATTTAACATCAGCGGTGTATATGTTTCACACAACGTGTATTATAATGTCATTAGTGCACTGTGTAATTTGCGTCTTGATATTCAAACCGTTTCTATTTATCAATACTAATTAGTATATTAGTATATTAGTAGCGATATCGTCCCAAGATGAACGGATATATTAGTAATTATAGGGAATAGGCTCGCACCCTTATTTGTTGTTTTTTCCTCCAGATTTTGAGAAATGAGTGTAGGCCCTATTCATGGTCTTAGTTATAATGCCAATGTTGGATACACGATGGGTTGGGGGGGGGTTTTCCCCCCCCCCCCCCCCCCCCCCCCCATGAATTATTGAAATCGTCATCTATGTTGCCAGCAGGGGGTAAATATTGATTACACTGCATAAAGAAGGCGTTTGTAAACTGTGACTGTCCGAAAGAGCTCTGAGATTTATTAGAATGGGCGTTTTTTCGGTCAATATTAAGGAGACGGACCACAGCTATTTTCAATGATTGTATTTTTGTGGATTTGTTATTTATATGATTTATTAGGTTTCTATAGGCCTATTACAATTTGTTCATGCAAATTAAGGAACATATCCAGGAACCTGGCCAACTTTTATTTTGTGAGTTTTTTGGGGGGGTGTTAGCTAGTTTTCATCATTATACAGTGGTTGTCATTAATTAGAATCTCCGGAAAAAAAGTTGTCCCCATTATCCAACAATCTTAAGATACGGCCCCCGATAGTGGGGATGGCTATGAAGTACAGGGAAATTGAGGGGTAAAAGACGAAAATAAGGGGTAATATTAGCGTAACCTAACAACCTTACCTAACCTAACCTAGTATATTAGGTGGGGGCTGCTGCCCCCACACCCCCGCTGGTTTGGTATTTAGCCTAATTCATAAAAGATTGACGGTCGGCAAGAGTTAATTATAAGAGTGAAAGAACTCTATTTCTTATTGCTAATCTGCCAACCTCTGCGTCATATGAGTCTGAAGGGGTTAAGTGGGCTAAGAGTTAATCAACATGGCTAAATTGCAGATAATGTTTCAACATCACGGTAATTGTTTAGTGTATGGCCTCCTCCTAAAGAAAATGGATTTTTGAGCACAGACTGAACCAAATGTTCACCACTGTATTTACATAGCTGGTCATTAACCTAACCTAACCTAACCTAGCCTAGCCTAGCCTAGCCTAACCTAACCTAACCTAACCTAAGCATCCTGGGGGCTGCTGCCCCCAGATCCCCGCTGGTCTTGGGTTGAAAAGTGATAAAAAACACATAGCCTATCTCTTACCTCATTATTCAAAGTTTTGTATTTTGTTTAATATACACTTCCCAGGTAATTTGAACAGTTCTATTGCTCCTATATATCATATAATACACCATAGAATACGTTTTTAATAACTAGAAAAAGAGGACTTCTATTAAACAATTACGATCTTAAGATACGGCCCCCGATAGTGGGGAGGGCTATGAAGTACAGGGAAATTGAGGGGTAAAAGACGAAAATAAGGGGTAATATTAGCGTAACCTAACAACCTTACCTAACCTAACCTAGTATATTAGGTGGGGGCTGCCGCCCCCACAACCCCGCTGGTTTGGTATTTAATTCATAAAAGATTGACGGTCGCCAAAAGAGGTAATTATAAGAGTGAGAGAACTCTATTTCTTATTGCTAATCTGCCAAGCTCTGCATCATATGAGTCTGAAGGGGTTAAGTGGGCTAAGAGTTAATCAACATGGCTAAATTTCATATAATGTTTCAACATCACTTGTTCTTTGATATAATTCAGGGCCTCTCCACCTATATGGGTTATTATTGACGAAGTAAGTGAAGGAAATAAGTCTGTATTGAGGATATTCATTAAAGATTCTGTGGTAATCGTAGCCTAGGCTTGGACCCAAATAACGACGGTATAAAACCCTTACCCTTGGTGTACTGGACAATAATGGTCTGCAGCCAAATTAACACAATTCCGCTGGAAGCTCCGTTGGTAATCCCGTTAAATAGAAGATGTTGTAGGTGTTTTCATAAAGCAAAAACACTTCACTATTCATTGAACAACAGTTCCACCATTTCAAATATGGCCGACTGGCCCGAATCCGAGAGATTATAAACACCAAGGATAATAAATAAATCAATGTGACGTCGTAGAGGGATTGAGAAACAAAAGAGGCTCATTATATGGACTGACGTGTATTTCTACACCCGTTAAAATGTTGCGAGAATTTGTGACGTCACCGTCTAGACAGTGACGTACTCCCACAACAACCATTCATATACCATCATCGCTCGTGACGTCACACCCAGTTTATTGACCAATAGAATAGCAGTATACAACTCGACTCACTTCCACTCGTCGCCCACCAGCTGAGCTGGGAAATTGTAAAAGTGAGTCCACAGATGCCCTCTAATTATTCATTTACCAAGTATATTTTCCATTTGTAGTATACTACGAAGCAACATACATAATACATATATATGTACAAACAACAAATATGCTATAACACTGCCCAGTTCTTGAGATATAATGCATGCCATTTCGCAGGAATATACCGAATAATATTGTAAGTAAAAGGGATGTTAGCCTATGTATGTTTACTGGTGTTTAATCAGGATACTAGGGGAGCTGGCTGCCTGTACTTCAGTCTCAAAGAGATTCACTTCAGGTCCACTAATATAGGCATTGAAAACAGGTTTTTAAATTATTCTTAGCAGTCCCTGTTTTAGTTTTGTAACTTTTGTCCAATAAAGATTTCATGTATTTTGTTGTTGCATTCCAAGAACTATTACATACCGGTACTTAATTTATATCCTTTCATATGATACATGAGTTACTAGGCCTATAGAGTACTGGTTAAAATACATACCGGTACCAAGTTTCAAGAATAAACTTTGATTAGAACATTTGTTTGTCTATTATTTTCCCTGGGCCGAGTAAAAAATACCTGGGTAGGCTATTCCCATCTCGGGTTAAGTCCTAACCTAACCTAACCCTAATATAATACATACATACATACATACATACATACATAAAATTTTAAGACTGAGTGTTCCACACATAAGTGCAGTTTCAGTCTCTTGTCCTAATGGCGGCATTCCAGGCAACCCTGTTAAGGGCTGCTTCACTTGTCAAGTTCTTGGATTTGAGATCGGCGCGTATAGTCCGATCCCAGGTCTTCCTCAGTCCACCCCTTGGTGAAGCTCCCTCCACAATCACAGACCTGCATTTTTTCACCCAATTTTGTTCATCCATTCTCTCCACATGTCCATACCATCCCAGTCTACTTGTACGCATCACCTCGCTAATACTCTTTATACCTAAACGTCTCCTCAGCTCAACATTTGTTATTCTATCCTGTAGCCTGGCCCCACACATCCATCTCACCATTCTCATCTCATTACGCTCCATTCTGTTGACATCCTCTACTTTAACGGCCCATGTTTCTGAGGCATACGTCATTGCACTTCTAACACATGAGGCATACACCTTTCCCTTCAGGGGGAGAGGCATTCTTTTCATGGTCAGGATTGGCATCAATTCTCTGAACTTCCCCCAGCCACACCTAATTCTAGCAACAGTGGCAGCCTCAGCCCCACCACCGGCAGAGATGGTATCTCCTAGGTAACAAAACTTGTTCACCAGCTCCAAAGACTCATTTCCAAAATTCACAGCCACAGGATCATCACTTAACACAAGCTCGCCTTTGCACACTACGCACTCAAATTTCTCTATTTCTGACTTATCCTTCGGCAGGGGCCCCTTTATTCTACTACAGCGCTTACTCCCATGGTGTACCCAACATCGACAGATGCTACATTGAATTGAGTTAACGCCCACTCCCTTTCCACACACTGCACATGGGTATGCACCGCTCTTTTCCACATTGCCTCGTCTCAAACTACAATGCATAACCTTGGTTTTGTTAATATTGACTCTTAAACCCTTGCTCACCATGCCCTCTCTCCACTCTCTGAATTTGGCCTCAGCATCCTGCATACTGTCAGCTATTAGGACTAAATCGTCTGCATAAAACAGTTCCAACGGGAGTCCGCCTCTAAAAATTCTAGACAGCGCCTCCAAGACCATAATAAAGAGGAGGGGGCTTAACACTGAACCCTGATGGACTCCAACACGGACTGCGAACTCATCACTCAGTACACCCTTCACCCTCACCGAACTTCGCGAATCCTCATACATCTTCATTATCACACGCACCAGCCACTCTTCCACACCAAGTTTCCTCATAGCCCACTGTACAACATCTCTAGGTACCCTATCAAAGGCCTTCTCCAGGTCTACAAACACAAAGTAAAGATCCCTACCTTTTAGTAAGTATCTTTCCTGTATCTGCCTGACTATGAAGATAGCATCGATTGTACCACGTCCTGGCATAAAACCAAACTGCATATCATCAATAGAGATGCTTTGCCTGATCAAACCCTCAAGGACTCTCTCACAGACCTTCATGATTTGGTCAAGCATTTTCAGGCCCCTATAATTTCCTCTATCTAGCGCATCCCCTTTTCCTTTGTATATATTTACTATTACACTTTTGAGCCAATCCTCTGGGATTTTCTCATCTTTAATAATGGTGTTTATCAACTCAGTGACTAAGTTTACACCAATCTCCCCCGAGGCTTTTATCATCTCAGCGACAATGTCGGAGCAACCTGGAGCTTTACCGTCCTTCATTAAATTATTGATTGCGTTGCTCACTACAGCTGGTGCTATCAAAGGAGGGGGCCCAGATATTGGTTTTTCGATACTAAGCTGTTCCTTATCCCATTCAAACTCTACATTTAGCAATCGTTCATAGTGTACCTTCCATGCTTCTCTGATTTCATTTTCTGCATACACAATCTTCCCATTATCATCTCTAACACACTGTTCACCTATAATATCCCTACTGTCATTTTTAACTCGCCTAGCTAGGTTGAAGATCCCATTGGGATTGTCAGTGTTACACACTTGTTCGAGGACCAGGTCCTTAATGCGATTTTTAGCATTGTAAATAACTCTTTTGGCAGTTCGTTTAGCTGCCTGGTATTCCTCCCTGCTGCCTCCTTTCTTCCATGCTTTGAAGCATCTCCTTTTCTGTTTCACAGCATGTTCTACCTCATCGTTCCACCACCAAGAGGTCTTATTCCTGGGGTGACCCTTTGTTTTCCCACAGACTTTGTCAGTGGCAGCGATAAGGCTATGCTTAAGAAAGTTCCATTGGCTATTTACATCATATATACCAGTATACCAGTATAATAAGTTTAGGTTATAACTTAACATTACCTGGGAAAGAGAGGGCAGGGACCCTGGGTGACCCATAGCATGATAGCGCATTTTAAGACGTTATTTCTCAGTAAATACTGGTTTCCGACATTCAATTAAACATCCTACAAGTTCTAACCAGTCCCCTGAACAGTTTTTAATAGGGTACTTCAGGATATTTTAACGGGACCATAGGTAAACATTTCTCCTGTATATATATATATATATATATAGGCTATATATATATATATATAGCGCAACGGAGCGGCGAGCGCCGAAGGTGCGTGCTTTAAAGAGGTCAGGGGGCATGCCCCCCAGGATTTTTTTTGAGAATTGAGGTATCTAAAACAGCATATCCTGCAATCTATATATCATGTATATCTCAAGAGTAGCCTAGGCTAGGTTAGCCTAGCTGCCTAGCCTAACCTTACAAAAAAAAACAAAAAAAAAAAAAACAGGAATGTTGGTCTAGGATAAGTTTAATATACACTTCCCAGGTCATTTTAACAGTGTTACAGTTCTATCCTATAATACACCATAGAGTATGTTTTTAATAACTAGAAAAAAGGTCATCTTATAAATAATTACCTTAATAATTAATTGAGGACCTTCGCCGTTCCCGGGTTAAGAGGTGGGGGCTCTGACTCCTCTGAGTCTTAGCCTACCAGAACCAGATTCCCAGAAATAATGAGAAATTCTCAGTAACACACAGTAACACTAAAACACAGATCTGAAACAATGGGGGTCTTCTGGAATCTGGTCACTGTGCCCGCACTGATGTAACACTATTTTCAGCATACACACGAATAGTCTATCACTAGTCAGGCAATAGTCTCCAATATCTAGGTGATTTCGGCCTTATATAGGCCTATGTAAACACTACTAAAGTCTATGACAGTTTAAAGCACACACAAATGCTATTACAATTACTGTCTACACGAACTGTTCAGCAATATGGCGGGACTGGGGTCAGAGAATATTGTTGGAACTGGACTAGAATGAAATGATAAATGATACTTATAAATTATCATTTCACGCAAACATCGCTCTTGAGTCCCTGATAGCCTTCAGTTTTAAGGCTATAAATCCTTAGTTTATAGATCACATTAACGTTTGTATGCATGAATGATGTCTATAGACCTTACAGCTTCCGTGTTTGATATTATTGATACAAAACCCTTATTAAAACTTATATGACGGTATGGGTGATGCGATATTTCTGTACGTGCTTCTCGATATTCCAGGACATGTTGTTTGTTTACATCAGTCAACATTATATAGATGCCATTTATTTGAGGCGAAATTCATTTAATATGTCAATGTTTACCATTTTAAAATAATTATATATTAATAAAAGCTATTTAGAGAAACTTGTAATGCATTCTTACATTATTATATGACACATACATTATTTTTACAAGCGTTGATATTTCGGGAAAGAATATTGGCCTTCTTTTTAATCTGCCATTGGCTGCTTATACAAGGCGCCAATTTTAAATAACCATATATAAAAGTGTATTAAGATAGTAGGCCTAATTTAATACAAGACCTATCATTAGGGAAAGCCTATCCAGCCTACTGTTTGACTGGAAAGTTGCCCAAATGAAAATGATTTGGAGATACGAATTAGTACAGCAATTTTAATTATGCATTTATAATAGTCAATTAAATTTGGTAAGTAGCCTACTAGGGAGTTTATATATTTCAAAATTGCAGCCTCTCATGCAGAAACTATAAGGTCAAACATTCCCTAAATCGAAATAGTCGAACAAGTTCCAATAGTTAAAGAAGCCTAATGTTCTTTTAATTTTCATTGTGGATGGGTGGATAATATATGCAGGTAGGATACTTTAACCCCTTCAGACTCATATGACGCAGAGGTTGCCAGATTAGCAATAAGAAATAGAGTTCTCTCACTCTTAATTACCTCTCCAAAATTAGTTTTCTGCCCACAGCTAACTCAAAGACAACTGCAGAGGTTGAAGTAACTAAACTAAAGATTTCTAAATACCACTGATGGCAACAAAGGCTTTAAAGTATCCCTAAAAGGCTCAAAATCGCGTCATATGTCGGAGAGGGTTAACTGTAGGCTTATTTCTTACCGATTCTCCACCTTACTGATGCTGGAGCCTGGATATTCGTTGCGATGAAAAACCTTCCTCTCCAGCGTTCTTCCTGGAATAATCTTGGCCATTGCATAATCACAAACAGCATGAATTCTCTCTTCTAGATTTCAATCAATTTCCCTTCGGAATTAGTGTACTGTATAACTGTATTCCATAAGTTAGACAGTCATGAATGACTACTACCTATTCAAGAAGTGACAAGACCAAACATTAAATCTATATTATTATTATTAGTTATTTTTATTGGCATCGAAGTATAAACATCATCTATGAGTATCTGTGAGTATCTGTGAGAGAGATGCCATTTCATTCTATGTGTCACACAATTTTTGGACTTATATACCTCGGTCTTCGAAGGTATAATACTTACCATAACATATATTGCAATTAATGTGCGGAAGAGTAAGGTTATGTAATGTTTGACAGGCTGAGGTTGGTAATTTGGGAGAGAGGTATCCTGACCAGAATTCGAACCCACTCACTCAGGTATGTTTGTGAGAGTTGGGCACCGTATTCACTCGACCATGAGCGACAGTAGCATTAGATTTGTCATCAGAGAGGTTCCATATTAGTACCAGGACGATTAAAATTGTATCACTTAGCCAAGTTGGCAGGGGGGAATGTGTAAAATAGTCATTGTTGAAGTCAAGTAAACTCGCCATGTGTATGAAGGCATAAACCTCCGCAACACTATAACCTGGTTCTCCAAATATGAACGAAGGTTGGTTCCCTTGTATCAGCTCATGGTTGTTGTTGTTGTTCCCCAAGCTGCCTGGCCGAACAGCCCCACGGCCCCGAGCAAGGCCAAGGCCATAACCGAGTGCCCCCACAGAACCCTCCCCGCCGACCACAATAAAGCCTGGGTGACCTTACCTTTTGATACCTTTTGATGTGTTCGCCGCTCTCCTAGCGGCACCAAGGAGCGCGATGCCCCTCGTTATGGGTGGTGATCGAAAGCCACTCCATGGCGGGGAGCTGAGGAGGGTGCGGAAATGCCTGGGAAACCAAAGCCCCACCCAGGGCCCTGTGTCCCTCAGCAATTATGAAGAGAAAGTTGAGGGGCAAGGGAAAAATGTGACGCTTTGGCTTCCAATCTTGGTAGATTGGGAGGTCAATCCACGTTAGAGACGCCGTCACTTGAGATCTAGAAAATATATAAGTAAAAGGAACAGTCAGAGTAAGCTATGGGTATGGCAGAGATTGCTCAGTTCTCACTCTGATAGACCAGCCCATCACCACATGACTAGAACCCAATCCTCTCAGCATCAGCTAGGAAAGGCCCTAGAAAGCCGCCTTTGGCGGGGGGATAGCTCCCCTATTTCAACCCTTTTCGGGGTTGGGCACCCGCCAATTGTCATGGTTGAGTAAATATGGTGCCCAACTTTCACAAACATACCTGAGTGAGTAGGTTTGAATCCTAAACAGTAATGTTTTGGCCTTTAAAACAGGGTTGCTCACCTGGTAGGGCCGCCAATCGATAGCGCATGACAGGCCAAGGATTAGGCAGCCCAGGAGATAGCATGACACGCCAGTGCTTACCTATGAATTGGTAGTGAGGAAATAAGAATTGGTTTCTTGTGTGGTCCCCACCTCTTAAGACGTGTCAGCCTAAATGTTCTCTATACCCGTGTGTCTGTCGTACCGTGATTTGAATGTGGCTATCGTGGGCGCAGTTACTATCCCGTCTGGGAGTGAGTTCCAGTCATCGATCACCCGGATCGCAAACCAGTTCCCTTTTAGTTTTGTTCTCCAGTGGTCCGGTTTCGCTAGTTTCAGTGAATGTCCTCTCAGATTGTTTGTGTTGAGGCAAAAGAATCTGGCGTAAGGGATGTCGTCAAAGCCATGCATTAGCTTGTAGGTTTCGATCATATCACCTCTTTTTCTCCGGTCACTGAGTGTCTGCAGTCCCGGTCGCTGACATCTCTCCTCGTAGGGCAGGTGTGTTAGTTTTCAGATGCAACATTTGATGTACTGGAGATGCTTGACAATGGGGTGACTGGTAGTGTGTGTCGGACCAATAATATGATGGGGTATCAGGGGTTGAGATGTTGCTTAAAAATGGGAAAGGGGATTTTATGAGTTGTGGAAGTGTTGGGTCAATTTAGATTTGAATTGAGCAAGGGAGGGGGAATCAACTATTTCAGCTGGTAGGGAGTTCCACTGATGGATTATACAACAGGAGTGGTGATGGGCTGGTCTATCAGAGTGAGAATTGAGCGATCTCTGCCATACCCATAGCTTACTCCGACTGTTCCTTTTACTTATATATTTTCTAGATCTCAAGTGACGGCGTCTCTTCCGTGGATTGACCTCCCAATCTACCAAGATTGGAAGCCAAAGCGTCACATTTTTCCTTTGCCCCTCGACTTTCTCTTCATAATTGCTGAGGGGCACAGGGCCCTGGGTGGGGCTTTGATTTCCCGGGCGTTTCCGCACCCTCCTCAGCTCCCCGCCATGGAGTGGCTTCGGTCACCCAGGCTTTATTGTGGTCGGCAGGGAGGGATCTGTGGGGGCGCTCGGTTATGGCCTTGGCCTTGCTCGGGGCCGTTCGGCCAGGCAGCTTGGGAGAAAAACCTTTTTCTTGCTTCGGTTTCTGTGTGGGGAACAAAGATCTTGTATTTATGACCTCTTACTCCTTGGTGGGGTGACATAGTGAACAGGTCATGGTGTTTAATGGGCGAGAGATTATGGAATATTTTGGAACACTGAATAAGGTCGGTCCTCAACAATCTGCCTTTAATTGAAAACAGGTTTAAGGTAGAGAGACGGTCATGATAAGTGAGACTTGAGTGGTTGGTTACTTGTTTCGTCCACCGACGTTGAACAGACTCTAGAAGATTAAGATCGCCTTGAAGGCTTGAAAACCAGTATTCCAAACAGGAGAAGCAAAGTCAAGCAAGGGTCTGATGTAGATGCTAAAATGTTGATATTTTATTGGAGATCTTGAGAGCTTGATTGTGGTGACTTACTTGGATGCTGGATGTAGAGTTTGAGGTCGTCAGCAAACAACTTGTAGTGCGGTCACAGAATGTGAGGTTAGGTTGAATGGTCGGATTATGGAGACTGTTAGCTCATTTAAGTATTTTAAGGCAGTACCGTGTGGAGTTACCTGGGGAGATAGACAGACAAATCAAGAAGTAGGAGAGCATTGTGGTGTTGATGTGCTGGAGAGTGTGACTGTGATATTAAGGAACACTTTGAGATGATTCGGTCATAATCAGCCTTGTAGTAGTTCCTGGGTTATAATTGTAGGCCTACAATTTATTTTTGGATCTGGGTTCCAGACTAACTTCTTTATAGAACGAATCTCGCAAGTGGTCAATTTCCTCATTCAGTGTTCATTTTTTACACAAGGGGATAGTTTCCTATTCATTCCGATATATTTGTCAATTTCTAATAGTTTACGTCAAGCTTCGAATAGTTGTTGGGTAAATCTTTGCCCCCTACACCTTTATATATGGTTATTTAAAATTGGCGCCTTGTATAAACCAATATGGCTGACTGATGAAGGATAATATTCTACACCTAAACTTGTTCTCTTGTAAAAATAATGTATAGTGCCATATAATATACAATAGATTGTAAGAATGCATGTAAAGTTTCTCTAAATAGCTTCTATTAATATATAATTATTTTAAAATGGTAAATATTGACATATTAAATGAAATTCGCCTCATATTATTGTCCCCAGAATAATGTTGACGAATGTAAACAAACAAAAAATGGACCCTACTTGGGATAGCACGCAAAAAAAGCACGCATCACCCATACCGTCATATAAGTTTTGATAAGGGTTGTGTATCAATATTTATATCACACACGGAATCTGTAAGGCCTATAGACATCATTCATGTATACACACGTTACTGTGCTCTATAATCTAAGGATTTATAGCCTTAAAACTGAAGGCTATCAGAGACTGGGAGGGAGGTTTGTGTGAAATGATACTTATAAGTTATCAGTTATCAGTTTATTCCAGTTCCAATAATATTTGGTTCTTCCCCCGTCCCGCCATATTGCTGAACGTTCGTGTAGACAGTAGTTGTAATAGCATTTGTGTGTGCTTTAAACTGTCATAGACTTTAGTAGTGTTTACATAGATATAAGGCCGAAATCACCTAGATATTGGAGACTATTGCCTGACTAGTGATAAGTGATATTCGTGTGTATGCTGACCTGAAAATATAGTGTTAAATTTATCAGGGCGGGCACGATGACCAGATTGAGATTCCAGAAGTCGACCCCATTGTTTAATTGTTAATTTGATAGCCCTAAGGCGGCTGATAAGTGATATTCGTGTGTATGCTGACCTGAATATATAGTGTTAAATTTATCAGGATTATCAGGGCGGGCACGATGACCAGATTGAGATTCCAGAAGTCGACCCCATTGTTTAATTGTTAATTTGATAGCCCAAAGGCCCTAATGGACTGTGTAAATTGTAAAATTTGTAATGTCTGAATATCAGTGTTTTAGTGTTACTGAGATTTTCTCATTATTTCTGGGAATCTGGTAATTCTGGTTCTGGTAGGCTCAGACTCTCAGAGCCCCCACCTCTTAACCCGGGAACGGCGAAGGTCCTCAATGCTCAATCAAGGTAATTATTTATAAGATGACCTTTTTTTCTAGTTATTAAAAACTTATTCTATGGTGTTGTTGTTGTTGCCCAAGCTGCCTGGCCGAACAGCCCCAAGGCCCCGAGCAAGGCCGAGGCCATAACCGAGCGCCCCCACAGAACCCTCCCTGCCGACCACAATAAAGCCTGGGTGACCGAAGCCACTCCATGGCGGGGAGCTGAGGAGGGTGCGGAAACCGTGAAACGGCCGGGAAACCAAAGACCCACCCAGGGCCCTGTGCCCCTCAGCAATTATGAAGAGAAAGTTGAGGGGCAAAGGAAAAATGTGACGCTTTGGCTTCCAATCTTGGTAGATTGGGAGGTCAATCCACGGAAGAGACGCCGTCACTTGAGATCTAGAAAATATATAAGTAAAAGGAACAGTCAGAGTAAGCTATGGGTATGGCAGAGATCGCTTAGTTCTCATTCTGATAGACCAGCCCATCACCACATTCTATGGTGTATTATATAATATATAGAACTTAGAAGCAATACTGTGGACAGTGTGGTCCGAGTGGACTGTGGACTGTGGACACCCTTAATCCAAAAGTGACAAGTCCAAAACAAAATCTTGGGGGGGGGGGGCCCCCCCCAACCTCAATCACTTTGGCAATTAGGCACTCCAAATTCTTGTGAAGTTGTTTTCTGTAACATTAATACAACCCCCCCCTCCAAAAAAAAAAATTAGCCTAGGGGAGTTTCTGTTATCATTATTCAAAAAATTCATTTGCGTTATCACTAAAAAAAAAAACAGCGTCGTTTGACACCCTGTAGGCTACGGACACATTGTAGGCGTTAGGTGTGGATTAGGCCTAGGCTTGTATCCAATGTACTAGGTCTATGTTGCTGGATATTTATGATTTAAATAAGTGCTACGTTTTCGATAAATCTGGTTATATGGCTTTGCAATTAGGGAAATCATGAGGCGATTACCGACATTTTGTTACTCTTTTTCGATTACATACATACATACATAACATTTTAAGACTGAGTGTTCCACACATAAGTGCAGTTTCAGTCTCTTGTCCTAATGGCGGCGTTCCAGGCAACCCTGTTAAGGGCTGCTTCACTTGTCAAGTTCTTGGATTTGAGATCGGCGCGTATAGTCCGATCCCAGGTCTTCCTCGGTCCACCCCTTGGTGCAGCTCCCTCCACAATCACAGACCTGCATTTTGTCACCCAATTTTGTTCATCCATTCTCTCCACATGTCCAAAATACGATCCAAGTTTTGTCAAAAATTGCTTCGGGTTTTCCAAAATTAGGGGTAAAACGCCGATGAAAGTACCGTCGGTCAATAAAAATACCGATTTTCATTTGCACATTACGCATATAAAAACTTTCTGTATATAACTTTCATTGGTATATTCATAAAGAGCACACTCTAAGCTATTCACGAGTTACTTAAAACACTAAAATCGGCTTACGGTAGCCATGTAATAACATGGTGAACCTTCGTGAAAGTGGCACAAAACGGCGAATTTATTGGTGGATGGTGGAAAGTTCTGGGTCCGGATGTTGGTACCACCTATTATAACATTGGTAATTTAATTCATATCTTTCTTATACCCCCTACATATGATTCGGAAAGCCTTCAGCTTTGCATATATATGCATATTTTGTACCTAGGTCACATAATAATACAGTAAAAGTCCTTTAATCCGACGACCGATGATTCGAATCTCCCAATAGTCCGAATTTTTCAATTTGAGGCCAAATCCGAATTCACCCGATGGTCCGAATTTCAAGAAGTCCCAAAGTCCCCTTTTTGAGGCATTAGTCCACTCAAATGACACATAATGGAGCACACACATATCATATGTTCATGAATTCACTTTAAAAGTTTACCATTGTCATTGTAGCCTATTACCTACTTCAAAACATTCAGATTAATGGTCAAAGGAAGCTACTGATTTAAACGTAAACACCACATCGTCTGCTAGAGAGTTTGTTTTGCTCTTGAACGCATCCTTGGGACGCTCCGATGCGCTACTGGCTTGCACCGCATTTTCTGCAAGCACATTCAGTCTTGAGCTTGAAAACGCACCTTTGGACGTTCCGATACGCTACTATTTATAGTTCAGTGATCGGAGCGTCCCAAGGGTGCTTTCAAGATAACAAGACAAGGGTGCTTTCAATACAATATAATATAACAGAGCACGTCACAAAAGGAAAATCACAAAAGGAAAATTACAAGAACCTCTCAGGGAAGTGCCGTTGTTAAGGCATTACTTCCCGAACCACATCTGATCTGATCTTCAAGAGCAAGACAAACTCGCTAGTAGACGGAAGAAGAAGAAGACGACGATTCGGACATATGGTGTTTACGTTTATATCAGCAGATTCCTTTGACCATTAATCTGAATGTTTTGAAGTAGGTAATAGGCTACAATGATAAACTTTTGAAGTGATTTCATGAACATATGATATGTGTGTGTGCACCATTGTGTCATTTGGGTGGCCTAATGCCTCAATGTTTTCGTCATACACAGGTTCATAGGGGTAAAGTCCGATAATCCGAAAAATCCACTAATCCGAACGAGGGCCGGTCCGCTGCCCTTCGGATTAACGGAAGTTTACTGTACTTAACCCTCCAGCCCCGGCTATGTATTATATATATATTCCCCGAAACCCGGGTGTTTTGGCCGAAAAACGTCTAGGCTAGGCTACCGTATATTTGTTAATCTGACTGCTTCCCGCATTCCCGCGCATCCCCAAGCGTAGCTGTGTTATTTACCTGTAGAATGGCATTAAGTAGAGCTCTCTAAGTCAACTGGTTGAGCTGTGATGATGATTTCATTGGAGATAACTTTATGGCCAAAACAGCCACTTTACACTACTTTTGGATACTTAACAACAACATACAGGCACACACAAACAAGCGACGCTCTCCTTCTTGTGGCCGGAGATGCGGAGCGACGGTCCAGCCGGCTGTTGTTTACATGCGTCGGACCGACGCCTCGCACACGAAGCTCACAGGCTTTGACCTCATGGGTGTTTAAGAGCCCTTCCGGGCAGCTCGTGTATGCTTTTTTATGGGCGTTCAAGAGCCCTTCCGGGAACAGAGGGTTAATTCGAATACTTACCAAAGTCGATGTTAGGCCATCAGAATTGTCTCAATATTATCCTATTTTCACCAATTTAAGCAGCTCCTCGTTGTCATACAGAACGTTCATATCCCAGCACCGCATCCAACTCGTTAGTAAATAGACGGAACGAGGGAGTTGCGGAGCTGCCTGGCTGCAGCGGAGGTCCACTTTAGCTGCGTCAAGAGAGGACGGAATTCTACCAAGTATGACCAAGTAAGTAAGTAAATCATGTGTGGAAATGCTGATACTAAAGCTACATTCTCCATATTAGCCTGAAATATGACGAGAAACCGAAAATCCGCCATTTTTCTTCACTGAATGAGTAAGACTGGCCTCTTAGTTCTTAATCCATTACGGTACACTAATCTTCAATTATATACGAAAACTACATAAAAGCATGTCAATAAATAAATGTAACACATATTTATT
Source organism: Paralithodes platypus (assembly GCA_032716605.1). Taxonomy (NCBI): domain Eukaryota; kingdom Metazoa; phylum Arthropoda; class Malacostraca; order Decapoda; family Lithodidae; genus Paralithodes; species Paralithodes platypus. The sequence continues at coordinate 13,103,827 of CM064582.1, forward strand.
ACACAATTCGCGATTTATAGCCATTATTTGCAAGGTAATTACAAAAAATTACCATTAGACATCGTAGTTCGGAAAATGGCTTTGGCTTCAACTTGATACACTTATGGTGACCATATCTTACTTTGAAATATATAGAATATAACATATAATAGGTAGATTTATGCGATAAAGGTAGCATCAGGCCACCCAAAACAATGGTACATTTATTGACCGACCGCAAAAATCGCGCAAGTTTTTATAAAAATCTGTATTTTGCCACAGGGTGCTTTCCATACCTCAAGAATTCGACCACACTAAGCCAAAACGTTTTCAGTCCTGTCCCGGTAGCCATTTTGAATGCAGGTGATCTAGTTTTGTGAATTATTATGTTCCTTCCAACAACCAACTATACTCCTAAAATCCATTTATGAAATTTACAAACACATGTGGCAGTCCGTGGATTCGAACCCAGGATGCTCACACCGAATATCAAGAATATTAAGAAAGTTTTAGACCTTGTCCGCAACGTGAAACGGCGAATCTTGCTCTGCCTCGCAGATATATTCACTTAATACCTTGTAGGACCTATGGAAATGCAGCAATGCTTAGCCTATATATGATATATTTTACCTTTAAAGTGACAATTGATAGTGTGTGCTTCCAGCTGTTTTGTGTAAACAAACCGATGAAGAAAAAAAGGAAGTAGGCCTATAAACCCCACCTGAAGTTGGAGGTTCGCAATTATGGTAGGTGAGACCAGAGTACTTTTATCGGTGTTTTACCCCTATGCTTTTTGGGGTTTGCAATTTAGGGAAACATAAGCCAAAATTCTAAATTAGGTTAGGCTAGGCCTACTGTAATTTGTTTACTCTTAAAACTCACAAAATCCGAGCCAAGTTTTGCCAAAACTTGGCTCGGGTTTTTCAAAATTCGTGTTTTAGGCTATGGCTTTGCAATTTCGGGAAACCTGAGCCAAATTTCTAAATGAGGTTACTGTCATGTTTTGTCTACAAACTCTCAAAATCCGAGCCAGCTTTTGCCAAAACTTGGCTCGGGTTTTCGAAATATTGGGTTTTAGCCTAGGCCTTTGAAATAGGCCTACCTTAAAACACGAGCCAAGTTTGCTAAAAATAAGTTTTAATCGCCGTTTTACGCATTTAGCCTAACCCCTCATTTTCCCTGTACTTCATAGCCGGGTAGGCTGGGTAGCCCTCTCCACTATCGGGCAGCGTGTCTTAACCCGTTGAGCCCCGGCTAGTTATAATATTTTGTTCACCCCAGTCCCAAGCCATTTTCACTTCTTTTTTTTTGTTTGCTAAAATGGAAGACAAGGATGAGAAATGAAAAAAAAAAAAATCACCTCGGACATTTTTTTTTGGGGGGGGGGGGGGCCGGTGAGCCTCAAAAAATTTTGTTGAGCCAAAATGGAAGAGAATGGTGAGAAATGAAGACAAAAATAAAAAAAAAATCATTTCGGTCATTTGGGGGGCGGGGGGGGGTTTCAATAGTTCGTCTCCCCCGCATGACCACCCGCCCGGGAGCACTAGGGTAAAAACTGAGTATGGCATTGTACGGCATACATCCTAAGGAGTGTCTCACATAAATGTCAAGCCTCTAGTTCCCATACGACCGGAGTAATGAAGGTTCAAAGTGGCAGTGAACTAAGGGTGTAAAGTATCCCCACTAAGCCCACCACCACCAGCCGCGTGGCTGTCTCGGCCCGCTCACACCTACTGGCCCGGCTCCCACACACACTACACTACGGTACCTCCCCCTCCTATTCTCCCGCCATTTCCTACCTTACGAGCCACGTAAGTGTTTTTTATATGTCGGACGCACGCGATGCGTCGCTGGGAGTTGGTGATCAAACACTGCCGACGCAACACGTGCGACGCTGGGTCTCACTGGGTTAAGATCGCTGTATAGGCGGCAGGCCTAATGGGGAAAACGGTTTCGCCGAGGGTTGTAATTATTTCCAAACACTATAATGAGTATATAGGCCTAGCCTAGCCTAGGCCTAACAGGGAAAAATAAAAAAATCCATGGGAAAATTGGTGACCATCTTAGCCTATTTAGGCTAGTTTGATAATATTCAAGGACACTAGCCTAGTGAGACGTTATAAGAAACAATTTAGGCCTATTAGGGAAAATAGGCACCAATAGATTCGCCATATTTTTCTCCATATAGCCTAGGCCTAGTCCGCATGGAGGATTTTCGTTATCAACAAATTGAAAAATACCCACTTCACAGACAAATACACCAAAAATCTAAGTCACAGCGGGGGTGTGGGGGCGGCGCCGCGGCAGTCCCCACCTATAATACTAGGTTAGGTTAGGTAAGGTTGTTAGGTTAGGCTAATGTCCTTTCAAAGGGGTATAGGGTAGTAAACACTAGGATAGCCTATACCCGGAGTCCCGGACAGAGGTAAGAAGAAGAAGAAGAGTCCAGCAGTAGTCTCCTTGAATGCTACCTTTAGTTTTTCCAAATTAAGCTAGCCTATAGGCCTACTGACAATAGGTCCTAGTCACAATAGGCCTAGGCCTAGGCCTAGCTGTAAATGTATCATCTTCTTTTTGAACGGTACCACCTTGATTAGGCTAGGCTATAGCCTAGCCTATAAACTCAACCTTGAATACAAATCTAGGTCTAGATAGGCCTAGCCTAAGCCTAGGCTAACATGTTTACCTCAGCTTGTTGTTCAGCTGGGGTCGTCCAGCTCCAGTCTTCTTTAACTAGCCTATAAAGTTTGTGCCGGATTCTTGTAAATTGACAGTTGGGTTCGGTTGTTGGTCGCCTCGCGGACCGGTAGGCATTTATAACTAGGCTACCGCTGCCTCGTTGTCGGCGTCTGGTTCTGGTTCTGGTGGTTGTTCGGGGAAGATCACCTTTACAACAGCCTTACAGCCACTCAGGCTACAGCCCTCCCTATAAATTCTATAATCCTATTGGCGTTTACTTTTTTAAAAGGCTCAGTTCAATTGTTCATTTGATTGGCGGGAGTAGTGCCTTTAAAGCGGCACTCCCTAATGTAGGGTTCTTCTTGCGGTCTGGGTCCAGGTCTATTTTATCTTAATAATTCCTTTATTTTCTTATTTCTTATTTGCCAAAGTCTATACACCGTTGTTTTTGCCTCTTCTGTTGTATTTCTGTTGAATAGTAGGCGGACGATAGTCAACTGCTCATCCTCCTGGTAGGGCTGCTGCAGTGCTGGGTTGTTCCTCCTCTCTTCGCTGTACGCCGGGCAGTGCAGCACAAAGTGGTTCAGGTCCTCATACTCATAGCCACACATGATGCACTCTGTCGTCTCGTTACTAAATCTCCGTCTGTTCCCCAGGTTCATGTTGTTACTCCTGCATTTAAGGGGGGTGACCTGCTTTTGTTCGGTTCTTTTCTATCTTTCTCTGGCTTGTATCCATTCGGCCCAATTCAGCCTACTGTTTTAAGACGTTTATCCCCATCCAGGTGTAAATTTTTTACTGGTGAGCGGTAGCGAGCCAGCATATTTTTTATTTTTGTTTGACAGCAGGCTAAATTTGTAAATTTTTCGATAGAAAAATTTCTCCGGCGAAGCCGGATTTCTTCATATAATGCTGGCTCGCTATCGCTCGCCAGGAAAAAATCGACACCTAGATGGGGATAAACGTTAAAATGCCCCAGAACGAGAAGCCCACCACGGAAGCCACGAGCGAGCACCACCAGGAAACGGGAACAGAAACACCCGAAGGAAAGGCCCACAGAACAAAAGGACCAGGTGACCAAGCCAACCAGTTAAGACAGGCCGAAGCCCGCAGGGCTAAGCAGCTCCAAACAACACCTGCCTATCACTTCTAACCACTGACCCTTCCCCCACCTCGCGTATACACTACCCCTCGTGTCCTACACCTCTACCTACATGATGATGAACATGAATACACCTTAATGTAATACACCCATGCCCTGTCCCTAGGTTGAGCCAATGCCAACCAGTTCAGACAGGCCTAAATCTATGTATGTTTTTCCATCCAAGAAGTAATATGTTAACCCCCTGTCTTGCCAGACAAAGTTTCTGAAGACCAACCGCCCCCATAAATCTATGTATGTTCTTCCATCCGAGAAGTAATATGTTAACCCCCTAAAATACCTTGTCTTGCCAGACTAAGTTTCTGAAGACCAACCGCCCCCATAAATCTATGTATGTTCTTCCATCCGAGAAGTAATCTGTTAAAACCCCATGTCATAATTGATAAGAAACTATGATACCCACGGGTACACCAGTGTATATATAACCATATTATTCCTATAAGACCTAGACAGAAATGACTGCAGATGCTAGCCACCATGCAGTAACTCTAATTCTTGCCCCAACCAGAGATTGTATACACCACCCTCTTTTACCATTGTCTCGACGCCTTTCCACCACGAAACAATACCGAAGCTACCCCTACGAACTGCCGCTTTCTTTGATATATATGTCATAGAAAACGCAGTTCCCAGGAACAACTAGAATCAGCAAGAAATAGTGTCAGAGTAACAGTGTCCATAACCATCGTATTGACGAGTAATAATACACCATGTTTTTCTCTACTTTTATCCACAGTCAAGCACACACCTACAGTTAACCTCCTCTTCCCCACAGCCCACAGTCCACATGATTCTATCATTTCCAAACTCATATACCACCCCTTATTGCTCATCCCCCGGTAGCGTTTGGCTAACGTACCTTCCCTGTCATTAACCCCCAGGCTACGATACCAACTGTAGCCTAATGCCACCCCTACGCCCAGAGACCTTAGGGTCAAACTTCCACGTAACCCCCCGTAACCCTCTCCCTCTCGTTAACCCTCCACACTCCTCAACTCCCTTCCGACCTAGCCTCTCCAGCATACCCCCTGAATATCCTTAACTTTTCCGTTACTAACATTCTCAAACCTTTTGTATATATACTCCTATCCAGCCTACCTTCCCCCAGTAGGAAGGAACACCATTAGAACTTTACTAACCCTTTGCATGCCATCTATTCCCTCACAAGCCATTCACAACCCTGTACCAAATGATCGTCCGTGCGAGGCTAGCCGCCTCACCAGTGACTAACTTCTATTGCCATACTTCCAGATAAATGTGGCAGAGTTAGCAACCCAGTCTCCACCACATCCAACCACCCATGCAATTAACAACCTAACCAAGTAAACCAGCTGATCAAGGCACCTTCGGTTTTGGTATTACGAACACCCACATCTGTCTCATAAACAGAGGGTTATTACAAACCCTTGTGATATGGCAAGCCCCCAGCCACAGCCGCCCCGACGACCATCACAGAGAAGGGACGCGCACCTACCCCTTTCACCCACCCGAGGGGGGAGACCCTACCCCTGCGGAGGTATACCTGACCCCTGTTTTGACTTCCGGGTCATTGCCAGGTAGCACAGGAATTCTTCTTATCAATGAACTAACCATGTATGACTAACACCCTTACTAACCTCTATTAACCCACAATAAACTATTAACCTTCCTTGCATACTCCGATAACCAAATTAGCACCTCAGCTATACCCTAGAATGAAGACTGAGCAATTTAAGAGAGACGCTCCTAGCACAGCTGTCCCAAACCTCCTCGCAAAGTAGATCCGGTCTTTCTCCCCTAAATACTTCCAGTATAGCCAAAATAGTACCTCTTACTAAGGCTCAGTTATATTACAGTATGAAGGCTCCATACAGCCATGTGCCACAACAGTAATCACACCCCTGACCTAGTTCCCGTATCAATTGAGAGCTCAAATAAGTCCATCAAAACTCGAGATCCCTATGGCCGACAGGGTCCAAAACCACACCTATAAATCAATCTCCAGCCCCCAGTAAAATCAGTTGAAAGATAGACACCAACCAGTGGCTGGTCCCTTAAGTTGACTTCTAGCTCTGCCCTTGTTTTGTTCCTGAGAATTGAGTTCCAGAGCCGGCAGACTCCGTGGCAGATTGAGATAGAAGAATCTGTCCACGTAAAAGAAATCTATGTGCACCTTATAACCTTCACATAAACCAGTGGGGATATAAGAGTGTAGCCAGCAACGATCGCCAAGAGATCCGTCTTGAGAACTTCTACATATGGACCATCTGGACGGCCGCGGAACCAGTCGCTAGCCCCCAACCTCACGGACGCAAGATAACCAGGACCAGACCAATCAAATACGACCCAAGATTCACTCTATCAGCACTACAGTGTTACAGTGCTATGTAGAGACTCACTTATTAATATTTTTACGAAGTGGCTATATCTTTGTCCCAGTATAATTCATATATGACCATTCCATTAGGAATTGCTAAGCGTATCAGTGTTTATTAATTAACAGGCGATATTAACTCTCGTAATTACTCATATATCCAGATACTAATACATAACCGTGAAACCCTAGTGATATCTGATATTCGCCCACTGATTTGTGTTCTATGTGTTTCTGATACAAGAATCTAAAACTTAGATCAGTACCCCCCTGAGGTTACTAGAATTCCCGTGCTCTAAAATACGCGTGTCTAATCTAGTCTATGAATTACTCCTTGTGCACCAGAGCTACTAGTGATCAATATAACATTGAATAGGAATCTAGAAGTAATATTTATGGTCTCCAATATATAAACTTGTGAATAAAGCCAGTGATCAGAAGATTAATACCTGAACGTTGGAAGAGGGAGACTAGGATCCATCCAGATCCACTTAATGCTAGTTTGTTAAATTCTATCAATTGTCTTGTACGAATATTCATATCTTCTTATGCATCAGATTAATCATCATCAAATAACATACAGAAGTGTGTCCCTCAATAAAAGTGATCGTGTGTCTTGCTACCGTGTGTTTATTTTGTGTTCTCTATTCCTCATACCTTGTTTTGTGCATGAAGCCTTCTATACCCAGTCAGTTAGAACTCACATTACCCAAGTTAATCCTGTAGAAAAACAGGGCATAACAAACGTCTTAAAATAGTTGGCTGAATGGGGCCGAATGGATACAAGCCAGAGAAAGAGAGAAAAGGACAGAAATAACAAAAAGCAGGTCACCCCCCTTAAACAGGATAACCGAAGCCTCCCTACTATCATACACATTCTCCTGGCCCACTCTCTCACCTTCATCTTTATCTCTTCATTTGTCACTTTCCCTCTTATCCCTAACATTTTTCTACCTCTATTAATCCTTTTATCCATTTATTCTTCTTTCTCTCTTTCATCTCTTCCAAGCAATTTGTTCCCATCTTCTCTCAAAATATATTGTAAATACTTTAACTGTCCCTCCATTATCCTTGCTTTCATACTTGAAATTCCTATCTCTCCTCTTATTGCTGCCTCTTGCGCATACCTCGGAGCTCCCAATATTTGTCTGCTTATGCTATTCTCTATCATTTGCAGTCGTTGTATCTCCTGTTTATTTAAATCTAATATATTTGCTCCATACAGTATTGCAGGGAAGGAGAGCAGGTCTTTCCCGCCCTCAGACCATTCCGACTAGAAGATCCCGCCCGCTTAGCTAGGTCCTTCCCGCCCGAATGTTGTGGGCGGGAAGAGCCAAGCAATCAATCTTTCCTTGGCTGATTCCGCCCTCCAAGATTAGACCGTCCCACCCATTTGTATGGTTCACACAACCTCAGCTGATCTTGCCTAAATGTGCGATGCAAAAGCCTGTAACCTTGAAATTCGTGATTGCATTATATATTTTGTCTATTATGAGGCAATTTTATTCAGATTAGGAAGGTTATTCGAGATAGTCTTAAGCATTTCAACTATCACAGATCCTTCCTAAGCTGTATGAGATCGTCTAATGACAGCCGGAATTAATAAAAAGGTGACATAAACCTTAAAATACCCCAAAAAGGGAATTCCTCCACCAACCTCCCGACCAACAACCCAGTGGTAATTCCGCAAGAACCAGAGCGAAAACCAACCGGGACGAAAGGACCCAACAGCAAGAAGGGAAAGTGGGACGCCCCCGCAAGATCAAAGGAAGCCGCCAACCCTGTCAGTCAACAGAGGAGCGCACGACTGGACCAGGTCGGTCCGACCCCCAACACGGCCGGAAAGAAAAAGGCCCCAAAGGCACGTCGGCCAAAAATGGTGGATCCCCAACCTTTTTAACATTCACAACACTCACATACCAACCCCATGCTCAGCTGTCCTTTTTCTGTTGTAGTAACTAAGTATATAGATAAGTGCCCCCGTGCTCAGTTGCCCCCTTGCCTTGTTCTTCTAGTAACTAAGTGTATATATAATATTAACCAGAGTATGCCACCTGTATTGATATGACATAGCGGCACTGTCCTTGTGTCGCATTGTGCCACGTGCATACCAACCCGGTTTCATCATCTTATTAGGATGACGTCTATAATGCCGTCGTTTATGCATGTATTCACTCCTTAGGGTAACTATCTGTTATCCACGATGTTCTCTCTTTTCCACTTAACTCCGCATGTTACACACCTCTTAAAAACCCAGTCTTCTAAAATACAAACCACATGACTTTCCTCCTAGACATTCTTGATGTACCAACTAAGTATGTATTTCATTAGATAACCACCTTGTGGGTTATAGTACTTTCATTTGTGTAGGTGCGAAGGCGAGCTCAAAACACCTTCGATTTCCAGTCCACAACGAACCCGATCATGATTATGTCACCCCTATAATTAATTATGTAACCCACATACCCCCCCTTGCTCAGCTGTTCCTTTCTTCTATAGTAACTAGATATATATAGACATGTGCCCCCGTGCTCAGCTGCCCTTGTCTTGTTCTTCTAGTAACCACGTGTATATATAATATTAACCGGAATTTGCCCGATCGATATTGCTACAACACAGAAGCACTGCCCATGTCGAATCGTATTCCGTGCATTCCAACCAAGTCCCATTCAGCTTAAGTTCCGCCATGTTATTCCTCTCTTCCATTTACTTTTCCACAATTGTTACACGTCTCCCAATCACCACTTCCTAATCCACAATCCACATTACTCTGTTTTGCTTCGTGACCCCATGCTCAGTGGTAACCTGTTTTTTGGGTCATCCTGTCCTTTGCTCCTTCACGCCCCGCTGCACACACCACCCTACCTGTTCGATCGTAGGGAAATGCCACCCCTATGTCCAGCGCATTAAGGGTCACTACCCTAGGTCACGAGTGGCGCGGCGCCTAGCCTCAAACCACCCCCTTTCCAATATCCAACCCCCACCTGTAAAGACGCCCAGACGAACGTTCTAACATGCCGATCCCGTTAATTTCCTCACCCCAATAAATAGCAGATAAAGACTCATTCTTGTAACCCCATTTACTACCCTCTAACTTACTAGCCCAACTCACAACCTGAACCAGGAGGGCGGACGGCGCGAGGCTACAACAGCCAACCTCTCACCCCTAAGAAGTCGACGGTTCCGCCTGACTTGCATTTTCACGAAAACCACTATTTATGAGCCCCATGAGTAATCCTAGTAAGTAAAAACTAGAGCCCATGATCAACCCTCCCTAGGAGTATCACTCTTGACACCACCACATCATAAGAAAACCCCATTAGCATAGAGAATCCCATATATACATATTTAGGGAGCGGCATGCCCCCCCACCCCAAAGGGACCCCCCAACCCCCGCGGACGTTCACCATGACCCATACGTAGCCAACAAATTCTTGCCAGACACCAGGTGAATTTCCAACAGGTGATGAACTAACCCTCTAAATACCTATCCAAATACCATCCTATCCCATCCTTAACCAAAACCAAAATCTTTCTTATCCCATCCTAGATTACGAATAGCATGTCAGCTAGACCAGAGAAGGATATTTAGGTGAATTGATGAATAATACCTCCCAGCCTAGTCACGTAGGGCGCCAGCAAAGTAGTCCTTAAAAAACCTTCACCAAATCCACCTAAATAACTCTACTAGTACCTCATACTAGAGTTAAGATATCCACGATAATAAATCAGATAACAAGTTACTTACCGCCACATTAAAGACCCCCCTCCCTAACCCCCTAAGTTCACCAGAATAAATTAACTACTTCATAGCACCGACATCCAATACTTCTATAATATTCCTGAAGCTTCCTTGACCTGCCTATAAATAAGACACAGAGACAACAGTCGGGCAGTTGAATATTAGAGCTCAAAGCAACGGTTGACCGCATTGTGTTGTCATCTAACTTCGGCATTCCGTGATCTGTGCAACTCTGTGAGGAAGTGAATTTAAGCTCTTTGTTATGCCCTGATTTTATACAGGATTAGCTTGGTATAGGTGAGTTCTGCAAGACTGGGTTATTGGATTTCTTGCAAAATACATAAAGAGAATCAACAGAGGACATAGATAATCTCGGATAAATGGTTTGTAATACAGCTTTATTATCAATAGCACTCAGGTAGAAGGTATGTAATAGAATTTCACGAACATTAGATGTTGGAGCACTCAGGTAGGTTATTGGACTTATTACAATCTCCCAGCACTTATCGCGGATTTGGATAGAGACATACTTCCCACTTCCAACGTTCAGGCATTATTCTTCTGATCACATTGCTTTATGATACGTAGGGTACATGAATCACACAGGTTAGGTATTTCGCTTTGTTAACTCTCTCTGGTAATATGACTCTTAATCAAGGATGAAAGTATAAGTAATGTGGTTATTGCCCAAGAATTAATCGTAAAGGGATAACTGTAACTAGTTGCACTGGTCTAGGATGTTCACTTGTCTAGGTGATACTTCGGACCGAAAAATATCAGTGAGGGCGAATCAGGTTAAACCTGATGGCAAGAATAATTACGGGAGTCAGTTCGCCTAAGCTAAATTTCACTGATATATATTAATGCGTACTAGCATAATCACTTGTTATAACATCAGAGAAAGTTGAGACACAATCGAATACACTGGATGGTTGATAGCTAACCCGGGAACTGCCGGAAGACTCTTAAGAGTTCCCCCGGCGGACTGCGGGAAGACTCTTAACACCTTACGAGCGGCCTATGCGGTTTATTTATGTGTACCGCCCAGCGGGGTGTTTTTAGCCAAAATAGGGCTGTTTACGTGATCATTTTCATGCCTAAATAAGACCCAGAACGTAAAACAAGTACCTATCCCTGAAAGGGCATAAACAGAGCTTTCGAATGACACCATAACGATCCTTGTATGATGGATAGTTTTCTTGCAATAACCGTGCAACGCGAGTGCAAAAAGCAGGTAATTCGGTACTTTCGGTACATAATTGAGTATGTAGCGAGTGAGAGAGGGAGGAGGGAGCTGAGATTTGTGTCAGTAGGTTCGCCGCGGTGGTCTGGAGCAGTCATACGCTCGCTAGTCTCCTGCCACCACTTGTCTCTCTCTCTCAGCCACATTACGTGCTGAAATTGCCACTCGAGTTATGTCGAGCGCCGCCACATAGTCCAGCTTTATTTAACTCGACTTAAGTGGTGGGCCGCTTTTTAAGGGTTAAGAGTCAGGGAAAACAAAAATCCATTTAAAACACCCCCAATTTTTTTTTTTTTTTTTTTTTTATTGCCCCTGGGCCATGCCAAATATCACTCCTCCACCTCCCCTCCTTCCCCACTTTCCTCCCCTCCTTCAGTTATCACCTATTTTCCCTGTTATTCCCTTATTCTGTGGTATATTTTCGTGCTAACATTAGCGAGTTGCAAGCAGGGCATTGTCATCACTGTTAGCAAGCGAGTGCAAGAGAGAGAGAGAGAGTATCGATCGACAGTCTCTCTCCAGAGGTGGAGAAAAGTGGTGGGAAGTGAGGTTGCCTCAGCCATACATTATGTAACTCCCGGCCTGTATCGCCGATTTTGACCATCCAAACGCTGTTTCCACTTGTTATATTGTTGTAACAGGTTAATACCTATATAATCAACCTATAATAGGTGCATATGGATAAGTATTAATGCTATTTATGGTAAAATAACGATGTTAGTGATGGGAACAGCTCAAATACGTCAGCACAGGAGTGTGGTGTCTCATACCCCCATGCGCACTTCAGAGGTTAATAGCACCGTAAAACTGGTACTCTGTGAAGTAACACTATGATGGAGTTCCTGGTTATCTTGCGTTAGTGATGTTGGGGGTTAACAGTAGCTCTGGGGCCGTCCAAGCTGTCCGGCAGTGTAGAGAAAGTGTGCAGATGGGCTTCTTGCGGGCGGTTGTGCACCTTTCTGGCAACAATTGCTGATGGGTTAAGACAGTCGATTGTTGCCAAGGAGTTATTTTTGCAGAGTCCTCACTCAAGAGTTTCTCACATAATCCCTTCTAACATAACAAGATCTTTCTGCCTTAGATCAGTTATGAGTTATGATCGTTCGTAGCTCAAGTAGCGTATGGTGCACTATCAGAAGTTAATGAAACAATCAATAATTTGTGAATTTGTTGTCTACAAATATAATATTACTGCCGGTAGTCCCGATCGCAATAAAACATTCGTAAAGGGTTAAAACACTTCCTCACAGAGTTGCACAGATTACGGAACGCCGAACTATCGTGAATCTTGAGGGGGGGAGGGGGTATAAGAAAGCCACCGCAGTGTGGACAACCGTTGCTTTGGGCTCTAATATTCAACTGCCCGACTGCTGTCTCTGGGTCTTATTTATAAAGGTCAAGGAAGCTTCAGGAATGTTCTAAAAGTATTGGATGTCGGTGCTATGAAGTAGTTAATTTATTCTGATGAACTTAGGGGGTTAGGGAGGGGGGTCTTTAATGTGGCGATAAGTAACTTGTTATCTGATTTATGATCGTGGATATCTTAACTCTAGTATGAGGTACTAGTAGAGTTATTTAGGCGGATTTGGTGAAGGTTCATAGGGACTACTTTACTGGCGCACTACGTGAATAGGCTGGGAGGTAGTATTCATCAATTCACCTAAATATCCTTCTCTGGTCTAGCTGACATGCTATTCGTAATCTAGGATGGGATAAGGAAGATTTTGGTTTTGGTTAAGGATGGGATAGGATGGTATTTGGATAGGTATTTAGATTTGTAGGTCATAACCTGTTGGAAACTCACCTGTTGTCTGGCAAGAATTTGCTGGCTTGCGGGTCAGGGTAATTCTCCGTGGGGGCCGGTGGGGTCCCCGTGGGGTCGGGGGGACAGGCCGCTCCCTGAATATGGTTATCGAGAGTTCTTACATTAATTGGTTTGAGATATGAGTTCAGGTTGTCAGGAGGTATATTCCTAGTTAGGGTTGATCACTACATCTAGTTTTCATGTACGAGGATCACTCGTGGGTGTTAAGAATAGTGGTTTTGTGAAAATGCAAGTCATGGGGAAATTTACATTTTTAAGGGGGGACGAGAGGGGGTATTCCTAGTCTCGCGCCGACTATTGTTCTGGTTCAGGTTGTGAGTGTGGCTAGGGAGTTAGAGGATAGTTAAGGGGGGGTACAAGGATAGGTCCTTCCCTTCTATTTGTTGAGGTTAGTGAACGAACTGAGTCGGCATGTTATAACGTTCTTATGGCGTCTTTACAGTGGGAGGGTTGTGAATTGTAAAGGGGGTGGTTTGAGGCTAGGCGCCGCACCGCTCGTGACCTAGGGTAGTGACCCTTAATGCGCTGGACATAGGGGTGGCATTTCCCTACGATCGAACAGGTAGGGTGGTGTGTGCAGCGGGGCGTGAAGGATAAGAGGACAGGATGACCCAAAACACGGTACCACTGAGCATAGGGTCACAAAGCAAAACAGAGCAGTGTGGATTGTGGATACGAAGGAGGTGATTGGAAGACGTATAACAATTGTGGAAAAGTAAATGGAAGAGAGGAACACAATGGCGGATAAAAGATAATTAACCTAAGGATTGAATACATGCATGAATGACGACATTATAGCCGTCGTCCTAATAAGATGATGAAACCGGGTTGGTATGCACGTGGCACAATACGACACAAGGACAGTACCGCTATGTCGTATCAATACTGGTGGCATACTCCGGTTAATATTATATATACACTTAGTTACTAGAAGAACAAGGCAAGGGACTGAGCACAGGGGTACATATATCTATACTCGTCATGGAGAGAGAGATACGAGGTAGCTTTCCTGCATCTCTCCTGATAATCGTCTGCAGATTGGTCATAGTGAGTTTCTCCGAATTAACAGGCCTAAATCAATACAATAACTGGCATAGGGTTATCGGGTGTATAGAGTCGTGGTTAAAGGTTGTTACATAACTCGTAATTAACTTATCTAAATCAACAGGCATAAATCAATACAAGAACTGGCAAGGGACACAAATTGACAGACGAACAATGCAATGTAAGGTTATGTATAGCTAACTGCTAAAAATGGGGGAACGAAGATAGGTGTCTTCTCTTTTTACAAGTTCCCTAAATAATGTTAACATTAGGGAGTTGGTACATCAATAAAATAGCAATGTGGATCTCAGTGAGTTATGGGGCTGTCTAGTGTAATTTCATGATTAATCTCGGAATTACTCCTAGGTATTTTGTCTAGTGAAATGGATGTGGTATTAGGAAGGTTGGGAATATATATAGTTAGTGGATAAAACAACGGGAGGTTAGAGACATAGAATTGCTAGAATTGGGGGGGGACTATGATTGTTATATAACTAAATACAGGGCTGACGTAATCACGATCTGATTTGGTGTGAAATGGAAGCTAAGGTGTCTTAGATCGCCTCGAACCTACACAATGAAAGTATTTATTAGTGGCCCCTCCATCATTGACGAACATGCCTATTACATAAGGCATCCTCTTCAAACACTAATCCACCGTAGTTTGAATCTACCGCGCAGAGCATTTAAAAAACTGAGGAGCCTTCATCATGAGCGCACGCGACCTCACTCATGGCTTCAGTCATTATGAATTGGGTTCTCACTACGAAAAAACTTTGTAAAAAATAAAAACAAAAAGAAAATAAGAATAACTATCCAATAAGCTTCCCATCATATCGTGGATGTACTTGTGTGGATCTTTGACCAGACGCTGATTCAGGCGTCATTCTTCCTTCTCTGCTCTGCGCTCAGCCTGCCCGGACGTATCTCCCCATGCTCCGCGGGTTCCGCATTTGTTGCGTCCCTACTGAGTTTTTTCTCATTTGTTTACTCCGGGATGTATCGAGTAAGGTTAGGATATGAGTAGCAGGAGTGTCCTGGGCTAGTTGCCCGCAGTGCAGTGTATTTTGGGTCGTGTGTTTGGGGCATCTATTTCGGATGTACCCTCGTGGTCCTGTTGTGGACAGGTGAACTTTTTCACAGTTAGCTAGCTTTGTGATGCAGGCGGCTTTCATTACGCGTTTTTGCTTCCTTTTATCTTTCTGATGAGGTAGCATATTTTTGCTGACGTTCCCAGCGTATTTTTCTTCACTTAGTGAAGTTTTTTCTGGGTCCCGAGTCAGTTCTTCCCTTTGCCGGAAGTGTTTGCTACAGTGGTGTGTTGGCGGTGGTCCCTGTTGTGATATAATTCAGTGCTTTTTGTTTATATTCCGACTTGTTACTGTTATCCGTCTGCCTAGGCCTAGCCAGCCTCTCGTAGCTTTACCACATATACAAGTGTTATTGATTTATTTTCTAAATATGTACTACTGTGTCATGTGTGTCCTGGTTTAGTTGTGTATTGGCTAATTCCACGGACTATTTATGTGTCCTGGGTTAGTTGTGTATTGGCTAATTCCACGGACTATGTTGGGCCCGGCGTTAGTTGTGTTTTGGCTACGCCTCGGTCCGGTGTTGCGTTCAGATGGTATCTGGACGGGGTGGGTTTTTTCCGGCGGGTTTTTCTCGGTTTCACCTTGATCAACCCGGCTGGTTGCCGAGTTTTGGCCACGCGTGGTTTAAAAACAGGCTTGTTTCCCCGGCGAGTGGGTGTCTGTGGCTCCCCAGGACTGCGTCTCTGTGGTGCCTGTTTCAGGCTCCTTTTGAATCCCGGCGGGATGGCTGTACCCATCTAACAGTGTTCATACGGACACGTGTTGTTTGTAGTTTTTTCGGTTTTGCAAAGCCAATATAAAACTAAGCTGTTGTTGTATTTCCTCCCCGGCGATCTTTTACAAAGAAGTGGGGATAGGAACAATTGGGGTTAACTCTTAAACTTTAAATCACCCGGCGGGTGCAACCTGGAAGGGTGGGATGTCCGAATTTGCGAAAATTCAGTTTAGTTGACCAGACAATTGAGGGATGCATTGTGTATCGCCTCCTTCAACATACGGCGCTTTAGGGCACAATTGGGGTTAACGTTTTTTAAACTAATATTCACACCCGGCGGGTGCTCCTTGGAAAGGTGGGAATAACGAATTTAATAATAATAATAATAATAATAGGTTTATTTAATATCATTTTTACAATTGCAACCATAGAGTTGAAAATATACAGTGAGTAAAACATACATACAAAGCGTCATTACACATAAAATACACATAAAATACAAATATTAAGAACAATTTGCCGGAATAATGATCATGTATTGGCAAAATATAATATCATTTCAAAACACTGACTACCTACTTCCTCAAGTAATTGTTTATATTCCTGGTCATCTGTGGAATGGCACTGTTTTGGTGTCTCTTGGTGTTATATTTTTCTTCAACTAGAAAGTTTCTTGCTCGTAATTTGTGTGTGTAAGTGTTGGTGTTGTCCGGTGGAAGTATATGTCTATGCTGTTTATCGTGCAACAACTTAAGGCTGTCTTCTTCAAACTTCTTTCTTCGTCTCTCTTCCAATGATTCCAAATTTAATAACTCCAAAGCAGACTCGTAATTTATATAACTAGGTCCTAATGAAATTCTACAGAATCTTTTTTGTATTCTCTCAATAGAATTTACTTCTGCGTGTGTGAGTGACGAACACCAAACCGTCGATGCATATTCAAGTACAGGCCTAATATAACAACAATAATAATTCTTTAAATCAGACAAATTAGCCTTAAAAAGTTTCAATTTACTAACTGCAAAAATTTGTTTACTTGCACGCGAGACAATATACTTAGTGTTCGCCTTCCACTGAAGGTTACTCGAAATAATAACACCCAACAGCTTCATCTCATTAACAAATAATAACACCCAACAGCTTCATCTCATTAACAAATAATAACACCCAACAGCTTCATCTCATTAACAAATAATAACACCCAACAGCTTCATCTCATTAACAAATGGAACAGATTCATTACCTAAACTAACAGCATTTACATTTGTCTTAATTTTCTGAAAGTCCACTAACATTAATTTCGACTTACTTCCATTTATTTTCATGTTGTTCTCGTTAGACCAATGATCGATCTTATTGGCTTGCTCCTGACATTTTGGTATATGTGTACTGTTATATGCACAAGCTAAAGTAATGTCATCCACGAATTTACACTGAACATCTTCATCCAAACCGGCACTATTTATATGATTATTAAAAATACGAGGTCCCAGTACGGTACCCTGCGGAACACCACATGTAGTGGTGTGCTCCTCAGAGGTAGCACCACTATAACGTACAACCTGACCACGAGATGTAAGGAAAGAAGACATCCAAGGAACTAGTTCAGGTCTCATGCCATTATGAAGTAAATGTCTCATTGCTATTGTGTTGTCTACTCGGTCAAATGCTTTTGAAAAATCAATGCTAAGCACAGCTACACATTCTCCCCTAATGTCAGTCGTTTTATAAAGAAAATTCATTAAGTACAATAAATAATGGGTGGTAGAAGTATTTTTCCGATTACCAAACTGATATGGATCAAGGTTTACCTGTGTGTCATCACACACCCAAGATGCAACAAACTTCTCGGCAATACGTGCAAAAATTGATGTTATAGTTACTGGTCGAAGATCATTACAAGTTTCGGGTTTGGGAATCTTGGGCAAGGGAGTGATGAAGCCACGTTTCCAAAGGGGAGGTACGATCCCTGAACTGAATGACGAATTAATGATGCTAGCAATAGGAGAAGCAAACTCATATGCAAATGATTTGATAATACGAAGTGGGGGATCAAAGGGGGTTACAGATTTGTTTACATTTATCTCACACAGTTTTTCATACACTTGGTAGGGCTCAACAGAAGGTAAAGGTGGTAAATTATCCACAGGCTCAGGTAATCTTGACTGGTCTAAGGGGGGTAGACTTTGGCAGATTGTTGAAAAATGATCATTTATGGTATTTGCAGCTTGGTTAGGGTCTTTGTCAATAAGAAAATGAAATTTACGCTGTGAGTTGTCTCCAGTTAACTTACTAATTACTCTGTACCATTCACTTGGCTTTGTTGTACGCAAATCTGACACGTTTGACTTGAAATACTGTTGTTTAGCTTTCTTTATTTCCCGAATTGCTTTATTCCTATAATGTCTAAATAAAACCATGTTACCACTGTTAAAATTACTTTGACGTAGAGATAAAATTTCTTTCACATAGGGAGTAATCCAAGGATGATCGTTAGACTGAATTAAAACTTGTTTCGTGGGGAAGTAATGGTCAATTAAAATATTTACCGAACTAAGAAAGTTATTTAGCTTATTTATGACGCACTGTTCATGGTACACTTCTACCCATGGGTAGTTATTAATATGTTGGCCGAACGCAATGACACTTGACTGCTTGATGGGACGAACGGTGACCAGCTTGGAGTGATGACAAGGTGGAAATGTTGAAATAGGTTGCCATAACACAGTGAGGTGCTGGGTACGGCCAAGGGGTGCTAAACGTTGAGGTGATTTGTAGTGCTGGCTAAGGTCAGTGAAGATTAGGTCTAGGATATTATTTTGATGTGTTGGAAAGTTTACAATTTGCTGAAGATGAGTGTTGTCGATGATGTCTTCAATGTTTAAATCGTTTAAATCGCCACAAATAACAAATTTGCATCCATTATAAAGGGATCGTAATTCATCTGCGTAAGTAACGATATGATCGATGAGGTCTTGATGGAGAGGTGATCTTGGAGGATAGTATATGCACCCTACAATAATGCAGGACACCTCCCTAGGTAGACGTTTGGGCCGGCACCACACCCATAATGTCTCCAACTGAACATCATGTGGTGGAAAGAGGCGGCGGGATTGAATATCTTCTCGAACAAATATTCCCACCCCACCACCACGTTGTCGCTGTCGAGTTTGTAGGTACACTTCATAGTTCGGGATAGTAAAAGATTCTTCTGACACTTGCCAAACTTCACTAATACAGGCTATATCAACATTATTATCCTTCATTAAAACAACTAATTCATCTTCTATATTTCTAATAGAGGTTGCATTTCAATTTATAAAGGTCGGGAAGGAATAACACAGTCTCGGAATCTCACTCAAGTTTTTATGAACATTGCATTTTCGAAGTTGTTTGTTTTGTTTCTTTCTCTGTGTGATTCGAACTGGTATTTTGTGCTTTTGTCTCTTTCCTGCTTTCTTTCCTCTTGCTTTAAAAATATTATTTTCTTTCAAAGTCTTAACCACTTCGTAGTTCAATTTTGTTTTACCTGTGCGGCGTAGTTTTAAAAGCTGCC
Organism: Paralithodes platypus; assembly: GCA_032716605.1. Lineage (NCBI taxonomy): Eukaryota > Metazoa > Arthropoda > Malacostraca > Decapoda > Lithodidae > Paralithodes > Paralithodes platypus. Next base: position 13,123,219 of record CM064582.1, read on the forward strand.
ATCTTGAATATGAGAGAACACCTATTTGGTTTGGTGTTTCGTTGTTGTGTTCGTGATCTTGGTTGGTGTGTTCCCGATCTTCCTGGGTCGTTATCCTGGTGTTTTGTTGGTGTCTCCATAAACCTGTATAAGCTGTATCCGATCCGTTCATTTGCTCAGCCATGATCACTATAAATTCTGTCGTCTTTCCATAGTAGATGAGTAAAGAAGGTACTAAAATAGTGTAAAAAAGGCGAACACAAAACATCGCCGCGGCAGCCAACAAAGCAGCGCCAGGGTTCGAGCAGGAAGTGGACAGGTCCTTCTCCTAGCCCCGCCAGTCGTAGACTGAATTTACAATTCAGTTAGTTAACCGGACAATTGAGGGATACGTTTTGTATCGCCGCCTTCAACATACGGCGATCTCAAAAGATACTTCGGGAGAAGTTAGATCTCGTATATTTGTCAGGCTTCCCAGTTTTTGATCTACGAGATAATTCGGGGGCCGGCGTCTTTTTTAGTTTTTTTTTCTCCAAAATTGAATCTTGAAACAAACACCACCGGAAAGACTTAATCAGTTATAAACGCCATGCTGGTCTTTATATATTATGTCAGAGGGTATTCATAAATCTTTTGGACAAATTAAGATATTTCAGTTTGTATCGCCGCCTTCAACATACGGCGATCTAAAAAGATACTTCGGGAGAAGTTAGATCTCGTATATTTGTCAGGCTTCCTAGTTTTGATCTACAAGATAATTTGTGGGCCGGCGTCTTTTTTAGTTTTTTTTTTCCAAAATTGAATCTTGAAACAAACACCACCGGAAAGACTTAATCAGTTATAAACGCCATGCTGGTCTTTATATATTATGTCAGAGGGTATTCATAAATCTTTTGGACAAATTAAGATATTCTGAAATCTTTTACTTAGGAAACCCCACCGCGTAGCGAGCTGTAGTCGTTGAGGATTACGTCTCGTTACCCGGCGGGTTATTTAACACTTGTGTGCGAACATGATTGGGTTAACCTTATGTGCATTCATTTCTGGAAATTTTCTTTTTTTCCAGAGCTGGGTCCCGGCGGGTCTATACAGAACCTGGAGTAAGTATCCCACCAGTCTCTGTCATGGCTACCTTTGCCCCGGTTTTTGCTTTATGCATTACGCCCTCCTGTTCAGGTATCCATATTTTTGCGCACACCCTTTGTATGAAATGTGTTAAAATGTCTCGTTTGGTTTGGGTTACCTTTCCGGCGTTTTTCTTGTTGCTCCGAGAACACCGTTTTTGTTTACCGAGTTTTAGTCAGGATGGCTAAAAATAGGTAAGTTACCCCGACGAGTTTGGTAGCTTGAGGGCTCTTCAGAAACTGCGTTTTCTGTGGTCGAGCCTGGGATCAGGCTTCCTGTGTTATTCTCGGCGAGGGGGGCTCCACACAGTTATCTAGGTGATCATGCTGACACCTGTTGGATATGGTTTTCTCGGCTTTTCAAAACCATTGAAACAATGCTGTCTGTTTGTTTGGTATTTCACTCCCGGCGACCTTTTTACAAAGAGGTCTGGGGCAGGTATAATTGGTTTGACATTGCATTTAAAACCCGGCGGTTATACCTTCGGGTGGTTATATTAACGGATTTGCGATTCGCGATAATTTGCCAAACAATTGATTGATACAATAGGGTATCACGGCCTTCAAGACGGCGATCTATGAGGGCTTCTGGGAGAAGCCGGATTAGAGAACCCCTCCAACCCGGATGGGCTCTTGAACGCCCATAACAACCTCGGCCCGCGCAACCCGGAAGGGCTCTTGAACGCCCATTGCTTGCATGCGTGCTTTCGAATGCCGCGCGTACATTTTCGGTATCGTGGGACGGTAGGTGGCGCCACCAGGCGTAAACTACGCCACAGCAACAGTATCTACCCCGACGCCATCATGGACAGTATGCCAAATAGTGATTCCGCTGTGTCCGATACCGTGCTTCCTACGATGCCCTTGCTTGTTCGTCGCGCCTTACCCCGACGCCATCGCCTAAATGTGTTATCTCCCGGAGGTATTGAGACGACATTGAGACTTTATGAGCGAGCTGATGCCAAGCATAATGTTGATGATGAAGTCAGTGACGACTCCAGTAATTATAAGTCGAGTGATTATGGCCATGAGAGTGATAAAGAAGAGCAATTCCTGGGATTTGCGAGAGAACATGACAGTGATGAGAGTGATGAAGGTGATGTACCAGTTGTTGAGGAAGCTGGTTTACCTAAAGACAGTGAACTTGAGAGAGTGAGCGAGTGGGAGAGTTCAAGGTCACTCACCAAATTTCGCTTAAGTGACACGACGCCAAGCCCTTCCCCAGGTAAATCGCCTTTCAAGCTACATTTGTATAAGCAGAAAATACTTGAGAAGGCGGCCGCGGCAGCTAGGGAACAAGCAAAACTACTTGGTGAGGATGAGGCTGTGAGTGAGGGTCAGCGTGGTGACCCTTCTCGTCCGCCATTGTCTCCCTTATCTACCCACGCCACCCAAGATGACCCGGATGCCCCGCATTCTTCCCCACCACCCCCACCATTGCCAAGGGTTGAGGACCCCACACTTTCGGCCTATTTGCCTCCTAGGTCCCCCGACAGGAGACATACTGCTGCCGAAAAGGGGAAAGGTAGGAAATATACCAAGAAAATTAAGAAAAGTAAGAGAGTTTTGTTCGAGGCTCCCGCGGCGTCCACCCCGGCCGGCCCCAGCCATACGTCCCCGCAACTTTCCCCACGGTCCTCCCCACCTCTCCCGCCTTCAACATGTCTTCCTGAAGAAGTCTTTGAGCTCGCATCACCAATACCTGGGCCTAGTGACAGTGAAACATTGCTTTCTGTCACTCGTCGCAGGCCAAGGAGCCCGGGACCTCGGGGGGACACAGCCTCACCTGCCACTCCTTCCCCACCTCGCCCACCCGCACGCCGCCCACGCATCACTGGTTCCCCGCCAGATTATGTGGGGGCCACTGATGATGAAGGGCACCTCTCTCAAGACTCTGGCCATGATTACATAGGTCCACCGTCAGGGCAAGATGACCACTCTGACGATGACTATATGGACATCGACGACCCTCGACCCATCCGCTTGGCCCGGCGTCGTGCTGCCCGTCGTGCTGCCCACCGCCCTGGCCGCCGCCCTCGCCGCCCTAGGGCGCGCGCCTCCCGAGTTGGCCGTGGGCGTGCTGGGCCACCAGCTGGAGCTCCTCGTCAGCGTAGACAAGACCCATTCTACGTTTTTCAGGGGCAAGACGTAGTTGATGAGGATGCATACAACCCTCATGTGCCAGCTTTTGATGAGGTACTGGAGGGTTCAGGCGTTACCCCAATTTTCCTGCAGGCCCCAATGCTCCACCACACGAACTGTTTGAGGCCTTCTTTGATGAGGAGGTGGTAGGCTATGTTGTCAAAGAGACAAATAAGCAGCACCAATTCCAGGTCCACTTTTTGGGAAAGGTGACCAAGGGCCACATGAGGCAGTGGACCCCAGTGACTCATAAAGAGTTCATGGTGTTCCTGGCACTCACCATGCTAATGCCTCATGTCAAGAAGCATAGGTTGCCTGACTATTGGATCACCAATGATCTGATATCCACCCCTGCCTTCGGGAAATATATGTCTCGCGACCGGTACCTTGATATCCTCGCAGCGCTCCATCTTGTCACCAACCTTGACGTCCACCTCCCAGACAAGCTGTGGAAGATTAGGACGTTGTATGAGATGATGCGAGAACGCTTCACCTCCTACTTCAAGCCCTTCCGCAAGGTCGTCATTGACGAGTCTCTTGTGCTGTTCCGGGGAAAACTCAGCTTCCGGCAGTACATCCCCTCAAAAAGACATCGCTTTGGCATAAAATTCTTTGTGCTGTGCGACTGCCAAACTGGCTATGTCCTGGACTTCCTGGTCTACAGTGGGAAGGAAGGGGACTTGCTTGTGGACCCCCTCATTGGCTTTGGCGGAGCAGTGGTGCAAGCCATGATGGACCGCTACTTTCATAAGAATCACGTCCTCTACACGGACAATTATTACACGTCCCCCACTCTCTCACAGTACCTGCATGAGCGCAAGACGGGGACTGTAGGCACAGTACGAGGGAAAAGGAAGGGCATGCCACCTTTCCCTCCAAAGACCAAAAAAGGTGATGTGTTCAAGAAGAAGTCGGGGCCCATTCTGGCTATCCACTGGCACGACCAGCGGAAGGTCAACCTCCTGACCACCATCCACAAGGGGGAAATGGTGGAGACTGGCAAGGTGGATCGCCGCACCCAGGCCAGGGTGACCAAGCCCGATGCTGTCCTGGACTACAACATCAACATGAGGCTGGTGGACAAGTCCGACATGCAGATAGGCTTCATTGACTGCCTGCGTACCTCGTGCAGATGGTACAAAAAGTTCTTTCTGCATATGGTGGACATGTCAGTTCTGAATGCCTACAACATATACAAGCTTCGGAATGTGAACACACCCATGAAGTTCAATAGCCTGCGGAGGTTCCAAAAGCAGGTGTTGACGGAGCTCCTGGAGAAGTATGCTATGCCACAGAGGGCAGTGGCACATCCTGGGCCCGCCGTTATTGACCGCTTGCAGTCTGCTCAATACTTGATTAGGCACAGGCTTGGTTCCCTGCCTCAGAATGAATCCGGAAGAACACAGCAGAAGCGGTGCCATGTCTGCTACAACAGCAGGGTGAGGCCGAGGTCAGGTAAAAAGTCAACCCTGGAGTGTGTGGAGTGCAAGGTGGCACTCTGTGCTGTAGATTGCTTCTTTGATTACCACTCCAATCTGGAGTTCTAATAATCATACTGAAATTGCCAAATAAAATGACAATATGTACACTATAATTATATATAGGCAAAAAGTGGAAGAAAACCAATGTATTTTAATACAAAAGTCATGTATTATGAGAACATTGATACAAATACAATTACACCATAATAATATGTGAAAGTGACACATATGTATATACCAAGTGACATTCATATGATTAGAACCTATAGAAATATATAAATCAGTGAAAAAAGACACAATAAATTGTATATAAAACGTTTACAAATCATATAACTAAGTGAAAGTGACACAAGACCTAATATTTGATGGCCAAAGTATAATAAACACCTGTGATAACGAATAATCAGTGCCTAATACAACAATAACCTACCTCAATTACTAATAAAATGTACGGTATCGAGTGAAAATGAGCATTATCAGTGACAGTGACACTCTCTAAAGCATATTTGTCAAAGTGAAAGTGACACAAGACCTAATATTTGATGGCCAAAGTATAATAAACACCTGTGATAACGAATAATCAGTGCCTAATACAACAATAACCTACCTCAATTACTAATAAAATGTACGGTATCGAGTGAAAATGAGCATTATCAGTGACAGTGACACTCTCTAAAGCATATTTGTCAAAGTGAAAGTGACACAAGACCTAATATTTGATGGCCAAAGTATAATAAACACCTGTGATAACGAATAATCAGTGCCTAATACAACAATAAGCTACCTCAATTACTAATAAAATGTACGGTATCGAGTGAAAATTAGCAATATCAGTGACAGTGATACCCTAATAAACATATTTTATATAATTGGCCTCAAAATAACTAGAAAATATCAAATAAACATCACATTCTCAATATCAAACACTAAAATCGTCTAAGGGAGATAAATACTTTGGCGCGACGAGCGGCTAGGTGCGTCGTAGCCATGGCCGGGGCGACGCGTCCGAACACGGGAAGAATTTGCCGCCGAAAAGCACTCGTCTTCCCGCGCTCACCATTATGCAACCAGAGGGGCTAGAGACCTCTACTCAACGCCATTCGACAGAGGAAGGTTTGTGGAACATTATTCTTTTTTATTCACAACATTACATGACATATTCATTGACTTACAGAGTAGTTAACATAGGCCAAAGATCGTCAAAACACCCGGTACCGGAGCACAGTCGTAAGCTATAGCCCCCGGGGCTGGAGGGTTAAGATAGGCTTAGACTTTTTATGGGATAAAAAGATGCCTGAATCTTACTAGTGTTTCAAGTGTAAAGGAATACTTGAAAGACTTCATCTTTAATAAAGATAAGCTTTATCTTTATGAGGATTCAGAAGATATGCTTAATTCTTTTGGACAGGTAAAGATATGCTGAAATCTTTAATAAGCCATTGACACAATGCTGTTTGTTTGTTTGGTCTTTCCTTCCCGGCGACCTTTTTACAAAGAGGTCTGGGGCAGGTACAATTGGTTTGACAGTGCATATAAAACCCGGCGGTTGTACCTTCGGGTGGTTATATTAACTGATTTGCAATTCGCGATAATTTGCCAAACAATTGATTGATACAATAGGGTATCACGGCCTTCAAGACGGCGATCTATGAGGGCTTCTGGGAGAAGCCGGATTAGAGATTAAGATAGGCTTAGACTTTTTATGGGATAAAAAGATGCCGGAATCTTACTAGTGTTTCAAGTGTAAGGGGATACTTGAAAGACTTCATCTTTAATAAAGATATGCTTCATCTTTATGAGGATTCAGAAGATATGCTTAAATCTTCTGGACAGGTAAAGATATGCTGAAATCTTTAATATGAAACTAAAGGAAAACGAAAAGTAGTGGTGGAGTGCTACGGTTCGTTGCCCGGCGGTTTTGTGGCACATATTTTTTACCATTTTTTTGGGTGTACCCCTATGAGCTTTAATCCCCGGAAATTTCTCTTTCCAGGGCGGAGTACCGGTGTTGCACCAGGTGACCAGGTAGTTCCCGGGGGCGGGGTAGTTTTCCCCCAGTCTCTGTCACGTCGGCACTTGAACCTCTCCTTGCTGTATGTTCAACGCCGTTAAGCTCAGGTATCCCTATATTATTTGTATTTGTTAATGAAATAATTTAATCACTGAATCAATATAAACATATATATTTTCTATGATTATATTATGATAATATTGTGTTTATTTATAGTAATTTAATTTAATACAATTAAATATAAATTAAATTAATTAGTATACTTTATAATTTTGCCCACCAGCTCTGCTTTAAATGTGTTAATGAGCTATGGGAGCTTTTAATTATCATAAACCTTTACGGGACTCGGACGAGGGCTCCCATTCCGAGAGTATACCAAGCTCGCAAGCGAGGGACAGCCACAGCCAAGGTGTATGGCGATACTCACAGTCCTGGCAGGACAGAACACATCCCTTTGTGGCTCAACTAGTGCTGACGTCCACCGGGATGCCGATGTACCATCTTCTATCCCAGTTTTAACATGGCAACATGTGGAGGTCCCGGCTTCGGCGGGATCTTCCCATGATAAGCCAGACTTAACGGATGAAGAACAACGATCTCTGGTCTCAGAGATGGAGGTTGAAGAGTCCAGTCACCTTCTAGGCGACTCTCAGGGTACTGTCGAATCTCCCCGGAGTTCGTCATCGGCTAGGTATGTACCGGCGGAAGAGATTGATGGACTACTATTGAATGCACTTAATAGGTTCTTTGGCCCTACACCGGAAACTCCTACAGTTGATACGGGAGATCCCGCGATGTCGACGAATGTGCGACCTCTGGCTACATCCTTTGCTTTAGCTAAAATACCTACCCATCCTCTTGTGTCAGATCCAATTTCCAATGTGCCAGGCACAGCAGCTCTCACTACTTCCAATGTGCGAGGCCATATTAAGGCCATTCCAAGTTATTATAACCATGACTTTATCTTCCCACCAAATCCCTCCAGAACACTATTCTTGGTTCTCTCTTCCGGTTTTTGGTGCCGGCGGAGTCCCCTCTGCTTTGTTTGCCTTCTTGGCCGCCACCCCCCAAATATTCAATTTGTGCGAATTATAAGATCCCTTTAGCACGCCTTCCCCACCTTACCTAGACCGCGAGTTTAGGTTAAGAGGAAAAGCGTTTAAACTGTTTTCGCAATATATGGTTCCCAGAAAGTAACAAAGTCTCTGTTACGCTCTTCTCAGGCAATAGAAGCCACGGAAGTCAAGAAAGCCATTGAACTTTCCCGGCGCTTGCTTCTCCAGACTTCCATCCAAGTCTTTAGGAGATATTCGGACGGCCTTATTAGAGGCAGTTCGAGCAAGGCAGGATCTGAGGATGTTCTTAGTGAAGAACCTTCTTGACCGTATTGCAAGCCAAGTAGTTCTGTCTCCAGTTCTAACTCCTTCTTTGATTTCACCAGCAGTTTGGAAGACTGTTTTCAATTTGGCACAAGCATTCAAGCAAGGTCCCGGCAAGCCCTGATGCCCTTGTTAGAACAAGGGAACGGGGTGTTGTGGTATCTGGGCGACTAACTGGTGGTGGCAGAAACAGAAAAGTTACGCATCATGCATGTCTACGTTACGTTAAACCATCTCAAATCTCTAGGATTCAAGGTCAACTTAGTAAAAAGTCAAACCCTTGTTCCCTCACAAGTATTTCAGGGGATAGGGCTGGTCAAGGACACAGCTTCTCTCACTCTGAATCAGAGTATGGACACTCGCAACGGATTTCGCAAAAACTGTTTATGTTTTTCCTCAGTCTGACTACGACACGGAGACTTTGGGAATCTCTAGTCGGTTCTCTCAACTGGGTTCAGCTAACTGTGAAGTTGGGCCGGTTGAAAGTCTAACGTTTAATCTTGGAGTGCAACAAATTTTTCCCACTATTACCGGCGGGGATAGTTTGGCCTATCCCAACGTTATTGCACAACTTACTAGCGGTTTGGGCGACGAGAGAAATGTTGCACGCAGTCATGTCATGAACCTCTCCTCCGCCGTCGGTATGGGTGGACATGGATGCGTCAGGAACGATAGGTTGGGGTTTTTAGTCAAACCTCGGGCATCAGGGTCAAAGGTTTCGGTCCCATTTAGACATCTTCCACATCAATGTCAAAGACTTTATAGTCCCCTTATCGGTCCTTCAGGCTCACGGCTCTGCTTTACGGGGCAAGTCGGTGGCCTTCAGAATGGACAATCTGAATGCGGTTCACTGTATTCAGACACAAGGGTCAATGAGATCTCGGAAGTGGCTAAACGTGTCAGCAAAGATTTTTATACTAGCCAACAGGCTGGACATTCATCTTCACGTATCTTATCTCCCAGGCGTAGCAAACGTCTGGGCAGACGCTCTGTCTCAGAGACAAAGCACAACAGTAGAATGGGTGCTCTTGCGATTGCGGAGCATTACCATCCACAAGTGGATTTGTTTGCATCTGAGAAGACTCACAAACTCCCACTGTACCTCACCCGCCGGACGATAACTCCGGCAGGCGGACCAGACGCTCTGATGACGGACGGGAACAGGTTGAGTTCCATTTATCTATTTTCCGCCGCCAGACGCGTCTCTAATGTGCCACGTAGTCAACAAACTACAGGATTAGCGAGGCGTAGTCTCACTAATCGCGCCCCTGTGGCCGGCGCAGTGTGGTACCAGCATTGGAACACGTGGTGCCCGCACCCAGTGTCACTCCCGGTCGGGTTGTTCCATTCAGAATTTATCTGTTCATGCAGAAACATTTATCTGAAAGTGATTTATGTGGGCAGGTTTTAAACTCCGCCCACCTCCCCGTCAGCTCATGCCTACCTGGTCTCTGGACAAAGCATTGTCGTTATTTTCGTTCCCGTATGTACCAAAGACTGCAGATTTTACAAAAAGGGCAGTATTCCTTATGGCTTTGGCTACCGGGAACAGAGTATCTGAGCTGGCGGCGATGAGCAACACACCTAATTGCCTCAGGATTGATAGGCTTCATGAGTGTATTCACATTGCTCCTTCCCCAGGATTCATAGCCAAGAATGAGCACAGTGAACACGTGTTTTCAGAGTTCACGGTGCCGGCGTTAAAAAGGGGAACGGTGCACCATCTTTTTTGCCCAGTGCAAGCTCTAACCAAATATTTAAGAGTGGCACCTCTAAATCACCAGGGTGCTTTATGGGTCGCAAGTCCGGGTGAACGCTTGATGGAGCGTACACTGGCTTCTCTCTTGGTCGAGGACTTTAAAGAGAAGAATCCCGGCGTTGTGGGTAAGACCCACGATTTACGCAAGGGGGCAGCCTCTTTACGTTTCCTTAATAATCTTTCGGTGGAAGTTATTAAGTCCACACAGTTGTGGGCCTCTAATCAGGAGTTTTTGACTCGATACCTTTCAGTAGCTCTGGACAAAGCTTCCTTGCCATGTATAGCTTTACGGCAGAGGGTCTAGGTGGCCCTTTTAGTCACGTTTTGTTTAATTTCAAGAAAAAAGGGGGGGGGGTGCAGTCAGTGTGACATAGGACACCCTAGACCCCTCCGGAGTATGTGTTCGGAACATACGAGCTGTGATACTGTTTGTAGGCATTGTATTATAAAATTTCTCTGTAGTATTCATTGCAGGAAATTGTGCTAAAGGCCAATAGTAGTGTTACAACAATTCTTGTTGTAAGTAGTTTGGCTGTGAAGCAATAGATTTTTAAGAAATCTCGGTAGTTGCAACTACGACTTTTACTTTTGAAGTATTTACTTCTGCATAAGTACACGAGTTCAGTACTTCTACGAAAGTACAAGAATTCATTTATGTTTGGTTATATTTTTAGGAATATATCCACTAGTTAATGGGGTTTATATGTGCACATGTAAACTTATAAGTTTTTAGTTTTCACCACTTACTTTAAGTGGGGTGCCTTCTTAACTAGCAGATCTGTGTACAGAGTCTCAGAGTTAACCCTTTTTCAAGCAGGCTTCTTTGAAGCACGCTCCTGCTTGTACCCCTTTTTGAAGATTTAGGCTGTATAAAGTTTATGCACCCGAATATATCTTTTTTACAAAAGTAAGAATACTATGTGGTTGTTTGATTATCTGCTTTTCTAGAGTTATGATATGATTACGAATGTCCCCCTCCAGTATTAGAAGTCAGGCATGTTCGTCAATGATGGAGGGGCCACTAATAAATTATAGGTTTGACTCCTGTAAGGAGATAAAGAAAACCTAATATTTAGTAGTGGCCCCGTAATCATTGACGACTGGGGCCCTCCCGACCATCCCCTTCCCATTCGTTGATGTATTAAGGATTTTGGTTTACTTGATATGTCAGTGAAGGAAGAATGACGCCTGAATCAGCATCTGGTCAAAGATCCACACAAGTACATCCACGATATGATGGAAAGCTTATTGGATAGTTATTCTTATTTTCTTTTTGTTTTTATTTTTTACGAAGTTTTTTCGTAGTGAGAACCCAATTCATAATGACTGAAGCCATGAGTGAGGTCGCGTGCGCTCATGATGAAGGCTCATCAGTTTTTTAAATGCTCTGCGCGGTAGATTCAAACTACGGCGGATTAGTGTTTGAAGAGGATGCCTTATGTAATAGGCATGTTCGTCAATGATTACGGGGCCACTACTAAATATTAGGTTTTCTTTATCTCCTTACAGGAGTCAAACCTATAATTATAGCCTGTATGGTGGTTACATAATTAAATGCATACCTAGGTGGTATATCAAGAATATCAGTGAGTAAAGTATTGTGGTTTGCCTCGAACCTACACAATGAAAGTATTATAGCCTGTATGGTGGTTACATAATTAAATACATACTTAGGTGGTATATCAAGAATATCAGTGAGTAAAGTATTGTGGTTTGTATATTAGAAGACTGTGATTGAGTGACGTATAATATGTGGAATGAATTGAGAGAGAGAGAGAGAGAGAGACCAAATCGGGAATGGAAAAGGGACCGGGGATCTCGTTGGGGATTGGGGTTTCGCTCTCAGGATTTTCGTTCCTGTGGCTCGTTAGGGTTGGAGGTTTCGCTCTCAGGTTTTTCGTTCCTGTGGTATTTTACTTCCGTCGCCTTTATATGAGGTACGACCTCGTACCTCAAGGTTGGAGTACGTAGGTTTGTTTTAGGGGGGCCAGGTCAGGTCGGTGAGGGGGTTAGGTTGGAGGGAAATGGCAGTCTGTAGCTGAGGACGAAGATTACTGTCATCCCGACTAGCAACAGACTGTTCAGAAAAGAGAGACAAAAACTTAAAACATTTTATCCTGGAATGTGAATAATATAATGAAATTAGGAAAAAAAATAACAAGATTACTCAGGCCATATATCCAAGACACTGAAAACTAATAGGAGAGTTAGTATTCAAGAAAGAAGGGAACGAGGGAAGAAAATACATAGATGTTGGAAAAGGAGAGAAAAGAGGATAAAAGAACTTGACGAAAGAACAGATAATTAAGAACACAGGAAAATTAAGAAGAGCTAAAGTGTTTAACAATGTATAAAACAAATTTAAAAGATAGTAAGAAAAGTGTAGGCTAACAAGAAAGGGAGTACTATTAAGGAAAAAAAATATATAATATATACATTATATGGAAAACATGTAAATTTATAGAATCATGCCCAATCGCTTAGGAATTGAGAACAATACAAAACAAAATCCCATGGAAAATCCAGTACAATAACATTCTCATCATCATCAGGGGGGGCTGGATTAGTTAGGGTCGCCGTTAGTCTTGGTGAAGGTCTGGTTTATTGGTAGGGATGGTGGTGGTGGTTGTGGCTTTGACCTTGGGGGTTCGCTTTCACTTTGGAAGGGAGGGGTGGATATACCGTTAGGTCTGCCGTTAGGAATGTGGGTCTGGGTGAGAGCTGGCCCGGGGCCAGTTTTGGAGGGGGGTTTGAAGGATTGCGGGGGGGGGTAGTGATAGGGGGGGGTTAAAGGTGAAACGGGCAGGTCGAGTCGGGGTTGTTGTTGCGGAAGAGGTTGGTGCTGGGGAGGGGTTGAATTGTGTAGAGAGTTGTGGTCGTGAGTGGGGTTGGGGGAAGGGTGAGTAAGGCTGGAGGTTGAGAGTTTACGATGATCAGGTGGTTTGGAGGTTTGGAGTGTAGGGATTTGATAGGGAGATGGTGGGGGGGGGGGTCTGGGCAGGCAGGGTTGTGGTTTGAGAGGGGTTGAATTTGGACTGATTTTATTGTCGGGAGAGACGTGGATGGGATTTCGAGGAGTGGTTGAGGTTGAGAGGTTGATTATGTTGTTTGGGGCGAGAGAGAGGGTAGTATTTTGGGGGTTAGTCAAGGTGGAAAAAGTTTTGTGGTTGGATTTGGATGGGCGTGGTATTTTGTCGAGCGGGATCTTTGGGGGTGGAATTTGGGGCGGATGGGGTAACGGTGAAGAGGGGGGTAAGGTAGGGGGGGAAGAGGAGGTAGGGGTTATGTACTGCATGAATGACGACATTATAGCCGTCGTCCTAATAAGATGATGAAACCGGGTTGGTATGCACGTGGCACAATACAACACAAGGACAGTGCCGCTATGTCGTATCAATACTGGTGGCATACTCCGGTTAATATTATATATACACTTAGTTACTAGAAGAACAAGGCAAGGGGGGGCGACTGAGCACGGGGGTACATATATCTATACTTGTCATGGAGAGAGAGATACGAGGTAGCTTTCCTGCATCTCTCCTGATTATCGTCTGCAGATTGGTCATAATGAGTTTATCCGAATTAACAGGCCTAAATCAATACAATAACTGGCATAGGGTTATCGGGTGTATAGAGTCGTGGTTAAAGGTTGTTACATAACTCGTAATTAACTTATCTAAATCAACAGGCATAAATCAATACAAGAACTGGCAAGGGACACAAATTGACAGACGAACAATGCAACGTGAGGTTATGTATAGCTAACTGCTAAAAATGGGGGAATGAAGATAGGTGTCTTCTCTTTTTACAAGTTCCCTAAATAATGTTAACATTAGGGAGTTGGTACATCAATAAAATAGCAATGTGGATCTCAGTGAGTTATGGGGCTGTCTAGTGTAATTTCATAATTAATCTCGGAATTACTCCTAGGTATTTTGTCTAGTGAAATGGATGTGGTATTAGGAAGGTTGGGAATATATATAGTTAGTGGATAAAACAACGGGAGGTTAGAGACATAGAATTGCTAGAATTGGGTTCGGACTATGATTGTTATATAACTAAATACAGGGCTGACGTAATCACGATCTGATTTGGTGTGAAATGGAAGCTAAGGTGTCTTAGATCGCCTCGAACCTACACAATGAAAGTATTATAGCCTGTATGGTGGTTACATAATTAAATACATACTTAGGTGGTACATCAAGAATATCAGTGAGTAAAGTATTGTGGTTTGTATATTAGAAGACTGTGTGATTGAGAGACGTATAATATGTGGAATGAATTGGGAGAGAGAGAGAGACCAAATCGGGAATGGAAAAGGGACCGGGGATCTCGTTGGGGATGGGAGTTTCGGTCTCAGGATTTTCGTTCCTGTGGCTCGTTAGGGTTGGAGGTTTCGCTCTCAGGTTTTTCGTTCCTGTGGGATTTTACTCTTTATGAATATATTATTGCGTTAGGGACTGCCGGCAGTAATATTATATTGGTAAACAACCAATTCGCCCATTTTTTATTGTTTCCTGAACGTCTGGTAGTGCCTCCTCTACTACTTAAGTTCATGAATAATCATAACTCATAACTGATCTAAGGCAGAAAGATCTTGTTATGTTAGAAGGGATTATGTGAGCAACCTAATAGAGGATTCTGCAAGCATAACTCCTTGGCAACAATTGACTGTAGGCCTCATCAGCATTGTTGACAAAAAGGCGAAAAGCCGCCCGCGTTCCTTGAACCTCTTATACATATCGGGACGTCATCACCGGCTACACAAAAAGCCCATCTGTAAACCTTCTCTACACTCCCGGACAACTTGGACGGCCCCGGAGCTGCTGTTAACCCCCGACACCACCGACACAAGATAACCAGGAAAACTCGATCACAGTGTTAACTCGCAAAGTACCAAATTACGGTACCATTAACTCAACCATCCAGTGTATGCGTTTATGTATCAATCTTCTCTGATGTTAGGAAGCAAGTGATTATTATGCTAGTATGTATTAACATATATCAGTGAAATTTAGTTTAGGCGAACTGACTCCCGTAATTATTCTTGCCATCAGGTTTTACCTCGCCAAAGAAATAAGTCCAAATTATTAGGACTACGGCTCGAGCAAAAGCAATTTTGAAAGAAGTGATTGTGACTCCACCAGAAACCTGATTCGCCCCTCACTGATATTTTTCGGTCTAAAGTGTTACCTAAACAGCCGAATATACTAGACCAGTGCAACTAGCTACAGTTATCCCTTTACGTTAATTCTTGGGTTATACCATACCATATTACCTATACCTTCATCCTAGATTGAGTCATATTGCCAGAGAGTTAATACAGCGAAATACCTAACCCGCGTGATTCGTGTACTCTAATATCGTCCAAATAAGGTGATAAGAAGCATAATACCTGAACGTTGGAAGTGGGAAGTGAACCTCCATCCAAATCCGCGAGAAGTGCTAGAGATTATAAAAAGTACAAAACTACGTATCTGACTTATTCAATTTACCATTGTTTCAAGTGCACATATAACCATTATTCTACCTAGTGTTTTTGGAGAATAAAGTTGCATTATAAACCATTACTGTGATGTTATTTATATCATCGGTTGATTCCATTGTGTACTGTGCATGAAGTCCTATAACCCAATCTTGTATAACCCACCTATACCAAGTTAATCCTGTATAAAATCAGGGCATAACATTGGCGGCAGCGGTGTTTCTTGATTCGGATAGAGGATTTCATTGCAGTGCATTTTCGAAGCAATAGAGAAACAATAACATCAAGATGGCAACCCGTTCTCACATTCCCATTCCGAAATACGATGGGGAAACCTACGGAATAGAAACATACATGGACATTGTAAAGCCCGTGCTAGATTTGGTGTATACTACGGATCGAGAAAAAATCGCCGTAACACTTACGCACTTGGGAAAAGCCGTTTCCCTAGTCGCATACCAGGTAACCTCTACCCTCCCGTGGGACGAATTCAGGCCCATAGTGATTGAAGCTATCAAACCTTCATTGGGCATCTTCGTCGCCCACACCCGTATTCAGGACACAAAGTACGAAGGTAATCTGGATGCAACGTTGAACACCATTTCACAACACATAAAAAATCTCATTTCCCACCCTAACTAGAGTGCAACAAGAAAAGCAAATTTTAGTGAATTTAGTCTCAGTGTTGCCCTCAGCAGTTAAAGATTATTTTGCTGTGCACGACCCCATCGGGTTCCAGAAGGACCTAATCACCATCCGACGAATCTTTGCAGTGCAACCGAAACCAACAAAAATTGCTGCCATCAAGAGGTATACCACTCATCCGCAAAACTCCAACTCCAACTCCAAGCCCGCCTATTCCTCTGGGAAGCCTCAGCCTAGCAGACCACGATTCCAACCCAACCCACTGCGACGGATCTACAACCGGAACAAAACCTACAACCTAAATCAGAGTAAGAACCCCACCCTGGTCATTATAAACCCCTATGATTTCCCAGCCTGTAGTTCAAAGTGTGCCCTTCATGAAATCCGCGACTCCGCAAAACCTCGATCAAACCAACCTCGCATTTCAGTAAATGAGGAGTTTGTTGAGTAAGAGGATGCCGGGGATTTGGAGCAGGAAGATGTTGCTCACCTCATGAACCCTGACGCTTCAGAGGGAATCCTGGAAGAGTCAGAAATAGACCCCCAGGATTTTTAGAATATCCCCCGCCCATGATGGCCTCGGCGGGGGATGCCCTCAATGACCGAAACTGCCCCCATTTATTACCTCGCCAAGATTAAGGACATTCCTGTCCGATTATTGATCGACACTGGCGCCTCTAGATCATGCTTGTTCCATTCTTTCGTTTCCAAACATCACCGCAAGTTTGGGGCACTGTCACCCACCAAATCCAAACTAATCAGTGCCGGAGACACTCCCTTACAAATCCGGGGTGAAACACAACCTCTCCACGTAACTACCCCTGCCCCCCATGCAAATTGCAAGAGTAGAAGTGGAGGGATGCCTACACATTTCAACATTTAACACTGGCGATACAGCCTATTAGAGGTCTCTATGTTAACTGATGGGATGCCACAATTAACAAAGATCCCTTAATAGGATTTCTTTACTCATAGACAGTGTAAGGACTTCGGGGTGCCGTACATCCAACTGAATGGAGGATAATCTTGAGGTTTCTCAATGTGGGGTGCCAGTAGCTAATAAGCTTCAAAATTGCTTAACTTCCTTCAGATTTCCCTGACCTAGTATTCACAATTACTGAGGGGTACCCGTCCCCTGTTTGAGGATAGCAAGGGAGTGCGTACGCACTCTCTGTTAGGACAAGAAGTCCTTCTTGTCCTAGGGGGAGGTTGACTTCTTCTACTTTACTAAATAACTCTACTATACTTGAAGATCTTGCAAAGGTTGTATGGTATGTAGATGTTACCCAAGCCAAGGCTTATTTGGGTTTATAGGGTACAGGTGGAGTCATGGGGTTGTGGGGATAAATTAACTTTTGTTCAAGGTTTGAGGATGTTTTTGGCTTGACCTTGGAGCGTGAAATTTCAGGGGGAAGGATTCACGAGAAGTGGGGTTTCTCTGGCGTCCCTGAATATTATTCTGCAGACAAGAGTCTGTCCTCTTTAATATTGAGAACAGAGGTAGATGAGCATTGTAAGTTATCTTGTTAGGGATAATACTGATAATTTCTGAGCTTATATATGTACGAGATGGAAATTTACACAGTTATATGAATCCCGGATGGTTGGTACTTAGATGAATTTGTGTTGGTAGTCCTGATGGTCAAGGAGGCTGAGGAAGTGGGGTTTCTCAGACGTATTTGGATATTATTCTGCAGACAAGAGTCTGTCACCTTTAATATGAAGAACAGAGATAGATGAATGTCCTAGGTTATTTTCTTAGGAATAATACTGATAATCTCTGAGCTTTTATTTATACGATATGGAAATATACACGGTTATAAGGATCCCGGACAGTGGGTATTTCTGTGCGTTTGTGTTGGTAGTCCTGGGGTCAAGAGATTAGCCGGGAGGCGGAAAGGTTTGGTTGGGGACATCTTCGACTTGTAGTAATGAATAGAAGAATCGGAAGAAAGGAATGTGGTTTGTTATTTAATAGAAAAGTTTGATGATGATAGGACATGTACATAGGTGTTTAGTATAAAAATAGATAGAAGAGTTTCAGTGATATATGATTTGAAAGCTTTTGCGTAAGTGACAAAGTCTTTCAATATGTTTATTTAATTGATCACCGTATTTGGCAAACATAGGATATCTGTCGTATGACATTCTTAACATTACAAGGATGCATATTCATTAATATTATTTTTATTAATCTCACCACCACACCCCCAATGAAATTAATTAAAGTATATATGATCCACCGGGATTCGAACCCGGGTTATCACACACATATTTTTGCCACCTTAACCATTACACCACCAGGACGGTTAAAGGTTTATGCACACGCCTACGACTTATTATCCATTCTCGAATACTGGATATTAATCTAATCATGTTCATATTCCCAACCGCACTATGGTAGCCTACTGTTTAAGTGAGAGGAAATAATATTCATGGGGCACACATCATATAGACCGGCCTCTCGAAGAAATATCCCTAAACCTACTAATAATATTATTTTTATTAATCTCACCACCACACCCCCAATGAAATTAATTAAAGTATATATGATCCACCGGGATTCGAACCCGGGTTATCACACACATATTTTTGCCACCTTAACAAACATGAGTTGTTTTATTTATTGGTTTGCAATCTATGGTACATAATCTATATACAAGTTGGGTATGTTCTTTATTTAAAATCTTTGACTAAAGACGATTTTCCTTCGGGGTGTGGATCTGCGAAGTGGTCGCCTTGGGGCGAATCGTCTTTCCTGGTGTTACCGGACATTCTGTTGTCACCGTAGCGACTCGGGCGTCCCTGGGGGTCGCTACAGGTGTGGGTAACTCGGGCGTCCTTCCTCTGGATGTAGTATTGTTTTCTCTCCTGTCCTCCTTTATTTTTGCTTCTTTATCTCTCCTTCTCCTTCCTTCTCTGTGTTTCTCTCTTCCATTGTTCTATTGTTTTTCCGTTTTCTCGGTATTTCAAGAATCATATAAATAGTGTCGTGAAGAGTTGTCACCTTTACATTCGTAACCTTTATGCCATAAGGAAGTTCTTTAGCAAGGAATCTCTTTTGACCCTCATTCATTCATTTGTTATATCTGAATTGATTACTCTAATTCATTGTTCATTGGCCTACCAAATGCTACTTTGAATAAACTCCAGTCTGTTCTCAATAGGTGTGCTAGACTAATATTTTCACTTCCACCCAGAACACCCACCACATATTATCTAATAGATCTACACTGGCTTCCCATCAAGGCCAGAATAAAGTTTAAAATTTGCTTACGGACATTTAACCCAGGAACGGCAAGAAAGCTCTTAAGAGGTTTTACTGGGCGACGGCGGAAAAGCTCTTAAAAGGGAAGGCCTAAATTTTTAAGGCCCCAGTAGCACTTAAAACAATTTTTTTTCCCCCATACCTCATATCACTCCTCCACATCCCCTCCTTCCCCCCATTCCCCCCCCCCCCTTCAATTATCACCTATTTTCCCTGTTATTCCCTAATTCATTGGTCTATTTTCGTGCTAACGTTAGCAAGCTGGTTGGAGGCTGTGGTTATGTGCCTAGCGAGTGTGCTGGAAGAGGTAGACTGGGGGGTGGGACTCTCAGTCATGCTCCAGAGCTCGCGAGGGGAGGGGTTGCCTCACTGTGCTCCACATTTCATGAATGGGCCGCTCCATGTTTATTCGCGATTTTGATCAGAAAAATTATATTCCCACTTGTTTTATTGTTGTTACAGGTTACTATCTTCATAGTGAAGGTAAAATAGGCGCATGTGAATAAGTAATAACAATATTTATCGTAAAATGACGATTATAGGCAGGAATTAATTGCCGCCCAGAACTGTGGTGTTCACTACACATAGCTCGCCTTTTAAAGGTTAAGGTGCTAAGGTTTGGTGAGCCTAAGTATTTGTTGGATCTTCTATTTCCAACACGTAAGGAGTCAAATGTGAATTTGCGTAGTGGTGAACTGGTGATGACCCATATCGCCTTTATGAGCCCAGAGCGATTGGGGATCGTGCTTTTGCTGCTAGATCCTTCTCTTATGTTGCCCCACGTCTATTCAATCGACTTCCAATGTCACTTAAGCAGTTGAATTGTGTTGACACTTTTAACCCCTGTCGAACAGGGATATTTGTGATTTCTACTACCTGTGTGGCGGGCATATTTACCCTAAACGAGCTACATTCCATGCTCTTTTTCATGCATAAACAAGAGCCAGAGCGTAATACAATTATGTATCCATGAAAGGGCGATAATAGAGCTTTCGAATGATACCTGAATCATCCTTCTACGACCACGGGTTCACTTGCAATGATGTTGCGACACGAGTGCAAAAACCCTAAAATACAGTGATTTCCTCAGAATATCCTTGCATTCGAGAGGCCGGGTATGTGTAGAGGTGTGGTGGGGCTGTCAGTGCCGAACGGTCAGAGCCCGCCTGCGTTCCTCCCAACGCGTGGACTCTCTCTCAGAGCCGATAATGTGCTCAAAATCCCACCCGGATATTGTCGGGACCCGCTGAATAGGCATTGGTTCTCTCACTCGACATATGTCGAGACCCGCGGCTTCAGTGTTAAGAAACAACTGAAGTCGCACATATTTCTGAGGGCTTATGATACTGGGGAGCATAGAGTTGCTGATGACTATAAACTTTATTTTTTTATTTATTTATTTATTTATTTTTTTATTTTTTTTGCAATGGAAAATTTTAAATTAATGTGAGCGCTCGCGAATCCACTTGGAGAATTGGCGCTCAAACAAATAAAATACCAGCATATTATTATTATTATTACTCTTCACCTTCACCCCGCCTTGGACTTAGTTTGGCTGCTGGCGAGAGGAGACAGCATCACCCGCAGTGTTGTCCTGGTGTCTCTGCTAGGTAACTGATACTTGCTTGAAGCTAGCGGCCTCCCCATCACGCCGTTAGAGGAGTTGTGCACGATCTTGGTGGGCTATCATCCGCTTTTCCTACACTTTGCAGGATGGCTCCTTGGTGTACCTGTAGTGCAGCCACCGTCCCTGCAACTTTGTCTCTTTCTGGGGTATGCCCGCACTCTTTGCGTGGTGGGTGAGTCCTGGGGGATGACCCTGCTCTCCCCTGGTGTGTCTTCCTTGCTGCCCAACTTCCTAGGCCCAGGTTCAGTTGGTCATTGTTTCTTGGAAGGCACTGCAGCAACTTGTGGGCCCCCGCACAAGCTTTGCTACACCCGCTACTTGCGGGCTGACTCAGTGTTGCCTCAGACGCTCAATACGGCTCCGCTGTTAGTGGACCTAGAGCGCTAGGTCCCGCTGATAGCGGGTTGATTCGGCGTCGCCACAGACACGCTAGATTCGGCTCCACTGTTAGCGGAGTTGGCTCGCTAACTGCTAGTCTCTGCTGTCATGCATCCGCTATTTGTGGTCTTCTTTACTTCATCTACTGATTGTGTCTTCACTGAATTACTGTGATATAGCCCCTGCATGATAGATGTAGAGTTTGGTGTCTCACAAACACTTTTCTCCATCTTGGTTTTCACTGAATTACTGTTATATAGACCCTGCATTATGGATGTAAAGTTTGGTGTTTAACACCTTTCTCCATCTTTGTAGGTTCAGCTCGTCAAGTTTTGGCCTGCCCTCCGCCGTTCCTGCCCTTTTGTGCTCCCTGTGTTGGTGAGTACAGACTCTGACTTTGCATGCCGGCTTGTTTTTCTCCATGCTTACTTTCTGGTATACTTAGGCATTTTCTGCACTTTTTCCATCTCCGTGGTACTTCTGATGTCTCTTCCTCCACTTGCAGCTGTGATGTCGTCGACCTGCTTTTTCCGTGACTGTGGCTTCCCATGCTTGGGGATTCACAACACCTGTGTGAGGCATGCCAGGTGTGTATCCTCGTATGCCTACAAGCCTGCCCTCTGCGGGGACTGCATGGAGCTGATGGATGTGGTGGACCAGCGGCCATCAACCCAGGCTGCGGAGGTGGCCAAGTCGGGCCTGAGGCCTGTATGGGCGGAGGTCTCACGCTACATTAAGGACGTGGGGCACCGTTTTTTGGGACAACAGGGTCCGTCGCCTCCAGTGTCTCCCCGCCCCATTGGCCGCCCATATACCTGGGCGGGCCCTCCCCGAGCCTTTTCACCTGTGGCTCGGATTAGGGACATGTGCCGCAGGGGGGATCGCCAGGATCATCGCCGCTCGCGCTCTCCACACCGGCCAGCTACCTCTGGAGAGGGCGCCTCCACCGCCCGCACTTGCCATGCTACTCGTCCTGGTGCCTCTAGAGAGGACACCACCACCTTCTGCCCTCTCCACGCTCCGAGGTCTCAGTTCCCCCGCAGGGCAGGCTCTCCTTGGCGCTCTTCCCCTCGTCACTGGTCTAGAGAACGGCGCTCCCCTCGACTGACTGTTCGTTGCTCTCCTCCTCCGCCCTCCGCACCCTCTTCACGTCCAGGGGACACCAACGTCCTGGTTGGGCCCTCGTCGATGAGAGGGGTTCTTTCTTTGCCCACCTGCTCGGACGTCGACCAGCTCTGCTCCCACCCTGGCTCCGGATGTAGCCCCTGCACTCTCCCATGCGGGGTATCTCCGCCTGCTAGGGCAGGGTCCGCGCCTGCCCCCCCATCCAGAAACCCAAGGCTCCGTCATGGAACATGCCTCTCCTCTATGGATCCTTGGCCGTCTGGAAGTCGGTGCAGGCTTCCCACCCGGAGCGTGCTGTTGACCTTCCGGCCGGTGAGAGGCCTCTTCCTTCTGGCTGGTCTGTCAACATTAATGAGAAACTGTAGTTCAGGGAGATCAGAGATGATGATCGGGTTGCAGACGTGGAGGTGAAGGCCTACCCGAGCAGATCGGACATCCAATTCTTCTCGGTGAAGCCCAAGCATCCGTCTGCCCCAAGGACCAAGCTCTGGTCAGACTTCGACTGCCAGGACATCCTACAGGATGTTCAGTCCCTCTCTGTCTTGACGGGACTGTCCTCCTTGATGACGGGTCTGAGTGAGGACGG
Source organism: Paralithodes platypus (assembly GCA_032716605.1). Lineage (NCBI taxonomy): Eukaryota > Metazoa > Arthropoda > Malacostraca > Decapoda > Lithodidae > Paralithodes > Paralithodes platypus. The sequence goes on from CM064582.1 coordinate 13,146,208, forward strand.
TAAGCCTGCTCGACAACTCGCTCCCTTTGGAGGCCTGGTTTGTCAAAGCCCTAGAATTTTCTACCCAGCCCGTCGACAAAGCTGTCTCCCTTCCTCCGTCTGGCTCTTCGTTCCTCTCTCCTCCTCTAGTCTCTGTCGGCGGTCTGGATAGCAAGTTCTTCTGGTCCTGGATCTAATCCCTTCTTCACTCTCCCAGATAAGGCGGCTATCGACAAGGATTTTTCCTTGTGACAGTGGGTGGTGAATCTAATGACCTGTGTCATTGGCCTGCTGCAGATGTCGGTTCACCACTGCCGCCTTATTGAGGCGACGACCCCAGGAGACCTTTGTGAGGGTATGGATTCATAGAGGTGGACCGAGTATTCGCATTCGCATTCGCATGTGTGAATATTCGCTAAGTTTTCAATATTCGCATTCGTATTCACATCCGCATTTCCATTCATAGCTATCTACGAATATGCGAATATTTTCACCAAACCAATGGAAAATATAAAATCATATACAATATTAAATTTTAATGTTAACACAAACGAATAAATAAAAGTGTAGATGTGCGTTGGGGCGCTAGAGTGGAATGAAGGAGGACTGAGCAGTGTTGCCACTTAACTTTATTTAAGCCCTTCTGTACCGGCGACGTCTTATTAACTTTATTCTGGCTACGATAAGATGATTTAATTCAGTTTAAAAATGGCCTCAAGCAATTAACTGGCTTCTAACTATCTCACTTAACTCATTTTACTACCACAGTTCCTTCTTAACCCTTATTTAGCGGCGAGCAACATAAGTCGAGTTAAATAAAGCTGGACTATGTGGCGGCGCTCGACATAGGTCGAGTGGCAATTTCAGCACGTAATGTGGCTGAGAGAGAGAGACAAGTGGTGGCAGGAGACTAGCGAGCGTATGACTGCTCCAGACCACCGCGGCGAACCTACTGACACAAATCTCAGCTCCCTCCTCCCTCTCTCACTCGCTACATACTCAATTATGTACTGAAAGTACCGAATTACCTGCTTTTTGCACTCGCGTTGCACGGTTATTGCAAGAAAACTATCCATCATACAAGGATCGTTATGGTGTCATTCGAAAGCTCTGTTTATGCCCTTTCAGGGATAGGTACTTGTTTTACGTTCTGGGTCTTATTTAGGCATGAAAATGATCACGTAAACAGCCCTATTTTGGCTAAAAACACCCCGCTGTGCGGTACACATAAATAAACCGCATAGGCCGCTCGTAAGGTGTTAAACTGCAAAAAATTGTCTAAATATAGCTAGAATGCAATTAAAAATATGCCGCCGATATAGAAGGGGTTAATAGTACCATATCGAACCAGTGAAAAGTACCAAATTATTCGAAAACATACCAAATACAGTGAATACATAAATTACCTTATATTAAATCTCTAGATGTAAGCGACAGTGTTGTCATTTACTCTCCGGTTAAATTAATTTCTCTGATCTCTCCAAACCCTTACCCCCTCCTGCCCGGGCAGCATTTGAAAATGACACTGCGGCAGATGGGCAGGAGCCCGGGTGTCATTTTAAAATCCGTAAGCTTGAAAGCCTATTAACCCGGGAACTGTGGGAAGACTCTTAAGAGTTCCCCCGGCGGACTGCGGGAAGACTCTTAACCTGACAAGCGCGATATAGACCTAGGTGCTAGGGTAGTTATTTGTGCATTTCTAGCCCTGGATTCTGACATAATTCGTTATATTTACAATATAAACCATTATTTGTTTTCGGTATGCTTTTATTTTACATATATGATGTATATATGAACCTTCAAGAGTGCTAAAATAAGTGGGAAAAGCATTTGGGTGGTGAAAAACGAAGATATTGGCCACCCGGTCATAATCTCAGGCGAGAGAGAGAGACAGGCAGCCCTCCCCTCTCGCTGTCTGGGAGTCAACTGAGACGAGCGGGGCGGTGTGTGCCGGTGTCTGGGTGTTGCATAACGATCTTTTATGCAACCCACTTGTGCTACATTATCGCGGGAGAGAAAAATAACCGATAAATGATGATAATAAGAGGAAAAATAGGTGATAATTGAGGAGGGGAGGGAGGGGGGAATAAGGTGGGGAAGGAGGGGAGGGGGGTGAGATTTACATGGATGAGTACTGGAGGGGAATTATCTCACCTAGAGACAAATTCCTTTGTTTTGATAGGCCCTTTTTTTTATGGAAGGCTTTTTTTATGGTCCTGCTTCCGTGAGGCCTATCGCGTTCCCTATAGGAAGCCTTCCGTGAGGCCTATCGCGCTTGCCGGGTTAAGAGTCAGAGAAAAAAAAAATCAACTTTAAACATCGAATTTTTTTTATTTTTTTTTATTTTTATTTTTTTTGGGGCCCCTGGGCCATGCAAAATATCACTCCTCTACCTCCCCTCCTTCCCCACTTTCCTCCCCTCCTTCAGTTATCACCTATTTTCCCTGTTATTCCCTTATTCTGAGGTATATTTTCGTGCTAACATTAGCGAGTTGCAAGCAGGGCATTGTCATCTCTGTTAGCAAGCGAGTGCAAGAGAGAGAGACAGAGTATCGATCGACTGTGTCTCAGTGGCCTTGGGGGAAATTGGCGGGAAAGCAGGTTGCCTCACCCATACATTATACAACTCGCGGCCTGTATCTCCGATTTTGACCATCCAAACGCTGTTTTCACTCGTTTTATTGTTGTTTCAGGTTAATACCTTTATAATCAACCCATAATAGGCGCGTATGGATAAGTATTAATGCTATTTATGGTAAAATGAATATTTTAGTGATGGAAACAGCTCAAATACGTCAGCACAGGGGGACGTTTCTAATTACCCCCATGCGCACTTCTTAGGTTAACACCCAGGCTGCGAGTCCTGACATATGTCGAATGAGAGAAAAGTGGCCTATCCCGCGGGTCCCGACAATAGTCGAAAGGAATGTTGAGCACATTATCGGCTCTGAGAGAGAGTCCACACATTGGGCGGACCGCAAGCGGGCTCTGATCGCTCGGCATGGGCCAAGCGAGGCAACTGAAATCCCCACCACACCCCTCCACATCCCTGGATTCGCGAAGACAAGGATATTCTGAGGAAATTACCGTATTTTAGGGTTTTTGCCCTCGTGTTGCAACATCATTGCAAGATAACCCGAGGTCGTACAAGGATGATTCAGGTGTCATTGGAAAGCTCTATTATCGCCCTTTCACGGATATATAATTGTATTACGCTCTGGCTCTTGTTTATGCATGAAAAAGAGCATGGAAAGAAGCTCGTTTAGGGTAAATATGCCCGCCTGCCAGGTAGTAGAAGTTACAAATATCCCCGTTTGACAGGGGTTAAGCGTGGTTTGAAAGCTGTGTGTCGAACCGCATGTAAACAGAGCCGGTCGGAGCGACGCGCACCTTCAAAAACAAGAAGGAGAAGTCGGACTTTTGTTGTTATTGTTTTGTAGAACAAGAGTAGTGTTTGTTATTGTCCGATATTGCTCAATCCGCGGATAAATGCTCTCCACGGAAATCATCATCACTACTGAACTAGTTGACCTAGAGAGCTCTACTTAACCTCTGAAGTGCGCATGGGGGTAATTGGAAACGTCCCCCTGTGCTGACGTATTTGAGGTGTTTCCGTCACTAAAATATTCATTGTGCCATTAATAGCATTAATACTTATCCATATGCGCCTATTATGGGTTGATTATAAAGGTATTAACCTGAAACAACAATAAAACGAGTGAAAACAGCGTTTGGATGGTCAAAATCGGAGATATAGCCCGCGAGTTGTATAATGTATGGGTGAGGCAATCTGCTTTCCCGCCAATTTCCCCCAAGGCCACTGAGACACAGTCGATCGATACTCTCTCTCTCTCTTGCACTCGCTTGCTATCAGTGATGACCACACCCTCCAATCGGATTTCTAATGTTAGCACGAAAATATACCTCAGAATAAGGGAATAACAGGGAAAATAGGTGATAACTGAAGGAGAGGAGGAAAGTGGGGAAGGAGGGGAGGTAGAGGACTGAGATTTTGCATGGCCCAGGGGCCAAAAAAAAAAATAAAAATAAAAAAAAAAAATATAATTTTTTTTTTTTTTTCGATGTCAAAAGTTGATTTTTGTCTTCTCTGACTCTTAAGAGTCTCCCCGCAGTGCGCCGGGGGAACTCTTAAGAGTCTCCCCGCAGCTCCCGGGTTAATGCCAGTCTACAGATAAAAAACAGGGCTACGTTTTGAGATGTGTGTAAATTCTCTAGCAGTTAAAATAACAAAGATAGGGCTAGGCCTATTGCAACGTTTTTCGGCTAGATCGCCCGGATTTGAATGCTGTCCTTTGGAAGGCGAGCCCGGGCAAGAAGGGTTAAACTGGGATATATTCCATATATCCCATTAGTTTGGATTTGAAAGCCCAACAGGGACAATTATTATTGACGTTATGTAATAAATTTCATATTTGTAAATGTGATTGGTGGTTAATACGAAATTTGGTTAATTAAATTTTTTGTTTAAAAATCTTCCGCTAGATTGCTGTTTAGATATGCTAGATTTAGAGGAAAAATAGCTAAAAAGGCATCACTAACCGGTAAACGAACGTGTGCTGGACCTGGATAATTGAACCATCACAATATTGCCATTTCACACATATCCAATATAATAGCATGTCAATAGAGAATATGCCATCATATTTCCTCACTGATTTCGTATTTTGTACCAGATATTGACTATTTTATTGAAATATTCATAATTCGCATTCGCATTCGAGAATTATACAACTAAATATTTGTATTCGAATTCACAAATATGAAAAATTTATATTCGTTCTATCACTAGAACTATGGACCACGTGAGGCGAATTCACCTTCAGCTCGCTGTGTCCTTTGTTCCCCGAGCTGAAGGCGGTGCTGTTCGAGGCTGCTCGACATCGCCAGACGGTCAGGTCCACGTTCTGTAGCAAAGCTCCGTTGGATATACGCCTGTATATTCTGATATTCTGAGCTGTATACGACGGGGTTGTTTGCTCAGAGCGCCTGGGAGCAGTATTCCACCCTGTCGGCGGACCCTGCTTATGACGCGCAACGTCATGCCGCGTCGCAGGCTGGGTCTTCGCAGTCCAACCGCTCTGACGGGCCTCATCACGGTGCTTCTGGGGGTGGGGTTGGCAGGAAGAGCCGGAGAAAGGGGAAAGGTAAGGCCCGAGCCTGGGCTCCGCCTTGCCCTTCCCGTCCTTCACCTTCTCGTCCCCACCAAAGCGGGACCAGTCAGCCCTCAACATCCGGACGCACTTCATCGGGGTTGAACTCTCGCCGGACTGGTGGTGGGTGACATAGCCTTTTCGTCGAGGTGAGGTGCTCGTGGCGCTCAGGACTGCCAGGGCCATTCCGGAGGGGCCTCCATGTAAAAAAACGTGTAGGCTCTCCAGGTCGGTCTCCTTCTCGCCTCGCCAATAGGGTCGGTCAACTCATCGAGGGAGCTCCCACTGGATGGTTTCACCCTTGCGCCCGTCGCTGGCCGTGAAGGACATGGGGGCGAAAGGTTGCCAGGAGGGGTCTAACCTGGAGATGGAAGTCCAGGCCTCCACTCAGGTCTTGTCCCTGTCGCTGGCCAGTCTCTCAGGAGATGGCCACCATGATCGCGTCAATGTACGAGCAGGGGATCGTTACAGAGGTGAAACCTGATGACAGGGTTTTCCTATTTTGTGTATTCCTGGTACCGAAGAAGGACTGCGACGCGGCCGGTGATAGATCTGTCAGCACTCAACGGGTACATCGTGAACACGCGGTCTCGGATGCTGACGGTACACCAGGTACGACTGGCGCTGAGGCCTCTGTCGTGGGTGGTGTCGCTAGATCTAAAGGATGAGTATTGGCATGTTCCAATCCATCATCGGTTCTAGCGCTTCTTGGCCGTTCGATCGTCCAAGCGCGTGTCCATGTTCGACAGACTTCCCTTCTATCTCAACATCGCTCTGCGGGTCTTCACTCAACTTGTGAAACATGCTCTGGAAAACGTTTTCTTATTTTACCGCGGTTGGGGTGACGACGGTAGGGTCACCTGATGACTAGTCGCCACTGCAATTAGGTTAATCCAAAAACGGCGACCGTCCTCAATAGAGGTTTTTCTTGTGCACTGCGACCGTCCTCAATAGATCCAGAGCATAAAAAAATACCTTAGAAAACACCCCAGTGGCATTTAAAACAAAGCAATTTGTGATTAGGCGAGATAATTCCCCTCCATTACTTGCTACCACTCCTACATATATGTCCCCCCCCCCCCTTTAACCCCCCTCCTCAATTATCATCTATTTTTCTTCTTATTCCTTTTTTTATCGGGTAATTTTCGGCGAGACTTTCCCCCTCCCGGTCTCTTTAACATGGGTGAGGCAGCTAGAGATCCTTGTAACACAGAGACTTCTACTCAAGACTCGCCAGTGTCGCTTGAGAGCTTGGAGAGGGTAGATATACGTCCCCTCAGTTCTCGCCTCATGATACGACCTTGCGGCAATAATACGTCTTTTTCACCCACCAAATACTATTCCCACTTCTTTTATTGCTCTTAGATGTTCATATGTTCATATTAAAAGCAAAATAGGCGCATATGGATAAGTAATAATTATATATTGTATATGTTACATATGATGATTTTCGTCAGAATAGAACCAAATACCTTCGCTTGGCGGGAGGGTTTGAACTACCATAGCTTCGCAGTTTATGAGTTAATAGGCTTGACGTTAGATTTTACAAGACTACTACCAAATAGTAGGTTTTCCTATTTGGTATGTTGGGAGGTACGTTAAACCTCCCAATTGTGATGGGAGGTGAGCCTGGAGGCATACGTGGGAGCGCGACATAGATGTGCCTTCGTCGCTTGCCTTAGGCAGACTGATCTCTCAGTTCTCTACCGTGAATGTATTGGGATGAGGGAGGCAGGGGAAGGTGAAAAGACATATTGTAGGCAGGAGAGAGGATTTATAGGGAGTTGGGGAGGGAAAATAACCAATAAATGTGTAGGGGGAAGTGGGTGGAGAAAGGGGGGGAGGGGAAGACAGGTGGTGATGGAGGGGAAACATATCACCTAATCTCATATTACTTCCATTTCACCAACTCTGGGGCATTTTATTTTTATGGGCTATCTACTGGAAGAAGCGCCGCATTCTCCCGGTAAAACCTTCTGGAAGGAGTGTTGCAGCTCTTAGGTTAAGGCACAAAGGGCCAGTGCTCAGTGCCTCACGCTTACCTAAGGATTACCATACTGTAAACAGTCACGCTTTATTTCCTCTTTTCAAAGAACCTTTAAAAATCGGGATTGAAATTTCAAGTGACTTGAAACAACAATTAGTGAACAAAATATCCTGCCATAATCTCTGGGAGGGTAAAAAATATTCAAAATATGTTTTCATATTAACCCTATACTGTACCATGGCATAGTAGATAAAAGTGTACCCTCCAGTACCAGACTTGTTGCTGTTAGGGATTTCTATTTTATTCAAGTGTCACTGGTTGTAATTGTGGTATTGTGCTTATTATGGTGGATGCGATCTTTAATTATTTATGATTGAATATCGTATGCAATGTTATGAGCCTGGTATAATTAATGTTATGAGCCTGGTATAATCAATGTTATGAGCCTGGTATAATCAATGTTATGAGCCTGGTATAATCAATTCGACCTGTAGACAGCTTAGTATCTTATATAGGAAGATATTTTTGTTCAAGAGTGTACATTCAGTGTTGGGTGGTAGTGCAGGCCGTTTTCTCCTCACCCCTTGTTTTCCTCCAGTAATCCCCACATTCCATTCTCCCCCCTATCCCTCTACACCCTTGCTCCTACTCAATGTCCCCCCCTTTCCCCCAACTCTCTTTCTCTCCTTCGTTGCCTGACGTACGAATGATATTAATTATAACTAGGTAATAATGTATTTGGCTTTTCTAATCATAAGTATTGATTACAAGATATATCATAGAGTTCTTGGTAAAAGTAATACTTTAATTCAGGAAGCATATAATGAGTTGATGATTAATGCAGTTCGAGAGTTTGGTATCAGAGCCAGGTGAGCTAAGGGTATATAAGCCTACCTTCTGCTTGAGGCAGGCAGTGTAATCTCCACCATCATCTTAAGCTGACCTGCCCTGAGTTTGTTTGTAAAAGAATCACCATGGGTTGAATAAGTATAGCCTAGGATTGTTTCTATGTTTATTGATTGCTTTCACCTTACTCTCTTGGAGGGTATTTATATAACTATGTATTATTTTGCTTAAGAGTGTCTTTATTATTTCACTTCAATGTTTCTCAATTTGATATTTTCACATGTAAATAAATTATAATTTTATTTTACATAATCTTTACATTTTACCTTTGTGCTAATATATTATTCTTTTGATTGTTGGGATAAATCTAAGTCAAAGTAACTAAAGATAACTAATTCTGAACGAGTGATGAAAGAAAGGAATAACTTTGGGTTTTTTAGGCTAAAACAGCCATTTGATATCAACTGATATTTTATGAACTTGCCACATCTTTTCACCTACCAAGGTTTTAGTGACTACAAAGAAAGTAACTAGTTTTGTGGAAGTTTAACATGCCACTTCTTCTTGACTGAAAATGATAGTCATATTTTCCGCATTTTGTGAGGCTAAATAATAAGTCCTCGTTTTGTGGTTTTTAGTGGAATGTTTCTTTATGTTATGGGTTCGAACCCCGCTCGTAACGTAACATGGTGCCGTGACCAGGATTCCTTTCTTTCCCTCGTTTGGTAGTAATTGAGAACATTAGTAAAATATTAGGTCCCTTGCTAGGCCATCGCATGCTCACCTCATCCATCTCGTTTTGTTCTGTTTATGAGTTTAGAGTGCTTTGTCAGCCTCTACGTTCTTTAATGCCAATCATTCGCGTTTCTCATTCATCCAAAATTTGTCATACATTTTCTCGTTCATCCTTATTCATAGCATTCAATCATGGAATTTAAAATTAGTGAATTTGTCGCTGACCCCTCCTTGAGCACCTTGTCTGTGTCGAAACTCAGAAAAGTAGACTGGATTGCCTTAGCCACAGAGTATGATGCACCTTACAAATCTAGTAATACCAAAGGTGAGATTAGAAGGAGTGTGATTGAGAAATTGGTAAATACTGGTGTTTTGTCTGAGGCAGCATATCAGTTGTGTGCAGAGGAAGGAGGTAGTGAGGCATGGATGAGAGTGAAACTATTAGAGCTAGAGAATGCAAAAGCAGACAGAGAACAGAGAAGGCTTGAAGTTGAACATGAGCGTGAGGAGAAACAACGTGAGAGAGAGCATGAAGAGCACATGTTAAAGTTAAGAGCTGAAGAAAACCGGAATCACAGGGATTCGGTTGCAAATAGACCATTTTCTGATAAGGGTCATAGTTTAAAATTTGTCCCTAGTTTTGATGAGACTGACCTGGAGAATTTCTTCATCCATTTTGAGAAGGCAGCCAACCAACTCAAGTGGCCAAATGATCAGTGGGCATTTCTAGCCCAGACTGCTTTCATAGGTAAAGCCAACAGGTTTACACCAATCTCCCCAATGAATCCTTGACCTATGAAACTCTTAAAACCTCAGTCTTAGCAGTGTATGATCAGGTTCCTGAAACTCATCGTCAACATTTCAGGGATATGAAGAAAGGTGAAAAACAAACCTATCTAGAATTTGTGAAGAAAAAAGAGCAAAAGTTTCTGAGTTGGTTGAGAGCCAGTAAAGTGACAACCTTTGAGCAGTTGTGCCAGCTAGTTTTGCTTGAAGAATTTCTCCGCAAAGTCCCCTTCCCCTTAAAACTTTACCTCCAAGAGAGAGAGGTACAATCTGTAGACAGGGCGGCTATTTTGGCTGAAAATTACAGATTAACTCTTGGCGATTCTTATTTCAGGGCAGGACAGAGAGGGCCTGGCAACCGGCCACATTCTGGTGCTGGTCCTCATGATGGTGGTGGTTTCCACTCCACTGGTGGTAGGTCTGGTTATGGTGGTGTCTCCCAACCAGTTTCAAGGGTAGCATCTGGGAGCAATGGATTTGATAAAAAGGAATTTAACAAAACTTCTCTTTCTTCCATTAAACCTCCTGGACCCTTAGTTTGTGCCTACTGTAAACAACCTGGACATCTTCTTAGAGAGTGTCCCAAATTAAAATTAAAAGAGAAAACACGTAAACAAGAGAGTAGTGCTGTTCTAGCCTCTTCCCTTGTACTTAATCCAAATAGAGTAGCAGTATCCCCTCTTACTCCACCTGTGTTGACTGCCTGTTCTGACTCTGATGGCTCTCACAACCAGGTTTTCACTAGTATACCACCTAGCTGTTCTAACCAGTTCCAACCTTTTCTTTCCACAGGATCAGTTTCCTCTACTGACGCTTCCACTGACTATCCCATTCATATTTTGAGAGCCACAGGAGCTTCTCATAGCCTCTTGGTAAGAGGATTGGTGCCCAGTATTGAGGACTGTTTGCTGGGCCAGAGTATACTCATGCAGGGAGTCAGTGGGTGTCTTGTTGTTCCTTTGGCTAGAGCGTATCTAAAAACTGAGTTAGCTAGTGGTTACTCTACTGTTGGGATTCAAGATTCACTACCTGTAGAAGGAGTGAACTTTTTTATGGGCAACTATATCGCCGGTGGCATAGTGATACCAGACCCCATGGGCCATTGTTACCTCCACTCCCTCCTCTGATAACAACACTAAGCAATTAGAAAATCAGTATCCCAATTTGTTCCCCTCCTGTGTAGTGACTAGGAGTGGGGCTGGTCACCACAGTAAGAAGGACAAAGTTGATCCTGATAGTGTTGACCTACTGTAGACACTTCCTCCCTATTTATTGAAATTATTGATGTAGATTCAGAGGATATTAGCAAGATTCCCATTGATTCTGAAACTCTCAAAGAGGCTCAGAAGCAGGACCCTGAACTGGCAATATATTTTGATGGGGCTGTGGAAGAGTCAGAGATGGGAAACTATCCTCAATGCTTCTATCTAAGTAATGGTACCTTGATGCGCAAAAATAGACCTCCCAATGTGCCAGCTGATGAGCCCTGGCAAGAAGTGTATCAAGTAGTCGTGCCACATAAATATAGAGTAGACATCATTTCCATTGCTCAATACCTTAGTGGTGGACATTTGGGTGTCAGCAAGACCTATGACAAAATTCTCAATAATTTCTTTTGGCCGAGGATGAAACAATCCGTTAAGTCTTACTGTAAAACTTGTCATGTGTGTCAACTTCCTGGGAAACCCAACCAACCCCTCAAGCCTGCACCTTTAAATCCCATCCCTGTAACGGATGAACCGTTCAGTAAAATCATAATTGACTATGTAGGACCATTGCCAAGAACCCGTGGTGGGAATGAGTACTTGTTGACTGTCATGTGTTCCACCACTAGGTATCCAGAAGTGTTCCCCTTGAGGCGTATAACTTCAAAGAATTTAGTAAAGGCGCTTAGTACATTTTTCACCCAGTATGGAATACCCTGTGTGGTACAGTCTGATTTGGGAAGTAATTTTACCTCTCAGCTCTTCAAGCAAACCATGGAAGAGTTGGGAGTACACCAGTACCATTCCACAGCCAGTCACCCACAGTCCCAGGGGGCATTAGAGAGGTTCCATCAGACCCTCAAAACCATGCTCACTAAATATTGTGAAGAGAACAATGCCGACTGGGATGAGGGCATCCATTTTGTGTTGTATGCTGTAAGAAGCAGGGTGCAAGATTCTCTAGGATTTTCACCATTTTCCCTAGTTTTTGGTCAGAAGTCCCTTGTAAGTGTTAAAAGATACTTGGATCAATGCTAACTCTAATAAACCTCTTCTCACTTATGTGCATCAATTTAAATCTAGACTGAGATCTGCAGTAGAACTAGCTATGAATAATTAAGAGAAGTCTCAAGATAAAATGAAAGTGCAGTATGATAAGACTACAGATGTCAGAGAATTTCAGCCAGGAGATTTAGTGCTTGCCTTTCTGCCTATACCTGAAAAGCCGCTACAAAGCAAGTACCATGGTCCATATGTTGTGCATAGGAAAATAAGTAATGTGAATTATGTTTTAAAAACTCCTGATCGTAGGAAGTCAGAAAGACTAGTACATGTTAACCTGCTGAAAGCCTATCACAGCAGAGATCCTGATAAGGTATTAAACTTTGAATCTGTAGCACAATTTGAAGGTGAACTAGAGGATTTAAAGATCAAGGAGCATAATGACATCCAGTTGCCTCTTGATAACAAATTGCAAAACTCTGACTTCTTGACTAACCCCCATTTAAAATTCCAGCACTTGTTGTCTGACCAAAGTGAAGACCTGGAGTACCTGCTTTCCAAGTTTCCACAGATGTTTGGTGATGTTCCCCAGCAGTGTCCCCTGGTGGAACTTGATGTGGTCCTGACAGAGGGGGCCGTTCCCATCAAGCAGCATCCCTACCGCGCCAATCCTGAGAAGCGTGCGGCACTTCAACAGGAAGTGGATTTCCTGCTCGCCCATGGATTGGTGGAACGGAGCACAGCGAGTGGGCCTCTCCATGCCTACTCGTGGACAAACCTGATGGCACATTTAGGATGTGTACGGATTATCGCCAGGTAAACCAACTCACCCGTCAGGACTACTACCCTCTGCCACGAATTGACGACCTGTTGGACCGTTTGGGTGGAACGAAGTACATCTCGAAAATTGACCTGCTGAAGGGTTACTACCAGATATAACTATCGGAGAGGGCCAAGAGAGTGTCTGCGTTTGTCACCCCGGACGGGTTATTCCAATATACCGTCATGCCTTTCGGTATGGTGAATGCGCCCTCCACCTTCCAGCGACTGATCCACCGGGTGACAGATGGCCTCTCGGGCGTGCAATCCTACCTCGATGATATTGTGGTCTACAGCGAATCCTGGCAGGATCATCTTCATCAGCTACACACTCTCTTCTCCAACTTGGCCAGGGCGGGACTCACGGTCAACCTTGCCAAGAGTGAGTTCGGCCATGCCAAACTAATCTTTCTGGGTCACGTGGTAGGAGAAGGGGAAGTCAGCCCTATTTCTGCCAAAGTCGAAGCCTACACTGCCTATTCCCCAGGACCGCAAGGCAGTAATGCGCTTCTTGGATATGGCTGGGTACTATCAACAGTTTGTTCCCAACTTCGCTGACCTCTCCGCCCCCCTAACAGACTTGATTAGTCCCAAGAGAAACTTTGTGTGGACCCCAGAATGCCAAACTTCATTCACAAAGATTCGTTGCCTATTAGTCAATGCACCTATTCTGAAGTCCCCTCAGTTTCATAAGCCGTTCATAATTCAGGTGGATGCTAGTGATGTTGGTGTAGGAGCAGTTTTGTTACAGTACAGTGATGTTGAGATTTTGCATCCAGTTTGTTATGCATCCGGTAAACTCAAACCTAATCAGAAACACTACAGCACTATTGAAAAAGAGTGTTTTGCCTTGCTCTTTGCAGTGGATAAGTTTAATGTGTATCTTAGTGGTTCACATTTTCCCGTGAAAGTGTTTACTGATCACAACCCCCTGAAATTCTTGTATAAAATGAAAAACTCGAATCAGCGGTTAATGAGATGGTGTTTGGCATTGCAACCATATGACCTTGAAATTCACCCCATAAAGGGAAAGAACAATATTTAATAGGGCCCTTCATCATTGACGACTTCGCCTATTAATAATAATACTCTCCATTCAACATCCTGCGCCAGCATTTTGAATAGCCCGCGCGGAAGTATCATGGAGTACTCGTCATAAGTGCACGCCTAATTCCCTTATGGGATCGTCATTTTGATCGGGTACCCTACAGAAAAAAACCCTGTAAAATATAAAAAAAAAAATAACTTATTATCTGTTATCATATGACTTGCTATATGCGTGGATTTCTTATGCTTTGCTTCCCCAACACCAGGCCCTCTAGCGGCCATCGTCTTCCTTCCAACTTCCGCGTTCATACTGTCAACACGGCTTGCGCCGTGCTTCGCCTAATTTGACGTTCCAGAGCTTCTAGTGAGTCCTTACTCATTTGTATACATCTGTGTTGTAGTAACAAGGTTTAGATTAGCTAGCACGGCTGCCAGATTGGTATGTCCGCAGGAAGTGTGTGTTAAAATAGGGTACTTTTGTAACAGGCGTCTACGAGTCCAGGATCGTCGTACCGCGTGTGTTGTTTTTGTTGTGATACGCCTATAGCTTTTGTGTTTACTTAGCTAGGAGGCTACCACTCTACAAGGCATGATACAGACTGTCAATATTGAGGAAAGTACATGTCACATTATCATATGTCAGCAAATGCTCTGGTTTAAGGGTGTCTGCACGTGGTGCTCCACCTTCCAGGGCTTGTGTATTGCTTTGGGCCCCTTGGGTGGGCCTCCCTCATCTGGGTGCTGTGCTGGGTCTTCAGAGCATCGTCTGCCTGTGATGTTCGTCGTACCTCGTGGTCAGCCTTTAGTAGGGGTCTCCGGCGTAGGCTTCAGGTAATTCAGGGTGCTAAATTGTCTGTATTTTGATTATATGCCTATGTATGCCCCTAGTGTTTTTTACATGCGCGTTGGCATGTTTTGGGGTAAGGGAGACGTCCCTATATATATTCTTTATGATGTGTTATGTGTGGGACTTAGGTTAGTGGAGCTGTGCCAACTCCATTCTCCCGAGTTTTTGTTTTATCCGGCGGCCCCGTGCGGTGGGCCCAGCTTATCCGTCTTATAAACGGGTAGGAACACTCAAAAGGTCCCGGCGTGGTTTGGCTGAACCACATTCTCCCGGCGGAACTGCATTCCTAAGGGAGCTGCAAACTCGGCCCGCCGAGTTAACTCGCCCTAACTGACCCAGTTACACGATTAGATTTTCTCGCACTGCAGCGCCACAAGTCGAGTATACAAGAGTGATAAGATTACTTTTGCAAACTTTTTCATTAATGATCAGACACTAAAGGTCAAGGGACCTGTGACGCTTGTCACAGGTTAGTAGTTAAAACCAGCTTAGACGAGTCCAGCGGAAGGTTAGAGTAGTGGTGCACTATAGCTAATTTTCCGGCGGACTCGAGTTAGGATGTATAACACCTCGCAGGTTATCCTTATGAGCATTGATTCCTGGAAATTTTATTTTCCAGGCTCCTGAGACTGCTACTCCGGCGGAGTTTGGGCGGCTGATCCCGGCGGGGGGGGGGCCTTTATTGGCACCATGACTAGGTTTGAACTATGCATTACTCCTACCTGCTCTCTATTGCCAATTTTTGCTCACAATCTATGCATTAAGTGCGTCAAGTGCTTGGATCGTTCCCGAGGCTTGTGGTTATCTAAACGCTGTTCAATTTACTCTGATTTGAAAACTGTGTTAGTTACTAACAAAGACTTATCGTGCCTAGCGGCCTTACAAGAAATTAAGAGTTCGTTTAATTCTTAGGCCAAAGGCACGGCCCATAAGGCACTTCACTGTGATGATGAAGTTCTATGGGAACAACTTATCATAAAGTCACCCCTTGTGAAACCCGGTTCCTCTAAATCTGTCAGACCCAAAGTCAAGTCGAAAGCCCTCAGCAAAGAGGTAGTGAGTAGTAGCAGTGAGAGTGATGTCACCGAGGTTCCCCTCTCCGACCGTGCCAAGAGGAGATGATCACCCTCTCCGAGGCGGAAGTCTAGGTCAAGATCTAGATCCCCCCGCAAACAGCCTAGACACTCTTCCACGGAGTCTTCCCGGTCTACCAAACGCCGGAGAGAGGACTCAGGGGGAGCAACGAGTTAGGCAAGCAGCGGCAACCGGAGGGACACCCCTCAGAAACCGCCCCCTACCCCTACCTCTGACACGCCTCAACAGGAATCTGGGGACTCAGAAGTAGGGTCTGATGTACTGGAAACCACACCTAGTCATGAACAATCCTTGAGTGTGCCTCCCAATGTTACCTTTGTCATACCTAAACTGAATTATGTACCTCGTAGTGTTAGGTCGGCAGGCCCGTGTAGGGTTCTGGCCGACCAGTACAGGGGATATCCGTCGGGGTCACAACTGAATTCTCAAGTGATTCCAGACTCCCAGCCCTTTGTGGCAGGGGGTTACTGGCGTCAGTCTGAACCATCTCAACCTCTTTTTAACGTCAATCACGAAAGAACTGAGGAATGTAGCATAGACATGTTGCCATCATCGGTTCCAGATTTAATGTGGCCCCCGGCGGATCATGAAATAGTGATACAACAGGAGAATCCTGAGCTGAGTGGAGATCCGGAGGAAGTTATGTTCTCCCCGGCTCCCCAGTCACTCACAGGAGATGATTCTGAAGCAAGTTCCCATTCATCCAGGGACTCCCACAGTAAGTGTGTTACTTCAGATCAGATAAGTGATTTATTGCATAAGGTTATGCAACATTATCAACCCCTGCCTCTTCGGAGCCCCTGGTTTCTAAACCAGCTGTGACCCCTAAGTACTTCTGTCATAAGACCCCTAGATTCCCCTGGTTTTCTTCCATCATGTCCTACCCCGGTGGTGGCCGCAGCTCCAGGCACTACAGTGCCAGCGACGCTGGCTACCTCCTCTTTGAGGGTTATTGCAGATATTCCTCCCCCTCCTTTAGACAGGGCACCTCTGAAGAAGGGCCCCATGCCCCTCCTCTATGGCCCGAATTGTTCTTGGGTCCCTGTGACACCAGTGAACCCTCAATTAGCTCAACCTTCTGTGTCAGGGGAACTACCAGTTCCCGGCGGGTGGTATATTGAAATCAATAAAAGTAGAAAATTGCGGGCAAAAGATGAGGCAGGGAGAATGATGGATGTGTCAATCAAGGCTGTACCAAGTTCGTACAACCCGGATTATTTTGTGTATACAGCTGCCCCGGCAATCCCTCCCGCCGCATCTGCACGACTGTTTGCGGATTGGTCAAAAGCTGATGGCATCAACGATGTCAAAGCTTTGAATGCTCTCACGCCGGAATTGGCTACAACTCCGGTCCTAGACCAGGCGCATACACCAGTCCTGCAGATGGGGCAGGTGGGGTTAGGCCCCTGGGTAGATTGGGAGATAGAGGCTCAGGTTTTTGCCGCTACAATTACTTCTAAGTCTTCACATCAGGTTCCCCAAGAAAATCATGCTTACTTTTCTTTGCCAGTAGCCAAAGCAGAAGGAGTGTCCTCAGATTTACTTACCTTTCTTGCGGCGTCCAAAGTGTCCTTGCACTCCCTTGATGAACCTTTCTCTACTCCCCCGGCTGCTCACCTTGACAGGGACTTCAAGTTAAGAAATAAGGCCTACCGGATGTTCTCTCAGTACTTGGTTAGTCACCGGATCGCCGCCTCCTTTTCACGTACTATTTCAGCCATAGCTGACCCCCAAATTAGGAAAGCTACTGAATTGTCTAGGAGACTTTTGCTACAAAATTCCATTCAGTCCTTAGGAGACATCAGAATTGCAATCATGGAAGCGGTTCGAGCCCGCCAAGATCTGAGAGTCCATCTGGTTAGGAAGTTGCCGGCGGACATAGGTCGCCGGGTAACTCTCTCGCCGGTACTTACTGCCACCCTACTTAACTCAGAAACCTGGAGTCTAGTGTTTAATATGGTTAATGGTTAGAAGCAGGTTACCTCCCAAGCCTGCAAGGACCCTGCTAAGAAGCCCTTTCATAAATCAAAGGGCGGTAACAAGCCATACCAGCCACAAGCTAAACAGTCACCAAGGGAACCCAGACTCCCTCCGCAGCAGGGAGGTAATCTGCACAAGTCCAAACAAGGTAAATGACAATGGGATGTGAGGTAGGGTCCCCACAAGTGTAGAAAGTAGAGTTGAAGTCCAAGGTAAAGTGATGAAAGATGAAGAGTTGGAGAAGTAAAAGCTGGTGGTCTATACCACCTTGCTGTTGTCCATGTTGCAGTTGTTATTGTGATGTCGTCGCTGTCGGGTCTAGTCCTTTGGCTTGGGTTTGGTGAGTTTGGCCAGCCGTCGATGTTTTTTGAGGGTTGATGGGCTTTTTCCTTCCTTGATTTGTTTTTTGAGCTTGTCCCAAGGGATGTATGTCCTTGCGCAGGTGCCTGGTGGAGTTCCTGGGTCATATCCTGGTGGTGGTGATGGTCGGTAGTCATCTGGTGCCGGGAAGTGGTCTTGAGGAGTTGGTTGTTGAGTGTCCATAGGTCCTTGGTCTGGTTCCTGGTGCACTGTTGTTGTTGGTGTTGATGGTGGTGCCTTCTCCTTGGTTGATGTTGAAGCTGAAGCTGCAGATGGTGTAGAGGAGTTCCCCAGTTGGCTTCTCTTTAGGCTGAGAGGTCTTGGCAGAAGCAGCTGTTGTTTTGGAGCACTCCTCGGCTTCTGTGGTGGAGCTGGGTCTTCTTGGATCTTGGAGGGCTTCTTCCTCTTTGATGTCTTCCTCTTGGTGGTTGATGGGGTTGCAGAGAAAGCCTCTTGAGGAATGTTGATTGTAGGCAGGTTGTTATATTGCAGCAGATAGGGGATCAGCTGGCAGATTCGATGTTCGTCTGAACCAGCGATGGCTATAGCTGATTGGATGCATGCGAAGATCTTGGCCCTTTGTACTGCTTCCCCTTCTGCTGTAGTTGTTGTTGTTGTTGCCTTTGGTGGATTATTCCGGGGGGAGAATGAGGAGCCCTTGACTGGGGCTCCTTCAGGGCCTTTGATGTTAATGGCTTCAAGTCCCTGTATCCCGGAATAGATGGTGAATTCCACTGATTCGCCATTCTCCAACGAGGCCTTCTTGCTGCTTTTGTTGTTCCCCAAGCTGCCTGGCCGAACAGCCCCAAGGCCCCGAGCAAGGCCAAGGCCATAACCGAGTGCCCCCACAGAACCCTCCCTGCCGACCACAATAAAGCCTGGGTGACCGAAACCACTCCATGGTGGGGAGCTGAGGAGGGTGCGGACATGCCCGGGAAACCAAAGACCCACCCAGGGCCCTGTGCCCCTCAGCAATTATGAAGAGAAAGTTGAGGGGCAAAGGAAAAATGTGACGCTTTGGCTTCCAATCTTGGTAGATTGGGAGGTCAATCCACGGAAGAGATGCCGTCACTTGAGATCTAGAAAATATATAAGTAAAAGGAACAGTCAGACTAAGCTATGGGTATGGCAGAGATCGCTCAGTTCTCACCCTGATAGACCAGCCCATCACCACATGACTAGAGCCCAACCTCTCAGCATCAGCTAAGAAAGGCCCTAGAAAGCCGCCTTTGGCGGGGGGATAGCTCCCCTATTTCAACCCCTTTCGGGGTTGAGCACCCGCCTTGCTGCTTTTGTTGTTGTTATTGATGTTAGAATGATGGCAAAAAATGTCCTCATTGTTGGTCATGGTAATGAAGCCGTAGCCCGCTTTATAGTTGTACCATTTAACCTTACCACAAGTTGTGGTATTGCTGGTGGCCATGGTAGTGGTGGTGCAGAGCGAGTGGAGAGGCAGGTGGTAGCAGGCTCAGTTGTCTGGTCAGAATCAGAATACCGAATCAGAAACAAGGTAAACACTCTGGGTATAAAGGTAAGGCCCCTCAGAAGGGTAATCAGGGCCAATCATCAGCCAAATCTAGCCAAGTGTCAGATGCCAACCCACCTCCCCCTCCAAAAAACTAGCCACCCATACTCTCAGCCTCCCAGTACCATGCTTAAGGACACAGGATTTGAGAGTTGCCTTGAAGGTCGGGCCCCGGTTGCACCTGGGTTCGTTCCGTTCATTCCGCTCGGCCTGGCCCAAGAAAACCTGGGCCAGGAAGGTAGTGAGCAAAGGAATCACCTGGCAGTGACGCCGACGGCCTCGACTGCGTCAGCCGCGGGAATACACCAATGTGTCTAAGGAGGAGGAGACTCTACTTCAGGAAATGATTACTAAACAGGTCATTATCCCGGTCAATGCCAATCACCCAGTATTCACATCAAGACTCTTCTTAGTGCCAAAAAGGAACAGTGTGCAGATGCGACCAGTTCTAGATCTCTTGCAACTGAACACATTTATAGAGAATTCATCCTTCAGGATGCTTACAGTTCAGCAACTCAGACTCGCACTTCCGCCGCAAAGCTGGATGTGCTCGATCGATCTCAAAGATGCCTATTGGCATGTCCCTATAAACAAACGGTTCCAAAAATTCCTCGCTCTGAGGGTCAGGCAAGAGACTTATGTCTTCCAAAGAATGCCTTTTGGTTTGAACCTGGCACCAAGGATTTTCACAAAACTCGTCCGGCAAGCTCTTTTACCCCTGTTAGTCCAGGGCATACAGGTGTTTTGGTATCTAGACGACTGGCTGGTAGTGGCGAACTCTTTGGAATTATGTCAAGATCATGTAAACCAAGTGTTAGCTCATGTACAAAACCTAGGGCTCAAGGTGAACTTGGCGAAGTCGCGCCTTGTCCCCACTAAGACTATTCAGTGGATAGGGCTGGTCTGGGACACCGCCAATCTGACTCTTACTCAGAGTGTGGACAACCGAAACAGATTCCGCAAGAAACTGTTCCGGTTTCTCCACAGTCTGGATACGACCAGGAAGACGTGGGATTCCCTGATCGGCATTCTCAACTGGATACAATTAACTGTGAAGTTGGGCTGGTTGAAAGTCAAACGATTAATCCTGGAAGGCAACAAAGTTTTCCCTCTCTCGCCAGAGAAGAAATTATGGCCAATTCCTCCATTAATCCACAGCTTACTCTTGGTCTGGACCAAGCTAGAAGTCCTCCACTCTATCACGACATGGGTTTCTCCCCCTCCTACGGTATGGGTAGACACAGACGCCTCAGGGGCACTAGGTTGGGGCTATCAGTCCAACCTGAACCATCAAGGTCAAGGCACCTGGTCAGAAGACAGTCAGTCACATATCAACAAGCAAGAGCTTTTAGTCCCTCTCTATTTTCTCCAAACTCACGGCATGACTTTGCCAAAAAAATCAATAGCATTGCGAATGGACAACCAAACTGCAGTTTATTGCATTCAGAAACAGGGCTCAGTGAGGTCACGAGAGTTGTTGAAGGTTTCCGAACAGATTTTTGCCCTAGCCGAATCGCTAGGCATTTTCTTGCATGCAACATATCTCACCGGTGTGGCGAACGTCTGGGCAGACGCTCTCTCTCGCCGGCGGAGCACTCTAGTAGAATGGACAATCAAACAGGCTATCTTCGACAATATGATTGCAAAGCCGTACTGTCCACAAGTGGACCTGTTTGCATCCACAGAGAACCACAGAGAATTCATCCTTCATGATGCTTACAGTTCAGCAACTCTTCCTCTCTCGTCAAGGGGTAACCCCGGCGGGGGGTCCCGATGCATTGTTGGTAGATTGGAACAGGTGGACCTCAATCTATCTGTTTCCTCCACCAGATTCTGTGCTAATGTGCAAAGTAATTCACAAGCTGAGGGGTTACCGGGGCTGAGTCGCGATGATCGCGCCACTATGGCCAGCCCAAGTATGGTACCACCAATTGCAACAGTGGTGCAGGACCCCGGTGTCCCTCCAGGTCTCCGCTCTCCACTTGGAAACAATTGGCAACCTTCGGACCTCGCTCAGTTTTGCCTTATGGATATTTACTATGCCAAATGGTTAGCTCAATTTGGGGAAAGTGTCACTAATAAATTAATGAACCAGTACACTATATCTACCAGGAGACAATATCAATCCCATTGGAAAACCTTCACAACCTGGATTGTAGAGTCAGGGCAAACTACTGCCTCAGGAGCTTTAATTTTCAAATATTTAGACTATCTATTCGAAAAAAGAAAAAAAAATCAGTAACCACTTTAAAAAATAATTTGTCTGCCATTAGAACTCCCTTTTTTTTATCTCACTGGCCTTTCCATACCGCAGGCACAGGAGAAAGGGTTTATGAGGGCGTGTTTCAAGCTACGTCCACCACCCCGTCAGCTCATGCCCACCTGGTCACTTGACAAAGCCTTATCGGTACTTCAATCGCGCAAGTATAATAATGCGCCGGATTTTGATTCACTTTTGAAAAAGGCTGTATTCCTCATGGCTCTAGCCACCGGAAACAGGGTGTCTGAGCTGGCGGCGATGAGCAATGAACCTAATTGCCTTAGGTTTGGGAGACTGCACGATAATGTACAAATCGCGCTGTCTCCCACATTTGTAGCTAAGAACGAACATTCTGACCATGTATTTTCTGAATTTTCCGTCCCGGCTTTAAAGAGGGGGTTCACTCATCACCTTTTATGTCCTGTGCAAGCACTCACAAAGTTTATGAGGGCTGCGCAGCCTCGCCAACCAGGTGCTTTATGGGTCAACCAGACAGGTAAGCGTGTTACAAAACGAAAGTTAGCTTCCTTACTTGTGGACGTTATTAGGGAAAGTAATCCCGGCGTGATAGGCAGGACTCACGATATCAGGAAATGGGCAGTCTCTTCCAGATTTCTACAAAATTTCTCAGTAGAAGACATTGCTAATACTCAATTATGGGCTTCCAATCATACGTTCCTAACACGCTACCTGTCTGTCGCTCTAGATAAACCAAAGCGTACCTGTGTAGCTTTACGTCAAAGGGTACAGTAGGTAATGTTCGATTATGTATAAGTTTTGTTGTTAAAAAGGGGGGGGGGGGTGAGGAATAGTCCATATCCCCTCTGTGCCCCTGAAGATTGTGATGAATCACGAGCTGTGATAGGACGGGTTCTACAGTCCAGTATTATTTTTATGTTAATTCTAAGAAGATATCTCGCTTAGTTGCAACTATGTATCTTTTACCAAATTGTACAAATATATTTACTGTACAAATAGTTTTAAGAATGGAACGAATAACTACTGCAGAGTTACAGTTCTCGGGAACACATGCGTGTCCCAATTTATCATGCATACGATCTAATGTAAAGATCTGACCATGAGCAAGCAGTTTCTTAATGTCACACACTGCTTGCAAATCTTTTATACTTTTTTATATATTGTTTGCATACAATAAAACTTAAATTTGTTTATTTGGATTTTTCTTCCCTAAGGTTAGGATATTTTACGAATGTCCCGCCTCCAGTCTTGCTAATCAGGCGAAGTCGTCAATGATGAAGGGGCCCTATTAAATTATAGGTTTGATTCCCGAAGGGAAGTAGAGAAAACCTAATATTTAGTAGGGCCCCGTAATCATTGACGACACTGTCCCTCCCGACCATCCCACTTCCCATTCGTTGATTTCTATAGTTTATTCTTGGTATATCAGTGAAGGAAGACGATGGCCGCTAGAGGGCCTGGTGTTGGGGAAGCAAATCATAAGAAATCCACGCATATGGCAAGTCATATGATAACAGATATTAAGTTATTTTTTCTTTTTTATATTTTACGGAGTTTTTTTCTGTAGGGTACCCGATCAAAATGACGATCCCATAAGGGAATTAGGCGTGCACTTATGACGAGTACTCCATGATACTTCCGCGCGGGCTATTCAAAATGCTGGCGCAGATGTTGAATGGAGACTATTATTATTAATAGGCGAAGTCGTCAATGATTACGGGGCCCTACTAAATATCAGGTTTTCTCTACTTCCCTTCGGGAATTAAACCTATAATTATCGCGGACATGTTGTCCCGGAACTGAATGAGAAAAATGTCTTTGTTGGTGCTATATTGCCTAGCAATAGTTTGTAAGTTTGTTGGTGCTATATTGCCTAGCAATAGTTTGTAAGTTTGTTGGTGCTATATTGCCTAGCAATAGTTTGTAAGTTTGTTGGTGCTATATTGCCTAGCAATAGTTTGTAAGTTTGTTGGTGCTATATTGCCTAGCAATAGTTTGTAAGTTTGTTGGTGCTATATTGCCTAGCAATAGTTTGTAAGTTTGTTGGTGCTATATTGCCTAGCAATAGTTTGTAAGTTTGTTGGTGCTATATTGCCTAGCAATAGTTTGTAAGTTTGTTGGTGCTATATTGCCTAGCAATAGTTTGTAAGTTTGTTGGTGCTATATTGCCTAGCAATAGTTTGTAAGTTTGTTGGTGCTATATTGCCTAGCAATAGTTTGTAAGTTTGTTGGTGCTATATTGCCTAGCAATAGTTTGTAAGTTTGTTGGTGCTATATTGCCTAGCAATAGTTTGTAAGTTTGTTGGTGCTATATTGCCTAGCAATAGTTTGTAAGTTTGTTAATGTGATTTTGGTTTTGGTTTATGGTTTGGTGAATGGTATTAAGGTTTAAAATTATTGTATTAGGGTTTAGACTTAGTTTCGCTTCTCTTATAAATCTCTTTGTGAGGGAGGTGTTAGGGATTTCTATTTCATTCAAGTGTCACTGGTTGTAATTGTGGTATTGTGCTTAATTTGTTAGTGGCCCCTCCATCATTGACGATTATGCCTATTACATAAGGCTACCTCTTCAAACGCCCATAAGCGCAGTTTGAAACTACTGCCGCAGAGCTCAGAGGAACCGTCATCATAAGCACACGCTAAATCACTCATGTTTCGTCTTTATGATTGGGTTCTCACTACGAAAAAACTTTGTAACAAATAAAAAATAAAAATAAAATAAGAATAACTATTCATAAGCTTTCCATATTCCGTGGATGTACTTTTGTGGATTCTTGGACCAGACGCTGGCTAGCGCATCTATCCACCTTCCTTGCTCTGCGTTCACCCCACCCGGACGTGTCCCCCACAGTGCTCCGCTTTGATTCCGCATTCTTGCGTCCCTAGTGAGTTTTTTCTAATTTGTTTACTCTGGGATGTCTTGAGTAAGGTTAGGATTAGCTGAGCAGGGGTGTCATGGGTGGTTTTCTCGCAGAACAAGTGTATTTTGGGTCGTTTTTGTTGGGGCGTCTATTTCGGACGGACCCTCGTGGCCGAGTTGAGGACGCTCTGAAACTGTTTTTCGTGTTTAGCCATCTTTAGTCCTAGCTTGTTAGGAGGCTTTAACTACGCGATGTCGGGCTTCTAGCTATCTTTCTGATGGAGTAGCCTATGTTATTTGTACTGACGTTCCTGGTGTATTTTTCTTCACTTAGTGGAGTTCTTTCTGGGTCCCGAGTCAGTGTTACCCTTACCCGGGTGTTTTCTACGATTTTGATGTGGTGGCTGTTCCAGTTTTGGTGGGATGGAGTGCTTTTCGATGGTGTTTCGACGTCATTAAGTGTTTTTTCCGTTTTCACCAGGCCTAGCCAGCCACTCGTAGTTTTTTTTCACATATGCAAGTGTTTTCATTGTTTATTATAATAAAAATGTATTCATGTGCCATGTGTGTCCTGGATTAGTTGTGATTGGCTGATCCAGGAGCTTCGGACTGTGGGTCTGATTATGTTTATCAGACTGCGTTCTGTTTGGTGTGGGTTGCCTTTCCGGCGGTTTTTCTCGATTGCTCCGAGAAAGCCGTTTTGTTTACCGAGTTTTAGTCAGGATGGCTAAAATAGGTAAGTTACCCCGGCGAGTTTGGTAGTTTGAGGGCTCATCAGAAACTGCGTTTTCTGTGGTCGAGCCTGTGATCAGGCTTCCTGTATTATTCCCGGCGAGGTGGGCTCCACACATTTATCTAGGTGATCATGCTGACACCTGTTGGATTTGGTTTTCTCGGCTTTTCAAAGCCATTGAAACAATGCTGTTTGTTTGTTTGGTCTTTCCCTCCCGGCGACCTTTTTACAAAGAGGTCTGGGGCAGGTACAATTAGTTTGACAGTGCATATAAAACCCGGCGGTTGTACCTTCGGGTGGTTATATTAACGGATTTGCAATTCGCTATAATTTGCCAAACAATTGATTGATACAATAGGGTATCACGGCCTTCAAGACGGCGATCTATGAGGGCTTCTGGGAGAAGCCGGATTAGAGATTAATATAGGCTTAGACTTTTTATGGGATAAAAAGATGCCTGAATCTTACTAGTGTTTCAAGTGCAAAGGGATACTTGAAAGACTTCATCTTTAATAAAGATATGCTTCATCTTTATGAGGATTCAGAAGATATGCTTAAATCTTTTGGACAGGTAAAGATATGCTGAAATCTTTAATATGAAACTAGTCGGATTAGAGATTTAGATAGGCTTAGACTTTTTATGGGATAAAAAGATGCCTGAATCTTACTAGTGTTTCAAGTGTAAAGGGATACTTGAAAGACTTCATCTTTTATAAAGATATGCTTCATCTTTCTGACGATTCAGAAGATGTTTAAATCTTTTGGACAGGTAAAGATATGCTGAAATCTTTAATATGAAACTAAAGGAAAACGAAAAGTAGTGGTTGAGGACTACGGTTCGTTGACCAGCGGTTTTGTGACACATGTTTGTGTACCTTTTTGGGGTAACCTTACGAACCTGGGAGCAGGCTTCCTGTGTTATTCCCGGCGAGGTGGGCTCCACACATTTATCTAGGGGATCATGCTGACACCTGTTGGATATGGTTTTCTCGGCTTTTCAACGCCATTGAAACAATGCTGTTTGTTTGTTTGGTCTTGCCCTCCCGGCGACCTTTTTACAAAGAGGTCTGGGGCAGGTACAATTGGTTTGACATTGAATATAAAACCCGGCGGTTGTACCTTCGGGTGGTTATATTAACGGATTTGCAATTCGCTATGGTTTGCCAAATGATTGATTGATACAATAGGGTATCACGGCCTTCAAGACGGCGATCTATGAGGGCTTCTGGGAGAAGTCGGATTAGAGATTAAGATAGGCTTAGACTTTTTATGGGATAAAAAGATGCCTGAATTTTACTAGTGTTTCAAGTGTAAAGGGATACTTGAAAGACTTCATCTTTAATAAAGATATGCTTCATCTTTATGACGATTCAGAAGATATGATTAAATCTTTTGGACAGGTAAAGATATGCTGAAATCTTTAATATTGTTATGCCCTGTTTTTCTACAGGATTAACTTGGGTAATGTGAGTTCTAACTGACTGGGTATATAAGGCTGCATGCACAAAACAAGGTATGAGGAATAGAGAACACAAAATAAACACACGGTAACAAGACACACGATCACGTTTATTGAGGATGATTAATAGGAAGCATAAGAAGGTATGAATACTCGTACAAGACAAATGATAGAATTGAACAACTAGCATTAGTGGATCTGGATGGAGCCTAGTCTCCCACTTCCAACGTTCAGGTATACTCTTTTGATCACTGGCTTTGTTCGCAAGTTTATATACTGGAAGCCATCAATGTTACTTATAGATTCAATTTAACTATTTAGATTTATTACTGGCAGTTCTGGTGCACAAGTAGTAGTTCACAGACCAGATTAGACACGCGTATATTTAGAGCACAAGAATTCTAGAAACCTCAGGGAGGTACTGATCTAAGTTTTATATTCTTATAGCAGAAATACGTAGAACGCAAATCAGTGGGCGAACGTTAGATATCACTAGGGTTTTACTTCTATGTAATAATATCTGGATCGGGGTAATTACGAGAGTTAATGTCGCCTGTTAATTAATGAACACTGATATTTTTTGCTTAGCACTTCCTGATGGAATGGTTATATATGAATTATACTGGGGCAAAGATATAGCCACTTCATAGAAATATTAATAAGTGAGTCTCTAAATAGTACTGTAACACTGTAGTACTAATAAAGTGAATCTTGGGTAGTATTTGGTTGGTCTGGTCCTGGTTATCTTGCGTCCGTGATGTTGGGGGCTAAGGACTGGTTCCGCGGCCGTCCAGGGGGTCCATATGTAGGAAGTTCTCAAGACAGATCTCTTGGCGATCGTTGCTGGCTACACGCTTATATACCCACTGGTGTGTGAAGGTTATAAGGTGCACGTAGATTTCTTGTACGTGGACAGATGCTTCTATCTCAAATCTGCCACGGAGTCTGCCGGCTCTGGAACTCAATTCTCAGGAACAACACAAGGGCAGAGCTAGAGGTCAACTTAAGGGGGCCAGCCACTGGTTGGTGTCTATCTTTCAACTGATTTTACTGGGGGCTGGAGCTGGGTTTATAGGCTCGGTTTTGGACCCTGTAGGCCATAGGGATCTCGAGTCTTATGGAATTATTTGAGCTCTCAATAGATACGGGTACTAGGTAAGGTGGTGATTACTGTTGTGGCACATGGCTATAGGGGGCCTTCATAATGTGATATAACTGAGCCTTAGTAAGAGGTACTATTTTGGCTATACTGGAAGTATTGAGGGGAGGGAGACTGGATCTACTTTGCGAGGAGGACTGGGACAGCTGTGATAGGAGCGTCTCTCTTACATTGCTCAGTCTTCATTCTATGGTATAGCGGAGGTGCTAATTTGGTTATCAGAGTATGCAAGAAAGGTGAATGGGTTATTGTGGGTTAATAGAGGTTAGTAAAGGGGTTAGTCATGCATGGTTGATAGGAAGAATTCCTGTGCTACCTGGCAATGACCCGGAAGTCAAAACAGGGGTCAGGTATACCTCCGCGGGGGTGGGGGTCTCCCTCCTCAGGTGGGTAAAAAAGGTAGGTGCGCGCCCTCTCTCTGTGATGGTCGTCCGGCGGCTGTGGCTAGGGGCTTGCCATATCACAAGTGTTTGTAATAACCCTCTGTTTATGAGACAGATGTGGGTGTTTGTAATACCAAAACCGAAGGTGCCTTGACCAGCTGGTTTAATCGGTTGGGTTGTTAATTGCATGGTTTGCTGGATGTGGTGGAGACTGGGTTGCTAACTCTGCCACATTTATCTGGAAGTATGGCAATAGAAGTTAGTCACTGGCGAGGCGGCTAGCCTCGCACTGACGATCATTTGGTACAGGGTTGTGAATGGGTTGTGAGGGAATAGATGGCATGCAAAGGGTTAGTAAAGTTCTAATGTTGTTCCGTCCTACTAAGGGAAGGTAGGCTGGATAGGAGTATATATATAAAAGGTTTGAGAATGTTAGCAACGGAAAAATCAAGGATATTCAGGAGGTATGGTGGAGAGGCTAGGTCGGAAAGGAGTTGAGGAGCGTGGGGGGTTAACGAGAGGGAGAGGGTTACGGGGGGTTACGTGGAAGTTTGACCCTAAGGTCTCTGGGCGTAGGGGTGGCATTAGACTACAGTTGGTATCGGAGCTTGGGGTTAATGACAGGGAAAGTATGTTAGCCAAACGCTACCGGGAGATGAGCAATATGGGGTGGTATATGAGTCTGGAAAGGATAGAATCATGTGGACTGTGGGGCTGTGGGGAAGAGGAGGTTAACTGTAGGTGTGTGCTTGACTGTGGATGAAAGTAGGGAAAAACATGGTGTATTATTACTCGTCAATACGATGGTTATGGACACTGTTAATCTGACACTACTTCTTGCTGATCTAGTTGTTCCCGGGAACTGCGTTTTCTATGACATATACACCAAAGAAAACGGCAGTTCGTAGGGGTAGCTTCGGTATTGTTTCGTGGTGAAAATGCGTCGAGACAAGGGTAAAAGAGGGTTGTATATACAATCTCTGGTTGGGGTAAGAATTAAAGTTACTGCATGGTGGCTAACATCTTCAGTCATTTCTGTCTAGGTCTTACAGGAACAATGGTTCTATATACACTGGTGTACCCGTGGGTATCATAGTTTCTTATCAATTAGGACATGGGGTTTTAACATACTACTTCTCGGATGGAAGAACATATATAGATTTTATGGGGGCGGTTGGTCTTCAGAAACTGAGTCTGGCAAGACAGGGGGTTAACATATTACTTCTTGGATGGGAAAAAACATACTATATATATAGGTTTGACTCCTGTAAGGAGATAAAGAAAACCTAATATTTAGTAGTGGCCCCATAATCATTGACGAACATGCCTATTACATAAGGCATCCTCTTCAAACACTAATCCGCCGTAGTTTGAATCTACCGCGCAGAGCATTTAAAATCTGAGGAGCCTTCATCATGAGCGCACGCGACCTCACTCATGGCTTCAGTCATTATGAATTGGGTTCTCACTACGAAAAAACTTCGTAAAAAATAAAAAGAAAAAGAAAATAAGAATAACTATCCAATAAGCTTTCCATCATATCGTAGATGTACTTGTGTGAATCTTTGACCAGACGCTGATTCAGGCGTCATTCTTCCTTCACTGACATATCAAGTAAACCAAAATCCTTAATACATCAACGAATGGGAAGGGGATGGTCGGGAGGGCCCCAGTCGTCAATGATTACGGGGCCACTACTAAATATTAGGTTTTCTTTATCTCCTTACAGGAGTCAAACCTATAATTTATTAGTGGCCCCTCCATCATTGACGAACATGCCTGATTTCTAAGACTGGAGGGGGACATTCGTAATCATATCATAACTCTAGAAAAGCAGATAATCAAACAACCACATAGTATTCTTACTTTTGTAAAAAAGAATATTCGGGTGCATAAACTTTATACAGCCTAAATCTTCAAAAAGGGGTACAAGCAGGAGCGTGCTTCAAAGAAGCCTGCTTGAAAAAGGGTTAACTCTGAGACTCTGTACACAGATCTGCTAGTTAAGAAGGCACCCCACTTAAAGTAAGTGGTGAAAACTAAAAACTTATAAGTTTACATGTGCACATATAAACCCCATTAACTAGTGGATATATTCCTAAAAATATAACCAAACATAAATGAATTCTTGTACTTTCGTAGAAGTACTGAACTCGTGTACTTATGCAGAAGTAATTACTTCAAAAGTAAAAGTCGTAGTTGCAACTACCGAGATTTCTTAAAAATCTATTGCTTCACAGCCAAAACTACTTACAACAAGAATTGTTGTAACACTTCTATTGGCCTTTAGCACAAATTCCTGCAATGAATACTACAGAGAAATTTTATAATACAATGCCTACAAACAGTATCACAGCTCGTATGTTCCGAACACATACTCCGGAGGGGTCTAGGGTGTCCTATGTCACACTGACTGCACCCTCCCCCCCTTTTTTCTTGAAATTAAACAAAACGTGACTAAAAGGGCCACCTAGACCCTCTGCCGTAAAGCTATACATGGCAAGGAAGGTTTGTCCAGAGCTACTGAAAGGTATCGAGTCAAAAACTCCTGATTAGAGGCCCACAACTGTGTGGACTTAATAACTTCCACCGAAAGATTATTAAGGAAACGTAAAGAGGCTGCCCCCTTGCGTAAATCGTGGGTCTTACCCACAACGCTGGGATTCTTCTCTTTAACCCTTAATTAGCGGCGAGCAACATAAGTCGAGTTAAATAAAGCTGGACTATGTGGCGGCGCTCGACATAGGTCGAGTGGCAATTTCAGCACGTAATGTGGCTGAGAGAGAGAGACAAGTGGTGGCAGGAGACTAGCGAGCGTATGACTGCTCCAGACCACCGCGGCGAACCTACTGACACAAATCTCAGCTCCCTCCTCCCTCTCTCACTCGCTACATACTCAATTATGTACCGAAACTACCGAATTACCTGCTTTTTGCACTCGCGTTGCACGGTTATTGCAAGAAAACTATCCATCATACAAGGATCGTTATGGTGTCATTCGAAAGCTCTGTTTATGCCCTTTCAGGGATAGGTACTTGTTTTACGTTCTGGGTCTTATTTAGGCATGAAAATGATCACGTAAACAGCCCTATTTTGGCCAAAAACACCCCGCTGTGCGGTACATATAAATAAACCGCATAGGCCGCTCGTAAGGTGTTAAAGTCCTCGACCAAGAGAGAAGCCAGTGTACGCTCCATCAAGCGTTCACCCGGACTTGCGACCCATAAAGCACCCTTGTGATTTAGAGGTGCCACTCTTAAATATTTGGTTAGAGCTTGCACTGGGCAAAAAAGATGGTGCACCTTTCCCATTTTTAACGCCGGCACCGTGAACTCTGAAAACACGTGTTCACTATGCTCATTCTTGGCTATGAATCCTGGGGAAGGTGCAATGTGAATACACTCATGAAGCCTATCAAACCTGAGGCAATTAGGTGTGTTGCTCATCGCCGCCAGCTCAGAAACTCTGTTCCCGGTAGCCAAAGCCATAAGGAATACTGCCCTTTTTGTAAAATCTGCAGTCTTTGGTACATACGGGAACGAAAATAACGACAATGCTTTGTCCAGAGACCATGTAGGCATGAGCTGACGGGGAGGTGGGCGGAGTTTAAACCTGCCCACATAAATAACTTTCAGATAAATGTTTCTGCATGAACAGATAAATTAAATAATTAACAACCAACGCCACCGAGGGCACAGTTTGTTTTGTTCTAAGAATCCAAGACGTAAAAGCTTGCCAATGCGATTGAAACTGTCGCTTTGTAGACTGGGTATATTGATTCGTGAATATCTTGGTCACGTCGCTACCATATGGTGCTAGCCACTTGGCCTCCTGAATGTCCATAATGAACAAGTCCGCGAGGTTTCTAGGTTGCAAATTGTGTTCTAAATGGAACAACCCGACCGGGAGTGACACTGGGTGCGGGCACCACGTGTTCCAATGCTGGTACCACACTGCGCCGGCCACAGGGGCGTGATTAGCGAGACTACGCCTCGCTAATCCTGTAGTTTGTTGACTACGTGGCACATTAGAGACGCGCCTGGCGGCGGAAAATAGATAAATGGAACTCAACCTGTTCTCGTCCATCATCAGAGCGTCTGGTCCGCCTGCCGGCGTTATCGTCCGGCGGGTGAGGTACAGTGGGAGTTTGTGAGTCTTCTCAGACGCAAACAAATCCACTTGTGGATGGTGATGCTCCGCAATCGCAAGAGCGCCCATTCTACTGTTGTGCTTTGTCTCTGAGACAGAGCGTCTGCCCAGACGTTTGCTACGCCTGGGAGATAAGATGCGTGAAGATGAATGTCCAGCCTGTTGGCTAGTATAAAAATCTTTTCTGACACGTTTAGCCACTTCCGAGATCTCATTGACCCTTGTTTCTGAATACAGTGAACCGCATTCAGATTGTCCATTCTGAAGGCCACCGACTTGCCCCGTAAAGCAGAGCCGTGAGCCTGAAGGACAGATAAGGGGACTAGTAAGTCTTTGACATTGATGTGGAAGATGTCTAAATGGGACCAAAACCTTTGACCCTGATGCCCGAGGTTTGACTAAAAGCCCCAACCTATCGTTCCTGACGCATCCATGTCCACCTTTACCGACGGCGGAGGAGAGGTTCATGACATGACTGCGTGCAACATTTCTCTCGTCGCCCAAACCGCTAGTAAGTTGTGTAATAACGTTGGGATAGGCCATGCTATCCCCGCCGGTAATAGTGGGAAAAATTTGTTGCCCTCCAAGATTAAACGTTAGACTTTCAACCGGCCCAACTTCACAGTTAGCTGAACCCAGTTGAGAGAACCGACTAGAGATTCCCAAAGTCTCCGTGTCGTAGTCAGACTGTGGAAAAACATAAACAGTTTTTGCGAAATCTGTTTCGAGTGTCCACACTCTGACTCAGAGTGAGAGAAACTGTGTCCTCGACCAGCCCTATCCCCTGAAATACTCGTGAGGGAACAAGGGTTTGACTTTTACTAAGTTGACCTTGAATCCTAGAGATTTGAGATGGTTTAACGTAACGTAGACATGCATGATGCGTAACTTTTCTGTTTCTGCCACCACCAGTTAGTCGCCCAGATACCACAAGACCCTGATCCCTTGTTCTAACAAGGGCATCAGGGCTTGCTGGGACCTTGCTCGAATGCTTGTGCCAAATTGAAAACAGTCTTCCAAACTGCTGGTGAAATCAAAGAAGGAGTTAGAACTGGAGACAGAACTACTTGGCTTGCAGTACGGTCAAGAAGGTTCTTCACTAAGAACATCCTCAGATCCTGCCTTGCTCGAACTGCCTCTAATAAGGCCATCCGAATATCTCCTAAAGACTTGGATGGAAGTCTGGAGAAGCAAGCGCCGGGAAAGTTCAATGGCTTTCCTGACTTCCGCGGCTTCTATTGCCTGAGAAGAGCGTAACAGAGACTTTGTTACTTTCTGGGAACCATATATTGCGAAAACGCTTTTCCTCTTAACCTAAACTCGCGGTCTAGGTAAGCTGGGGAAGGCGTGCTAAAGGGATCTTATAATTCGCACAAATTGATTATTTGGGGGGTGGCGGCCAAGAAGTCAAACAAAGCAGAGGGGACTCCGCCGGCACCAAAAACCGGAAGAGAGAACCAAGAATGGTGTTCTGGAGGGATTTGGTGGGAAGATTAAGTCATGGTTATAATAACTTGGAATGGCCTTAATATGAACATCCAAAACATTTCCGTAACATTGCTACCCCTGACTCATCAGGCCCGTATAAAAGAGGCATAGCTCCTGTTTTTGACTGGCGCCTTGTCTAAAGGAGGGGGAGATATGTCTGATATGACTCGCACATTGGAAGTAGTAGTGAGAGCTGCTGTGCCTGGCACATTGGAAATTGGATCTGACACAAGAGGATGGTTAGGTATTTTAGCTAAAGCAAAGGATGTAGCCAGAGGTCGCACATTCGTCGACATCGCTGGATCTCCCGTATCAACTGTAGGAGTTTCCGGCGTAGGGCCAAAGAACCTATTAAGTGCATTCAATAGTAGTCCATCAATCTCTTCCGCCGGTACATACCTAGCCGATGACGAACTCCGTGGAGATTCGACAGTACCCTGAGAGTCGCCTAGAAGGTGACTGGACTCTTCAACCTCCATCTCTGAGACCAGAGATCGTTGTTCTTCATCTGTTAAGTCTGGCTTATCATGGGAAGATCCCGCCGAAGCCGGGACCTCCACATGTTGCCATGTTAAAACTGGGATAGAAGATGGTACATCGGCATCCCGGTGGACGTCAGCACTAGTTGAGCCACAAAGGGATGTGTTCTGTCCTGCCAGGACTGTGAGTATCGCCATACACCTTGGCTGTGGCTCTCCCTCGCTTGCGAGCTTGGTATACTCTCGGAATGGGAGCCCTCGTCCGAGTCCCGTAAAGGTTTATGATAATTAAAAGCTCCCATAGCTCATTAACACATTTAAAGCAGAGCTGGTGAGCAAAATCATAAAGTATACTAATTAATTTAATTTATATTTAATTGTATTAACATAAATTACTATAAATAAACACAATATTATCATAATATAATCATAGAAAATATATATGTTTATTATTCAGTGATTAAATTATTTCATTAAAAAATAAAAATAATATAGGGATACCTGAGCTTAACGGCGTTGAACATACAGCAATGAGAGGTTCAAGTGCCGACATGACAGAGACTGGGGGAAAACTACCCCGCCCCCGGTAACTACCTGGTCACCTGGTGCAACACCGGTACTCCGCCCTGGAAAGAGAAATTTCCGGGGATTAAAGCTCATAGGGTTACACCCAAAAAATGGTACAAAATATGTGCCACAAAACCGCCGGTCAACGAACCGTAGCACTCCACCACTACTTTTCGTTTTCCTTTAGTATCATATTAAAGATTTCAGCATATCTTTACCTGTCCAGAAGATTTAAGCATATCTTCTGAATCCTCATAAAGATGAAGCATATCTTTATTAAAGATGAAGTCTTTCAAGTATCCCTTTACACTTGAAACACTAGCAAGATTCCGGCATCTTTTTATCCTATAAAAAGTCTAAGCCTATCTTAATCTCTAATCTGGCTTCTCCCAGAAGCCCTCATAGATCGCCGTCTTGAAGGCCGTGATACCCTATTGTATCAATCAATTGTTTGGCAAATTATCGCGAATTGCAAATCAGTTAATATAACCACCCGAAGGTACAACCGCCGGGTTTTATATGCAATGTCAAACCAATTGTACCTGCCCCAGACCTCTTTGTAAAAAGGTCGCCGGGAGGGAAAGATCAAACAAACAAACAGCATTGTTTCAATGGCTTATTAAAGATTTCAGCATATCTTTACCTGTCCAAAAGAATTAAGCATATCTTCTGAATCCTCATAAAGATGAAGCATATCTTTATTAAAGATGAAGTCTTTCAAGTATTCCTTTACACTTGAAACACTAGTAAGATTCAGGCATCTTTCTATCCCATAAAAAGTCTAAGCCTATCTTAATCTCTAATCCGGCTTCTCCCAGAAGCCCTCATAGATCGCCGTCTTGAAGGCCGTGATACCCTATTGTATCAATCAATTGTTTGGCAAATTATCGCGAATCGCAAATCCGTTAATATAACCACCCGAAGGTACAACCGCCGGGTTTTATATGCAACGTCAAACCAATTATACCTGCCCCAGACCTCTTTGTAAAAAGGTCGCCGGGAGGGAAAGACCAAACAAACAGACAGCATTGTTTCAATGGCTTTGAAAAGCCGAGAAAACCATATCCAACAGATATGGCATGATCACCTAGATAACTGTGTGGAGCCCCCCTCGCCGGGAATAACACAGGAAGCCTGATCCCAGGCTCGACCACAGAAAACGCAGTTTCTGATGAGCCCTCAAGCTACCAAACTCGTCGGGGTAACTTACCTATTTTTAGCCATCCTGACTAAAACTCGGCAAACAAAAAACGGTGTTCTCGGAGCAACGAGAAAAACGCCGGAAAGGTAACCCACACCAAACGAGACATTTTAACACATTTTATACAAAGGGTGTGCGCAAAAATAGGGATACCTGAACAGGAGGGCGTAATGCATAATAGCAAAAACCGGGGCAAAGGTAGCCATGACAGAGACTGGTGGGAAACTTACTCCAGGTTCTGTATAGACCCGCCGGGACCCAGCTCTGGAAAAAAATAAAATTTCCAGGAATTAATGCACATAAGGTTAACCCAATCATGTTCGCACACAAGTGTTAAATAACCCGCCGGGTAACGAGACGTAATACTCAACGACTACAGCTCGCTACGTGGTGGGGTTTCCTAAGTAAAAGATTTCAGAATATCTTAATTTGTCCAAAAGATTTATGAATACCCTCTGACATAATATATAAAGACCAGCATGGCGTTTATAACTGATTAAGTCTTTCCGGTGGTGTTTGTTTCAAGATTCAATTTTGGGAAAAAAAAAACTAAAAAAGACGCCGGCCCCCGAATTATCTCGTAGATCAAAAACTGGGAAGCCTGACAAATATACGAGATCTACCTTCTCCCGTAGTATCTTTTTAGATCGCCGTATGTTGAAGGCGGCGATACAAACTGAAATATCTTAATTTGTCGAAAAGATTTATGAATACCCTCTGACATAATATATAAAGACCAGCATGGCGTTTATAACTGATTAAGTCTTTCCGGTGGTGTTTGTTTCAAGATTCAATTTTGGAAAAAAAAAAATAAAAAAGACGCCGGCCCCCGAATTATCTCGTAGATCAAAAACTGGGAAGCCTGACAAATATGCGAGATCTAACTTCTCCCGAAGTATCTTTTTAGATCGCCGTATGTTGAAGGCGGCGATACAAAACGTATCCCTCAATTGTCTGGTTAACTAACTGAATTGTAAATTCGTTATTCCCACCCTTCCAAGGAGCACCCGCCGGGTGTGAATATTAGTTTAAAAAACGTTAACCCCAATTGTGCCCTAAAGCGCCGTATGTTGACGGAGGCGATACACAATGCATCCCTCAATTGTCTGGTCAACTAAACTGAATTTTCGCAAATTCGGACATCCCACCCTTCCAGGTTGCACCCGCCGGGTGATTTAAAGTTTAAAAGTTAACCCCAATTGTTCCTATCCCCACTTCTTTGTAAAAGATCGCCGGGGAGGAAATACAACAACAGCATAGTTTTATATTGGCTTTGCAAAATCGAAAAAACTACAAACAACACGTGTCCGTATGAACACTGTTAGATGGGTACAGCCATCCCGCCGGGATTCATAAGGAGCCTGAAACAGGCACCACAGAAACGCAGTTCCTGGGGAGCCACAGCTAGACACCCACTCGCCGGGGAAACAAGCCTGTTTTAAACCACGCGTGGCCAAAACTCGGCAACCAGCCGGGTTTATCATCGTGAAACCGAGAAAAACCCGCCGGAAAAACCCCACCCCGTCCAGATACCATCTGAACGCAACACCGGACCGAGGCGTAGCCAAAACACAACTAACGCCGGGCCCAACATAGTCCGTGGAATTAGCCAATACACAACTAACCCAGGACATATAAATAGTCCGTGGAATTAGCCAATACACAACTAAACCAGGACACATATGACACAATAGTACATATTTAGAAAATAAATCAATAACACTTGTATATGTGGTAAAGCTACGAGAGGCTGGCTAGGCCTAGGCAGACGGATAACAGTAACATGTCGGAATATAAACAAAAAGCACTGAATTATATCACAACAGGAACCACCGCCAACACACCACTGTAGCAAACACTTCCGGCAAAGGGAAGAACTGACTCGGGACCCAGAAAAAACTTGACTAAGTGAAGAAAAATACGCTGGGAACGTCAGCAAAAATATGCTACCTCATCAGAAAGATAAAAGGAAGCAATAACGCGTAATGAAAGCCGCCTGCATCACAAACCTAGCTAACTGTGAAAAAGTTCACATGTCCACAACAGGACCACGAGGGTACATCCGAAATAGATGCCCCAAACACACGACCCAAAATACACTGCACTGCGGGCAACTAGCCCAGGACACTCCTGCTACACATATCCTAACCTTACTCGATACATTCCGGAGTAAACAAATGAGAAAAAACTCACTAGGGACGCAACAAATGCGGAACCCGCGGAACGTGGGGAGACACGTCCGGGCAGGCTGAGCGCAGAGCAGAGAAGGAAGAATGACGCCTGAATCAGCGTCTGGTCAAAGATCCACACAAGTACATCCACGATATGATGGGAAGCTTATTGGATAGTTATTCTTATTTTCTTTTTATTTTTATTTTTTTACGAAGTTTTTTCGTAGTGAGAACCCAATTCATAATGACTGAAGCCATGAGTGAGGTCGCGTGCGCTCATGATGAAGGCTCCTCAGATTTTAAATGCTCTGCGCGGTAGATTCAAACTACGGCGGATTAGTGTTTGAAGAGGATGTCTTATGTAATAGGCATGTTTGTCAATGATGGAGGGGCCACTAATAAATATAGATTTAGGCCTGTCTGAACTGGTTGGCATTGGCTCAACCTAGGGACAGAGCATGGGTGTTTTAACCTGGGAAGAACATACATAGATTTATGGGGGCGGTTGGTCTTCAGAAACTTAGTCTGGCAAGACAGGGGTTAACATATTACTTCTCGGATGGAAGAACATACATAGATTTATGGGGCGATTGGTCTTCAGAAATTTAGTCTGGCAAGACAAGGTATTTTAGGGTATGTTGATATTGATATCCTAACTTCGGGACAGGGCATGGGTGTATTAACTTAAGGTGTATTTATGTTCATCATCATGTAGGTAGAGGTGTAGGACACGAGGGGTAGTGTTAATGCGAGGTGGGGGAAAGGTCAGTGTTTAGAAGGGGTAGGCAGGTGTGGTTTGGAGCTGCTTAGCCCTGTGGGCTTCGGCCTGTCTTAACTGGTTGGCTCGGTCACCTGGTCGTTTCGTTCTGTGGACCTTTCTTTCGGGTGTTTCTGTGTGGTGTTCGCTCGTGGCTTCCGTGGTGGGCTTCTCGTTCTGGGGCATTTTACTTCCCTCTCCTTCAGGTTGCATTACATTACAAGTTTGGAACAGCCAGAACACGATAACATCATGGCGCACCATTCTCACATTCCCATCCCACATTATGATGGAGAAACTTACGAGATCGAAACGTTCATGGACATAGTGAAACCCGTACTTGACCTAGTTTATACCACGGACGCAGAAAAGATAGCCGTGACATTAACGCATCTGGGAAAAGCCGTTTCCCTGGTTGCCTACCAAGTGCACCCTGCTCTCACATGGGACGAATTTCGCCCACTAGTGATAGAAGCCATTAAGCCTTCGTTGGGCGTTTTCGTGGCCCACACCCGTATCCAAGACACTAAATTCGAAGGCGATCTAGATGCCACAGTGAATAAGATCGCCCAACATATAAAAGTTTCTTTCCCCACATTGACCAGAATCCAACAAGAGCAGCAGATTCTGGTCAACCTTGTATCAATATTGCCCTCAGCAGTAAAAGATCATTTCCGTGTGCACGATTTCGTCGGATATCAAAAAGATCTCATCACGATCCGACGTATTTTGGCTGTGCGCACAGAAGCACCCACCCAAATCGCTGTAATAAAGAGGTTTCCCACGCACCCGCAGCACCTCGACCACCAAAACCCCAAGGCCCAAACTTTCAATTCCAAGAATGCCTACCCATCCTCATCCTTCCACAACAGACCCACCTACCCTTCCGGCAAACCCCAACCCAGTAGGCCCCGGTTCCAACCTACCCAGCCACGCAGAATCTTCAACCGGAACAAAACCTACAACACCTACCAAAGTAAAAACCCTACATTAGTAATTATCAACCCCTATGATTTCCCTGCCTGTAGTGCTCAGTGTGCCCTCCATCAAATTCGTGACTCTGCCAAACCTCGCCCCTTTACTCCTCGCATTTCTGTAAATGAAGAGGAGTTGGGACAAGAGGAAGAAATGGAGGAAATGCACACCGGAGAAATAGTCCCTATCATGACCTCAGATGATACCGAGGAAACTCTGGAGGAGGTAGATACCGACTCCCAGGATTTTTTAAGTACCCCCCGCCCACGATGGCCTCGGCGGGGGACGCCATAACTGACCGCACTGCCCCCATTTATTACATAGCCAAAATCAAGGACATTCCTGTCCGCTTGTTAATCGGCACGGGAGCTGCCAAGTCATGTTTGTTCAAGTCTTATTATGATCAACACCACCGACTATTTGGCCCCTTGTTAACCACCAAAGCAGAACTAATCTCAGCTGCTGATACCTACTTAAATCTCCTACCCCTTTACATAAGGACTGGAAACGAGCACTCTCGGAGTTTGAAACTTGGATCCATTGCTTAAAAGCAGTATCATGAAAGCAGTGGTCTCTCCGACTTTCTTAAACACAAAAATATGTACACAAACACAACTTTACATATAAATGCATGTAATTTCACACGCAATCGTCCATATCCCCGCCATATTGGCGACATAATGTCTCGCCAGAAAACGAACAGCCCAGGACGATGCCAGACGCCAGTCACCCACGAGACACGTTAGAGGCAACACATTTTTGTTCTGTTGTTCGTTATCTCTCAGCTTATTGTAAGTAATTTTCTTATAAATACTTACCAGTCACAAAAGGATCTGTGTTAACAACTTATTTAGCTGATACATATTAGAATTGAGCTGATGTCAACGGGTTGCTTTGATATGTACTGATAACCATTTTACAACTATTCTTGTTTTTTTGCTTTACAGGAACAATGCCGAAAAGATGTGCTGCATTCAATTGTTGTGGAAACTACAGGGGAGAGCCATACAGTCCTATGGTGTGTTTCCCGAATGAAGAACAAGAACGACATGCATGGATTAGTGCTATGCCAAATAGCCCAGAAAGTTTGAGAGACAGGTCGAAACTATGGATTTGTGCATCACACTTCGACTGCGATGGGGTCACAGTTCGGGGAGGAAAACGACCAGCTGGGCCTCCTACAGTTTTTAAAGGTGTACCCAAGTCTTGCCTCAAACAACTTATGTCAGCTCCTAGGTTAACTAAAACAGTGACAAGTGAAGCAAGACTTAAAAAACAAACTGAATTTGAAAATGAACAAGACAAAATGCATAGTTATGACAAATTTGCAGGAGAGATTGGAAAACACTTCCCTGAGTTTTATATAATGCAAAATGGTAGAGAACTGACAATGTTTAAGACAGATGGTAATGGTAGAGCAGTTGATAAGTTTCTTCATTTTAAAGAGGTACAGTCTCCTTTTGGTTTTCTGCAGCTGGTAGTAGCAGAGAAAAGTGGCTTGGAGATACCAAAAAGTAAACTGAATCTTCAAAAAATAGCTTGGTAAGTAAGTGGTCTCAAATTGAAGAAATAGTGAAAATTATGAACACTCATGAAGCGACTAATACTGACCGCTTAAAAAGAATAATTTCAGAACTTGACTCTATCACAGAATTTCATGAAATTGAAGGTTTTCAGTTCATTCAAGCACAGTTACAACTCCTTCTTATTCCTCCTAAAAATCGCCGATATACAAAGCATATGTTAATTCTTGCAGCAGAACTGTTTTGTATATCACCCGCAGCATATAGAATGCTTAGAAACTCCAAAGCAATTAGTCTTCCTTGTGAGAAACAGATTCGCCAATTGTTATCTCGCACTTATGCTGACAAGTGTCTCCCAATCCTTTTTGATCAGTTGAAGCCACAACAGCGGTTAGTTAAAATTTTGTTTGATGAAGTCAAGCTTAAGCAGGCCCTTAGATTTACAGGAGAGCATATAGTAGGCTATGCAACAACGGACCAGAAAATCTAGCAACATCTGCTCTTGCTATTGAAGTTGTTTGTCACTATGGAGGACCACGGTACATCATACGAATTCATCCTGTATCAAAACTGAATGCTATTCAACTGAAGGAAATATTACTTGAGGCTGTATATGTTGTTAAAGCTAGTGGTGGCCATCCAGTATCGTTCGTCTGTGACAACTGTCCACTCAATCAAGCTGTTTACAGAATGCTTGGGGGTCCTGGAAAAATAACACTAGCACCAGATGGCATAAATGTTTTCCTTGTCTATGATTATGTTACATCCTCAAGAATATGAGAAACAACTGGATCACAGAGAAATGTCAAGAATTACATTTTAGCAAGGACGGTACAGAATATTTGGCGTGTTGGAGTGATGTTAAAGCTCTTTACAATGAAGATCAGAAGACACCACTTCGTCTGACAAAACTCACACGCTCATCAGTATTTCCTAAACCATTGCAACGTCAGAATGTGCCCTTAGTTTGCCAAGTGTTCAATGAGAAAACGATTGCTGCATTTGAAGGTCTTAAAGGAACTGTTAAATTTCAGGATGGAACAGTGATATACATAACACTGGTAACCAATTGGTTTAAAATTATGAATGTTAAAAGCAAGTACAGCGCAGTTCATTTACGAGACCAATATCGTGAACCTTGGACATTAAACTGTACAAACTTCAAAGCTCTGCAGGAAATGTGTACAGTTGTATCCAGCTGTCGGTGGACTGGTGGGCATGGCAGAGAGAAGAAACTAACACAGTCAACAGCAGATGCCTTTGTCATCACAACAAGGTATAACATAGAAGCAGCACAATATCTTTTTGAAACCCATGATTTTGCTTACATCCTACCTGCTGTTTTTTCACAAGATCCCCTAGAACAGTTTTTGGTCAAGCAAGACAACGTAGTGGAGGAAATTTTTACATTGACATTGGGGATGTTCAAGCAGCATCCAAAGTACAGCAGTTGCATCAGCTGTTGAAACATGACATCGTTCCTGACCGAGCCAAAGAAGTAAGCTGTGAATTTCAATTTTGTACAGCAGCAATAGATGATGGTGATTTACAACTTCTGGAAGAGCTGACATTACAAGACACTCAACTACTTCTAGATTCAGATGATACTTTAAAACATAAAATTGTCTACATTGGGGGCTTTTTAGCTCATAAACATGGACAACAGGAAGTAGATTCTGGGGAATGCTTGTCATCAGAGTTTTTGACTGCGCTCAATCGAGGTGGGCTGAGTATGCCTACACTGGCTACTGTCTTCTTTGTACATAGTGGCATCACCCTTCAAATGTCTCTTCAAGACTCGAAAAAGTGTTGTCGCAATTACTTGAAACAATGCTTGTCTTATGTAGATGCTCCTTTAGCTAGCCATTCAGGAGCATGCCAGACATTGTGTAATGTGTTGTTTAAGGCCTTTGTATTTAATACAAGCGATCGGGAGTGTACACTAGGCTGCTTAAGGCGACAAGAGAAACTTTCTAATGTTTAAGTTAATTATTGTGTTATGTGACTTTTGATATATGTAAAATTATGTGTAAAGTAATATTTTGCAAAGGTTTTACTTTAATTTCTTCTAATATTTAATTTATGTAAGTCATGGTATGATGCTTTGCTTGTATAATACATGTTCTTATAAACTATCTCATTATAACTGTATATTTTCCTATTATGTTCAATCACGAAAGAGACTTATGAGTCAATCAACCAAAAACAAATGTTTTATTTTCCTTTACTTGGTTGCTCTAGTTAATAAGATGTTGTAGAGTAAAAACACAAAGTCCCATATCCAGTAAAACTTAAATAAGACCTCAGTTTGTGGGCCTGACAATGGACCCAAGTTCCGGGACCCGAGTATGGCCGACGCCAGTCCTTATGTAGAGGAGTCTATGCTCCTAGGAGACACTTTGCCCCTGTCAGTAACTACTCCTGCCCCCCATGCTCGTTGTTATCACACGTTCACAGT
Organism: Paralithodes platypus; assembly: GCA_032716605.1. NCBI lineage: Eukaryota > Metazoa > Arthropoda > Malacostraca > Decapoda > Lithodidae > Paralithodes > Paralithodes platypus. Next base: position 13,190,193 of record CM064582.1, read on the forward strand.
ATTTTTCTCCCACTGTAAACATTACGATGGTTTCCTTGGACTTGACCTCTTTCAAAAACTCCAGGCCCAGGTTGACTGCGGCCAGAGGCTGATCTCATTAAAAAAAAAAAATCCAACCCAAAGCCTCTGACAAACCAATCACGCAGAAACCTATTCACAAAAAGAAAAAAACACCTTCCCCCTCAACAAACTCTGAGTCAGGGTTACCAAGTTGCAGCTAGCACTAAGGTAACTCCTAACCCCTCCCCTTGCCCCGATTTCTCTCAAAATATCACTCAATTCGTTGAAAAAATGCCTCAACAAACGAAAGAAGACAAGTCCAAGCAACTCCCTCTCGGTAATCCCCTAAATTCTCCTAACTCTGTCCAGGATAAATCCTCCCATGTTTCCAGGACAGACTCTGATGTATGTAACAAAAATTCTATCAAATATTTATGTACACGTGTTTCCAGGGAAAATGCCGACCTATGTACCCAACAATGTTTCCCCCATGCCCCCAGAAATGTTGAGCTATTCCACAACCAACAAAATTCCCCTTGTGACAGTTTTCCGTCAGTAGCTCCCTTCCACCCCCACACAATTCACACCCATAGAAAACTTCAAAACCCCACACTTGACTCGCCCTCTCATGACAGACAAACTCACCAATCCCAGATAACCTCTAAACAGACCGTGACTGCCACCAAGAAAATTCCCCAAATTCGTCCTGTTAACAACCACAAATCAATACATCAGTCCTCCACCAATAACCCATGTTCTACACCTAACTCTTCCCCCACCAACCCTCCGCAGTCCCACCAACAAATTCCGTTTTCTAACTCGCTCACCTCTCACCACCCTGACCCTCCCACACGCGCCGTTAATCCTCCCCTCACGCGTGACGACCTAGGGACCCAACCATGTCCCCCCCATGCCCCCAGAAATGTCCAGCTATTCCACAACCAACCAAATTCCCCTTGTGACAGTTTTCCGTCAGTAGCTCCCTTCCACCCCCACACAATTCACACCCCTAGAAAACTTCAAAACCCCACACTTGACTCGCCCTATCATGACAGACAAACCCACCAATCCCATATAAACTCCAAACAAACCGTCACTGCCACCGACAAAACTCCCCAAATTCGTCCTTCTAACAACCACAAATCAGTACATCAGTCCTCCACCAATAACCCATCTTCTATACCTCACTCTTCCCCCACCAACCCTCCGCAGTCCCACCAACAAATTCCGTTTTCTAAATCACTCGCACCTCGCCACGCTGATCCTCCCACACGCGCCGTTAATCCCCCCCTCACGCATGACCCCCACCAAAGTGATCTTTCCCCCCTTATGCGTACCGAGCCCCTGCTCGCCAGTCGATCCCCCACCATCATTAGCCCAGCTGTAGTTCAAGATAAATGTCAAATTCCTCCCCCCCATCAAAAATGGGTTAACCTTCGACCCATACCCCAAACTCACATGATATTTTCCCCCACTACCACGTCCACCAACCCCAATCGTTGCCTCTTACAACCCGCCATCATTTCCGCTCGCATCAACCACATTCTCGTGGCAAATATCTCTGAGGAATCCCTGACATTACCAAAAGGTCTCATCATAGGAGACCTCGAAACTTTTGATGACCTCCCCATAGATTCCAATGACACCCCTACCAGCCTCAAATTGCCCCCTCTCCCGGACACATTATCCGACCACCAAAAACACAGCATGTACGACCTATTGCTAGAGTTCAGTGACGTGTTTGCCCAACAACCCACTGAAATCAGACAGACCGATGTAGAACAACACATCATTAACACCACCCATAAGACAACCATCCCGTAAAAAAAATCCCATACAACGCCAGGAAGAGGAACGCCAAGTCCAAGAGATGTTAGAGGCCGGTATTGCCACCCCGTCCATTAGAGCCTGGTCTTCCCCCGTTGTCCTAGTAAAAAAGAAAGATGGGTCAACCCGTTTTTGCATCGATTACAGAAGATTGAATGACGTAACCATTAAGGACGCTACGCCATTACCCAGGATAGACGATTCCCTTGACTCCCTATACGGATCCAGATGGTTCACTACCCTCGACTTGCTACCAGGGTATGGGCAAGTGCCTATCAAGGCAGAGGACCAAGAAAAAACAGCATTTTCCACTAGTGGTGGCCACCACTACGAATTTAACGTCCTACCTTTTGGCCTCTGTAACGGACCCGCCACTTTCTCCCATTTGATGGAAGCGGTATTACATGGCCTAACCTGGGAGACCTGCCTAGCCTATCTAGACGATATTATTGTGTACTCACAAACCTGGGAAGAACACCTCCTCAGGTTGAGACAAGTTCTTCAAAGAATCCGAGCCGCCGGGTTGAAATTAAAACCCTCAAAGTGCGAGATTGCACGAAATAAGGTAGATTTCCTCGGCCACGTAATATCTGAACATGGTATTGCACCAGACCCAAAGAAACTTCAAGCCATACAAAACCAACCCCCACCCACCACCGTTAAAGGAGTACGTTCTTTTCTAGGTTTAGCCACATACTACAGACGTTTCGTCCCACACTTTGCCACAATAGCCAGACCCCTCCACCAACTCACCCACAAAGACACCACATTCACCTGAAATAGACCTCGCTTTTAACACTTTGAAACAAAAGCTAATCCAAGCCCCTATTGTCGCTTTCCCTGATTACCATAAACCTTCCCGTCTTTATACCGACGTATCTCTCTACACCATTGGTGCAGTTTTAGCTCAAGTAAGAGACGGAGAGGAACATGTGATAGCGTATGCCAGCTCCACCCTCAACCAAGCACAACAGAATTATGCAGCCACCAAGAGAGAGTGCTTAGGGATCATTTGGGCACTCAGCCACTTCCGGTCATTTGTGTTGGGCGCAAAACTCGATATAATAACCGACCATCAATCTTTGCAATGGTTACGTAAGTGCGAGACCAACTCAGCCATTTTGGTACGTTGGAGGGAGACACTAGAGGACTACGATTTTACAATACAGTATCGTCCAGGCAAACTTCACACCAATGCAGACGCTCTGTCACGTTTGCCAGTACCAAAAGACCCCCCCACCAACCTAGCCGCCTTACAAACCACCGAGCTTTTATCTACCCCCATCCACCAACATAATTCCCCCCCAGCCCCCTCACTAATTCAATCTTGGGAAACAAGTATCCGACCACCCTGGGTACCGTTAAATGTCTTCAGGAAACTGACTCGCTGGGGAGATCAACTTGCCACAGACTCCGGTCACATAGTCTTAGACCCCACCATTGCCCACGACTACATGATTGCCATCCACGAGGGAAACGGCATACACCTTGGACAAAAGAAGATGTTAAAAATCTTCGCAGATCAATACTGGACCCCCAACCCCTCCAAAATTGCACAACGAGTGACAGAATCCTGCAAACCTTGTTTATTGGGGAAGGATAGATCACGCACCCCAGGCCCAGCTGGTACCATTTCTGCCAACAAACCGTTTCAAGTCCTATCCCTCGACATCATGGGCCCGTTTCCTTCTTACGCTGGCAACCGCTATATCGTCACATTTGTTGACGTATATTCAACATTTTTAATAGCCTGCCCAGTTAAAGACCACACAGCCACCACAGTCACCACACTGCTTGCCACAGAAGTGTTCCCTATATTCGGCCTTCCCCTTGCTCTTCTATCCGACAATGCCCCCGAATTTAGTGGACACGTTTGGCACTAGTTCACCTAACAATGCGGTATTAAGATCAAACACTCATCCCCGTACTGGCCTCAAGGAAATGCTATATGCGAACGCAGCCATCGCACCATCAACAACCAGTTACGTACAAAAATGATTGCTCTTAACACCTCAGACTGGCCATCACAAATAAAGATGATAGTTTATTACAATGGGGCATGAACACCTGTCCCCGAGAAGACGGTATTTCCCCTCATGAACGTGTTTACGGCGTACCCCCCCTGTTACTGCCGTTCCACCATCACGCTCACCTCCCCTCCAACACCTCCACAATTGACCCATTGCAACATCTGCAAAATACCCTCCATACCGCCCAAACCTGTCAAGACACCAAAACTGATAACCCCGATGATAAAAACCCTTTCGCCATCCACGACACCGTAATGGTAGCCAACCTCCCTGTCACCAACAAATTAGGCCCTCGCTATGTCGGGCCCTACACCATCATACAAGTCCCAAATGCCTATCAAGTCACCATCGATTATCACGGCATGACTCGCACGTTCCGAACTAGATTCGTCCGAGCGTTTAAACCTCTAAAACCACAAGACATTACCCCACCCCACACGTCCGACCCTGAATTAAACACCCCTACCCCTGGTACAATAAGATAAACTACAATGTAACTAGAATAAAATAGATTGTACACCACTTTGTAACTGTCACCTTAATAAAAAAATAGAAAAAAAAAAAAAAAAAAAAAAAAAAAAGAAGGAAACATGCTTACATTACTGAAATGTTTGTGGACATGCAGTAATGTAAGTAATGGTCACTCTTCTGTAAATCTAAAATGGCTTACTTAAGAATGGGAAAGGGGTGGGACCTTCTTTTTTTTTTTCTTTTTTTTTTTAAATTAAACACCCCTACTTAGGCTACTTGTTACTTGGTGTGGAGTTTCTCAGCCGCGCTCCGTCACTAGATGTGACGCTCGTCGCAGCTGCCCTTTAAACCATCTAGCACTTGTAGTCTTGTCTCACAGTGCCATCTTCTAAGTCATAACACTCCCTGAACAAATGTGTTTTTAGTGACTTTTTAAAGGCCTTTATGTTCGCACACCTTTTCACATTAACTGGTAGTTATTATAAAGTCTCGGTGCACTCTTTTCGAAGGCCCTAAATCCAAATTCATGATTGCACCGTGGCTCATTCAATTGATGCAGCACGTTGCCATGTCTCAGCATCATATCAGTGCCAACATTGAAGTCTTCCAATAAGTCTCGCACATATTCCGGCTTTCCAAAGTTCAAAGCTTGATACACTATAACACACAGTTTGAATATGATCCTCGCTTTCACCGGCAGCCAATGCAGGTCAATTAATGCCGGCGTTATACTCACACGGAATGGTAAACTCTTTATTAATCTTGCTGCTCTATTCATTATAAGTTGTAGTTTTCGTAGCAAGTAATTTGGTAGTCGATAATATAGAGAATTACAATAGTCTAATTTACTAATTACATGATTGTGGATCAACATTTTGGTTGTATTAATATCCAGATATTTTCTCACAAAAGCAATATTCCTCAGATGATAGGCAGAGATTCGCACTGTTTGATTAATCTGGTTTTTAAATGACAGTTCACTATCAACCAAAACTCCCAAATCCTTCACCACACTACTCACAGTCATCACACTATCATTGATATTGAGGCTTTGCACGCCCAGTCTCTCAAGGTTCACCCGTCTGCCTACTAATAGGCATTCAGTTTTATTTTCATTTAATTTCAGTTGCTTTGACTCCATCCACTTCCCAATGTCTTTTAGTAAACCACTAATCTTCTCCTCAACATTCACCACGTCACTTAGTGCCAGATAGAATTGGGTGTCATCCGCAAACAGTTTGAATTTCACTCCATGTTTCATTAATATGCTAGATAGTGCAATTGTATATATACAGAATAGAATTGGTCCAAGAACACTCCCTTGAGGGACGCCCCTCTCTAGATGCTTCATCTCTGAGAATTTATTACTTATTTGCACACAATAAGTTCTGTTAGTAAGGTAACTTTGAAGGTATTCCAGCGCATTACCATCAATACCAATAGCTTTACAGTCTTCTATTAGTAAGCTATGCACCACTGTATCGAACGCAGCACTCAAGTCCAACAAAATTAAGATTCCACACTTCGCGTTGTCCATTTGCACGAGTAAATCATTAATCACAGAGCACATCGTGGTTTCCGTAGAGTAAAGTCTTCTATATGCGGACTGGTTGTCTGGGAGAGCCTTCACTAAACTCAAGTGATCCCATAACTGACCCAGAATTACATTTTCAGTAATTTTTGATAGAAATGTTAAATTGGAAACAGGCCTAAAAGAGCTCAAGCATTGAGAATCAAGGCTCCCTTTAATAATAGGCTTCACAATCGCATTCTTTTCAGACGATGGAAATACATTATTTGCAATGTTACAGTTTATTATGTCAACATATATGTCCAGAAAACTGTTAAAATTGTTACTGTGCACTATTTCACGTATCGGTATAGGATCATTACTACAATGGGTAAGTTTTGCTTTCGTAACTATGGATTTAACTGTATTCAGATCCGTTAGTAAATTCTGTCACAGTAGGCTCAGCTACAACAATGTCTTGAGTCTCGACTACTCCAAAATTTCCAACAATGGCATTAATTTTATCACAAAAAAAGTCAGAAAAATCATTCGCCAATGTCATATCCGGAATCCCTTCTGGTAACTTATTTTTTTCTTGTTTCCCGTCAAGTTGTCAAGTACCACATACAGCTTATTCATATCAGATCCAGCTTCTTTTGCTTTATTCATATAGTATTCACGTTTTCTAAGCACAATGAGCCTGTTTTCTATATTCCGAGCTCTTTTATAGTTATCTCTTGCCTCTTCGGTTCGTAGACGTCTCCATAGCCTCTCATATTTCTTCTTGGCCTTTTTTGCTCTTTGAATATCAGCATTAAACCACGGCGCACTATCAACTATTACTATTTTCTTTTCAATAATGGGGCACATATCTTCGTATTTTTCTCTAGCAATGCTGTTATACAGATTAGTGAAACATGACGTACAGTCATCTATTAATTCACCGTGAGCACAGTGTTCTTTTTCTTAATTAGTATTTCATTCGCAACAGTCGATATTAGTAGTTGTGGCTCAAATTTTCTTTTTGACCTACACTTTATTGTCTTAGATTGTCTAGGTTTACTTACAAACGGCATGTTAAAAGTAACTAGTTTATGGACCGGCGAAATACAACACTCATCTTCAACATACAGCTCATTTATCATATCGCTTTCTCTATTCGTAAAAACCAAGTCTAATGCATGACTAACCCTTCCACTCAGGCTATGAATATTCCCATACAAACCCCTAAGGGCCTAAACCCTCCAGCACCGAACCAAGCAATCATTCCTCAACATACCCCCTAAACTAACCTCCACAAACCCCAAGCCCCCACTATCACACCTTCCTCCACCATGACACCTTCCTTCACTTCTGATAGTCAAGTACCTCCCCAACTTATCCAAGTATGAAAACCTCCACCCACAACCCCGACCACAACGGAAACCCTCCCGTCTAGCCCTGACATACCTCCACCAGGCACCACAGTGAGAAAACCACCACCCCCACCCAAAACCAAGTACACATCCCGCTGCTGCCACCAATGTTATGCCCTGTTTTTCTACAGGATTAACTTGGGTAATGTGAGTTCTAACTGACTAGGTATATAAGGCTGCATGCACAAAACAAGGTATGAGGAATAGAGAACATAAAATAAACACACGGTAACAAGACACACGATCACGTTTATTGAGGATGATTAATAGGAAGCATAAGAAGGTATGAATACTCGTACAAGACAAATGATAGAATTGAACAACTAGCATTAGTGGATCTGGATGGAGCCTAGTCTCCCACTTCCAACGTTCAGGTATACTCTTCTGATCACTGGCTTTGTTCGCAAGTTTATATTCTGGAAGCCATCAATGTTACTTATAGATTCAATTTCACTATTTAGATTTATTACTGGCAGTTCTGGTGCACGAGTAGTAGTTCACAGACCAGATTAGACACGCGTATATTTAGAGCACGAGAATTCTAGTAACCTCAGGGGGGTACTGATCTAAGTTTTATATTCTTATAGTAGAAATACGTAGAACGCAAATCAGTGGGCGAACGTTAGATATCACTAGGGTTTTACTTCTATGTAATAATATCTGGATCGGGGTAATTACGAGAGTTAATGTCGCCTGTTAATTAATGAACACTGATACGCTTAGCACTTCCTGATGGAATGGTTATAAATGAATTATACTGGGGCAAAGATATAGCCACTTCATAGAAATATTAATAAGTGAGTCTCTAAATAGTACTATAACACTGTAGTACTAATAAAGTGAATCTTGGGTAGTATTTGGTTGGTCTGGTCCTGGTTATCTTGCGTCCGTGATGTTGGGGGCTAACGACTGGTTCCGCGGCCGTCCAGGGGGTCCATATGTAGGAAGTTCTCAAGACGGATCTCTTGGCGATCGTTGCTGGCTACACACTTATATACCCACTGGTGTGTGAAGGTTATAAGGTGCACGTAGATTTCTTGTACGTGGACAGATGCTTCTATCTCAAATTTGCCACGGAGTCTGCCGGCTCTGGAACTCAATTCTCAGGAACAACACAAGGGCAGAGCTAGAGGTCAACTTAAGGGGGCCAGCCACTGGTTGGTGTCTATCTTTCAACTGATTTTACTGGGGGCTGGAGCTGGGTTTATAGGCTCGGTTTTGGACCCTGTAGGCCATAGGGAACTCGAGTCTTATGGGATTATTTGAGCTCTCAATAGATACGGGGACTAGGTAAGGTGGTGATTACTGTTGTGGCACATGGCTATAGGGGGCCTTCATAATGTGATATAACTGAACCTTAGTAAGAGGTACTATTTTGGCTATACTGGAAGTATTGAGGGGAGGGAGACTGGATCTACTTTGCGAGGAGGACTGGGACAGCTGTGATAGGAGCGTCTCTCTTACATTGCTCAGTCTTCATGCTATGGTATAGCGGAGGTGCTAATTTGGTTATCAGAGTATGCAAGAAAGGTGAATGGGTTATTGTGGGTTAATAGAGGTTAGTAAAGGGGTTAGTCATGCATGGTTAGTTCATTGATAGGAAGAATTCCTGTGCTACCTGGCAATGACCCGGAAGTCAAAACAGGGGTCAGGTATACCTCCGCAGGGGTGGGGGTCTCCCTCCTCGGGTGGGTAAAAAGGGTTGGTGCGCGCCCTCTCTCTGTGATGGTCGTCCGGCGGCTGTGGCTAGGGGCTTGCCATATCACAAGTGTTTGTAATAACCCTCTGTTTATGAGACAGATGTGGGTGTTCGTAATACCAAAACCGAAGGTGCCTTGACTAGCTGGTTTAATCGGTTGGGATGTTAATTGCATGGTTTGCTGGATGTGGTGGAGACTGGGTTGCTAACTCTGCCACATTTATCTGGAAGTATGGCAATAGAAGTTAGTCACTGGCGAGGCGGCTAGCCTCGCACTGACTATCATTTGGTACAGGGTTGTGAATGGGTTGTGAGGGAATAGATGGCATGCAAAGGGTTAGTAAAGTTCTAATGTTGTTCCGTCCTACTAAGGGAAGGTAGGCTGGATAGGAGTATATATATAAAAGGTTTGAGAATATTAGCAACGGAAAAATAAAGGATATTTAGGAGGTATGGTGGAGAGGCTAGGTCAGAAAGGAGTCGAGGAGCGTGGGGGGTTAACGAGAGGGAGAGGGTTAAGGGGGGTTACGTGGAAGTTTGACCCTAAGGTCTCTGGGCGTAGGGGTGGCATTAGACTACAGTTGGTATCGGAGCTTGGGGTTAATGACAGGGAAAGTATGTTAGCCAAACGCTACCGGAAGATGAGCAATATGGGGTGGTATATGAGTCTGGAAAGGATAGAATCATGTGGACTGTGGGGCTGTGGGGAAGAGGAGGTTAACTGTAGGTGTGTGCTTGACTGTGGATGAAAGTAGGGAAAAACATGGTGTATTATTACTCGTCAATACGATGGTTATGGACTACTTCTGACACTACTTCTTGCTGATCTAGTTGTTCCTGGGAACTGCGTTTTCTATGACATATACACCAAAGAAAACGGCAGTTCGTAGGGGTAGCTTCGGTATTGTTTCGTGGTGAAAATGCGTCGAGACAATGGTAAAAGAGGGTTGTATATACAATCTCTGGTTGGGGTAAGAATTAAAGTTACTGCATGGTGGCTAACATCTTCAGTCATTTCTGTCTAGGTCTTACAGGAACAATGGTTCTATATACACTGGTGTACCCGTGGGTATCATAGTTTCTTATCAATTAGGACATGGGGTTTTAACATACTACATCTCGGATGGAAGAACATATATAGATTTTATGGGGGCGGTTGGTCTTCAGAAACTGAGTCTGGCAAGACTCATATTACTTCTTGGATGGGAAAAAACATACATAGATTTAGGCCTGTCTGAACTGGTTGGCATTGGCTCAACCTAGGGACAGGGCATGGGTGTTTTAACCTGGGAAGAACATACATATATTTATGGGGGCAGTTGGTCTTCAGAAACTTAGTCTGGCAAGACAGGGGTTAACATATTACTTCTCGGATGGAAGAACATACATAGATTTATGGGGCGATTGGTCTTCAGAAACTTAGTCTGGCAAGACAAGGTATTTTAGGGTATGTTGATATTGACATCCTAACTTAGAGACAGGGCATGGGTGTATTAACTTAAGGTGTATTTATGTTCATCATCATGTACAAAGTACAAAGGAGTACAAAGGAGTACAAAGGAAATCAAGCAACAACAGGTCTAGTGACCCTTCTAGGTTGCTTGTCCTCCAAAACACTGAGGATCAAGTGTCCAAACAGTGGTTTAGAGTGGGTAAGGGAACATTGGAAAGGGAAATACGGCCCTGGAACTAATGTCCGTGGCAGGATTAGGAAGTTAGTAGGGGACAGATGGGTTAGTAACTGAGGGGGGATAAAATAAAGTTATTCATTTACAAACGCAGTCAGTCGCGGGTTTGATGCGAGATATTTGTCTAGGCGGAGTTTAAATGAATCAACGGTGATGCAGTCTATAACGCTTCGGGGAAGCCCATTCCACAAGTTGACAACTCGATTGAAGAATAAATTCTTAGATTCGTGTGAGTTAAAAGATTTACCAATAATTTTGCAACCGTTTCCCCGCGTGTAATTAGCTTGGTCGATAGTGAAGTACTTACTACAGTTCATATTGTCGATGCCTTTGATGATTTTGAACACTTGAATTAAGTCACCTCTTAATCTGCGCTGGGTTAAAGGAAATAGATTTAATTCTCTAAGACGCTCTTCGTATGGTTTGTTCTTTAGGCTAGGTATCATTTTGGTAACTCTACGTTGAACTCGTTCTAGCTTGTTTATATCTTTTTGGTAATAAGGGCACCAGGATTGAACGCAGTATTCCAGAAGAGGGCGGACTAAGGAATAGTAAAGGGTTAGGATAACTTCTTTGGATTTATGCTCAAATGACCTGCCTCTAAAGCCAATTATTTTGTTTGCCTTCTTAACCCGGGAGCTGCGGGGAGACTCTTAAGAGTTCCCCCGGCGCACTGCGGGAAGACTCTTAAGAGTCAGAGAAAATAAAAATCAACTTTTGACATCGAAAAAAAAAAAAAAATTATATTTTTTTTTTTTTTTTTTTTTTTTTTTTTTTGGCCCCTGGGCCATGCAAAATCTCAGTCCTCTACCTCCCCTCCTTCCCCACTTTCCTCCTCTCCTTCAGTTATCACCTATTTTCCCTGTTATTCCCTTATTCTGAGGTATATTTTCGTGCTAACATTAGAAATCCGATTGGAGGGTGTGGTCATCACTGATAGCAAGCGAGTGCAAGAGAGAGAGAGAGAGAGTATCGATCGACTGTGTCTCAGTGGCCTTGGGGGAAATTGGCGGGAAAGCAGATTGCCTCACCCATACATTATACAACTCGCGGGCTATATCTCCGATTTTGACCATCCAAACGCTGTTTTCACTCGTTTTATTGTTGTTTCAGGTTAATACCTTTATAATCAACCCATAATAGGCGCATATGGATAAATATTAATGCTATTAATGGCACAATGAATATTTTAGTGACGGAAACACCTCAAATACGTCAGCACAGGGGGACGTTTCCAATTACCCCCATGCGCACTTCAGAGGTTAACAACTTCTGAACATTGTTGACTCGGTTTTAGGTTACTCGATATTGTTACTCCCAGATCGGTTTCTCTGTTTACATTCTTAAGCTGAGTGCCATTCATCGAATATTTGCTTTCTCATTTAGGTATCCGATATGTAGTACTTTACATTTATCCGCATTGAAACTCATTTGCCAAATTTGGGCCCAACATGACAATTTATCTAGATTGTGTTGCATATCGTCAACTTGTTCTTTTGAGAGTACGCTATTTGCAATTTTTGTATCGTCAGCAAATTTTGAGATTGTACAGGTGAGACCCTCATCTATGTCGTTGATGTAAATTAGAAAGAGAATTGGTCCTAGTACCGATCCCTGGGGTACCCTGCTACTTACATTGGTCCATTTAGATGCCTTACCGTTTATGACTACTCTTTGCTTTCTGTCGCTAAGCCAATTTTCTATCCATTTCAACACACCGTCTTGTATTCCATGCGCTTTTAGTTTTAGCAGTAAACGTTTGTGGGGAACTTTGTCAAAGGCCTTTTGAAAATCAAGGTATATAATATCTACAGCTTTACTCTCATCGTAGAGGTTGAGGATATCGTGGAAGAAGTCTAAGAGGTTTGTTAAACAGGAACGTTTTTTACGAAAGCCTTGTTGAGTATCTTTAAGTATGTTATTTTCCTCTAAATGATTTACGAGTCTGTCTCGTATGACCGTTTCTAGCATTTTACATACAACTGAGGTTAAGCTAATTGGACGATAGTTACTGGGTAGGGATTTGCTGCCTTTTTTTAATATCGGTGTTACGTTGGCTAGCTTCCACTGATCAGGCATAATTCCAGACTGCAAGGATTTATTGAATAGTAATGTCAGTGGTTTGGAGAGCTCATCCTTAGCTTCCTTTAGAACTCTAGGCGAGATTGTATCAGGTCCAGGCGTTTTATTTACCTTGAGTTTATCTAAACAATTCAATACTTCTCTCTCTGTAACGGTGATATTGCTTAGAACATCCGAATTATCAATCTGAATCGGCGATGGTGTAGGGATATCACTGAGGTCTTCTGTTGTAAAAACTGATGCAAAGAAGGTATTGAGGGCATTACTCATTTGTACTTCGTCTTTGGTGTACTCTCCATTTTCATCGACTAACGGTCCAACAGTTGAAGTAACTACTTTTTCTTTCTGATATAACTATAGAATTCTTTCGGGTTTGTTTTACTTTTGATTCGCAATATGTAACTCTAAGGTCTTTTTACTTTGCTTAATTAACTTTTTGGCTTTGCGTCGTAGCTCTACAAATTTCACCCATTCTTCGTCATTTTGTGAGGATTTTAATCTATCATTAGCAAATTTTTTAGCAAGCAGGCAGTTTGAAATATCTTTATTCCACCATTTGGGCTTATTATTATGGCCTGGACGCCGTATTTTCGATGGTATGCAGTCTTGCACTGCTTTCAGGTAAATGGTTTCGAATAACTTCCAAGATGTATTTATGTCGTTATTGTTAATTAAAAAGCTCCAGTCAGTTTCTTTAAACATAGCTCTAAGTTTATGGAAGTTTGCTTTCTTGAAATTAGGGACTTTTTCGATGCTACTATTTGGTTCGTTACTAGTAAACTTTAAAGTGAAAGTTATCGTACGATGGTCGCTGTTACTGAATTCATCACCAACATTCAAATTCTCTATTAATTCTTCTTTTGTTGCAAGTACAATGTCAAGAACGTTATTACCACGGGACGGTGTTCGAACAAATTGATAAAGCGAACTCTTGCAAGTTCGTATACAAGTCATGTCCGGAGTGTGAAGTAAGAGTATCGCCTCACTTGGTCACAGGTAAATTAAAGTCGCCAAAAATTACGGTATCTTGTGAGTTACTTACATCTGCAATTTGTTCGTAAATTTCTCGGTCAGTTTGCACTGATTGAGCTGGAGGTCTGTATATTAATGCAAGTATTATTTTTGTACCTTTATTATTCTTTATTAGCACAAAAGATGCGTCGACGTTCACAATTTGAGGTTTTGACAAGAGGGTAGGGTTAAGACTTTCTTTGATATAAAGTAAAACGCCACCTCCATTTCGATTTATTCGGCTTTTCTCAAACATTACATAACCGGGAAGTGAATACTCTGCTAAAAAGTCTCTATCTTCTGTATTGAGCCAAGATTCTGTTATGCCAATCACATCATAATTTTCTGTAAACACTAGCTCCTCTAAATCTGAAAATTTATTGCGTATGCTACGAGCGTTTGCATAGAAAACCTTTAAATTTGTTATTTTAGAACTCCCGGAACGCTCTTTAATAATATTTTTGGTTCTTGTCGGATCTACATTTATGTTCATGGCTGTCCTCGGTCCTCGCTGTCTTCGGTCGTTATCGCTGGTGGTCCTCGGTTGCCTCTGTTTTTTTCTTGGCATTGGATGATTTATGTCACTGCTGCTTCTTCTCGGATGGCGTTTTTTTATCCATGGCTGCGGACTGCTTCGTGTAGGAGACGACCCATGCGTGCTGAACCCACAGGGTTTAGATGAGTGCCATCCTTGCGGAACAGAGTAGGCTGGTTGTAGAAGTTGTCCCAGAGGTTGATGAATTCAACTTCTTCCTTCAGACACAAATATTTTAGTCGGCTATTTGTGCTGAAGGCCTTGTCGTAGAATTTGTCAGGTGCGTCGATCTTGGGGAGAATGCCTGAGATGATGATATTCCTTGACTTGTTTTTGTAGTGCTGGATCATCTTGCGATATTTCTCCATCAATTCTTCGGATCTGGTGCGCATGACGTCATTTGAACCAGCATGGATGACAAAAAGGGTATTTTCATTTGCATCCTTTGTGGTATCTTCGAAGGCTTCCACAATGTCGTCCAGTCCAGCTCCTGGGATGCAAAATCTTTTTCGTTGATTTGGGACTCTGTCGCAGAACTCTTCGACCTGTCCTCGTAGGATGGAATCCCCAACGAGCCTGGTCTCTTCTGGTTCGTCTTCCATCTCTACCAATATCTCAAATCTGTTTGACATTGTGACTGGTAGATGAGACCTTTTCTGCGTTGGCCGTGCACCGTTCCTCACTGGTGTAAATCCGGAAACCTGTGGTGGCGGGACTCTACGTACAGGTCGGGGAGAGGAGTGGTTAGAATGGGGGCGAGGGGTTGGTACTGTTCGTGCTAGCAGGCTTCTTGCACGAGGAGTGGGGGAGAGACTAAGGTGAACGGGGCGGCTGTCCTGGTTTGCTGTCGGCTCAGGTTCGTCAGAAGCATCTGCTGCAGTGTCTACTGCAGGTGTTGGATTGTTGGCAGATGACGTTGGGGCGGTGGTGGATGCTGGAGTTGAAACAATTGGTGGAGTTAGTGATACTCCAACGTTGAGTGTTACAAATTCTTGGAGTAATTCCAGCTTCCTGGTGAGGGCGTTGATCTTGTTGTGGGCTTCATCCAATTTTGCTGTCAAATCCTCTCGTTGCTGGCAGAGTCGGCAGACTTGTGGATCGGCAGGAGCAAACATGGAAGCACCAAACCTACCGGCGCAGTTCGTACAGGCACGAGGCATGGTGACGATCACTTTCTTCAGATCACTTCACTCACTTAAAAACACTTAACTCACTTTAAAAACACTAAACTCACTTTAAAAACACTTCACTCCCTTCAGGTCGCTTCACTTACTTAAATAGGACTAACCGAAAACAAAAATGTTGAAATACACACAAATAGGTTATCAGCGGTGATAGCCTAACCGAAAATTAAAACAAAACAAAATTAAATTTGAATATGCAGTGATAGCCGAACCGAAAACAATTTTATGTTTATTTAAACAGAAATAGGCCACCAGGGGTTATAGCCTATCCTAACCGAAAACAAAAATTATGAAATACCGGTACGCAGAAATAGGCCACCAGCGGTGATAGCCTAACTGAAAATTTAAAAATTGAAGTACGCTGAAATAGGCCACCAGGGATGATAGCCTAGACTAACCGAAAACCAAATTAACCGAAAACAAAAATTATGAAATACCGGTACGCAGAAATAGGCCACCAGGAGTGATAACCTAGACTTACCGAAAACAAAAGTAACCGAAAACAAAAATTATGAAATACCGGTACGTAGAAATAGGCCACCAGCGGTGATAGCCTAGACTAACCGAAAACAAAAATAACCGAAAACAAAAATTATGAAATACCGGTACGCAGAAATAGGCCACCAGGGGTGATAGCCTAGACTAACCGAAAACAAAAAGTAACCGAAAACAAAAATTATGAAATACCGGTACGCAGAAATAGGCCACCAGGGGTGATAGCCTAGACTAACCGAAAACAAAAATAACCGAAAACAAAAATTATGAAATACCGGTACGCAGAAATAGGCCACCAGCGGTGATAGCCTAACTGAAAATTTAAAAATTGAAGTACCGTACGCAGAAATAGGCCACCAGGGATGATAGCCTAGACTACCCGAAAACAAAAATAACCAAAAACAAAAAAGTATGAAATATGCAGAAGTAGGCTACCAGGTGTGATAACTTACCTAAAAAAGCAAAACAAATATATATATATAATAGAATATGTAACTAAATATACAATTCACCAAATAGAGATTATATAAAAATAAAGTGTAACTGCACACAAGGGGTTAATATACTGTATCAACAGATGGCACTGGTGTCACTGTAGGCTAGTCAAGCAGGATTATATTTAGATAAACAAAGTTATCAGTCAAAGGTTACTATAAGATCATGCAAGCAACAACTAAAATTACAGATATATATATAGGTACAGTAGGATACTGAATACGATAACTACTAGAGTTAATAAGAAAATACAAAGCTAGGTCGATTAGAGGTGCATGTGCGTCGTCTGCTACAAGCTAGGATAACAAATGTAAACAACAATGTTTATCAGTCAGAAAAGCAATAAAATAACGTGCACGGCAACTACAGAACTATGTGGAGGTTAAACAAGCACTTAACTACTGTTCATGCAATAAATAAAGGGAATTGGGATATGAAATACTCAAATTAGGATAGAGTTTTCTCAGTGGCGATGCGGAGCTGTTGGCGGTGCTAAAGCCGGCGGGTGAAGTAGGTAGAGGTGTAGGACACGAGGGGTAGTGTATACGCGAGGTGGGGGAAAGGTCAGTGTTTAGAAGGGGTAGGCAGGTGTGGTTTGGAGCTGCTTAGCCCTGCGGGCTTCGGCCTGTCTTAACTGGTTGGCTCGGTCACCTGGTCCTTTCGTTCTGTGGGCCTTTCTTTCGGGTGTTTCTGTGTGGTGTTCGCTCGTGGCTTCCGTGGTGGGCTTCTCGTTCTGAGGCATTTTAAATATGAAACTAAAGGAAAACGAAAAGTAGTGGTTGAGGGTTACGGTTCGTTGACCAGCGGTTTTGTGACACATGTTTTTGTACCTTTTTGGGGATGAGCATTAATTCCTGGAAATTTTCTCTTTCCAGGGCGGAGTACCGGCGTTGCGCCAGGTGATCAGGTAGATCCCGGGAGTGGGGTAGATTTCCCCCAGTCTCTGTCATGTCGGCACTTGAACCTCTCATTGCTTTATGTTCAACGCCGTTATGCTCAGGTCTCCCTATTTTTGCTCACAAGCTTTGCATTAAATGTGTTAAATGCATAGATCGGTCACGGGGGATATGGGTGACAAAGAATTGCACTATTTGTAACCTCTTAAGTGTTAAAGTTTTAATTCAAAAGGATAATACTGCGGCGGTGGCTTTGCAAGAAGTGAACCAACTTCTCGCTACTTATTCAACGAATGTAGCACATAAAGCATTGCAATGTGATAACCTTGAGCTTTGGGAGCTTCTAATTTTCAAACATTTCAGTGTAAGATACGTGCACGTAAGACCTCAGAGTCTGGGCGGGGACAGGTTGCCACACCCTCCCCCGGCAAATCTAAGAGGCCTCGCTCACCGTCACCATCGGCAACGGCGACGAGGTCCACATCAAGGTCACCCCTGAGGAAGCAGGTGACAGCTTCGGGCCACTCTGCTTCACCTTCAAAGAAGAAGAAAAGGAAGAGAGTGGGGGACCTAAAGACTTTACTAGTACTAAGCATAAGTCAAGTAGGAGTCATAAATCTTCCATAAGGGATCCTCCGGTGCGAAAGGACTCACGGCTATTGCCGGAGCCTGGTACCCCGCTTTCTGCCTCTACCCCCACCAAGTCTAACGTCCAATCTGACAGGTCTGGGGTGGAGTCAGAGAATGTGGTGGAGGATGCCCCAGCGGACATTTCATCACCTGATATTCATGCTTTTCTACCAGGTCACGTGTGTCAGCCTCAGATTTAGTAGTATCTTACAGAAACTATAAACCTCTAGGGTGCTCGGGTGAGGGCTCCCAATTGGAGAGTATACCAAGCTCGCAAGCGATTGACAGCCACAGCCAAGGTGTATGGCGATACTCACAGCCCTGGCAGGACGGAGCACATCCTTTTGTGACTCAAGTAGTGGCTGACGTCTACCGGGATGCCGATGTACCATCTTCTATCCCAGATTTAACATGGCGGCATGTGGAGGTCCCGGCTTCGGTGGGATCTTCCCATGATAGGCCAGACTTAAGGGATGAAGAACGGCGTTCTCTGGTCTCAGAGATGGAAGTTGAAGAGTCGAGTCACCTTCTAGACGACTCTCAGGGTACTGTCGAATCTCCACGGAGTTCGTCATCTGCTAGGTATGTAACTACAGAAGAGATTGATGGATTACTATTAAATGCACTTAATAAGTTCTTTGGCCCTACGGCGGAAACTCCTACATTTGGTATGGGAGCTCCCGCGACGTTGACGAATGTGCGACCTCTGGCTACATCCATTGCTTTAGCTAACATACCTAACCCTCCTCTTTTGTCAGATCCAATTTCCAATGTGCTAGGCACAGCAGCTCTCACTACTTCCAATATGAGAGTTATCTCAGACATAACTCCCCCCCCCCTTTTAGACAAGGCACCAGTCGAAAAAAGGAGCTATGCCCCTTTTATACGGGCCGGATGAGTCATGGGTAGCATTGTTCCCAACTAGGCCTGAGGCAGCACAAGCTACTAGGTTGGGGGAGCTCCCTGTACCACATGAGTGGGTAATTCAAGGCAATAGTCAATGATTACGGGGCCACTGCTAAATATTAGGTTTTCTTTATCTCCTTGCAGGAGTCAAACCTATAATGTCGGGGGAGCTCCCTGTACCACATGAGTGGGTAATCCAAGGCAATAAGTCTAGAAAACTCAGAGCTTTGGATAGTCAAGGAAAGGTTTTGGATGTTCCTATTAAGGCCATTCCAAGTTATTATAACCATGACTTTTTGGTGTATGGCTTTAACGACATCAAGGCACTTTCTGCTTTGACGCCGGAGTTGGATATGTTTCCGATCACAGACTCAGCCTCTAATCCAGTCTTGAGTGGGTGTCTGTGGCTCCCCAGGACTGCGTCTCGGGGGTGCCTGTTTCAGGCTCCTTCTGATTCCCGGCGGGTTGGCTGTACCCATCTAACAGTGTTCATACGGACACGTGTTGTTTGTAGTTTTTTCGGTTTTGCAAAGCCAATATAAAACTATGCTGTTGTTGTTTTTCCTCCCCGGCGATCTTTTACAAAGATGTGGGGTTAGGAACAATTGGGGTTAACTTTTAAACTTTAAATCACCCGGCGGGTGCAACCTGGTAGGGTGTGATGACCGAATTTGCAAAATTCAGTTTAGTTGACCAGACATTTGAGGGATGCATTGTGTATCGCCTCCTTCAACATACGGCAATTTAAGGCACAATTGGGGTTAACGTTTTTTAAACTAATATTCACACCCGGCGGGTGCTCCCTGGAAGGGTGGGAATAACGAATTTACAATTCAGTTAGTTAACCAGACAATTGAGGGATACGTTTTGTATCGCCGCCTTCAACATACGGCGATCTAAAAAGATACTTCGGGAGAAGTTAGATCTCATATTTGTCAGGCTTCCCAGTTTTTATCTACGAGATAATTCGGGGGCCGGCGTCTTTTTTAGTTTTTTTTTTCCAAAATTGAATCTTGAAACAAACACCACCGGAAAGACTTAATCAGTTATAAACGCCATGCTGGTCTTTATATATTATGTCAGAGGGTATTCATAAATCTTTTGGACAAATTAAGATATTCTGAAATCTTTTACTTAGGAAACCCCACCGCGTAGCGAGCTGTAGTCGTTGAGTATTACGTCTCCTTACCCGGCGGGTTATTTAACACTTGTGTGCGAACATGTTTGGGTTAACCTTATGAGCATTAATTCCTGGAAATTTTCTTTTTTTCCAGAGCTGGGTCCCGGCGGGTCTAGTAAATGGAGTAAGTATCCCACCAATCTCTGTCATGGCTACCTTTGCCCCGGTTTTTGCTTTATGTATTACGCCCTCCTGTTCAGGTATCCCTATTTTTGCGCACACCCTTTGTATAAAATGTGTTAAAATGTCTCGTTTGGTGTGGGTTACCTTTCCGGCGTTTTTTCTCGTTGCTCCGAGAACACCGTTTTTGTTTACCGAGTTTTAGTCAGGATGGCTCAAAATAGGTAAGTTACCCCGACGAGTTTGGTCGCTTGAGGTCTCATACGAAACTGCGTTTTCTGTGGTCGAGCCTGGGATCAGGCTTCCTGTGTTATTCATTGCTTTATGCATTACGCCCTCCTGTAATGTATAGTTTAGTGTGGGTTACCTTTCCGGCGTTTTCTCGTTGCTCCGAGAACACCGTTTTTGTTTACCGAGTTTTAGTCAGGATGGCTAAAATAGGTAAGTTACCCCGACGAGTTTGGTCGCTTGAGGGCTCATCAGAAACTGCGTTTTCTATGGTCGAGCCTGGGAACAGGCTTCCTGGTTTATTCCCGTCGAGGGGGGCTCCACACAGTTTTCTAGGTGATCAGGCTGACACCTGTTGGACTTGGTTTTCTCTGCTTTTCAAAGCCATTGAAACAATGCTGTCTGTTTGTTTGGTCTTTACCTCCCGGCGATCTTTTTACAAAGAGGTCTGGGGCAGGTATAATTGGTTTGACATTGCATATAAAACCCGGCGGTTGTACCTTCGGGTGGTTATATTAACGGATTTGCGATTCGAGATAATTTGCCAAACAATTGATTGATACAATAGGGTATCACGGCCTTCAAGACGGCGATCTATTAGGGCTTCTGGGTGACGCCAGATTAGAGATTAAGATAGGCTTAGACTTTTTATGGGATAAAAAGATGCCTGAATCTTACTAGTGTCTCAAGTGTAAAGGGATACTTGAAAGACTTCATCTTTAATAAAGATATGCTTCATCTTTATGAGGATTAAGAAGTTATTCTTAATTCTTTTGGACAGGTGAAAGATATGCTGAAATCTTTAATAAGCCATTGAAACAATGCCGTTTGTTTGTTTAGTCTTTCCCTCCCGGCGACCTTTTTACAAAGAGGTCTAAAAAAGACGCCGGCCCCCGAATTATCTCGTAGATCAAAAACTGGGAAGCCTGACAAATATACGAGATCTAACTTCTCCCGAAGTATCTTTTTAGATCGCCGTATGTTGAAGGCGGCGATACAAACGTATCCCTCAATTGTCTGGTTAACTAACTGAATTGTAAATTCGTTATTCCCACCCTTCCAGGGAGCACCCACCGGGTGTGAATATTAGTTTAAAAAACGTTAACCCCAATATTATTGTGCCTTAAATTGCCGTATGTTGAAGGAGGCGATACACAATGCATCCCTCAATTGTCTTGTCAACTAAACTGAATTTTGCAAATTCGGTCATCCCACCCTACCAGGTTGCACCCGCCGGGTGATATAAAGTTTAAAAGTTAACCCCAATTGTTCCTAACCCCACATCTTTGTAAAAGATCGCCGGGGAGGAAATACAACAACAGCATAGTTTTATATTGGCTTTGCAAAACCGAAAAAACTACAAACAACACGTGTCCGTATGAACACTGTTAGATGGGTACAGCCAACCCGCCGGGAATCAGAAGGAGCCTGAAACAGGCACCCCAGAGACGCAGTCCTGGGGAGCCACAGACACTCACTCGCCGGGGAAACAAGCCTGTTTTTAAACCACGCGTGGCCAAAACTCGGCAACCAGCCGGGTTTTTTCATGGTGTAACCGAGAAAAACCCGCCGGAAATAACCCACCCCGTCCAGATACCATCTGAACGCAACACAGGACCGAGGCGTAGCCAAAACACAACTAAGGCCCAACATAGTCCGTGGAATTAGCCAATACACAACTAACCCAGGACACATAAATAGTCCGTGGAATTAGCCAATACACAACTAAACCAGGACACACATGACACAGTAGTACATATTTAGAAAATAAATCAATAACACTTGTATATGTGGTAAAGCTACGAGAGGCTGGCTAGGCCTAGCCAGACGGATAACATTAACATGTCGGAATATAAACAAAAAGCACTGAATTATATCACAACAGGAACCACCGCCAACACACCACTGTAGCAAATACTTCCGGCAAAGGGAAGAACTGACTCGGGACCCAGAAAAAACTTCACTAAGTGAAGAAAAATACGCTGGGAACGTCAGCAAAAATACGCTACCTCATCAGAAAGATAAAAGGAAGCAATAACGTGTAATGAACGTGTAATGAAAGCCGCCTGCATCACAAAGCTAGCTAACTGTGAAAAAGTTCACCTGTCCACAACCAGACCACGAGGGTACATCCGAAATAGATGCCCCAAACACACGACCCAAAATACACTGCACTGCGGGCAACCAGACCAGGACACCCCTGCTACGCATATCCTAACCTTACTCGATACATCCCGGAGTAAACAAATGAGAAAAAACTCACTAGGGACGCAGCAAATGCGGAACCAGCGGAGCGTGGAGAGACACGTCCGGGCCGGCTGACCGCAGAGCAGAGAAGAAGGAAGAATGACGCCTGAATCAGCGTCTGGTCAAAGATCCACACAAGTACATCCACGATATGATGGAAAGCTTATTGGATAGTTATTCTTATTTTCTTTTTCTTTTTTATTTTTTACGAAGTTTTTTCATAGTGAGAACCCAACTCATTATGACTGAAGCCATGAGTGAGGTCGCGTGCACTCATGA
This sequence comes from Paralithodes platypus, assembly GCA_032716605.1. Lineage (NCBI taxonomy): Eukaryota > Metazoa > Arthropoda > Malacostraca > Decapoda > Lithodidae > Paralithodes > Paralithodes platypus. The sequence continues at coordinate 13,213,121 of CM064582.1, forward strand.
TGAAGGCTCCTCAGATTTTAAATGCTCTGCGCGGTAGATTCAAACTACGGCGGATTAGTGTTTGAAGAGGATGCCTTATGTAATAGGCATGTTCGTCAATGATGGAGGGGCCACTAATAAATAAATCTTTTGGACAAATTAAGATATTCTGAAATCTTTTACTTAGGAAATCCCACCGCGTAGCGAGCTGTCGTCGTTGAGTATTACGTCTCGTTACCCGGCGGGTTATTTAACACTTGTGTGCGAACATGTTTGGGTTAACCTTATGAGCATTAATTCCTGGAAATTTTCTTTTTTTCCAGAACTGGGTCCCGGCGGGTCTATGCAGAACCTGGAGTAATTATCCCACCAGTCTCTGTCATGGCTACCTTTGCCCCGGTTTTTGTTTTATGCATTACGCCCTCCTGTTCAGGTATCCCTATTTTTGCGCACACCCTTTGTATGAAATGTGTTAAAATGTCTCGTTTGGTGTAGGTTACCTTTCCGGCGTTTTTTCTCGTTGCTCCGAGAACACCGTTTTTGTTTACCGAGTTTTAGTCAGGATGGCTCAAAATAGGTAAGTTACCCCGACGAGTTTGGTCGCTTGAGGGCTCATAAGAAACTGCGTTTTCTGTGGTCGAGCCTGGGAGCAGGCTTCCTGTGTTATTCATTGCTTTATGCATTACGCCCTCCTGTAATGTATAGTTTAGTGTGGGTTACCTTTCTGGCGTTTTTCTCGTTGCTCCGAGAACACCGTTTTTGTTTACCGAGTTTTAGTCAGGATGGCTAAAATAGGTAAGTTACCCCGACGAGTTTGGTCGCTTGAGGGCTCATCAGAAACTGCGTTTTCTATGGTCGAGCCTGGGATCAGGCTTCCTGAGTTATTCCCGTCGAGGGGGGCTCCACTCAGTTTTCTAGGTGATCAGGCTGACACCTGTTTGCCTTGGTTTTCTCTGCTTTTCAAAGCCATTGAAACAATGCTGTCTGTTTGTTTGGTCTTTACCTCCCGGCGACCTTTTTACAAAGAGGTCTGGGGCAGGTATAATTGGTTTGACATTAATAATATTAATAATAATAATAATAATAATAATAATATTTATTCAGTTAGCAATTTACAGAGTTGGTACCACATAGTATGTTATAAATATGACATGTACCAGCCTTGCATAATTCCAACTAAGGATAGCCCAATAAGGCCGTTAGGCGTATTTCCATTGGGGTCCTTGTATATAAAACCCGGCGGTTGTACCTTCGGGTGGTTATATTAACGGATTTGCGATTCGAGATAATTTGCCAAACAATTGATTGATACAATAGGTTATCACGGCCTTCAAGACGGCGATCTATGAGGGCTTCTGGGAGAAGCCGGATTAGAGATTAAGATAGGCTTAGACTTTTTATGGGATAAAAAGATGCCTGAATCTTACTAGTGTTTCAAGTGTAAAGGGTTACTTGAAAGACTTCATCTTTAATAAAGATATGCTTCATCTTTATGAGGATTAAGAAGTTATGCTTAATTCTTTTGGACAGATAAAAGATATGCTGAAATCTTTAATAAGCCATTGAAACAATGCCGTTTGTTTGTTTAGTCTTTCCCTTCCGGCGACCTTTTTACAAAGAGGTCTGGGGCAGGTACAATTGGTTTGACATTGCATATAAAACCCGGCGGTTGTACCTTTGGGTGGTTATATTAACTGATTTGCAATTCGCGATAATTTGCCAAACAATTGATTGATACAATAGGGTATCACGGCCTTCAAGACGGCGATCTATTAGGGCTTCTGGGTGACGCCAGATTAGAGATTAAGATAGGCTTAGACTTTTTATGGGATAAAAAGATGCCGGAATCTTACTAGTGTTTCAAGTGTAAAGGGATACTTGAAAGACTTCATCTTTAATAAAGATATGCTTCATCTTTATGAGGATTCAGAAGATATGCTTAAATCTTCTGGACAGGTAAAGATAGGCTGAAATCTTTAATATGATACTAAAGGACAACGAAAAGTAGTGGTGGAGTGCTACGGTTCGTTGACCGGCGGTTTTGAGGCACATATTTTGTACCGTTTTTTGGGTGTAACCCTATGAGCATTAATCCCCTGAAAATTCTCTTTCCAGGGCGGATTACCGGTGTTGCACCAGGTGACCAGGTAGTTCCCGGGGGCGGGGTAGTTTTCCCCCAGTCTCTGTCGTGTCGGCACTTGAACCTCTCATTGCTGTATGTTCAACGCCGTTAAGCTCAGGTAGCCCTATCTTATTTTTATTTGTTAATGAAATAATTTAATAGCTGAATCATAATAAACATATATATTTCTATGATTATATTATGATAATATTGTGTTTATTTATAGTAATTTATTTTAATTCAGTTAAATATAAATTAAATTAATTAGTATACTTTATGATTTTGCTCACCAGCTCTGCTTTCAATGTATTAATGAGCTATGGGAGCTTTTAATTATCATAAACCTTTACGGGACTCGGACGAGGGCTCCCGTTCAGGGAGTATACCGAGCTCGCAAGCGAGGGACAGCCACAGCCAAGGTGTATGGCGATACTCACAGTCGTACCTCACCCGCCGGACGATAACGCCGGCGGGCGGACCTGACGCTCTGATGACGGACGAGAACAGGTTGAATTCCATTTATCTCTTTTCCGCCGCCAGACGCGTCTCTAATGTGCCACGTAGTCAACAAACTACAGGATTAGCGAGGCGTAGTCTCGCTAATCGCGCCCCTGTGGCCGGCGCAGTGTGCTACCAGCATTTGAACACGTGGTGCCCGCACCCAGTGTCCCTCCTGGTCGGGTTGTTCCACTTAGAACACAATTGGCAGCCTAGAAACCTCGTGGACTTGTTCATTTTGGACATTCAGGAGGCCAAGTGGCTAGCACCTTATGGTAGCAACGTGACCAAGATATTCACGAATCAATATACCCAGTCTACAAAGCGACAGTTTCAATCGCATTGGAAAGCTTTTACGTCTCGGATTCTTAGAACAAAACAAACTGTGCCCTCGGTGGCGTTGGTTGTTTATTATTTAATTTATCTGTTCATGCAGAAACATTTATCTGAAAGTGATTTATGGGGGCAGGTTTTAAACTCCGCCCACCTCCCCGTCAGCTCAGGCCTACATGGTCTCTGGACAAAGCATCGTCGTTATTCTCGTTCCCGTATGTACCAAAGACTGCAGATTTTACAAAAGGGCAGTATTCCTTATGGCTTTGGCTACCGGGAACAGAGTATCTGAGCTGGCGGCGATGAGCAACGCACCTAATTGCCTCAGGTTTGATAGGCTTCATGAGTGTATTCACATTGCACCTTCCCCAGGATTCATAGCCGAGATTGAGCACAGTGAACACGTGTTTTCAGAGTTCACGGTGCCGGCATTAAACAGGGGAAAGGTGCACCATCTTTTTTGCCCAGTGCAAGCTCTAACCAAATATTTAAGAGTGGCACCTCTAAATCACCAGGGTGCTTTATGGGTCGCAAGTCCGGGTGAACGATTGATGGAGCGTACACTGGCTTCTCTCTTGGTCGAGGACTTTAAAGAGAAGCATCCCGGCGTTGTGGGTAAGACCCACGATTTACGCAAGGGGAGAGCCTCTTTACGTTTCCTTAATAATCTTTCGGTGGAAGTTATTACGTCCACACAGTTGTGGGCCTCTAATCAGGAGTTTTTGCCTCGATACCTTTCAGTAGCTCTGGACAAACCTTCCTTGCCATGTATAGCTTTACGGCAGAGGGTCTAGGTGGCCCTTTTAGTCACGTTTTGTTTAATTTCAAGAAAAGGGGGGGGGGGGTGCAGTCAGTGTGACATAGGACACCCTAGACCCCTCCGGAGTATGTGTTCGGAACATACGAGCTGTGATACTGGTTGTAGGCATTGTATTATAAAAATTTCTCTGTAGTATTCATTGCAGGAAATTGTGCTAAAGGCCAATAGTAGTGTTACAACAATTCTTGTTGTAAGTAGCTTTGGCTGTGAAGCAATAGATTTTTGAGAAATCTCGGTAGTGGCAACTACGACTTTTACTTTTGCAGTAATTACTTCTGCATAAGTACACGAGTTCAGTACTTCTACGAATGTACAAGAATTCATTTATGTTTGGTTATATTTTTAGGAATATATCCACTAGTTAATGGGGTTTATATGTGCACATGTAAACTTATAAGTTTTTAGTTTTCACCACTTACTTTAAGTGGGGTGCCTTCTTAACTAGCAGATCTGTGCACAGAGTCTCAGAGTTAACCCTTTTTCAAGCAGGCTTCTTTGAAGCACGCTCCTGCTTGTACCCCTTTTTGAAGATTTAGGCTGTATAAAGTTTATGCACCCGAATATCTCTTTTTTACAAAAGTAAGAATACTATGTGGTTGTTTGATTATCTGCTTTTCTAGAGTTATGATATGATTACGAATGTCCCCCTCCAGTCTTAGAAATCAGGCATGTTCGTCAATGATGGAGGGGCCACTAATAAATTATAGGTTTGACTCCTGTAAGGAGATAAAGAAAACCTAATACTAATACTTGGCACTACCAAAAAACTACCGCCCGGTAGCTCTAACCTCTCACATCATTAAAGTTTTCGAGCGAGTCCTGCGAAGCAAAATTTCAACATTCATGGAGACAAATGAACTACACAACACCGGTCAACATGGGTTCAGAGCGGGAAGATCATGTCTCTCACAACTTTTGGAACACTATGACAAAATTCTTAAAGCGCTAGAAGAAAAGAAAAACGTGGATGTCATTTACACCGATTTTGCTAAGGCATTTGATAAATGTGACCATGGTATAATAGCCCACAAACTGAAAGCAAAAGGTATAACTGGGAAAATCGGACGGTGGATATACAATTTCCTCGTAAACCGAAAACAATCGGTAGCAGTAAACCAAGTCACTTCTGAGCCTTCGGATGTCAAAAGCTCAGTGCCCCAAGGAACAGTGCTAGCGCCCCTCTGTTCCTCATACTAATTTGCGACATAGATACCAACACCAGACACAGTACGGTGTCGTCTTTTGCTGATGACACAAAATTAAGCAAGATAGTAAACACACAAGAGGACACGGGCTGACTGCAGGAAGACATGAATGTAGTGTTCCAGTGGATCAGGGAAAACAACATGCAATTCAATGAGGAAAAATTCCAATTAATGCGGTACGGAGATAATAATGGTGTTAAAGAAATTACAAATTACTTAACCTCTTAACAGAATCTAACCACATAATAGAACGGAAAGACAGTGTGAAAGACCTTGGGGTATTAATGTCTGAAAATATGGGTTTCAAAGTACATAACCAGGTCAAAGTGGCGGCTGCGAAACGTCTAACGGGTTGGATTCTGCGTACTTTTAAAACACGCGGTGAATTGCGTATGATAACGCTCTTCAAATCTCTAGTGCTACCGCGGCTTGAATACTGTAGCGTATTAACATCCCCATACAAAGCAGGTGAAATAAATGACGTAGAGAGTGTACAAAGAAATTTCACTTCGCATATAAGTTCGATAAAACATCTACACTATTGGGAGCGTTTAAGAGCACTGAATCTGTACTCACTGGAACGTAGAAGAGAACGTTACCTAATAATTTAATATACACGTGGAAAATCGCAGAGGGTTTAGTACCAAACCTACATACTCCGATAGTCATGAAGTTCAGTGATAGGAGAGGCTGGGAATGCGAAATCCCCCGGATGAATAACAGGGGTGCTATGGGCTCTCTGCGAGAGGGCTGGTTATCACACAGAGGCCCACGTCTCTTCAACAAACTCCCACGGCGAGTAAGAGACATGAGGGACATCTCGTTAGACAACTTCAAGAGAGCCCTAGATGTCGAACTGCAAAAAGTGCCAGACGAGCCCATCCTCGCAAGGGAGCGAGCTGTCGCTTCAAACAGTCTACTGCACCAAATCACCACCCATAACGAGGGGTGTCGCGCTCCTTGGTGCCGCTAGAGGAGCGGCGAACACATCCAAAGATATCCAAAGGTAAGGTAATATTTAGTAGTGGCCCCGTAATCATTGACGACTGGGGCCCTCCCGACCATCCCCTTCCCATTCGTTGATGTATTAAGGATTTTGGTTTACTTGATATGTCAGTGAAGGAAGAATGACGCCTGAATCAGCGTCTGGTCAAAGATCCACACAAGTACATCCACGATATGATGGAAAGCTTATTGGACAGTTATTCTTATTTTCTTTTTGTTTTTTATTTTTTACGAAGTTTTTTCGTAGTGAGAACCCAATTCATAATGACTGAAGCCATGAGTGAGGTCGCGTGCGCTCATGATGAAGGCTCCTCAGATTTTAAATGCTCTGCGCGGTAGATTCAAACTACGGCGGATTAGTGTTTGAAGAGGATGCCTTATGTAATAGGCATGTTCGTCAATGATTACGGGGCCACTACTAAATATTAGGTTTTCTTTATCTCCTTACAGGAGTCAAACCTATAATCTCGTCTAACTCTCTCTCACTTCCTGGTCCATACGCACTTATAAAAACCCACCTTTCACCCTTAAACCACATTCGCACCCACATTAGCTTTGATGACACCTCTTTCCACTCTTTTATAAACTCTCTCAACTCCTCCTTCACAATAATAGCCACTCCTTCTTTCCCCCTGACTCCCTCATCTACTCCAGACTTTCTACCTATCACGTTTCCAAAATCCACTTCTCCCTCTCCTTTCATCTTTGTTTCATTCAGTGCAAGCACATCATACTTCCTTCTTTCAAATAACCTTCCAATGTCCTCTCGCTTCTCATTCGTACTACATCCTTGCACATTCAAAGCTCCTATTCTTAGGGTCCGGGACCACGAACGCGTTCCCTCGCCCCTATCTCTGTCTCGTTTTTTTTGTAGATTTATTTAAGGGGAGAAGGATACCAGGCCCCCCGCACCCCGATCCCCTTTAGCCGACTTCTATGTCTCGCCGGATTAAAAGGAAAACACGGATTTGCCTCACTTTGGCCACATTGTAAAGTCAGTGAAAGTAGGCTAGCCTAAACAGACCTCGGATGCGGAAATACCCTGAACCGAACAGGCCAAGTGGGATATCTCTATTGGTCTAACTGGTAAGGTGTCTGCCTCACACCCAAGGGTCGAGAGTTCGTGCCCCCACCAGGGCATGATATTTTCGTGAGGCTATTTCCACATTTAACGAAGTTTAGGTGTGTTGGTAAAATTGTTCAGATGGTTGAGAGTAAGATCGGAGCTCCATAAATCCTCTTTCGGGTATGGTGTAAAAACCGATCCCCACAGGACTTTATACACCTGATATAATAATAATAATAATAATAATAATAATAATAATAATATCCCGTATGTCGAGTTCAGTATAACTGTATAAGTAACTTAATGTAACCAACATTCCTTTGTGAGTAGGGTGTATATAGGCCTACACTCCGTTTTCTATTTGGAACTAGCTTCTTTATATATTTTTGAGGGTCAACTAAGTAAAATATATCTATATCCCCAACCCTCCGTTTTCTATTTGGACCATTTTTCTTTATATATTTTTGAGGGTCAACTAAGTAAAATTTATCTGACCCAACAATTTATACAACCGTTATTTTGTTGTCTCTTAATTGATACATTTGACCACTTTTGTAATGTTGATATGAATTAAGATTTATCATTTTGTCAGTTTTATTAATGGTAATGTTAATACCAGGTCCCAGGTCAGGAGCGAAGTCCAGGGAGAAGTAGCCTACCAGGTGCAGAGAGTCCTGTGTCCACCCCAGTGGACATGACCTAGTGGCTGTACTGAGACAGGATGCTGTTGGTGTTATTGAGCCTTGAGCTAACCTTCACCCCATTGTGAGCTGTTGTACGCCTTATGAACCTAGTGACTGAAGTGTGTGTTTACTAGGGTAGTGGCCTTGGGGTCACCTGTTGAAGGGTTTTTACTTAACTTTGATGTGGTGATAAGAAGTAGTTCATTGTGCCAATAATACCGATATATTCCGTGGTTGACTTAAGTAATAATCGTATTGATTTGTGTATCACAGTGAAAAGTGTATTTTTCTTTACAGTGTTTTAATATAGTCAAGTAATACCAAACGGTATATTGTGTTTTTATTTATCCCGTGTCATTTAGACCATTTGCATTCATTCACCTGTATTTCCTTGCATGCAATGGCCATTAAGCTACCAGAGTAATAAGTAGGAAATAATAAATGAGGAGAGGGTAACAGCAAAGTCCTACAGGAACATTAGAAAAGAAAAGAAAAGACTACGAAAAAAAAAACTTACAGTGGTGTATACAGCGGTGGAATAATTCTGGGAAGGTTGGGTTTAATTAGTGACAATGTTAATTGTTTATTCCCGGGATTATCCGTATCCTTCACTCCGATTGCCTTGCATATATCTTTATCACGCTACCACATTTCAGAAAAGAGATATTGCAAAAGTTTTAAGTTTTTGTTTTGTTAAGTTACCACGTTTCAATTGTTATGATTACCATAGTTATGTATAAGTACGGAATGGGTTTGTATTGTAAAATGTCGAAAAATGAAGGAACCAATTCCCTCAACATCCACGTGGGTGAAGAAGGGGGAGCTTGGGGTGACAATCCTCTCACCACCCACATGGGTGAAGGAGAGGTGATCGATGGCAGAAATGGTTAGTGGAACAGTGTGGAGGAAATGGAGAAGTGGAGTAGAGGAGTAGAAACTAGCACCTCGTCATCATAAGAAGCCCCGTAGACTGGACGAGTAATGTTTAAAAGGGCTAGAGCCTTAATTATTTTGTAGTACTGTATTGTGGTGTGCGACCCCTCTTTGGTTGGCCAGTATTGCGTGTTGTTGCCCTTGTTAGTCGCCCGTGTTTGGGTGGCAGGTAAATCTCTTCATAGTAACTTGAGCTGCTGTGGACTTTTTGGGAAGTCGTGTGTATAGCCTCCGTGGGGTGGCTCTTTAGTACAACGCAGACAGATGTTTTCGGGGGTAGGGAATAGACCGATCACATCAGGACGTGGGGTAGCGCAGTGGCGTATCTAGGGTGGGGCAGGCAGGGCACGTGCCCTGGGCGCCACTTGAAGGGGGGCGCCAAATCTTCAAGTAAACCTTATATTTAACTGTAGTGCAAATATAATATCAAATAATATGCCTAAATACCTATCCATTCGTCATTAATAGGCTATAATATGATGAATAACGCCATAGCGGTTTCTTATTATGATGTACAGTTACTACAGTAATCACAGTAGGTATATATATTTTAAATAAAATTTAGCCTTTTAGGCAATGAATTCCTGCAAGCCATTGCCTAAACATATTAATAGTTAAGTTACCCCTCTAAATATTTTCTGGGTAGTTTTCTTTTCTTACCGGTACTATATTTTATGCAATGTTGAATGGTGTATATAGTTATGGATATTCTGGATTATTTCTCATTTGACTGATTAATTAATAGTAAAATAGTGTCAATACTTCGAAATTTACTATATAAGATACCCACAAGAAAATCAGGATATAGGCTATTTATAACTTTAAGCATTCTCGAATGCAAGCGAACGTTCATTGTTGACAAACACTCGAGGCACCAGGCTGCCTAGGCCAGGGACAGGCAAAGCAAGGATCCAGAGTCTCGGAGGTACGAAATATACTGTATGTATACATCACTCTATACTATAATACTACGTTTCATATTATCTGACGGTAAATTGAATACCTTAGCAACTGATTTCTCGATATGTAATGGAAATAAATGCCATTACTGTGTTTTTGCATCATATCAATCATTGATAATCAATACCAAATGTTCACAATTCAAAGCATATTTGCTACAACATATTCGCAACAGCTGATTAATCAGAGGTGAATATATTCTACATTTGCAATATACCGTCAGCTGGAATGAAACTGACTATAGTCTATAGTTTAACCCATTCTGTAGGCCGCGTAGGCCACGTCCTAGTTATTATATCATGGCTTCATGGCAACTAGGCCTATTAGACGATTATATTAATCTTTAGAAGGATCTCAGGCAGCTCAAAGGATTATTGAGATAGTTTGTATTCTTGTAATGGTTAGAGATCCTTCCTACACTTAGTAAAATCATCTATTCTAATAGTTGCCAGAGTATGGGTTAACTATAGCATAATGATAATCAGATGATAAAGGTAATAGTTGCCAGAGTATGGGTTAACTATAGCATAATGATAATCAGATGATAAAGGTAATAATAGTTGCCAGAGTATGGGTTAACTATAGCATAATGATAATCATCTATTCTAATAGTTGCCAGAGTATGGGTTAACTATAGCATAATGATAATCAGATGATAAAGGTAATCTACCATATTGCAGATACGGTCATTTATACTTTGATGATTTATCATCTGATTTTGGCATCAAATCAAGGGTTTTCCTATAGTTTTAGGTGAGATTATTTTGGATGTTGCTTAGGCTAAAATCTAAATACTTTTAAAATTTAGCTTAAAGGTTTAGACGTGGTTTAGAGTGTAATTTTCCTTATTTCAGAGCATTGTGCAAGATTATGTAACCGGTCCTAGCGAAGAAGGAAAGAGGTTTTACCTTTATTTCTTTAAAACATTGTTTTATTACTTAGGCTAAATACTTTTAGAATTTAGCTTCTAGGTTTAGACGTGGTTTAGAGTCATTTTCATTATTTCAGAGCATTGTGTAAGATCACAAAACTATTCCTCATGAAGAAGGAAAGTGGTTTTACCTTTACTGCATTTCTTTAGACAATTGCTTTATTGCTTAGGCTAAATAGATTTAGAATTTAATATTGTTATGCCCTGTTTTTCTACAGGATTAACTTGGGTGATGTGGGCTCTATCTGACTGGGTATATAAGGCTGCATGCACAATACAAGGTATGAGGAATAGAGAACACAAAATAAACACACGGTAACACGACACACGATCACGTTTATTTAAGTAGGTGAATAAAGAGCATAGAAAGATAGTAATACTCGTACAAAACAAATAATAGAAGGGAACTGCTAGCATTAGCGGATCTGGATGGAGCCTAGTCTCCCACTTTCAACGTTCAAGTATACTCTTCTGATCACTGGTTTAATTAGCAAGTTTTATAATACTGGAAGACCTCAATGTACTTATGGATTCAATTTCACTAATTAGATTTCTTACTGGCAGGTCGGGTGCACAAGTAGTAGTTCACAGTTAGAATTAGACACACGTATATTTTAGAACACGGAAATTCTAGTAACCTCAAGGGGGTACTGATCTAAGATTTATATTCTTATGGCAGGAATACGTAGAACACAAATCAGTGGGCGAACGTTAGATATCACTAGGGTTTTAATATCTGAATAAGGTAATTACGAGAGTCAATGTCGTCTGTTAATTAATGAACACTGATACGCTTAGTACGTCCCAAATGGAATGGTTAAATATGAGTTACACTGGGCAAAGTTATAGCCACTTAATAGAAAAGTTAATAAGTGAATCGAACTAGTACTATAACACGTTAGTACTAATTATATGAATCTTGAATAGTATTTGTTGGTCTGGTCCTGGTTATCTTGCTTCCGGTGATGTTGGGGGCTAACGACTGGTTCCTCGGCCGTCCAGGTGGTCCAAATGTAGGAAGTTCTCAAGTCGGATCTCTTGGCGATAGGTGCTAGCTACACACTTATATACCCACTAATTTGTGTGAAGGTTATAAGGTGCACGTCGGTACTTGTACGTGGACAGATGCTTCTATTTTAATCTCTGCCACGGAGTCTGCCGGCTCTGGAATCTCTCAACTCAGGAACAACACAAGGGCAGAGCTAGAGGTTAACTTCAGGGTGGGGACCACTGGTTGGTGTCTAACTTTCAACTGATTTTACTGGGGGCGGGAGCTGGGTTTATAGGCTCGGTTCTGGACCCTGTAAGCCATAGGGATCTCGAGTCTTATTTTTTTTTTTTTTTTTTTTTTTTTTTTTTTTTTCTATATTCCAACTTACTTACTCTCGGGCATAGGCTGAGAGCCTTAACATTCACCGCTTTACAATGAACAGTGAAGCCCGTGAGGTCTTGTTCCAGTCTAGGGAGTGAGACATGTGAAGCACGTAGAGTACAACGAGCACCTGCCATCTTGGACTTATTTGAGCTCTCAATAGATATGGGGACTAGGTAAGATGGTGATTACTGTTGTGGCACATGGCTATAGGAAGCCTTCATATTGTGATATAACTGAGCCTTAGTAAAAGGTACTATTTTGGCTATACTGGAAGTATTTATGGGAGGGAGACTGGATCTACTTTGCGGGGAGGACTGGGACAGCTGTGATAGGGGCGCCTCTCTTATATTGCTCAGTCTTCATTCTATGGCATAGCTGAGGTGCTAATTTGACTATCCAAGTATGCAAGACAGGTGAATGGGTTATTGTGGGTAAAGAGAGGTGAGTAAGGGGGTTAGACATGCATGGTTAGTTCATTGATAGGAAGAATTCCTGGGCTACCTGGCAATGACCCGGAAGTCAAAACAGGGGTCAGGTATACCTCCGCGGGGGTGGGGGTCTCCCTCCTCGGGTGGGTAAAAAGGGGTAGACGGGCGCTCTCTCTCTGGGATGGTTGTCCGGCGGCTGTGGCTAGGGGCTTGCCATATCACCAGTGTTTGTAATAACCCTCTGTTTATGAGACAGATGCGGGTCTTCTTAATATCCAAACCGAAGGTGCCTTGGCTAGCTGGTTTTAATCGGTTGGTTGTTAATCGTAGGGTTTGCTGGATGTGGTGGAGACTGGTTGCTAACTCTGCCACATTTATCTGAAAGTATGGCAATAGAAGTTAGTTACTGGTGAGGCGGATAGCCTCGCACCGACAACCATTGGGTGCAGGGTTGTGAATAGGTTGTAAGAGAATAGATGGCATGCAAGGGGTTAGTAAAGTTCTAATGTTGTTCTGGCCTACTAAGGGAAGGCAGGCTGGATAGGGGTATATATATAAAAGGTTGGAGAGCGTTAGCAACGGAAAAATCAAGGATCTTCAAGAGGTATGAGAGAGAGGCTAGGTCGGACAAGAGTCGAGAAGCGCAGGGTATTTTAATGAGAGGGGGGGAAACTCAGGGGGGCTACAGGGAAATTTGACCCTAAGGTCTCTGGGCGTGGGGATGGCATTAGGCTGCAGTTGATATTGGAGTTTGAAAAGGCAGTGAAAGTACGTTAGCCAAATGCTACCGGGGAATGCAACTAGGGGGTGGTATATGAGTCTGGAAAAGATAGAATTATGTGGACTGTGGGGCTGGGGGGGGGGAGAAGGAGGTGAACTGTAGGTGTGTGCTTGACTGTGGGTAAAGTGGGGAAAAACATGATGTATTATTCTTCGTCAGTACGAGGGGTTATGGATACTATTAGTTGGCACGAGTTTTTGCACGTCTAGTTGTCCCTGGGAACTGCGTTTTCTATGAAATATATACCAAGAAAAGCGGCAGTTCGTAGGGGTACTTAGTTATTGTTTCGAGGTACTTATGACAGATACTGGTAACAAGGTTATCTATACAATCTCTGGTTGGGGTAAGAATTACGTTATAGCATGGCGGCTAACATCTGTAGTCATGGCTGTCTAAGTCTTACGGGGTCAATGGTTCTATATCCTGGTGTACCCGTGGGTATCTTAATTTCTTATAAGTTGGGACATGTGGTTTTTAACATCTACTTCTCGGATGTAAGAACATACATAGATATAGGGCTGTCTGATTTGTTGGCATTGGCTCAACCTAGGGACAGGGCATGGGTGTTTTTAATATGAATGTATATTCCTGTTCATCATCATGTAGGTAGAATCGGGCGGGTAAGAGGTGTAGGACACTAAGAAAATTGGCGTAGTGTGGACTGTGGATACGAAGGAGGTAAGTGGAAGACGTATAACAATTGTGGAAAAGTAAATGGAAAAGGTGAACACAATGGCGGATAAAGATACTTAACCTAAGGATTGAATACATAGATTTTATGGGGGCGATGGGTCTTCAGAAACTTAGTCTGGCAAGACAAGATATGTTAGGGAATGTTCATATTAATACTTAACCTAAGGATTGAATACATAGATTTTATGGGGGCGATGGGTCTTCAGAAACTTAGTCTGGCAAGACAAGGTATGTTAGGGTATGTTAATATTAATATCTTAAACCTAGGGACAGAGCATGGGTGTATTAACTTCTAAGGTATATAACATCTACTTCTCGGATGTAAGAACATACATAGATATATGGCTGTCTGATTTGTTGGCATTGGCTCAACCTAGGGACAGGGCATGGGTGTTTTTAATATGAATGTATATTCCTGTTCATCATGTAGGTAGAAGTGTAGGACACGAGGGGGTAGTGTACGTGAGGTGTGGAAAATGGTCAGTTTAGAAAGGGTAGGTAGGTGCAGCTTGGAGCTGCTTAGCCCTGCGGGCTTGGGCCTGTCTGAATTGGTTGGCTCGGTCAGCTGGTCCTTTCGTTCTGTGGACCTTTCTTTCGGGTGTTTCTGTGTGGTGTTCGCTCGTGGCTTCTGTTGTGGGCTTCTCGTTCTGGGTCATTTTAAATATATAGGTTTAGACGTGCATGGTTTAGACACTAGAGTGCCAATTTAAATATTTCGGAGCATTGTGTAAGATGTAGAAAGAGAAGAAACTGAACAAAAATGACTGAGGAAATCATAGACTAATTTGCATCAGTAAAAGCAAAGAAGGTGCAGTTGTAATTTTCATTTACAGTAGATGTCAGATGTAGGCTACTGTCGTGCAATAATTTGTTAATTAAGTTATTAACGAAATTGACTTATTCTATTATTTATCCTGATAATATGGATTTATGTAATCTAAAAGATAGGTGTCAGATGTTTGAACAGGGGCTTAACAAAATGTAAACTACAATCCAAACTCAAAATAGGCATCATTAACCTAACACAAAACAATGAACCAAACCTAACACACACACATACACACATATATATATATATATATATATATATATATATATATATTGTATATAATTATATTATATACCGGTATATATATATATATATATATATATATATATATAATTATTTAGTGTTTCAATTACCTAAATATAGCTCTGAATATGGCTTTAAAATGTTCCTAGAATTGCTCATATTTAAACAAAATCTCTCAGGGGGGGGGGGCGGCTTACAGCGCCCCCCCGAACCCCCCAGCTGGAGAGGCTCGCTGCGCTTGCCCCCCACCCCAGAGGGCGCAATTCCAGTTCTTGCCCTAGGCGCTATTTACCATAGATACGCCCCTGGGGTAGCGGTGTAGAAGGGGGAGCCTACGGGTTCTCCCAGGACTCGTCTACCACACCGAGTGTGTAGGGCAACCTTGTCTGGTGAACGCCCGCGCTCTACCTACACCTGGGCTTCTGGGGTTAACAGTAGTATTAGGGGTGGAGGGAGGTGTTCTGGGCTGTAATGATTGGGTTAGTTAAAGGTGGGTCACACACAGTTGTAGTTGTTTTGGTTTAATTGTTTATATGTACTACTGGAAGTTTTTTTTGTAATTGGGTATGTCCAACGATCACGAGGATGGTGCTCTTTCTGACTCCTATGGCTCAGTTGATTAAGTGTAACCGTGTTATGTTTGTGCCCATTTTCTTGTAAGGCACCGTATTGTAATAATTTAGGCTGAAAGTGAATGAGTAAAAGTCTTAAAGGGGGTAAAAAGCTGTGTTAAGAGGTCTAAATTGACTAGGCTTGATTTTGGCAATATTTACACCAAGACTTTTACTGTTCGCTCACTTTAAGCCCAATAATGACCCAGTGTTGAGATTAGGTGAAATATTCGGTATTATGTTATTATCTTGATAAAGATATCAGTTGACATATATTAAATTGAAATGACTAAAAAAATAAATAATTAAAAAGGCCCAATGGTGTCTCATAGGTACGAGGGTCATTATTCTAACTTTACATATTAAATATAATTGTTTGGTATTGTTATATTAAGTTTAGAAAAGGGGTGTCACAATCGGAGCAATGTTGTTTTGGAAATAGAATGAAATTTACTTGTTTTGGCCATTTAATCACTTCCAGGTGTATAAAGTTAATTGCAAAGCATAAATTTAACTTTGTGAATCTAGTATAATGCTGATATTTGGCCTAATAATTGCTTGAACCGAGTCTCTAGTGTGACACCCTGATTCTGAGGCCTTAGCGACAAGTGCCCACCTCAAGGGGGTTTGACAGGTCGAAATTTATGAGTCCTACCTCCAACTTAAAAACTATAGTCTTACCTTGGATATCGTAAGTAATAGTTAACATGTTTGTGCCTGAAATTCGTTGCATCATATAAAAGTAATTCAATTATCCTTTGAAAGTCTTATTAGACTCTTAAGTAAGTTGAGGAGCTCATTTAATTAAGGTATAGTTATTGTTATGACAAAGGATGTTGACCCAGAGTCCTACAGCAGGGCCCTACCTCTCTAGGTGCCTTCATTCCCTCCCAGTCGCCAGCCTCGGGCGGACTAAGGGGAAATATTTGGCTTAACTCAGTATACATTTCCTTTTGTGTTGTGTTTAGATAAAACCTTCAGTTGAGTTGAAGTGAATTGTGAAGTATTTAAGATAAGTTTGAAGACCATTTTTAAGCCCAGTTTCTTACATCCTTTGTCTTGGTCGAAGGTGAAATTATTCACTCCTTCTGATAATTACTCATTTAGATTTCAAATTCCATATTATTTTTCCTGCCAACCTTATTATGTATTAAGATAATATGTTAATTGCATTATGTTAGTGTAGTATTATCACAGCAATAAGATCCCCACAGGACAAGGAAGAGGATAGGAGAGAGCAGGGAGTGTTGTGAGACTCAATTGGGTTGGGTTGTGGAGTTGCCAGCCGCCCAAGGGAGTTGCCAACTGGGCAGTTAGTAGGTGCGGGTATGCATCGCTCAGTGAAGTTGACTCACCATTCCCGTTCATCTCTCTGACGGACTCTCGGTCGATTCGGCTCAAGCTTGTTCCTCTCTGTTCGGAGCTTTCGCTTCCCGGAAGGTGAAGTAGTGTAAAGTCAGTGAAAGTAGGCTATCCTAAACAGACCTCGGATGCGGAAATACCCTGAGCCGAACAGGCCAATTGGGATATCTCTATTGGTCTAACTGGTAAGGTGTCTGCCTCACACCCAAGGGTCGAGAGTTCGTGCCCCCACCAGGGCATGATATTTTTGTGAGGCTATTTCCACATTTAACGAAGTTTAGGTGTGTTGGTAAAATTGTTCAGATGGTTGAGAGTAAGATCGGAGCTCCATAAATCCTCTTTCGGGTATGGTGTAAAAAAATAAATGTGTATTATGTTTTTGATACAGTAAAACCTCGCACTTTCGGACTAATTTGGGGGAGAGCCTTTATGAAAGAGTGATTTTTCCCAAAATCTGAAACTCCGGACTCCGACCTCAGATTTCCGGAAAAGTCAGAGAAAGATAATCCGGCCAAGTTCTTACATCCGGATTATATTACTCACACCTCCAGAGTTTTCCGTAACTTTGAGTAATGTAGTCCGGACCAGATCCCACATCACTGTACTATATTACTCATAATACTCAGACTTCCGGAAAAGTCTGAAATTCCGAGTAATATAGTCCGGGTGTGATTGTATCCGGACTATAATTCTCAGACTACCGGAAAAGTCCGGAAGTCTGAGTTCGGAGTACGAATTGAATTACTAGTGCCCCCAGGGGGTAAGGGGGCCTTCACCATATGGTGGAGGAAAAAAAGAATATGCCTCACGCATCCTACTGCGTGTCATACAAGGCGACTAATAGGGGGGATAGCGTTAGACTTGCGGACCAACAGCCATTACTATACAATGAAGCCTTGTTATTGGTGCTGGCATTGTTTCCATATGACAGTGCTGTGACAGGGCTTCATTGTTCTTGCTCCAAGTTGCCTAATGGCGGCACACTGGCGGTGGATGTCGCTCCCTCTGGACCCTGACCTGGCACCTTGGGCCCAACCAGGATGAAATGGATCCAACAAGAGTAGCCACCCACCCACGACAACACGACGCCGCTGCACAGCTGAACAAACGAACCTACAACACAACCCAACACTATCGGCGACCCAGGTAGCTCAACATGTAACCAGAACAGCTAAAAAAGAAGGTATCAGTCGCAACAACATCAACAATAAAGTAGCATTAACGGCCAAGAACAAGGACAACATCAAACAACAACTACAGGTAGGGGGTGGGAGGGGGCCTAGGGGTAGACATAGCCACACCCTGTCCCCCTCTCTCGCGCTCACACCCCAGCCGCTCAGCTGATCACCACACCGCCAGACGTACGATGAACAGTAAAAGGAAGATTTGTACAGTGTGTGTTATTGGATTCAACAAAAGGAGTACAACTTCACAATGTAGTAGTTGTAATGAAACAGTACACGATCGATGTACTTACGTTACTAGCAGAAAAGAAGTGGAATGCGTTAAATGTAGGGAATTAGCTATTAAAGGACCTAAAATCATTTGTGAAATATGTGAATCACTCATAACACGAAAACAAAGGATCCTAAACTGTGTAAAGTGTAAAACTGTAGCTCACATGAAGTGCATCTCTAAGAAGACCAACAGTGAAGAACGGGAATTCTTATGCAATAAGTGTGCCTTGCATTTATTACCGAATGTTAATGTAAATGAACCAAGTATTAACTCTCCCAGACATATATGACGCGATCGAGTCATATGGCAGAGTGAACCAAAAACTCATATGACGCGATCGCGTCATATGGACTTATTATATTGCTAGAAAATAAGTTTATGACGCAATTGAGCCGGTTTTTTGGCTGGTAAGTCCGATAAGTTAGATGTACATGTGGAAAAATCTAGCAACCCCCTAGCGTCCCTGTGAGGGCCCCGCGGTGGTGGAGAGAGTCAGTTTCTTCCCATCAGCCAGCCTAGTAGGTGGGTGTGTGCAGCCCTTTAAACCAAGGGGCCTCCATTTTGCCCAGCCTGGCTGGTATTACCGCCCTAATATAACCCAAACGAAGTGCTATATCGTTGGGTTATCGATGGATTATTGTGTTATTCTTATTTAGGGTATAAAAACCATGTTAGTGAAGTGTTTTGCTAGTCTGGTGAACGTGACCAAGGTGGGCTCCATGAGGGGCCATGGTTTCGCTTGTTTGTGGATCACTTTCATACCATATTGAGTCAATTATATTGCTATTTATCACTTGAAGTAGTGTATTTTACTTGTATAAGTGTTTATAGTGAAAACACTTTTATTACTGATCGAGCATTCTCTGGTGTAGGCTACGTGACCAAGGTGGTGGAGGGAGGGGCCATGCTTTTTGCCAAACGTTTTGCTTGTTTGTGGAACACTTTCATATAAATATCAGTCAATTATATTGCTATTTATCCGTTCAAGTAGTGTATCTTACCTTGTATTAGTGTTTCTTAGTGAAAAAACTTTCATTACTGGTCGAGCATATGTCGCCATGCTCGCTCAGCCCTGTGCATTTTTGTTCGATAATTTAGTGGTGGAAAGTGCTTGCATTTTTGCTCGATAATTTATTGGTGGAAAGTGCTTGGGAGGTAAGTTTTTTTATGGGCAAAAGCACTCTACATATACGGCTTGGTGGCCACGAGGGAATCTCAGCAGTGTGAGTAAGTACAGTCAACATTTTTGGTGGTGGTGGTGGTGGTGGTGGTGGAGATGGTGGTGGTGGTGGTGGTGGTGGTGGTGGTGGTGATGATGGTGGTGGTGGTGATGGTCGGGGTGGTGGTGGTGGTGGAGATGGTGGTGGTGGTGGTGGAGATGGTGGTGGTGTTGGTGGAGATGGTGGTGGTGTTGGTGGAGATGGTGGTGGTGTTGACACCAATAGGGTAGGGTCCCTTTTCTGACCGTGGGCCAGGTCAGAAAATTAACCCAACCCAATTTGTGTCAACACCACCACCATCTCCACCAACACCACCACCACCACCACCATTTTATTATTTTTATTATTTTTGTGTTTAGGCCTATTTTATTATTTGTATTATTATTATTTATTATTATACCTGTTATTCCTGTGTATGGGATCACCCATAAAAAAGTATTTATATTTGTATTTCATTTATATTTTTGCTTTATTATATTATAATTTATTATTATTATTATTATTATTATTATTATTATTATTATTATTATTATTATTTATTATTATTTATTATTATACCCAACATAAATGTCCCCCACCACAAACTCTTATTATATATAATTATATATATATATATATATATATATATATATATATATATATATATATATACTGTATATATATATATATATATAATTATTATATATATCTATCTATCTATCTATTGCCTGACGCCGTGATCCCCGAAGGTGTGGCCACGAACGAACCGCCCCCATGCACCTCTGTCCCCAGTCAGTCGACGCCCCTCCCCCCAACCAGCACCGCCTTCGTTCATGTAGTTCCTCACTCCATCCTTCCACCTCATATTCGGTCTACCTCTCCCCCTCTGTCCCTCCACCTCGCTCTCGTACACCCTCTTAGTCATTCTCTCGCTTTCCATACGATCCATATGGCCGAACCATCTCAAGTTGTTCCTTTTCACACTTTCCAGCACATCTACCTCCACACCACACCTCCTTCTTACTTCCTCATTAGTCTGTTTATCCCTCCATGTAACTCCGCACGCACTCCTTAAGTAATTCATTTCCACTGCTCTCACTCTTGGTCTGAGTCTCTCAACCAACGTCCATGCTTCGCTTCCGTAAGTCAGTGTCGGGATTACCACACTGTCATGCAAGGACTTCTTCACTTCCATACTGACCACCCTATTTCTTGTTACTGCTTTTAGCGTTCCTACAACCCTCTTCCCCTGTTGTACCCTCTCCCGCACCTCTTCATCCATAGTCCCATCTTTACTCAACACACTGCCCAGATACTTAAAAGAGTTGACGATCTCCATAGCCTGACCGTTCAGCTTCACCTCACACTCTGTGACTTCACCCCTTTCGAAGACCATAACCTTGCTCTTCCCCGTATTTACCTTCAAATTCCGTTTTTCGCACACTGTTCCAAACTCATTTACCAGACCCTGCAACTCCCATTCATTATCACTCATCAGAACTGTATCATCCGCAAACAGCAGTATAGGTAGCTTCCACTCAATTCCCTCCCTTTTCAGCGATACACCAACATCCACTGCTCTTGATAGTATTTCTTTCATAACTCCATCCATATATACAGTAAACAACCACGGGGACATCACACACCCCTGTTTCAAACCAACATTCAGGTCAAAGAACTCGCTCTGCTCACTCTCCACACGTACTGCCGCCTTTGCACCCTCATACATGCTCTTCACTGCTTTCAGCAATTTGCCCTCTACTCCGTATATTCTAAGTACTTTCCACAAACCTTCTCTATCCACTCTGTCATAGGCCTTCTCCAAGTCCATAAAGGCAACATACACCTTTTGTTTCTTCTCCAGATACTTCTCCACAACACAATTCAGGGTAAAAATCTGATCTACACATCCTCTTCCCTTCCTAAAACCTCCCTGCTCGTCGCCTATCCATTTCTCCTTTCTCACTCTCACTCTCTCAATCACTACCCTACTGTATACCTTCCCTACTACGCTTAGAAGACATATTCCTCGGTGGTTACCACACACTCCTCTTTCCCCTTTGCCCTTATATAGGGGGACTATTATGCCAGTCTTCCAGTCATCGGGTGCACTCCCCTTCTCCCATGCTAGTTTGCACATTTTCCATACCCATTCTATCACTATCTCACCACCATACCTCAACATTTCCCCACACACTCCATCTGTTTCCTGGTGCTTTCCCCAACTTCACTCTTTTCATGGCTTCCCACACTTCTGACCTCCTGATCCCCACCTCCTCCTCCACTACTTCTCTTCTTCTCCCTCCCATACCATATCCAGCTATGTTTGCTGGCTCTTCATTCCTTTCATTTAGCAACTCACTGAAGTACTCCCTCCATCTTTCGACTCTCTCTTGCTTCTCGGCTAGCATTCTCCCATTCTTATCTTTCACACCCTTACTGTTTCCCTTGCTACCTTCCCTAACTTTCTTGACTTCTTTCCAGAACAGTTTCTTACTCTCCCTCCATTTTACACTCAGATTCCTTCCAAATTCCTCATCTACTCTTCTCTTACTTTCCTTCACTACTCTCTTCACCACCCTCTTACTCTCCACGTACCTCGCTCGTTTCTGTCTCTCGGAATCTTCATTCCCTCTACTACCCAACCACTCTCTATATGCTTTCTTCTTTTCTTCCACAGCTATTCTTACCTCTTCTGTCCAACATGCTGTACCTTTCACTCCCCTCCCTCTTCTCCTCACTCCACACACCTCCTCACATGCTGCACAGATCTCATCCTTAAACACCTTGCTCATCTCCTCCACTTCCTCCATAACTTCCAGGTCGAACCCACCTAGTCGTCTTTCCACTGCTCTCCTGTACTCCTCCCTGACTTCCTCCTCCTGCAACCTCTCCACCCTCCTCACCATTCCACCCTCCTCTCGCCTCCCTCCCGCTCTCCTCACCCACTTCTTTTGTATCCTAACCTTAGCTACCACTACATAATGATCAGACAGACCCCCTCCAATACCCCTATACACCCTAGCATCCATCACAGATTTCTTCATTCGTTCATCCACACATACATAATCAATCAATGACTTTCGTTCCACCACTGTCTTATCCTTCATCGTCAACATCCGTTTCCACGTGTACCTGTGGATCATTCTGTGTCGGAAGAAGGTGTTGGCTATCCACAGCCTCCTCCCCACACATACGTCCACAAGTGCACTACCATTCCCATTCACCTCTGATGGTACCCCCCACCCTCCCACCACTCCCTCAACTTTCCTATCACCCACCTTACCATTCATATCCCCAATCAGAAATATTCTTTCATTCTTGTCAAACTTCTCCAGGCACGCCTCCACATTCATCCAGAACTCCTCTTTCTTTCTTTCAAGTATATCCTCTGTCGGGGCATACACGCATACAATCACCCACGTTTGTATTCCTACTTTCATATATATATAATTATTATATATATATTATATTATATATATAATTATATATAATCTATAATCTATATATATAATATAATTCGTGTTTATGTATTTATCTATGTTATGCCCCCTCCCCCTCCCTCCCCCCCCCCCATTATACCTCCATCCCCTCCCTCTCCTCCCTCCCCCTCCCCTTCCCTCCCCCCCCATTATTTTATCTTCAGGAATGTGCCCTTTATCAACACGTAGAACACCCAACGAGGGGAAATAACATTCTGGATATTATTCTAACGACAAATGAAAGACTGGTAAATAGCGTTAAAATCGGACCGGAATTTAGCTCTAGTGACCATAGGATAGTGTCCTTTAACATTAAAGTAAATAATGACAAAGAAAACGTGAGCACGGAAAAAGTACCAGATTATCGAAGGGCCGACTTTAACAAACTTAGAAGGCATCTTGCCAATACTGACTGGAGTGAAATGACCGAAACTCATGATGTAAATCGATTATGGAACATATTATCTAATAACCTAAACAAAGCAATAAATACAAGCATCCCTCTACGAAACCGGCGCCCAGCAGGCAAATATAAGCCAAAATGGTGGAATAATGAAATAAAAAACATCCTCTTAGTAAAAAAGCAGGCATACCAAAAATATAAGGCAACTCAGAATAATAGCGATAAATTAGAACACGATAGACTGCGTCGAACAACCAAAAATTTCATCAAAGGAAGTAAGAAGAATCTGGAACTTCATATTGCCAGCTCCAGCAAGTCCAATCCGAAAGAATTTTACAGCTATATAAGAAACAGAAAAACGGTAACTTCAACAATAGGCCCACTTGTTGCGGAAAATGGAGATCATACAGATAACAAAGTACAAATGGCGAATATCCTAAATAACTATTTTGCATCAGTTTTCACGTCGGAAGATACTACCGGTAACCGACCTACCCCTACGAATCAATCAAATGGCACTGAGCTCGAAAACTTTACGATTTATGAAGACGATATCCTGTTCGCAATCAACAATTTGAAAGTTAATAAAACCCCAGGCCCTGATAAAATATCCCCAAGGATCCTAAAAGAAGCAAAACACGAATTATTAAACCCACTCGCAAATCTGTTCAACAAATCATTGAATGTTGGGATAGTTCCAAACGAATGTAAACTAGCTAACGTGACACCCATATACAAAAAAGGAAATAAGTCCTCTCCCGGCAATTATCGACCAATTAGCTTAACATCGGTAACGGGCAAATTAATGGAAACCATTATAAGGGACAAAATAGTAAAACATTTGGAAGAAAATAATTTAATAAAAGATTCTCAGCACGGTTTTAGAAATAAACGTTCATGCTTAACAAACTTACTCGACTTCTTCAATGATGTTTACAAATCATATGATAAGGATAGAGCAGTTGATATAATATATCTCGATTTTCAGAAAGCTTTCGATACCGTACCCCACAAGAGACTAATTGACAAAATAAAAGCTCATGGCATAACAGGAAAAATTCTGAAATGGCTCGAAAATTGGCTCTCAGACCGTAAACAACGAGTTGTAATAAATGGTGAAGAATCGGATTGGTGCAAAGTAAATAGTGGCGTTCCCCAGGGTTCGGTATTAGGTCCTATTCTTTTTATAATTTACATAAACGACTTAGACGAAGGAATAGAATGCAAAATTTCGAAATTTGCTGACGATACAAAAATTACTAATAAAGTAACCTCAACAGTACATTGGCAAAAACTACAAGGTGACCTAGACACTTTAGAAAACTGGGCAGAAAAATGGCAAATGAAATTCAACATAGAAAAATGCAAAGTATTACACATCGGTAGTAACAACGCTAAAAAAGATTACTCAATGAACAACATTCAACTATCAAATACAAATAATGAAAAGGATCTGGGAGTTATAATATCAAGTGACCTGAAGCCGAGTAAACAGTGTACAGAGGTAATAAAAACTGCTAATAAATTGGTGGGTTTCATCGGCAGAACATTCAAATTCAAATCAGAAAAAATCATACTTACTCTATTCAACTCATTGGTGCGTCCCCATCTCGAATACTGCGTGCAATTCTGGTCACCGTACTACCAAAAGGACATAAATAAACTTGAAAGGGTGCAACGCAGAGTCACTAAAATGATACCTAGATTGCGTAATAAACCGTACGAAGAGCGCTTAAAAGAACTAAATTTGTTTAGCTTAACAAAGCGCAGAATGAGAGGTGACCTAATAGAGGTGTTCAAAATCTTCAAGGGATTCAGCAACCTAAATGTAAGCGAATTATTTACGATCAATCAAGCAAACACGAGAAACAATGGTTATAAGATTATAGGCAAGCGTTTTCATTCTCACGAGGCGAAGCATTTCTTCTTCAACCGCGTTGTGAATAATTGGAACAGACTACCCTCGAACATTGTAAACTGTAATACTGTCGAAACATTTAAGAACCATCTGGATAAACACATGGCAAATAACCCCCGATTAACACAGTTTCTTTCAGAATAACGCGCAACGAAATGTCAACGCATACCGCAATGTATATTGATTTTCATACATCTGTTCCCTTTCAGAATTGTAGTAAATAGAGTTAGCTTAGATTACAAATCAACTTCTTTTTTCTCCCTGTCCTGTTCGAATTTCCGTGTCAGTTTTTCAATACTGCATGGTATTTTTCCTATCTGTTTCCATGCCAGCATTAGCTGGAGGGAGTGGTGGGTGGGGAGGAGCCTTCTTCTTTGCTATCCTTTTCTCTACCTCGTAGTCAGTAGATTAATAATAATAATAATAATAATAAGCATGTTACTTATTTCTCATAAGCGCCAATTTTTCCGAAGAATTCACTAGCGCTCGAAAAGAGAAAGAAAAAAGAACAAAAATCAATGCATCAAAAGAAGGCTCATATACAACACACATTTAACAATCACCAGCAGTGGCAAAATAGCCTAAACTCTATAGCCATCTGTCATGACACCTCTCTCAAGATCATAGCTTCTCTCGAAGAGAAAAGTCTTAAGTTGTCTCTTGAAGCATTCAACAGAACTCAGTTGTCTCATGGACAGCGGCAACCTGTTATACAACCTCGGAGCCATGTAGGAGAATGACCTCTCAAAGAAAGAAGACTGCTGGAAAGCCCTTGGTTCATCAAGACGAAAAGGGTCATTGTCATGACGCACAACTACACCATGGTGTGCCGGTGGGCGCCTCAGCAGCTCCGCAAGGTACCTAGGCTCACCAAATTTGAGAACCTTAAAAGTCACCAAACACAACTTAAATTCTATTCTTGCTCTTACTGGCAGCCAGTGCAGTTCTATGTGAAGAGATGTAGTAGGATTTCTAGGTGGAACACCAAAAATTAGTCTTGCGGCCCTGTTAAGAACAGACTGAACTTTCTTCAAAATATAATTTGGAAGACCCACCAACAGGGCATTGCAATAATCAACACGAGAGAAGACCAATGAGTGAACCAACGTCAGAAGGCAACGTCTGGTTATAAACGGCTTCACCAAATAGAGATTTCTGATGTGCAAGTAACAACTTTTAACTATCTGGTTTACATGCTCTTTGAAATCTAATCGGGAGTTCACATATACACCCAGATTTCGAACAGAGTTGGCCGGTCGCAGCTGAGATCCACCCACATTGATGGAGAGGGCACCTACCATATCATCAGCTCTTCTATTTCCTCGGATGATGAGAATATCAGTTTTACCATCATTTAGTTTAAGTTTTCTCGCTCTCATCCACTTCTTGATATCAGACATCAACAATTCCATCTTACTCCGTATATCAACTATATTTGTGATTCTCACATAAATCTGGGTGTCATCTGCATAAAAGTGAAAGGTGACATTATGTGCACGAAGCAGAAGAGACAAACTGCTAATATAAATTATAAATAGGATAGGACCAAAAACTGATCCCTGCGGAACACCATACTGCAGGGGTGTCGAGTCCGAGATCACATGATTTACCATCACACTCTGGGATCTACCTGACAAGTACGACCCAAGAAGCAAGAGAGCAGAGTCACGCACACCACAATCATAAAGATCACTCAATAACAACTCGTGATCCACTGTGTCAAAAGCCGCAGAGAGATCAAGCAAGACCAATAGTGAGGCCACACCATTGCAAATGTTCTCAACTAGATCATTATGTACTCTAATCAATGCTGTTTCAGTTGAATGATGCTGTCGGTAAGCAGACTGAAAAATTGGGATAGTTTCATTCTGCTGAAGTAGTGGTTGTAATTGGTCAAGTATTGCACGCTCTAATATCTTTGATATGAAGGACAGGTTGGAGACAGGACGATAGTTCAACATGTTCTCAACATCAAGTCCAGGTTTCTTTAGAGTAGGTCGGAGTAGTGCATGCTTTTCAGAATGTGGGAAGCTACCTTCAGAGAAGCACTTATTAATTATTTTGGAAATAAACTCAACTGTGTGATCATAGACTCTTGGTAGCTTGGAAACATTTATGGGATCCAACGGGCAAAATGTTTTATTGAGGTTTCTTATGTAGGACGAGATCATGTCCACCTCTACTGAGTGAAAGGATGAGAGGACATTATTAGGAATGTGTCGGGGTTGGAGTACAACTGAGTTCTTCACCAACAGAAGCATCATCCAATTCCTGTCTTATGCGAGTTATCTTGCCAGCAAAAAATGCCACAAAGTTGGCAGCCAACTCGGCATCAGGTACAGAAGGTCTTAAGCTGACTCTTGTTTTTCCAAGTAAACTGTTTACAATTGAAGCCAACCTCCTCTGGTCGTTACCACACGAGTCAACTTTTCCCTGATAATACACTTTCTTTTCATCTTTGATTTTGTAGACCACAGCTCTTCTGGCTAACAGGTATTGCAACCATGTAGAGTCTGTTTTATTTTTCCGCCATTCACGTTCAGCTCTTCTACGCGCTCTTCTAAGAAATTTAACTCGAGTGCTATACCAGGGCGAATCATCTCGTACTATGATTTTCTTCTCTACTTCTGGACAGTGATGATCGAACACTAATTTAAGTGCATTTCCATGTACCTCCACCAGCTCATCTGAAGTAAGGTTGGAAGTATCAATACTTCCCAAGTACTGTTTTACTTCACTGCTAGCCAAATTTAGGTCTGCATTTTTATAATTTCTAAATCTGATTACTTTTTCATGTGTGAGTGGCTTAGGGAAATCAAAGCTGAAAGTAATCAAAGCATGATCAGAGGTATTAGGGTCAGCATTCTCAACATCAACATCCAGAACACCACCACAACCCACAGGAGAGAAAACCAAGTCAAGGGTGTGTCCTAAGATATGAGTTGGGTGGGACACATGGTTTACAAAATTGTTCTGATCAGTCAACTCAAGGAACTCAGGAGAGAATGGCTTCAGATGAGGGCTGTCAACCCAGTAATTAAAATCTCCACACATCAAAAGTCTTCCAGTTTTAGCAGAAAATTCCTCGAGAAACTGCCCAAACTCTTCCATAAAACCCCTATCTGTGCCACGATGGCCAGGCCTATAGACAACTGCCATTCTTAGAATTTGTTGATGGAGTTTATTTCCACTTCCAACAGTTCATAATAAAGAGGGGCTGGGTTATGGCTTATTTGCAAGATATTCACCAGAGATGTGGAGTAGACAACTGCCACTCCACCACCCGGATGATCTCCCCTAGGCCTAGGAACATTATTATGGAATGGGTTTTTAGGGAATGCCGCCTGGATAATATTCAGATCTGACTCGAACAACCAGGTCTCAGTGAGACATAATACATCAAGGTTACGTTCATCCAAGATCTCGCAAATATGATCCATTTTGTTACGCAAGGAACGAACATTCAACAGACCCAGTTTCAAACCGGCTCCCATGTGCATTTTTCAGTTTTTTGAACCTACAAAATCGGTGTTCTCAATAACTTTATTTCTCTGAGCTGTCATTAAAGGACAATTTTCTACTTGAGGCGAAATGATTTGGCGGCTCCGTAACTGATGTG